>OU343218.1:73468111-73754731 GCA_910596185.1 Chrysanthemum makinoi | reverse complement strand
TTTGGATCACATATTGATCATATGGGACAATATTACTATTACCCATATTAACAATATATGTTTCACAAGTTTCATGTGATTGCACTTTATCATTTATCTTTTGCTCATCAACTCATATATAATTTTAATACCTCTGAGATGATTGATTCTTTGGATGGACCAGCTTGCTTAGATGATGAGACCTTTGGAGAGACCATTAGAGAAATGCTAGCCATGAAGATTATGCGGGCATAGGTTCATCATCGAAATCGAGTCATATGCATCCAATCGGCAACTTGAAAGGCATTTTGATGATTGTGACCCATTTCCTGAATTGGCTGCTCATCCACATCCGCATCATAGGTCTTAGAATTCCCTTGACAAGGAACAACAACTCCTCTTCATCCGGAACTGCTCCATTGTCACTGAGCTTGCACAGCAACATCTTGTCTCGAAAGTATTCGCATTCTGTGGACGTTTTGGAGAATGTGCGATTCGCCAATATGTCCCTCACCACCACAGTTGTAGCATTTGGTGGCTTTGCTTGCCCTTAATTGGCATTTCTACCACGATTCTGATTTGCCACATATCCTCCACCTACTCCAGCATTACCATAACCTGCTCCAACCATCCCTTGTTCATATTGTCTTCCTTGCACATTCTGCACCACAACCTTACCATCTCTGACAATAGCTTGATTGTGTGGATTGGATCTTTCTGCGAGATTATTGTTGGTGTGTGGGAGGGAATTCATATTATGACTAAATATGAGAGATAGTTGATTGATGAAGTTTTCCATGAGTGTGTTTGAGTCAGGCTTATATCTTGGATCAGGGGATAGCTTGTAATTACCATTACACGTTGGGTATGACTTGAGAAGCTTTGGTGGTAATTCCAACATTGGTGTAAAAAGGTTGTGAGTCATTTGACGAACTAGTTTCTTCCTGCTTAGATTTGAACTGTTCAAGAATCCTTCGTTCAAACATAGCATGTCTCTCTTTCTGGAGAAGGAAGGCATACAGTTGCTCATAGTTGGTGTTCTTCAATCCTTTGGTTAGCTTCACAGAGGTGACAAATTTATGCCATTCGGGATTCATGTTGTTCACAAATTTTGAGTTCAGCTAAATATTTGGCATGGTTATTTGATATTCCTCATATCATTCACAAGCTTGTGGAATCTCACGTAATATTCATAGACACTTTCTTTTGGTTTCATCTTAAAGTGCTCAAATTCATCATACAGTTGTGATTCTTTATCTTCCTTAGTTAATTGAACTTCGAGAGAAGCATCTTGACATTATCCCAAACCGCCTTGGCCGGTGTTGTGATTGATAAGCTTGTAGATATCTTTTGGAAGACCTTGAAGTATAATGTTTAAAGCCCTGATATCAGCATCAAATCTCTTTTTCTCCTTATCACTGAGCTCATCAAATGCGTCTTTGGTCGTCCAATCCAAATATCATTGTTCCATCTGCAGCAGCGGTATCAATTATGTCTCTTGTAGTCTCAATGAGATAATCATCAATTGACTTGAGAATGTTGACTCCATTTTCCTTTCCCAGACAGTATAACCTAACTCAATGATCTGAGTCATAGTCATTCTATGTCAAGCATGGGTGGACGAGTGTCTGAACCAGTGCTTGGCGTCACTACGTAGAAGATGATTGTAGGCATGTTGGTAGACATGTTTACATATTTCACGGGATTTTATAACTCTATGATTAAACCGGGAAATAGATTCTTTCACGGGGTTTTACTAAATCAAGAGAGCGTGATGAAAAATATTAACCAAGTCGCTATAACCCTTGAACCAAGTCGCTAAGTCACCAAGTTAAGCTAGTAGCAGCTCCTAAACCTCAAGTCACTGAACAATCAATTAAGCTAAGTCCCAAGTCGCGAACACAAGTCTCTAAAGCACCAAATCGCTGGACAAGTTAGCTAAAGAGCAACTCGCTAAGTATCCAAGTCGCTAAGAATCAACTCGCTAAGAACAATAATGACAAGTCGCTAGAAATAATAGAGACAAGTCGCTCACGCAAATTAAGCTAGCCAAAGTGGAACCTCCACTACGTTGTACTGTTTGTTGGCTTGTCTCAATAGACAAGTCGCTAGGCGCTCAACTCTCTCCTCTAACTACAAGTCGCTGGAAATTAACAAATCAAGTCGCTACCAAGAAAACAACTCCGAGCCTCAAGTCGCTAGGTAGAAAACTTTAAAAACAACACTTTTCAATCCAAAACAAGCTCAACCACAGTGATTCAAGCTTTCCAAATCAAAACCCAAGCACTTACAATGATTCTAAACACAAAAGTACACTTAAAATTCAAACTTTAACACAAGAAGTGATCCAAATGATGAAAAAACCACTAAACTTTTTCAAACCCAAAAACCATATAAAACCACTAGAAATCCAAGGATATGTAAGAGAGATGATCAAACCTTGGCTCTTGATACCAATTGTAACATATTGAATCTCACAAACACATCAAATCATGATCACACATAGGCGTATAATGTAAGGTTTTAGAGAGAGAAATATTTAGAGGTTTGGGAACTTAGTGAGAGAAAGTAAAAGTGTTATTATGAGCTCCAACCCTCTACATTGGGAGGTAGAGGGTATTTATAGTCTTACACAAATCGCCACCTACGGGCTGTGGATCAGGCATACAGTGGGTAAAGACCCGTCCTTCCTCCACGGTGTTACTTAACTAAATACTACTTAACATTAAATAACTACGACTACGAGCTTTCTAACGATTACATATACTTGAGGTGACCGACACTTTAATGACTGAATTTTCTAATTCCTAACACAAGTTTATACTAAAATGGGTAAAAACAAGTATATACCGAATAGGTAAAAACTAGTAAATGGTATTGACCTATAACCCATGGTTTTATACAAACCACTTAACCAAGTTCAATGTATTATAGAGATACATTGTATCTAATGAAAAACCCATGGATCAACCCATAACCCATGACCCATGACCCATAACCAAAAATACCCATGGGCAAAGAGGAGCATCTCACGGATCCCTAGCTTTGTGCTAGACGGATCCCTTGTAGGAGGGATCCGTGGGATCCGGGGAACAGTAAGTTTTCTCCTCTATAAATAGTGAGCCATTTCTTTCTTTTAGCTCACCACTTTCACACATACTTTCTCCAAGTATTATACCTCTCTAACCTCAGATCCAAGAGATCTATGTAGTTTGTCTTTTGTTCTTTTGTGATTCTATAGGTTCCACTTAAAGGCGAGATCACCACTTCTTGAAGTTGAGCAAGCTCAAGTCCATGAGTTGCCATGCTTCGTCATCATCAAGACAACTGAGGTTCTCTTGTTGATAGTTCTTTCTTCTTCCATAGATGTTGTGTTGAAGGCATTAGTGAAGGATGCCGAAAGAGTCAAGAAGAAAGCATTAGTGAAAGATGTTTAACGTCCATGTCAAAAGCATTAGTGAAGAATGCTAAAGGTGTCAAGACGAAGGCATTAGTGAAGGGTGCCAAGCGTTGTGTCAAAGTCATTAGTGAAGGATGCCTAAGAATAAAATCAAGTGGCATTAGGGAAGAATGCCTAGGTCGTATAATCGATGAGGTGCATCGTTATACATATAAGTATTTGTCTATTTCCAAGGATGGTGATATCCTTGATGGTGTTGTAACAAGGAGTGGTTCTCCTTAAGATTAGGTGTTGTGATGGGTAGTAGTTCCTCCATAGTAATGGAACTAGGTACTTAGCCTAGTACCTAATAAAGGGTAGGCGACATTGTGATAGGATTAGTTCTCCTTGGTGTGAAAGAACTCGGTGGTTAGCCTAGCACCGTATAAAGGGTAGGCGACGTTGTGTTAGGTGTGGTTCGCCTTGGTGTGAAAGAACTCTGTATTTAGCTTTGTACCGGAAAAAGGTGTACGCGACGTTGTGAAGGCTTCTCCGCCATAAGGAGATTGGTGTAGTGTTTAAGAACTCTCGAGTAGGTGACTCGGGGAGTGGATTAGGGCAAGGAAGGTGTCCTTGTTGCCGAACCACTATAAATACTTGTGTCGTGGTGATGTGCTTCTTACTCTTTATCTTTCATTACATGTTTATATATCTATCTATCAACGTCTAACATAAACAACCAAATAGATTGACATAAGTCGATCTAAACATTTAAAAGGAAGTTTTAAATTGGTAAAACTATTCAACCCCCCTTCTAGTTTTCCACAAGTTGCTTCGTAGAATCTTTAGTGTAAGAAAAAGACCTTTTTTCACTCACACTAAACTTAAAAACACTTAGGCTATGTTTATATCCAAATAGGAGGAGACTGTTGGGTCAGTGAATTCCCAAACTTCCTGAAACAAGGATTTGAAGATAAAATAACCTAAGTGTTTAATGACTTTAAACATACGCAAGTCACTGAATGAACAGTTTTTCAGTAAGTTATCTTTAAGAAGCTCAGGACAAGCCTAAGAAAAAGGTTTTCCATTCAGTGAGGCGGGACTAGTGAATGATACCTGAGCCAAAGACGAAGATGATGTATTCAGTGAGTAATGACAATAGCTCACTGAATCCCCATACTCCTCACCAATTATGAAGACTGAAGACGTAAAGCCTGAAGACTTGAAGACTGAAGTAAAGGCGGGATATAGCAGGATAATTTTGAAGGATATGAGTGTGTCCTTATCTGGAAAGTTCAACTTACCCTGAATGGATAAAAGACCAAGAGTGTGTCAACACTGACACTAGGAAAGCAATCCTGTTCCTTAATAGAAATAGCTTGTTGTAACAGAGACAAAATACGTAAGGTATTTTGTCATCTGAAGCTTATGTCAGTCTTGTCTTTTAGAAAAAACGGTTGTATTTCATACTTTAATAAATAACAGTCATAAGGTGGAGTAAAAGAGTTAAGCTTGTGCACTAAATGCTTAGACATTCACAAGCCCTTTTAGTTCTCCAAATACAACTAAGTCTCTGAGTTAGCTCAGTTGGTTAGCATAGTTGTACTTAAGCTTAGCTTAAGCTTAGTGAGGAGTACACCATACATTGTCATTCAATCCTAAGTGTTGTTCCGCAAACACTTGGGTAATATATTCTTTGATTAACTTTTAATAAGAATATAAACGTTGAAAAACTCTTGTCTATTTTACTTTACGTTTTAACTTGTTAAACTGTTTTTCAATCAACATTGCTAAGCCATGGAGCTTAGATAGTTTAACTTTGTGGTTAATTCTAAACAAGTTAAAGGGAACAGTAATACGTGAAGTGATATACATTGGAATGTAAACTTACAATTAATAACTTGTTTACTACGTCGTATAAATTTATATTTGTCATTATCAAAACCTTAAGAGACAGAAAAATATAATAACGTTTTTATGCGATATTTGTATTAACAGTCTCCCCCTTTTTGATGATGGCAAAATATAAACTCATATTTGGTAAAAACTTAAATATGCAAGTTTTTAAGTTGCGAGTTTACTTATTTCTCCCCCTTTTTGCTGAAACAAAAAGTGTAGAGTAGCGTGTGGCTTACAAGCTATGCAAATGCTAGGAATCGAAATATGGAGTTGCGCTAAAAAAAATGTTAGCGTACAAGCATAAGTATGATAATAACCACGACATCACAACCACGATAATTAAATAACCATAAACAACCACAAAAATGTCAAGCAATAAATGAGATCACAACAAGACATAAGAACACACAAACTAAGTAAGCTCATTTAATTATAAGTAAACAAGGTAAATTTTGACACTTAGGCCAATAGGTCCTAAACTATTACAAATAAACTAAAAAAGAAAAAAAAAAGTTCATAGGTAATAATATTGCTTGACGATAAGCCGACACTTAGTTTGGTGGGTTCATTGGTGGTGTGGGTGGAGCTTGGAAGTGGTGTTGGATGTAAGAAAATATCACGTTGAGTCTCTCCCTAAGCATGGCGATGTGCTCACGGTTGTGGTGACAGCACATGCAATGATATTCATGTAGTTATCTTTGGTACTCATAAGGTGAGAGGTCAAATGGACCTCTTGGTGATGGTGGATGTCAAGGTTCAAGAGTTGGTGGGTTCAACCACTCGGAAAATCCCGGTGGGAAGTCTTGGGTGTTATAAGTGATGGAGATGGTTGTGGTGGAGAGTGTGATGGTCTTGGTAGAACATCATCTTTGGTATCAAGATATGGATTTGAAGGTTGAGTAATGTGTTGGTAGGGCTCCAAATTTGGCAAATTGTTGGTGGAAGGTGTCTTGAGTGCACCAATGTTGATTGGTGAAGGTGAGGTTCAGGATAGAGTTTCATTTGGTGAGTAAAAATTTGAGTTAGAGATGGTTCTTGAAGAGGTGCTCTTGGATGATGCATTTGGTGGACTAGGTGACTTTTGTGAAGGAGGTGGAGATGGTGTTGATGCACTAAGATTGTCACTTAAAGAGCTTTCAAGGTTGATAATTTTAGGTTTTCCTACTCTTATCCTAGCAGTTTTTCTTTTCTTGGCAATGGTGGATGAAGACTTGGAAGAGCAAGTCATGGTGTTGGTGAGAAAGATTGAAGATGAACTAGATCTTGCAAATGTGCAAGTAACTTGGGAACAAAGGGTTTCTATATAAAAGAAAAATGGTTTAATGAATTCACCTAAGTTATTTGAGTTATGTGGGTTTAAGGTTTTATCCTAAAGTTATCTAGGAAGGTTTTATAAAACGTAGTGAGAAAGTGCTAAAAGTTAAAATAGAAGAACTAAAATCTGAAAAAGTGGCGGATCCGTATTTTATACGGGGGGATCTATAAAATGTTGATCCGCGGATCCGGCTGTGTGGTTATTTGGTAAAGTGTTTTGTCCTATGGCGGATCCATATTTCCTACGGGCAGATCCACATTTTGTGGATCTGCGGATCCGCCAAACGTGAAGATTTGGACAGAACTGCTGTGCAATTTGGGATAGTCCAAAATTCATTATCCTAAATTTTATAAGTGTGTTCTTACGCAATTAGTGATCTCAAAAGCAAATAATATCATGCAAACAATATATAAAAATAACCAAATAAGATAATTTAACTCCTAGCATAGTTATAAGCACATACCATATAATCCATTAATCCTATCATAAAATATTTTTCTAAATGCAGAGGCCATGGAAAGTCCTAATCATTATACATTAATATTATTATCCAATGTACCGTAGATCAAATCACTCATTCATCTTCACTATTAGTTGTTGACTCTTCATTACTCCGATTAACGGATCATTGAAGGTATGGGAGTTCGATGATGACTTAGGAGTAAGGAACGTTGAAATGGTGATATGATTCAAGGGGTCCATTACTGGATTGACTAGTGAGTAACGTGGGCCTCGAAGATGGGTGCAAGACATCATTACATGACGATATAGACGAGTTAGAAACATACCATAAGGTATTAACTTATCTTTATCTCGGTGAAGGTGTACAATTCGTTTGGCAAAAAAAATAGGCAAGATTGCAGGGTTGTTCAGTGATTAAACAGTATAGCATGTGAGCACAACATGCTGGAAGTTGTTGACGGTTATCCTTAAGACTGAAAACATTGTCACGAAGTATTACTGCCCACTTTCGCAGTTCAGGACGGATTTCACTAAACAAAATTTTGTTGGGATTGAGATACAGATTATGGAAGTTGCGGAATTTGACGAATTCATTTTCAAGTAGGCGACCATGAACTTGTCGTGGAATACGAACAAAGTTTGTTATGTCTTTGGGTGAAGGTATGAAAGAGCATTAAGGACTCGTATTCCTCTCGATGATTAAAGAGGGATTCAAGTGACCAGTCTTCTGAATAGGCACATTGACCATACTTGGGAATTCTAAGAATTTGAGAAAATTGTTGAAGAGACATAAATATTTGTTGATTTTCTATGTAGAACAACAGTGATAGTATATGATCTTAGTTACGCACGAGATGGATTTGATCAAAAAAAAAATTAACACGAATCGAGGACAAATTTGCTCATTTATAATTAATAAGCAATCAAGTCCAATGACATTGAACATGGGAGAAATGTAGTCTTCATTTAGAAGAGAAGAGTCAACAATTCGACCTTCATGAAAATATCGAGATCCAAGGTTTTGCAGAGAGCGTTTCCGGTATGAATGAGTATTTAGTTCATTTGAAATTTTTGATTGTCATGAAAATATAAGTCCACTTTAGTATTTTTATTGTCCAAGTTCATGTCCACCTTTAATAACAACCAATCAAAATCTTTTTAAGCGGATGAGAATGAACTTTTATTGTTTAACATTGTAAATGACTTACTTTTTTTAAACTTTGTGAAATTTGAAAATTAATATATATAATTTTGGACGGATGGAATAATAATAAACACACTATGAGGGCCCACGTATTGCATAAATCCGAGTGGTTACCTCCCTCATATTTCGTTCTTTTTTCTAATGCCTCACGCGTGAGATGGAGAGGTTGCACTAGGGTTGCGCGTTACAAACGGTATCCAAAGATGAGGGGTCACCCACACTGCACCTGGTCTAAACTCTAAAGTGTCCAGCTAATTTTCATTTCGCTTTTGTGAAAAACATGGAGTAAAAAAAACGAATAGAAGGTACGAAACTAAGTCTAGTTTTTAATTTCGGGTCATACCCAGTCTCACCAACGCTATTAATGATCATCAGCAAAATTCTTAATTCGCACACTCTTATCAAACAACCAAACACAAAATATCTTTCATTTTTTATACTCCGTATCTAATTTTAGTCGTGAGTTCGTGGATTTGTGTTTTGCCAAATTGAAAAGAAAGGCGTAATGAATGCGTGGTTGGCATGCATGTGACTATGTGAGTGATATCAGCGCGTAGATCTCAGATTTATTTTTGTGTCGGTAACGTGACCACCACACCGCACCAACCCACAAATACTTTTGGTACCTTCCTTTGTATCATTCGTTTATTAAAATATTATATGGATACATACAAGATTAAAACGTATATAATAAGCTATTGTAGGCAGAAGCTCTTCTTAACGATGTGTACTATACTCAAATGGATATTTTTTGAGGTTTCACTGAAGTCATGTACGCTGAAACATTTTTATAGTATAATTTTCCATGGTATTGATATTATTTAAGTTTTAGTTACGATTAAATTTATTTTTTACGTTGCATTTGCAAATTCTGGTTTGTGAACAGTCAATTGACATGGTCCATGGTAGTGACCTTCTAATCCAATTATATTATCTGCCAAATAGAAGTATTAGTCAGCTTTATACGTCAAT
Source organism: Chrysanthemum makinoi (assembly GCA_910596185.1). Lineage (NCBI taxonomy): Eukaryota > Viridiplantae > Streptophyta > Magnoliopsida > Asterales > Asteraceae > Chrysanthemum > Chrysanthemum makinoi. The sequence goes on along the minus strand of OU343218.1, from coordinate 73,745,521 downwards.
TGATTAATGCATACTGGTTTTGTATGTATCTGTTTTAGTTCAAGCACACAAAATTGACAATTTTTTATATATATATAGTAGTGATGGAGGACTTTACATGCGTATACTCGTGTGTGTATCGTCTACTAGTAACAGTCAGGTCTGGCTGACGAGTTGATGGATCGTCTCCGTATTATCCAACCTTTAGCATGAGATCGTTGACATACTTAAAGTAACAATGTCAAACTTTTAAACCCTAACTAAAACACTTATTTTAAACCATAATGATAGGGAGTACTTGAGGTAGTCAATCTCCAAGAAATAAAGAAAAGGAAACTAGAGTATTTTGAACCAATCTTTCTATTTTATTTCATTTAATGCAAATTACACTATAAATACTGAAAAGAAACAACAATGTATTCCTAAACTTAAGGAACAAATAAAGGACGTGGAATCATGGATTAGTGGAAACAATAGTGTTCCCTCTATTCATGCATGCAACTAACAATTTCTAACGTGCATAAAGACTTCTTCAAAAATGCATGTGACAGTAACAAAACTAGTGGACCAATTCTTCCTAAAGACTTGGACTTGGATCATTAGTTGACTGATCTAACGAGTGGGTCATTTTATGGGACATTGTAATCGTATCAATACTCCCCTCGTGAAGATTGACCTTGTCCTCAAGGTCCTGCATTGTCGTATTCAACCGTAAACAACCCCTACGGTGGGTCTTCCGTGGCGGGTGCGGGTTCGAATCAAGATTTGAAGGAGAAGAAACTGTGTTGGTTTACAACAGTGACCAGGTTGGTACTTTTTCGGGCAATTGTAGCAAAGTCCCTCGAAGCGTCTTTTCTACATTTCAGCGGGGGTTAGTTTCTTAATCGGCAGTGATTGAGTTTGAGGGAGAGTAGTATCCAACAAAGGTTGGGTCGATGACATAAGCGGTGATGTAGTACTCGAAGAGGCAATGGGATTTGGACGATCAAAGGTTTGAGCATGAAGTTTGTCTTCAATAAGCTTGGCCAAACCAATTGCATGTGTGATAGTTTGTAGGCGAAGAATGGTTAACTCTTGTTGAATATCGTGGCGAAGACCCGATATGAAACAATCAAGTAAAGCTTGCGGGGAAAGACCCACAACACAATTGCTCAACCTTTCGAATTCTGTTTGGTAATGAAAGGTTTATGGATAATTATTAATATTAGTATGACCGGATTCGAACTCGAGACTTCGGGATTGCACACATTACGTATGAGAATTGATGTAAATAATTAATATAAATAAAACGTTATTATTATTAATTATTAGTCACGAAATAAAACATAACGATAGTTAAATAATTAACGAGGTTTGGTTAACGGTCGTTAAATATTAACTACGAGGACTAGAGATGAAATTAGATGACAAGAAAAGTCTAGAATCCTCTTGGGTTGGCTTGGCGGTTTGTGGCTTCTCAAAAGCCTAAGGGAGGCTTTTCTTGATCACCAAGTTTTGAGAATGTATATATACAAACCCTTGTATTCATTCTTAAAAAAAAATCTTGGATCACCATAACCAATTTCTTCCTCCTCTCCCTCTTTCCCTTGGCCGATCGTATAACCTCCACAAAGGGATCGATTTTTCAAGTGAAAGAAACTAGTGTTTGGTTTATTTGTGATTCAAGGAACTAGCTTTTCCACATCAAATCGCTATTAGTACGTGTGTACAAGAACGAAGGACAAGCACAATTGAGCTTGTAAATCTTGGTGGTCGATTTCTTTGTTGGGTCGATTTTTATAAACCCTAATTTAGGGTTTTGGGTTTTGTTCTTGATTTATCAACGTTTGATTCTTGAATTGCTAAAAGGTATGCATTTTCTTGTTTGGTTAATTATTTATATATATTATTCCTATTGTCTTCCGTTGCATGCTTTGATGATGTTATTTGTTTTATACATAATTGTTATGAGTATAAAATCCCAACAGTGGCATCACGAGCAGTTAATATGATGTAATTAATTACGAAACACATAAAATTGAATCTTTTTGATTATATGCATGCTTTTTATGGTTTCTAGGGTTTGAATTGAAACCTAATTTTTTATGTATAGGGTCGATTACCCTTTATTTATTTAATTAGGTTTTAATTTTGTAAAACTTGTAGAAACCCTAGGATTGCATTTTAATTTTATGTGGTTAATTAATGAATAATTGTTATGTGTCATGTAATATGCGTATCTTGGGTGATAATTGTTATGCGGAATCCATGGTGGAACATGCATGTTTTGCCATGGAGTATTGTTATGCTATAAATTGTTTAGTTGATATACACATGTTTTTATTTATTTGATAATTATTGAATTGGGGAAGACCTCAATTATAACTAATAAAATTAGATTACGTGCTAATTGATATATTATTAACTTTGGCTTCACAAATCGACTTGTCGATGTATGTGGCTCATCTACCTTGTAGTTGAAAGCCCTAGTTAATGTATGCATTTATTTACGCCTAGAATTGTTTATTAGAGTTTATCGAAATAATTATGCTTGTGGCTAATTGTTTACATATGTTAAATTGTTTAGTTATATGTTTATATTATTTGAGTGTGTTTAATTTTTATTAAAATGCCTTTTGTTTATATATTGTTTTGACATGTTAGTAAGCAAAAGGGTTTTTATGAATAGAAAATTAAATGGACTAAATAATGGCGAAACTGATTTGTTATTTAAGTATTATTCTTGAACTTTTAATCGATTGATGCGACCGTACTAAATGGTTAGAACGGCTCACCCACTAGAACAAACTAAAAAGGGGTTAATTAAGTGCGCACTGATGCTTGAATGGATGTCTAAGGTTATGCTTTGCGCTTACGGTCCTGCCCTTTGTGAGTTGATTGGAGCTACCTAGTATAACCATTCTATATACGAAGCATCTTAGTGCAAAGTTGTAAGTTTCTCAACGCATCGATTAAAACTTTGTAGAATTTAATCTTAGAAATTAAATACAAGTAAGTTTCTTTCGAAAATTTTGTGCTATAAAGTTGTATGCATGCTTCTATATACATAAGTTTTGATTACACGTCAAAAATTGTACCCTTTAAAATTTAAGTTTATGCCATCTAATGATATGAAACACTTGAAGTTGTAATTTAGTTATGTGAGACCTTGATCTAGATTACAATAACAAGGTGAATTATTTTGTTGTGTGAGACCTCAGCTTAATTATTTGCAGTTTCTAAATTAGACAACTTAATTAAGTTAGTTAGTGAGACCTATAACTTATGGCATAAGATGGGATAAAACATGCTTACATTTTGCATAATTGTTTGGCAAAATTGTAAATCCCATATTTTCTAGGAATTGCAAACTTGTTTGTCAATTATTGTTCTTCGACAATTACCTATTCTATACTTTCATCACTAGCAGATCAACTGATGTGGTGAAACTATGATAATGAGGGTCCTAGATTCAAGGAAAATTCTATAGTTAATATGAATATTGACCAAGGGTATTTTATTTTCCTGAAAGATTTAATTATCAAAAATACTAAAAATTGAATTTTGTTAATTCTTTTGATTGTATTAATGCAACATTAAACCGTAAACGTGGTTTGTGCTTTGGTAAATTGATTTAGTTCTATTTTCAAACAAATGGTTGATCAAGAACAATTCACTAAAAGACAAACATAAACTCTTTCCATGGAAAAGAGAGAGACTCAATCCTATTCCTTTTCATGATTGAGAAAGGTATGTTAGGAACATTAAAATTATCTAAATTCTAATATATAACTCATAGCAACTTTAATAGTTAAGAAAATTGCACATCATGTTTTCCTTAAGATATTTCATTACCCTTTGTTGGTGATTGAATTCTTATATGACATTTTGGTCAACTAGAAAACATGTTTGACATTTATGAGTTATTAAATTAGAAGCTAGACCAATTACCGCAAAATTGGTAAAAGACAAACTAGTATATTTTATCTAGTTGTTTTGATTTGACCAATTAAAGGTGCTACACACCATTGTGGGATAGTAGACCTATTAAGGAAGAAATTGCATGCTCAATTTTTCAAGTTAATAGCATGATAGATGATTCATCATCTACAAAGTAGAATACACTCTTTTATTACCTAAGTAATTGTTCTGAATGGTCTTACAAAGGGGTAACAACGTAATAGCGCTATTTTCAGTTAATGAAACACTTACGATGTTGTCAAATCCATTGGAGTATGGTGTATTCTGAATAAGACATTATTGTAACGTTGTCTAATTTAGTGGGAGTTACAAGTTATTATCTTGGTAATAACTCAGTTATTCTAGATTTTCTTGAAATAATACATTACGTTCAAAAATGTAGACATTCATATTCTCAAGGATAGTCATGAACGTTTCCTTGATAATTAGGTGCTCCTACATCTACTTGTAATGCTTATATCTCTACGACACTATCATATTGCTCACATAAACAAATGAATGTCATGGTGTTTATCTATTATATGATGTTGTTCTATGCACAAGTGGGAGAAGTATTTATTGTGTGCATAGGAACAACACATACCAATATGATTAATGGATTCTCTTGAAAGTAAGGTAAGAGATTAACGTTCTAATAAGATTGTCTTGCTTAAAGAACATGTGTCAAGATTATAACATAGACTACTTTTATGTCTTATGTCATTCAAATTATAGAAACACTTGAAGTTACATTTTAGGTTAAGTGAGATCTTGACTAGATTGTAATCTCAAGGTAAATCACCACTTGTCGTGGGATCGGTGGATGTTTTCTTGTTTCTTAAGTTGAATACTTCATGGAATGACAAAAATAAATAAAGTAATTTAATACTATAAAATATTTATGTATTTTAGAATGACATAAATAGATGGATAGTATATTAACTTGAAAATTAATTAATGAAACCATGGTGGTGTTCATAATAACTTTAAATTATACATGGTTTTGTGTTTCAGTATAAACTCACAAACATGAAGTCTTTTAAAGACTTATAATATAAAGTAAGATACTATAAGCATTATGTCTTTTGACTTGGTCAAAGAATACTTATGTTATAAAACATGCAATTGGCTTGAATATTCTATTATACCATTAAGTTGACTTAGTTGGTAAATAGGTAGGCCAAAAGGAATATGTTTATCTTAAATATTGTTAGATTGTCTTACAATATTAATTCTAATGAAATATTGTATGTATATGGAATGTTCAGTTAGAAGAATCAAACATTTGTTATATTGTTTGATTCAAGATAACTATATTTTCTTTTCTTCCAAAATTTATCAAGGTTAGAAAATTGAGTATTGATTTGATATACTTAATAAACTCAAACCTAGAAGATTAATAAGACACCATTTTAGTAGGAAATGTGATGAATCACATTGAATATTGAAGTTTTGAATTGTTAAAACTACTTATGGAGTAGGTTATTAATGAACAAGATTTACGAACTGTCAATATGTTTTTAATATCCCAAAAAAAACAATTTGGTGTTGTTCTACTTGCGTGTATTTGTAGATAGTCTTTAAATTACAAAAGCAAGTGGGAGTTTTGTTTAGATCTTGAAAAGATTAAATTACAATTACAAAACACATAATCTTCTAAAATACACTAGTGAGTATCATGATGAGGTCAAATATGATATACCTCAAAATGGTGGAATTCTCATTCATAGATCCGCAAGGATATCTCATATATTTGATATGATGAGAAATATGAATTACAGGATTATGATAAACACTGTAATCATAATGATATATTACCTAATATTGAATTGTGGTAAATTATTCATACTATGAATGACAAGATGCTGTTCAAAGAGATAATCAACTTTGTAAACTTGGTTTATCTTAATAAAAATGAGTTTCTTCAAATGAAGGAAAACCCTAGTGGTTTAAATTCTTTGTGTAGAAATCATATGGACAATTGTACATGTGTTTAATGCATGACTTGTGACAAGATTATTAATCACACTTAAGCAATTAATTGTGATTGAATATTCTTTCCTTGGCACATTAAATATATAATGATTATAATTGTTATACTTATTTTCATTGATATGAAAAATGACAATTGGATATTAAAACTCTTTCTTGTGTGATTGCTTTTGCGAGGACGATAAGTAATACAAATGAGTTTTATGAATTCACATAATCTTTGGAAATGTACAAATTGCAAGAATCCATGAATGGATATATGCATGCATCTAGGAGATGATTCTTATGTTTAACTATTAAATCCAAGTTTTGGTTTTAAATTAAAATAAGATAATTTCTAAGTATTCCTGAAAGCTAGTGGGAGTATTATGGTTATTTTCTTTAAAATCTTATATAATGTGGGTAGTAACATTCCATCTAAGATAAAATGTTAGTTACGGTTTGGAATGGAACTTCACTTGAAAGATTTAGAAAATAAGATATACAACCTTGAAGTATATGTTTATTGTTAGTAAACATGGCGGTATTAAATAATGAGTCTAATAGAACATGATATATCATTTGGAAAATGGATATGTAGAACATGAATGAAATCTTAGTTTGACACAAGGTATTTTCATGTACATCATGTTCTTGTTGTATCATGCTTGAATGCAAGATGATTTGACAACATTGATATCTAATGAAGTTATTATATAACTGGTGTAATGAATATTCTAATGGAATATGTTTGAATTTAGAATTACATTCCTCAACCTGGATTTGCTCTCAAAATTCTATGGATGAGCAATACAACAATTGTTGTGAAATTGTCATAGTTGACAAACTTGAAAGTTTGAAGGCATCAAACATTACACTGTAGATATTGAAGTTTACGAAATTTTTAAAGAGCATATTGCTGTTTGTATACAATGATCTTTGGTATAATTGAGATGACACTCAATACTAGTCATGGGAGGATTTCATCATTATAAATGGCCATGTGAACTAGTTGTGCTCAACTAAGAGCATAGTTGCATTATACAATAAAGAATAAGAATACTTTAAACTTTAAAAATGTTTGAAAGTTTGATTGTCATAAATTGGTGTTTGAGGATGTCACACACTTTATGAAATATTATGTGGCAATATCAAAATATTTTGAATGCACACATACAAGAACTTCACTAGTTGAATTCTTGAAATAAGTATTCTCAAAATTCAAATAGATCAAAGTTAGTTGAAATTATGCCTTGTCAACAAGTATGAGTGTCATTACTTGAGGCATAATTCATTAACAAGTATTATCATGCATTGATCTATTTAGTATTTGGATAAGGGATGTTTTGAACAAATATTATTTAAATGAAATAAAATATTGGTTATGTTTATTTTCATTTTCTTAATATTATATCCTATATTTGCATGTTTAATCCGTGAATAACTTATGTTATTCTAAATAGTCCGTTGTCGATCAATGATGTGGGAATGTCATTGAATTAAGACAAATCTGAGTTTTGGTAGAATATACTTTAAGTATATTGATGCGTGGACATACGATTCACATGATATTCAATGAATTGAATATAGGACTTATCCCAACTTTACATGATGATACTTTATGGATCTCTGTCATTAAGTATATCATGAAGTGTTTATCCTCAGACTTGAGATACCAGATAACCGATATGAATGTAGTGCATTTGTGTAAGATAGTCTAACGCTATCCGTAACTGGTAGTTATAAGGGCTATTTTTGGAAGTGTTGCAAAGTTCATGAGTTATGTTTGTAGTCAAGAGAATTTGTTCCTTTGAATTTGTTTCAAAGCATAATACTATATTTGGGCTCCTCGTAGGGTTGACAAGATGTTTGTATGGCCATACCCAAGATCTATCTGGAATACGTTCAGATGATTTGATAATCTTGTTCAATCTACATGAGAAACAGAATATTAACTTATGAAATGACTTGATCCATATTCATAGTTAGTGTAGTATTAGTAACAAAAGGATAAGTAAAAATGATGAATCATTAAATGGTTTTCCAGGAGACCATACTCGATTTGATCAGGGGCATTGGCGTGTGAACTAGACTAACCAATGTCATTACTATATTAAGTAATATCCAAGTGGGAGCTGAAAGGTTTAAGGATAATTATTAATATTAGTATGACCGGATTCGAACTCGAGACTTCTGGATTGCACACATTACGTATGAGAATTGATGTAAATAATTAATATAAATAAAACGTTATTATTATTAATTATTAGTCACGAAATAAAACATAGCGATAGTTAAATAATTAACGAGGTTTGGTTAACGGTCGTTAAATATTAACTACGAGGACTAGAGATGAAATTAGATGACAAGAAAAGTCTAGAACCCCTCTTGGGTTGGCTTGGCCGGTTGTGGCTTCTCAAAAGCCTAAGGGAGGCTTTTCTTGATCACCAAGTTTTGAGAATGTATATATACAAACCCTTGTATTCATTCTTAAACTAATCTTGGATCACCAATAACCTAATTTCTCTTCTCCTCTCCTCCTCTCCCTTGGCCGATCGTATAACCTCCTTAAAGGGATCGATTTTCCAAGTGAAAGAAACAAGTGTTTGGTTTATTTGTGATTCAAGGAACTAGCTTTTCACATCAAATCGCTATTAGTACGTGTGTACAAGAACGAAGGACAAGCACAATTGAGCTTGTAAATCTTGGTGGTCGATTTCTTTGTTGGGTCGATTTTTATAAACCCTAATTTAGGGTTTTGGGTTTTGTTCTTGATTTATCAACGTTTGATTCTTGAATTGCTAAAAGGTACGCATTTTCTTGTTTGGTTAATTATTTATATATATTATTCCTATTGTCTTCCGCTGCATGCTTTGATGATGTTATTTGTTTTATACATAATTGTTATGAGTATAAAATTCCAACAGGTAAGCCGTGACAGTGGATGTTTGACAAAGTTTAAAAAGGGTGGCTTGGTGATTATCGTATGAAGAGGGACCGAACCGGGTTTAGTGCGGATTATCTCATGTCGTAAGGAGGTTATTGTTCACAAGGTATTTATACCAACTGAGTGCGTCCCATGTTAAGTGGAATGCAACAATTGGTATGCGTTGGTGTGGAGCAATAGTATAGAAAGTAAAGTATTGATCGGCTTGGAAAATCCAATCAAGGGGGTTGGAACCGTCGAATATTGGAAGAGTGATTTTTGGGGGTCGAATTTGTAAGCCATGAGTCGTGTGGTGTTGGGTGGGGGTGGCGGCGGTTGGGCTTGGAGAAGGGCCGTCATGCGATTGGCGAGGGCATCAACTTTTGCGTTTAGAGCTGATAATTGATCTTGGAAGCTTGTGGGTTGATCGTTATTTGATGTGTCTTTACGGGGAGGCATGGTGAGATTGATAATGAAAGCACCAAATTGATAGGGACTACTTGAGGTAGTCAATCTGTCACAATTCTCAATTTCCGGTCATTTATCAAATTTACTATTCATCTCGAAAAATTACTATTCATCTGTTACTATTCATTATTTTACTATTCATCGTTTTTGAAATCGATTTGATATTCTGAGAACATATTTCAAAATTTTACTATTCACGAAACACTATTCATTCCCGGAGAAAATCACTATTCATGTTTCACTATTTATCATTTTTCGTAAACTAGGTTTACGAGTATCAAATTCGCGTAACCGTAAGGGTTTAGCTGCGAATTCATGAAAAATCATTGAGGACATTTCATATAGACTAGATTTAGTCTACATATCATTAGTAACATCATCATCATATTAGTTCAAGCATGGTTTGCATATTTCATTAAACGTATATTTTTCCTATTAAATAAACGCTATCGCGTAATTATTTCTTTTGAATAATTGATCCGACACTTCCAAAATTTATCCTAATATATTTTTATACTCATTTTAGGATTATAAAAATTATATTATTAGTTTACCCGATGTTTTCAATTTATTTTGTATATAAATTGTTATGTATATATTTACGACGGTTTTCGTAAATTCAACTCGATAATTATTTATTCACTAAATTCTTGTAAGAAATGTATTTTTATAATTTTATGACTTTGATATATTTTATTTTGTTCCGTAAAAATCGATTTCTAGCTAACGCTACACTTAATACCTAAATATACTTACAAAATATACAACATACATCACATTATATACTTTAAATCAACAAAATACACAACTTAATTACCCATCACCCCTTGCCACCCCTTTGTCATCACATTTCCTAAATATCTTTACCAAGTACATGTGCACATACTCCTTAATGACTAGTCATTTTATTATACGAGATTATAATTAAAGTAAAACACATAGAAACACTTTCCAAATGTGAAAGACATCCAAAAATCCTCTCCTCTTCTCCTTGATATTGGCCCATAGCATAAACCAAGAAGAAACACAAATTTTTCAAGATCAAGTTATTTATACACTCTAGTATACTTTCTTTTAAGGGTTTTGCAATAAAAACCTAGGGTATTTAGGAAAACCTTGTTCCATAAACCTCATCATCATACTAGTAAGCATTTCATGATCATTTTTACTCTTTCATAAGATTCATGAGTTATTTTTATCATTCTAGTAGAAATCATGCAAGTTTCATGTGTATATCTATACCACTTTTAATGTTTTTAGTACTTATAATTAGTATATATCATCCTATAATTAATCCCTTGAAACATATCATTTTTGATGATGTCTAGGAACCCATGACATACTAAGAAGGTGTATGGTAGGTTTAGAATAGATTTGGTGTTAATTTGAAATGGTTAGAATAAGTATTACGCAAGAAAAATCACTTTCGACAACTAAAAAATAGAGTCTGATCATTTTTGCAAAGTCTGGAAATTTCGACAGTTTATAAAATATTTTGGGTTAGATATTCAGAAAATATACTTTAAAAGCGAAAGTGGGTCGCTTGAACGGGTTAAAACGGACTTATAACGAAGAAGTTATGCTATTTTCAAGTTTAACGACGAAAACTATATTTTTCGGAAAAACAACATGCTGTCCAGATTTTTAAGGGTAAAAAATGAGTCTTAAGCGTTATCTAAATGAGTCGATTTATCAAAAATATATTAGTATACTTTAACACGAAGCTAAGGACATATAAAACGTAAAAAACGGACTTATAACGACTAAATACAGCGTTTAAATAAGGTTGTCGTAACTACTTTCAAAGTATAACACATATGTATTTTCTAATAGCCAAACTAGTGTAAGCTAGTGACCATGTTGAGAGTCGTTTTCACATCGATAGAATACTTTTTAGAAAGCGATGTCTTCTAGTAAAAGTAAGTTCACTAGCTATTTTCCAAAATGTTCAACCGTTAGTCAGCGGGTTGTAACGAATAAAATGCGGTCACTCAAACTTTGCCGAAAACTACCTTTAAACAATATTTTTGATACAAGTACCCTACTTCACCTATGTTTTTCTCCATGATCGAGACCTCTATTATAAAAAATTTAAAGCTAAGACTTTGAGATAATGCTACAAGCTTTCCAAAACCGTTGAGTTTGTTTCCTAACACTCGATATTCACTATTTTACGACTAGCTTTTCGAGGCCATTTAGTCACTTTCATGAATTGTCAAATTATATTGTTTCTGACGAAACTATAATTTCTTATTAAATCACTAAATGACTATCGTAGGATATCATTTCAATGTAAGTACTTACAAAGTAATTTATAACTTGTCAAGACGTTATAAACTTATATTTTGACGATAAACTTTATTTTCAAAAGTGTACAAGTGGTATGGATATCATATGAGTTTGCATACTGCGACATTGTTTCATGACTTATATTAGAGTATATCATTCATATTAGGTTGCGGATAGAGATTGCACCTCATTTCTGTGAATCCACTTTGTCATCATAATTATTGCATCAGGTGAGTATTCACGATCCCCCTTTTTACCGTTTTTACTATATTTTGGGGCGAAATGCATGAACCATACTTGAACTAAATTGATTCCTACTTTTGTGAACTCTTTTGACTTGAACATTTGAACTTGAATCAAATCCTTGAACTTAATTATGAACTTATGACGTGTTTGAACTTATTGAACCATACGTGCTATGACCCTGGCTTAAAGTCTCCCGTTCGGGCAGTGCAAATTCTCCCATGTTCGGTGTTCTTAATTGTATATTAATAGTTGTATGATGTACGTTAGTACATTACATTGTTAGTCTCCTATTAGTAGGTAGTATGGATAGCGTTATTAGAGGTCGGCCAACCTCTCGTCCACTATGGGGCCTTATATCTATTCTAGGGGCTTTGCCTTGCATACATTATTATATACGTGGTGCTATATTGTGAACTATTATGACATCGTACACTTGACTACTAGACACACTAAATTTTGTGCAATGGGTTGTGAACACACAGGTTGCAAGTTTTGTATGGACAGAACTTGGGCTGAGTGGATTTAATGCCTTTGCTTTGTGCACTATTCCGATGACCGAAACCTTTGACTTTCTCTCTTAAGCGTTTTCATATTATACGAAATGTTTGTACTCACCAACTATTTTCATAGTTGACCCGTTTTCTCTCATGCATTTCAGGTGATCGTTTTTAAGCTTTTCCTCAAGGTCTTTGCATAATGAAGTTTTCATGTCACTACTAATCATTATGTAATAAAACGTAATCTTTTGGGATCTAAACTTTATATTATATTTGCCGATGTCGGCTAAACTGGTATTGTAATAATGTATCTTTTTCTTTAATCTTAAACGTTGGTATGTTCTATTATCTTTTGCTTGTGTTACTTTTCAGTTACACCTCGTGTTTCCACCATAGGCGGGGTGTGACACAATCTCCAAGAAATAAAGGAAAGGAAACTAGAGTACTTTGAGCCAATTTTTCTGTTCTATTTCATTCAATGCAAATTACACTATAAATATTGAAAAGAAACAACAATGCATTCCTAAACTTAAGGAACAAATAAAAGACGTGGAATCATGGATTAGTGGAAAAAATAGTGTTCCCTCTATCCATGCATGCAACTAACAATTTCTAACGTGCATAAAGACTTCTTAAAAAATGCATGCGACAGTAAGAAAACTAGTGGACCAATTCTTCCTAAAGACTTGGACTTGGATCATGAGTTGACTGATCTAACGAGTGGGTCACTTTATTGGACATTGTAATCGTATCACATAACCCGAATACAATTCGCATAACCCCATTTAACTAAACCAGTCCAACTTCATACATACTATAAATGTGTTGCAAAAGTCATATACGGATTAAACGAATCATAAAATGTGTTAACGTGTGAAACTTACTTTTTTGAGTTTTTATTAATTAATTCTAATGTTAAATTGGTTATCCCCGTATCCGATTGTAAATGAGACGTCTATTAACTCAAATACAACTTGTTTATCAAGCAGATTAGGATCGTTGACCCGTGAACCAACCAAAACTCGAGATGGTCACCTGTTTAAGTTTTAAGTAAATAAGAGCCAAAGAAGATACAACACAAGGAAACTAAACAATTCAAAAGGTTTAGCAATACAGTTATATCCGGCTTGCGATCTTCAAAGAAAGATGGGCAGAAATCCATGTCCTAGATAACCTTTTGATGGTTCAGAAAATGTCTTCGTTTTTAATTTTATCCCACAAATATGGTGGGGCATTGATGAGCTTGTTTCTCCAACTCCAAATAGCCCAAACAAAAACATGGATGCCTTTAAAATACTAGAGTTACCATGCCCATTGATATTTCCTAGAGCAACATTCCTAATCGAGAAGGAGAAAAAAGTCAAAGGGGTTTCCAAGTTACACCAACTCCAAACCTTTCTCTACATTGGAAGGACACGCAGGCATCTAATGTTGCAATGCTCAATGCCTTCGTCAACATTTCACAGAAAGGGCAAACTGCAGGCCTCATGATATCAAGATCCAAACGCATATCGGGAGGTCTAGAAGAAGAGAAATTATCGAAATACATGATGTAGTTATAGAGAGAGAAAGTAAAGAGAGGGTAAAGAGGGTAAGTTTAATAAGAGAAGAATACTAAACATATCTCTTGTACACCCCTCATGAAGAGACATGAGGGGTTTATGTAGGCTCATTACATGTTAACTATCACCATAATAAGATATTAGTCCAACGCTATTCGCACACTAGTTAACTAATGCAATTCCCGATAATTTCTTCAACTCAAAAGCTAACAATCTCCCTCCAGATGACGACATATGGTAATTGCTTACAATGTCGCCTACAAGTAGAAATAATAACTAAGTAAGCGCAACAACACTGATGACGTCTTCAAAGCTCATTTCTTCAACTTGAAAGCCCCAGCTTTTCATCTTTGTTGGGGCAACATTGACGAGGTCTCTTTTATATTTTAATGATGAAAAATAAACCTTCGAAATACGTAAAATCACAAATGTTAGCAAAAAACTAAGCCGTTCCTTAACTGGAACTGGTGCACTGGTGAAGCGCCAACCTTCTGTTAAAGAACGACTCGATTTTTGAAAGACGACTTTCCCATTACCCAACAAATGTGGATCTTTCATTACAAGTATGAATATGATAATTGAGTTATTAGGAACACTCGAAACGAGTTTTAGACTTAGAGGGATACAAAATCAAGACCTCCCGTTTTTGACAAAACGCCAACTCAATATATTTTACCAACTGCCACTAGCCAAGACCAAAAAATTCTTTTCCAAACCTAGAACATTAATACTTTCAATATAACATCAAATAAAGTATTCATATGACCATAATCAGTGTGTACGTCTTCTTTAATCACGCAATGATTTTACTCTCTTATTAGTCAAACAAAGTCAAAAGGTCTCTTTACGTATATGCATCCTTTCCCGCTATGAGATATGCTTTACTTGTGATGCAAAGTACTTAGCTTGTTTGCATCAAATGATTATTGAGTACGTCAAGTGTTGCTCAGTCATGGATTAGGATATTTGAATACCTGACTTTAGATTATTTGGAAGTTGTTTTTCTTTTGTAGGTTTTTACATCACCAACAAATAAATGTTTTGCACACTTCCACATAAACATTCCTTGTCCCTTACATTCTTTACATATCTCATTTATTCTCCACACTTCATCACACATTCTCAAATCATTTGTTTTGTCCCTAAAATTCCTAATAAATGATTATCCATACTTTCTAAATACATTATTACAACCTTCATCATTTTGATAGCATTCTACTTCATCATTCTTTAAAAAAAACACAGTTCGTTCCCATAAGATTGGATTCAAATTGAGTTTGTCAACTCACTTCTTATCCACAAAACATTTTCTTACATTCTCTTACACACTTTTGTACTTCTTGTCCCCTACATTTCAACACAATCTTCTACATTCTACACAATTAAAAATGAGGGGTGTGTTTTGTAAATTTTGAATTTTTAGGTATAAAGGAGATTGTTAATACAAATAATGTCAAAAACATTGTTTGCATTATTCAATCCCTATATGTTTTGATAATCACAAAACGTAAGAACACCTTATGTAAAAATATTCTTGATAAGTTTTTAACCGAGAAAACTCGTTTCGACTACAACATCACTTCTGGTATGTACAAACAACTTACCAACATTGTTAAGTGATCAAACAATTTATTTTATCCCTAAAACTTACATTTTCATAAACGTGACAAACGTTTTATAAAATAAACTTTACAAATTACTTTTGTAAATTAAAGAAATGTTTTATTCATAAGAAAATATTTGAATTTGAATTTTTCCGCCAAAATCAGATAAATAAGGGACCGTCCTCCCTCCTCTTTGTGGCTATAAATACTGCATTGTTTTCTTAGAAAAACAAGACTCTTTGCACTAAACATTCTCTTATGTTTTTACCCCTATTCTTTCCTTCTCTTTGATCACATTAACGTGTCGTAACTTGTTTACAAGTAATCTCGTGAGTCTCCTCCTCCAAGTGCAAATGAGGAACACTCGTATTCGTCAAGAAACGAAGTGTTGTAGTCTAGACATCACACACACTCACGTAACTAGTGTTACGATTCTCCTCTCGATCTATATTCTCTCTATATATTATTCTTGTAGACTTGTGTGTGAGTCAAGGTTTGGTGTGATTTGTGTAGATTTGGACAAGTGGTTTGTTCATGTATTGTGAGTGTGGATTAGGACATGGTGTGTGCGTGATATTGGACTTAGTGAAAAGTCCGTGTTGTGTTTAGGTAGATTTAGACAAGGTGTGTCCGTGTATGTGTTGTAATTAGAAC
This sequence comes from Chrysanthemum makinoi, assembly GCA_910596185.1. Taxonomy (NCBI): domain Eukaryota; kingdom Viridiplantae; phylum Streptophyta; class Magnoliopsida; order Asterales; family Asteraceae; genus Chrysanthemum; species Chrysanthemum makinoi. The sequence continues at coordinate 73,729,386 of OU343218.1, read as the reverse complement.
TAGGTGAAGGTTCGTGTTGTGAAGACTTGGATTAGGTGAAGATCCAAGTGGATGAAGTAAAAAGTCTGTGATGTGTCGTGTGAAGGCTTGGATTTGGTGAAGATCCAAGTGAACGAAGTGAGGAATTCGTGACTTGTGTGTGTTGACTTGAATTGGGTGAAGATTCAAGATAACTTGGTTTTTGATCGTTTAGGATCGTATATTGGTGTTTAGATTGGTTCTAGCTAGGATTAGAACTTCGACATTACGCTTAATTATCGCAAATTGTGTAACTTTTGGGTATGCTGTTCGTCTCACTTTAAAGGGAGTTTGTTGACATAGTGATTGTGAACTCTCGAGTGTGATACTCAGGGAGTGGATTAGGGTGAAGAGTGAGCCTCGTGCCGAACCACTATAAATCTCCGTGTCTTGGTTTGATCTTTCCATCTTTTTATCTTTCGCTCTTTCATATATTACTTATCTTTGTGCATATATATATTGTGTTTGTATATTGTTGATTGATATCGCATAACTTCGAATCAAACAATTTGATGATTTTAATAAGTAAACATAAACGGTGAAACTATTCAACCCCCTTCTAGTTTCTACAATGGTATCAGAACCAGGTTTGTCAACATTTTTTAAAATATATTGTATTTTAAAACTTGAATCGATCTATGGAGTCCGAAAGAAATCTAGAAGGGCAATCTTTTCAAGAACCACCACTTTTCGAAAATAATAATTTTGTTAATTGGAAAATTATATTCGAAAATTATGTGAGATCAACAGATCAAGATCTTTGGCATGTTATTTCAATTGGAGATTTTCATCCAACGGAAATTAATTTTGAAAATAAAGAGGATGATTTTACAAGAAAATTTTGTAAAAATTTTGAAGCCAAAATATTGATTTACAAAGCATTACCTAAAAATGTATACGAAAGACTTTTTTCTATTTCAAACGGAAAATGATATTTTGAAAAATCTTTTAACCATTTAACAAGGAATACTCAAGCCAAAGATATAATTGATCTTGAACATATGCATGTAAATAAAGCAAATCTTTAAATAGTGTTCTATGATCTCATATTTCTACTTTTGATGAAGGAAATCCCAAGGAGAATAAATCAAAAGATTTTCAAGAAGGACTACGTAATGAAGCATAGAGTGATACCGATGAAGAAGACAACGATTGTGATGAATATGATGTATATCAAATAGTTGGAACTTCAAGAAAGGTACATTCTGAATCCAAAAATATGTGTCTTGAAACATCACTCTCGAAAATTTCTAATCTTGAAAACGATTTCGAAAACATGAGCAACTTGTGTCTAAATATTTCACCAGAAAACGATTCTTCAAAATCTTTTAAAGATAATTTCGAAAAAGAAATTTATTTTTGAAAATAAAATGTCTAGATTAGAAAGTAGAGTTGAAATTGATCTAAAAAATCTAATGTGTCAAGACAACACAATTAATATTGGAAAGCTTAATCAAAAGAAAAACATAATGACAAAATTCAAAAAGAGCTCACACGCTCTTGATGGTTATTAAGAAGTCAAAAAGCGTTCGGAGATAAAACGGGCCTAGGATTTAATTCACGTGAGGCATCAACAAGTGAACCACAACAAATCAAATTTGTGAAACCTTTGGGAAAACAGCCTTCTGCTGACGGTTCCCATAAAGAGGTAGCTAGTCCCATAAAATTAAAGGATTGTCTTCCTATTTACAGGACCGTCTGACTTTAGTCAACAAATGTTAAGCCTATTTATTTGTCAGAACTCAAGTTAAATCTTATATCAATAACATTTTGTTGTTAACTATACCTAGTTATTCATTGCTAGCATAATCAAACAATATTTTTTTGAAATTCGAAATGCCTTGGACTAGGTTACTCTCCTTGATAACATATCTTCAATCTCAACATCCTTACAAAGGATTTTTTTATACTAACCACCTCGGACCCATGAGATATTGGGTACCAAGTTTCTTTGTAAGAATTTTGTTTAGATTCACTTCATGAGCAACTCGAAGATGTGCATTTGTTCTCTTTCTCTCACACGTAGAAGAAAACTATATCGTGCTCAATGTCCGCATCATTCTCGTCTTCTCATAGTAACGTACCTTAGGATATGTCATTGGCCAAGGTACGATTTCTCAATATCTTTACCTTATTATGTGTTAATAGCTTTCTAGAAATCTAGGGTATGCTATGTGTGTTAATTGAAACTCTATTTGCATATGTGTGATTATATGTTTACTTAAATGCTTTTTCCTCTTTAGAACTTATGTGTTTTCTTCCTTCACCTATTGTGTTCATGTCCTCGGATACGTAACTCACAAAGAAGATGAAGGTGAGTTCGTGGACATTAGCTTGTTGTTATAATTATCTCACGGCAAAGTTGATTCAATTTCATACTTAGTGTTTGCTTCTTTGCACACTTTTGAAAGGACTCTTTCTCAAGTGGTTAATTATGTTATTCAACACAATTAAAGAAACTGTGTATTTAGGATTATTATCCTAAGAGTAACGACATATAATTCTCTACATATGTCGTCTTTGATTATTGAGAGAAGTATGGGGAAACTCTAGCAATCATTGTTCAATGACCATTGGTTTTTAGAGAGACACAAAATTGCTATTGATATACCATATTCAACGCCGAATTCGTAATCACCGGAAAGGCATGTCTATCAATCACTATGAATGAAAAAAACTCTTAACGACGTACTGTACAAGGACGACTCTACAAATGGACACGAAATTGACCTCAACTCATCGCAATGCATGACTCGCATTTGTACTTGTCATCCACTATATCTTTCTCTCACTTATCTCCTCCATTCTACCTCCGAAGTCATTCACATCATATCGGTCACTCAAAACATGTTGTGTCCACCCTCTCCTCTCTCACACTTGTCTATTCCAAGTAACATCCCATATTCTCTCCTCTTCTGTCTCGATTCTATTCCTTCATCTATTCATGCATATCAACTCTAAGCGTCTAGAACTTAGGATTCTACTTCATTCTACTGTTCGTCAAATGTCAATCCAATTTCAATACCTAAAATCTCTTTGTTTGCACGTTCATGATATCTCTTATGCCTCATTTCCTCTTAAAAAAATTCCTCTAAAAACAACTCTCTCGTTTCAACCCAAGGCTTCCTCTAATTCCTCTTGTCTACCTATTCCTATCTTTAGTTCTTCATCTTTTCACCGATATTATTTTCCGTGGTTTGTTGAGTCTTGTCACCTTTAATAACTGACCTAATAAGCTAAAAACATCTTTCTTTTAAAAGTGTTCAAAATTAAAATTCGACACAAAATTTTTGAACAAGCCCAAAACCGCTTTATGTTGGCGGTTCTTTATCCCGACGGTCCCGTGGGCAGTCCCAGATATTTAAGGGACCATTTGTCATTTTGAATCAGTAGCCCGTTTTTCTTCTTTCACAAACAGAAAAATAATCCAAACACTCCCTTGTGTTGTTGCTGTGATGAAAACAAAACCAAACCTACCAATATCTCTAATTAACCACTCAAACATCAAATTCAACATACAACAATCAAAGATTATCAATCACTACCTCATTCTTATCATCAGTTGTAAATCAATTCATCCAATTTCCTTTTAATTCAAAATTAGGGTTCTTAAGGTCATAAATTAAAAAAATTAGGGATCTTTAATTTTTCATGAAATGAGTAATAATTAACACTTAAACTAGAAAATTTACAACCATTAACACTTAATTTCATATGTCATTTGGTCAATTAAGATTGTTTGGAATATTTTCAAAATTCACATCAATCCTTAATCCGAATTTTTGAAATCTATCATGTTTGAGAATGTAACAAAATCGTAATTATACATTGTTAATACATCTCAAAAACGTTTTCACAACCATGCATTATAATAAAACGATTTTCTTCAAAAAGAAAACCTTAAAAAATAAGAATAATATTAACATAATGTTTATCTTAATTTTTAGGTAATTATGACTTCTGATATGCTTCAGATGTTTGACTATGACTATGAAGATACACAAGTATACATAAAGAATACATATCTAAAATCCCATTTGAGTCACTTACCCTATCGAGTCATAATAAAATCCTTCATGATCTTGCATCTCGTGACATTTATGAAGGACGAATTGTGAAACCATCCTTATCTAAACATGATCATATCACCCCCTACGTTCAAATATATTAGATTCGATTGCTTGCTTAACATCAATGCGAAAATTTGTCCACTCTTTGTCCTAGAATTCTATAACCGTGTCAAAATTGTTTGTAACAAAGACCAAACTCTATCAATTCAATTTTTTATCCAAAACCAAAGTATTTCCTTTACTCTTGAGGAATTTTCTCAAATTATTGGTCTTCCATGTCACGAGCAGTGCTCCTACACTGAAAATTAGTCACTTAATTATCTTAGGAGTCATTCTGAAACTTCTGGTCCTTACCATACTTTCATTCCCAATCCAGAAAAAATTAAAGAACACATTCGTCTTCCACATAAAGCTCATGGAGTTCTTCAATACAATGGAGATGTCAACTTCATTGAATCTCCCAGCTCTAAACTTTACTCACTCAAAATCTTCACGGATCAAATTCGTCCAAATCTTAGGAAATGGATGGAAATCATTCGAGAAAATGTCTTTTGTATTCCTGAAAATCAAAATCGTGTTCCCGCATGTGTTGCTCACATGCTCTACTGCCTTGTTACTGGGTAACTGTATAATCTCACAAACCTCATTGCTAAGCGAATGGTAAGCGTGAAAGGAAGAACAAATAAAGTTCTTCCATACGGGATGTTTCTAACTCGTTTGTTTCATCATGTTTTCAACCGTGTCAATTGTTCTCTATATTCTCTTCATGACCCCGTTGTCTCCCTTGAGTCCCGACACTTCTAGATGTCTTTATTGGGATGGGTCAGAAGATGATTCGAATGAGAAATCGGTAAATGAGACCTACTAGTGAGCAACAACCTAAAACTCTATAATGTATTCTCTTATGGATGTGATTTATCTTGCTTGGATCTACTCTTGATTAAACTCAATATGTTGTTTAACAGTCACATATATAAAAACATAGGTTACAAGTCTTTTATGGCCAGGACTTGCAACTGAATGGTTTGATATCTCCTTTGCTTTGTGGATATTTTCTCAAAAACTATGGACATATCACGAGTATACCTAATTTAGGTATTTGGAAAATTTATCGAACCTCGGCTAAATATAGTTTAGTCACATATATTTAACTTAGGGACAGTGGAACATAGTCTGACTAACTATGTTCGACTTAAATTTTTCAAACACTGAGAATAGTTATACAAGGGTTATATTCAGGTTAATTTCCAACTTAAACTCGATAAACCACTAGAATTCATTAAAAAGATCTAGAGACATGATAGTGTCTTACCACTCAGCGAGATCTTAATACTTAATTATACTACCTAATTTCATTCTTGAAAGTTTTCATTTATGAAATAATCCTAACTACTATCTTGGGATAGTCATCAAATCTTCTCGTCATTTCTTAGAAGTACTAGCATGATTAGGTTTTAAGGATATCATTCCTCCATAATCCTTTAAAATTCACTTATGATTTTAAAGCAAACTTGACATCTCTACCGAAGAATAATGGTAAACATACACTACACTCTCCTAATAATCAACATATTACTTCATTATCTAAACCCCATTATAAGTCAGTATGTAAAACTTCACAACATCATGTTTCTTTCAAACACTAGTAGACATAAACACTATACGATATAGCCTTCATCTCAAAACCACCTAAGACATGATCAACTTTGGAAATGGTTTGGATAACCACTTGCCACTATCAAGACTTTCTTACAAATACAATTATCACATTATTACAAACCATTTCACATCAACAATATCTTACACCTCTGATTAACAACAGTTACCCTAACAATAACAAAACTATTCCTTTTGAGGCACTATATAGATGAAAGTGTCAGTCAACCATTTGCTGGACTAAGGTGTTCAGAGATCACCCACGAAACAACTAAGGAAACCATACAAACATAAATTAGGCTGCATGCCGCACACTATCGCCAGAAATGAAAATTTCATAGATGTAAGACGTTAAAATTTAACAAAAACTCCATGTTAGAAATTAATATTTTGTTGAAAGCCTCAATACAATAAGATATGATTCGTTTTGAGAATTGGGAAAAGCCAAACTTAAGGTATATTGGACTCTATAAGATTTTTACAAAACCCTTTAGACTATCAACCTAAGCCACCACCAAAAAAATTAGAATGGTACATAACACATTCTATGAGCAGAAACTTGAGAACGCAAAGATTAGAATTCTGCGCATACACCCACATTTTCCTAGAACACTTCAACATCGGATAATACACACTGAATTCCGGGACGGAATTCCCTTAAGGGGTAGAGACTGTAGCAACCTGTAATTTTTCATAAGGTAAATTGACTATTTTACCATTTGACTTTTTAAAGTTGACCTTTGACTTTGACTTTTGACTTTTGACTATTTGACTTTTACCGTAACATAAAAGCAAATACGAAAACCGGTAGTAACTGGTAATTTTTCTTGTGACGAACACAAGACTACGAAAAGTCTATATGTTTAAAATACTTTATTTTCACCAATAATCATAATTTATATAAACTATTACTACTTTATCATTTTTAAGTAGATATGTTACTTTTTACGTAAGACGCGTACTCAAACCTACGTTATTAGGTTTTAACAACATAGACGCACCCTCTGAGACTTATCACACATTTAATTTACCTAGTTAGAGTATATTGATAAGTTTTAACATTTTTATAAGTATTACATTTTTACATTACCTAGTTTTAAGTTTCATGACTTAAGGGCTTAACATTAGTAATTACCGGGACCAAACTACACCTCTTAAACAAAAAACTAGTGCAAAGTACACACAGTAACACCTCTCTTTTGAGGTGGCATCTATATACACTACCACAAGACCACTTGGCTTGATGAGAGATCATCTTAACCTTGGTAGTCACACATATCCATACTTTGTCTACCACTATTAATCTACCTTATCTTAACACATAAAAGCATACAAATAAGATCAAGAAACCTCTCAAACTTCACCAACTCTCTCTTCCACCTTGTTTTGAATGCCAACCCTCCCCCTCCTCCATCATCATCATCCTTTTTATTCATACAACAAATTATACTACAAAAGTGAAGGGTTTAGGTAGCTAGTTATGATTCTTGGGTTGTTTTAGTGATTCCATGGTTAGATTTGGAGTTATACAAGAGGTTAGGAGCTGAAGTAAGGTGGTATTTGGGATTATTATCAAGGTGTTATAAATATAGATAAAGATTAAAGAGAAGGGTGAAAGATTGGAAGGGTTTAGGTGTTGATTTGTAGTTGTGATACTTGTGTTATTCCAATCCTTGTAAGCTATTAATTATCTTCATATTCATTAAATATAGTTGTAATAATTTATATTTATTTGATGTAATTTGATATAAGTAGTATATGTAATATGGATTAATTGATGTTGTACATGAGGTTGTGATCATAAAAACAAGCTAAAACAAGTCCTAGGTAAGTTCTATGAACATGAATTCTAAAATAGTCCAAAAGTTTGATTAAACTGATCATCTCAGTAAACCTTGAGGTTAATTAAGTAATATAGGCTTTTATAACTATGTCTTACGGTCGTTTCTCCGGGTGGCGCACCTCATAACTCCTCTCGATGAGTAAATGAGAGCCAAAATGGCAAAACATGTCAAAATCTGCACACCATATTTCATTTCGGAAAAACCCATGGTTCTGTTCATTTCTGAAAGTCGACTCAGTTTTATGAAATGTAGCTAAGACCTAAACTTAAACTTTGGCGAAAGCTGAGTGTCAAAAAAAGTTGTAGAACTCAACTTATGGTCGTTTTGGTAGGACTGAATGTGCAGCCAAACTTTCTGCAATGAAATATTAGTAAATACTTGTAAATAGACCATTGCTATAGGTAAACTTTGGACCTTAGACTTGATTAAGCTTAAGAAGCTGTTAGAGAATATAAAAATATAAACTTGAGCTTTTGAATCACTTAAAAAGGACTTATGGTTAAAAAGTTATGCCTAGTTAAGTTTTACTAGATGAAAATATAGTTTTTGAACAAAAGCTTGCTGATAAGATTTTAAATCACGATTTTGACCCTTTTCTGTTTCGAATCAGCAAAAGTGTAAGACACAAAAGTTGCTTTGAATTAGTTTTTCTACAAAAACTTTGGAGCACATAAGAAGAAAGTGAAGGAAAAAGCCTAAAAACGACAAAAACTAAACTGACCTGTTGTTGAATAGAAAACAACCTTAGTAAGAAACCTTAAGTGATATATTGATTCTTTGAGGCCAAAACAAAGCCAAGGTTAAGCCAAGGCTGATGTCTCAAGGTATTTTAAATTAAATATAGCCATTAGGTTTGACCTTAACTTTTGTTTCAAGTTGCTTAACCGTAACTTAGCCGCACGGCTAGTTTGGGTTTGTTAACCCGAAACTTGTTTCAAAAACTTGTTCACTAGATTAAACTTTACTAGACTTAGACAAAACTAGATAAATGACCATATGACATATAAACTATCTAAATACCATTTTCACAAGTCTTAACTCTTGTTTAAACCTATGAACTTATATTAACTAAAAAACTATTTTTGAAACCTTTGTATTTCACGACATCATAATATGACACGCCGTAATTATTTTCATCACAACACTCATTGAGTGAATAACATTTATACATAATAAATGTTATGCTAAACTACTTCACGACCTCTTGATTTTGATAGCCAAACAACATTTAAGGAATAACTTAAGGATTCATGTACAACATCATAAGCCAATAAACTACATATACTTGTACACTTATATCGTAGAATATACTAAACACGAATACTATGCTTTCTTAGGTAATCGTTAAAGATCGTGATCTTGTCATACTCTACCGTTGATAACATTATATCATTACACTCCACTGCTAATCACTACTGTGAGTTCATAGCCCCACTTTTTATTACTTAAATGTTTTACAAACCCTTGGGGGAAATACATGCTTTATTTTAAACAGAACACATTGCTTTGAAATTATACTTGAATGTATTAGTTGCACTAAGTACACTATTGCCAAAGTCCCTATTATCATGAACCATTAATCACTTGCGAGTGAACGCGAATAATGTGGATAGATCTATCGGGATTGACAAATCCCGTTTGTGTTGACCGGGTAGGCAAACAAACGCACTCTATTTGAAGATCCATAGGTTTAATGGCAAATTACCTATTAGGGCAATTGTTACTATTATATCACAGTTGTTAACGTTTCGGTGTCATGAGCTTAGTGCAATAATATCTGTTTTGTTTTCTAAACTATGAATGTGAGACTAATTACCTCACGTTACGAATATTGTGTTCAACTGATTTCCTAAAATCTATGAATATCACTCAACCTTTGTGTTGACAGTTTTAAGCATGTATTTGGGTCCATATTGTACGAGGTGCGCACGGTGAGCACGGATACTTGAAGAAGGCTATAAATTTTATTATCATTCGAAAACCCATTTAATGTATTTTGTAAACTTGGAACCATTTGGGACCTCATTTTTGTAAACTCTGATATTTATATAAATCGAATGATAAATCTTTTAAAACGAATCCATTAGAGTTCATTTTCTATTTTTATGACTGTTGTGCCATGAAGTAACACCCAGTTTGAATTCCGCTGCGTATCACGAAATTGTGGGTGTTACAGTTGGTAACTTATCACCATTGCTTAGACTCTCTATCACACCACCTTCAAACAACAACCTATTTTCCTCACCTAATGGGCCTTTGTATCACACTCTCTTTACTCCACCACCTTCTTCTATTATGGGATATACAATTCCCTGCAACTTTTTCAATCACCATTCTATGAGTTGTGCATGTTGTCACCCCAACTTCAACCTCATTTCCTCTCTAAGAGATGAGATCCATTTCATGTTTGGACACATTGAGTACCTTCTTTCTTAAGCTCATATGCAACCAACTCCACTAGCCACCATGCCACCTTCCCCATCACACATCATCATACCACCACCACCTTCTCCACCCTCCAACTAGACATAATTCACCAAAGGTGCTTAGCCGATCATATTAATAATAACACTAGTGATAAGGATTAGGGGTCATTTAAGCCCTTAATCGCCCACTTTTATATCCGTTACTGCTTAATTTTGTTCCTTTTCACTTTTTAGGTCTCTTGGAAGCAAAATGCTGGAATGATGCATTTTTGGACGAAAAAGAGGGAATATGTAAAGAAAATGGCTAAGTCAAGATCAAGACACTCAAGCTGTGAATTTACACCGACGGCGTCACCATGAAGGCGGCGCCCGTCCCTATATTTGTGACGACTCAAGAGCGAAATTGCTTTATTTTGCACGGACGTCGGGCTTTAGCGAAAAGGGGCGTCACGAACTTTTCTTCTCGGATGGCCTAGATCGATTGAGACGACGTCACAGTTGAAGAGCGGATGGCGTCACAACCACAACGTGTGCGGCGTCGATGATGACTTGGCCAGGCGAAACCCCTAATGGCGAAATTTGATCACGATGCATTAAGGTTGTAAAATTATATGAATTTTGGACTTTTGAGGGAGGTAGACTTGTGGGTAAAACCTAAAAGCGATTGTAGTCGGTTTGGACAATATTTTAGGGTTCTCTCATACTTTACATCGAGATAAGTTATTTATTCCATTGATTTCATTATATCTTGATTGAATGTGTGTATGCTTGCATGTTTAACATGTCGGCTAATTTACTTGTGTGTTGCTTAGATCTATGAAACCTAGTTATTAAATATTGATTGGTTGTCTCTTATCTTAATTTTAATTGGCTTAGGAGTGCATGAAGCCATCGTTGTGTTTTTAATGCTTGAGTAATCTTTGTTGAACATTAGTTTATAATTACTAGTGGAACTGTAGGCTAAATATCCAAAAAAAACCAGTGTTGAGTTTATGAATTCTAGAGATTTCAGAGTCATTAACCTTAAGGTAGTCTCAAAGAGTTAGGGATAAAAAGCACACCCTAAGACCTTAGAAAACACAGCGCAAAGAATAAGGGTGACAATTCAATCACCAATAAAAGATAACAGGGAATAATAATATCTAGGTAAACACATCTTTAATCATCATACGAACACGCACTTCAAAAGACATAGACTAATTTGAATTTAGATAGAGTAATCGGTAGAAGTACCAAACCCCCAAATCCAAACCACAGGAGTTTACCTTTAGTTTCTAAAAAATATAAAAAGATAAAAATAATCTTCCTCAACCTCTCAACCTTAGCGTAGTAATTTACTAGCATTCCTATTCCCTAGAGAGCGATATCAATACAGGAAACCCAATACTACACTATGATTAGGTTCCTGCCAGGGTGTTGAAAAAACTTGCTTTCGGCGAAAGGAAGTTTCTGACCATTTGGCCCTTCGCCTTGCACATCAACTAGATTCAATGTTTTGCATGAAAATGAAAGACATAAAATTGTAAATGTAAATGAAATAAGAATCGCTAAAACTTATTGATGTTGTGATGTGATTTCTCCCTTGGAAATGGCTCCGTACGCTATTGAAGATCGTCCTTGTGGAAACATACTTCGTTCTCTGGTGGTTTTTGGTGAAAATGATATATAAAATGCTAGAAATAGGGTTGGTATTTATAGGCCCGACATAGCTACGGCGTAACCTTGAGTTGTGGTTACATTGTAACTAGTGTAATCATCCACGATCTTATCCATAAATAGATATTTACGGCGTAACATATATGGATAGTTACGCCGTAACCTCATAGGGTTTCATATCATGTAATCTTCATTCTTGGTTACGTCGTATCTCGTCAATATCATAAGTCCCCCGTTTCCGTTTTTATGTTGTAACCTCATACATTGGTTCTGGGCGCTTTCTTAGTCCTAAAAATCTCTAAGTCTTGAGAATATTACGGTAACCTTATGAAGTAGGATTCTGTAATCCTCATGGTTAATGTTGACTTGGTCTTTATGTTTGACTTCATAGTTCTGCAGTAGGAGAGTGAAACTACGCCGTAACCTCTTCACAATCAGCATACTAAAGTGTGTATCTTTGTAAGTTCTTTTCCAATTCCGCGTCTCTTTAGTTCATATACTCATTTATGACCTAGAAACGAAATATAAAGAAATCAAAGCATATATCCATATAAATGATACAAATAATGAGCATATTAGGGGAAAATTGACACTAAAAAGATTATTTGATGTCATCAGACTACCATTGCAAGATGTAGCTTTACTCAAAATCTTGTATTTCTCCAACCGTTTGAAGCATAGATTTTGTAATTGATGCTTCATTGTGTTAGCCTTATTATAATATACTTTTTTCTTTCAAAAAGCTTTCATAGAAATTTTGACATTGAGAGAAAATTTTAATAAAAGAATGATAATAATAACACATTAATTAAACATATTATATGACAAAAGCTAAAAGATTTTGATAAGTCTAGCAATATATCGCTTTTATAATATGAAAAAAAAATACTCTCTCTCATAGATTGAGCCATAACACCATTTGAGAACCCATAAATTTAGTTTATTTTTCAATTTTAACCAAAATTTTATTACTTAAAAACAACTTACATTAGTTACAAAAAATACATAACAGAAAATTATACATAACATAAAATTAAATTAAAACTAATCTTCTTGCCAAAGATGATCCATAAAATTGTCTCAAAGACTTTCATGTAATTCATCGTTCACAGGGTATAAAAGTTTATATACGAAACTTTGAGCTTCTTCTTGTTGCAACGATTGACAGTGCTCAAAAGCTCTAACCTAAAAGAACATATGTGCTTTTGTCGTCTAAAATTATTTTTTTTACATTCACTAAAATTAGGGGCGGAACCAGGATTTTTAGTTAAGGGGATTGACCGTGCTTAACGGAAAAGGTATAGTGATAAATATTGATTAATCTATCGTGTTGTCTTTGTTATTTAAGTTTTTTGTAGATATGGTTATAGAATAAGGTGTGTTGAATGTAAAAACTAATAGAAAAACAGCTTGTAATATAAATAACTAATGAATGAAATGAGTTTATTAGTGGTGGCTCAACACTTTCCTAGTCACCCAACTAGCTCTGCCCTTGACTAAAACAGCTATATCTTTAGATGTCACCTTTAAATGGTCTAGAAAACCACCAATACCCATGTTATCATGTAAGCCATTGTGGTAGCTTGCGTTATAGCTCATAATCATAGGTGTGGCCGGTAGCGGTAACGATGGCCATAGAGGTGACGGCCTCTGCCTCTAGGCTGCCGCCTAGTGGATCAACTATAGAACAATACAAACTGTTCTCCAACATATACAACCAAATCAATACAAAATACTTGATCCCAATCAAGTAACCACAATAACAACAAGATATCAAAGGGTTTGATCATGATCAATAATAGAGCTATGGTTTTTGTGTGTGTGTGAGAGAGAGATAATAGTTTGAGAGAGAAAATTATGATCATAGTTATGAGAGGAAAGCTGAGATTTCCAGCTTTAATACCACAATCCAATCTTTAGACTAATTGCACCTTGTGGTGCTTGAAATGTTTGATCTTCTTCCGTGTTTCTTCCTTTTTTCTTTAACCTCATGTCTTTTAACAAACCTTCCAATATGGCACACAATCTCCTCTCTCATCATTAAGGATTAATACTGCAAAGATATTAAGATAAAGTTAGTCCCTCAGATTAGTATCAAATATTAGATTTGTCCTTATTTTCAACATCCCCCCTTAATCTGATATCTGATATACATATAACAAATTAAGCTTTGTAACCAAAAAGTTGTGTTACAATGTATCCAATCCTTTTGTAACGATATATGAAATTTGATTTGCAGACTCCACTTTAACAGTTTTAATTACTCCACTTAAAATTTTTTATTTTACAAAATGTAAGTCAATCTCAAGATGCTTAATTCTTTACTGAAAAACAAGATTGGCAGCTATCTTAATAGCTGAATTATTATCACAGTGAAGTGATACAGGAAAAAGATTATCATAGTTAAGATCTTTTAAAATTTCTAGAATCCAAATAACTTCATTGGTAACTGAAGCAAGAGCTCTGTACTCTGCTTTAGTTGAAATTTTAGAGAGAGTAGAGTATTTTTTGCTTTTCCAGGATACTAAAGATTCATTCAATAAAATGGATTGATGCGGAAGTGCAGTTATAACATATTTTTTGTCGGCATCGAGAAAAGGCTAAAAGAGACATACCGTAAGTTCTTGTAATATGAATACCCAAACCTGGTGACCCTTTAAGATACCTGAGAATCTTAAAAGCAATTTTGAGATGAGATTTCAAAGGAGAATGCATTAAGTTAGCATTCAACAATGTACAAGCTATATTAGTGTACTAGTAATATCGTAAGATTTCCCATAAGTTTTTGATATTCACTAATATTATCAAGTAAAGGATCATCAGGAGTAGCTTCATTAGTAACAACAAGTTTGGACTGCAAAGGGGTTTTTGCAGGTTTGCAACCAAGCATAACAAACTCACTAAGCAAATCTAAACAATACTTCCTTTGGTTCAAGCACATACCACAATCAGTATCAACAACTTCAATACCAAGAAAATATTGTAGTTTACCCAAATCTTTAATCATGAATTTTGACTTAAGAAACTTCTTAAAGTTCTCAATTTCAGATTCAGTATTACCAGTAATGATAATGTCATCAACATAGACAAGTAATGCAATAAACATACCATTATCAGTTTTAGTATATAAGGAATAATCACTTTTACTTTGACTAAAACCATTTTCAATAAGAGCAGATATAAGTTTAGCATTCCATTGTCTAGGAGCCTGTTTCAATCCATATAAAGAATTTAATATTATCATCAGCAAGAAAAAATCCTTCAGGAAATTTCATATACATAATTTCATTTAAGTCACCATATAAAAAGGTATTGTTCACATCTAACTAGAAAACATTCCAGTTATTGTAAACAACAATATTCAGTAAGCACCTAACAGTGACCATTTTAACAACATGCGAAAAAGTTTCTTCATAATCAACGCCTTCTTTTTATTATAATCTTTAGCTATAAGTCTAGCCTTATATCTATCAATTTCACCATCAGATTTGTACTTAATATTGAATCCAAATTACTACCTATAGCTTTTCTACATGGGGGTAATTCAGTAATCTCAAAAGTATCATTTCTATGCAAAGCTTCCATCTCACTATTCATAGCATCAGTCCAACGTATATGTATTTAAGCTTCAAAATAAATTTTTGGTTCAACATTTTTATTAAGCTGAACAACAAACAAAGATTTCTATAGTTAAGTTTTGTATAATTAACATATCTTTCGAGGCCATACTTAACTTTAGACTAAAAAACAAAATCATTATAATCTTTTAGAAAAACGAAAGGTCTAGAATCCTAAATCAGTACTTGGAATATTTTCCAAAATCCTCAAAATTGTCTATATTTTCTTCAAGTTTGGCTGCCATCTCATCCTCTTCGGCAAAAGAGCTTTCACTAGTAGGGTTGAAAACGAGCCTGCCTAGCGAGCACCGCGCGAGCTCTCAAACTCGGCTCGCTTATATAAGCTCGAGCTCGAGCTCGCTCGCTTCGTGAAATTTTCATTTCGAGCTCGGCACGAACTCGACTAATTATATGATGTGTAAAAACAAGGTTCAAATCAGCTTCAGCTTCGTTAACACAAGGCTCGAGCTCATCATTAACATAAAGCTTCATTTCGTTAACACAAGGCTTGAGCTCGTTAACACGGTTATCACGTATAGAAAATATATATATATATATATTTTTAGGCTCGTTTAGGCTCGCGAGCCTAAATGAGCTTTTATAGAGCTGGGCTCGAGGCGTTATTAAATGAGCTTTTTACCGTCAGATCAGAGCTTTCGCGGCGGCTCGGCTCGTTTCCACCCCTATTCACTAGTTTGAACACCCTCTCCCATATTACCATCAGAAGAGTTATTCAAGCTAGGACTAGTAGTTCTACCAGAAGGAGAAAAGTAGCTACATTCACTTGGTGACAATCTGTCACTATTCAGGTCTCTCTTATCATCATCGAGAAGTTAAGGAGTATCAATATCAAAAAACTTCAAATGGTTTAAGTCTTGAAAAACATTTTTAGAAATAAATATTGTTCTTATCAGTAGCAGAATCCTTAAAAGGAAATATGGATTCATAAAATCTTACATCTCTTGAAAAAAGGAACTGATGCTTATCAAGACTATATAACCTATATCCCTTTATAGAATTAGAATACCCCATCATCAAACATTTCTCAGATCTACTACTTAACTTGTCATTGTTATTAAAAATAGTAGCAAAACACAAACAACCAAACATTCTTAAAAAGAGAGATTAGGCTTCTTATTATATATCATTTCAAAAGAAAACTTTCCTTTAAGCACATAAGAGGGCCATATGTTAATGAGAAAAGTAGCAGTAAGAACACATTCAGTCCAAAACTTAAGAGGAATTCCCCCTGAAACAGAAGGGATCTAGTCACATTTAACAGATGCATATGTTTTCGTTTTGCAATTCCATTTTGTTGTGGTTTATAAGCACAAGAAATCTGATGAATGATACCTTTATCATTACAAAACTTTGTAACAATCTGATTTACAAACTCAGTTCCATTATCACTTAGAAAACATTTTTTTTATTAAATTGATTTTCAATCAAGTTATAGAAAATAGTTATATATAATAAGGAACCTCATCTTTAGTTTTAATAAGATACACCCAAACAGCCCTTGTGAAATCATCCACAACAGTTAAAAAAATACATATACCCTTCCTTACTAGCAACCTTATAAGGTCCCCACAAATCTAAATGTAGAAGATCTCCTAAAATAGAATTAGTATGATCGCTCAAAGGGAAAGGCTCTCTAGTATGTTTAGCTCTTTGACAAATTTCACAAAAGAAATTTTTAGTTTTATAATCAAATTGCAGATTAGATTTTAGGACATCTAAATATAAGTTTTAAAAATAGAATTTCCCAGATTATTATGAATACCTCCATTATTGAAATAATACAGACCTCTACACTGATTACCAATTCCAGAACATTTTTCAGATTCAAATCCTGATTCAGGAAATAACATTTACTCTCATCAAAGGCAATAATAATTTTATTATCTTTAGTAAGTTTGTGAACAGAGATCAAAGTAACACAATACTCTGTGATAACCAAGAAATCATACAAAGTTAAATGTTCAGTTAATCTGAGATATCCTATCTTAGAGATAAAGGCTTCAGTCCCATTGAGATGTCCAACCTTGATTCTAAGATGTGAAATATCAAGAACATTAAGTAAATCCTTATCAATGTATGTCATATGTTGATTAGCACCTGAGTCTACCACTTTGTTATTATTAGAATGACAAACTTGTTAATTACTGTTAGAACAAAAAAATATTACTAAAATTCTGGTTAAAAATCTTACTATTATTAAAATATGTACCTGCCATATTGGCATGCACATTATTTCCATTAAAATAATTGTCTTTGATGAGAGAAATGAGAGTAGACAATTGCTCATCTGTAAAACCAGAAGATGAACTAGTAACAACAGAATTATTAATGGAAATGTTTTTTGTTATTATTTTGAAATATGTTATTATTATTTTCCTTTTTTCCAAAATTTGGAGGATACCCAATCAATTTAAAACACCTATCTTGAGTATGGCCATTGAAACCACAATTTTCACAAACAATAGGACCAGAATTAGTGTTTCTCCTATTATCAGTCACTATATTAAAATTAGCAGCAGGATTATTAGACTGATTAATAGGCCTGACATTAGGTTGATTAACAGTCCTAGCATTAAAAGCAGAGTTATGACCCCTACTAGTATTACTAGAAACAACCTTTCTATGCGACTCCACACTACTAATGATAGCATAAACACCCTTAACATTGGTCAAAGCATCTCTAGAAAAACGGTGCTTCTAATTTGCATATAAGTATCATCCAATCCCATTAAGAATTGCATAAGTTTCATAAGTTGATTATGCTTTTTAAAATCATCAGTAGCATGAAAAGTACACCTATGTAACTGGATTAAGGCATCAAATTGTTTCCATAAGGTGATCAGTTTATTAAAGTATTCAACAATAGTGGATCCATTTTGAGTCAAAGAGTTGATTTTGTGATGTAAACTGAAAGTAACAGACCCATCAACCCTATCAAAATTTTCTTTAAGTTCATTCCAAACATTTGAAGCCCTTTTAGAAAAGATTTGGACCATAAATAATTCTTCATATATTGAGTTTAAGATCCAACCAAGAACAAATGAATTTACCCTATAACTTCATCAGTATGTGATATTGTGCAAGTACCATCAATAAAACCAGTTTTGTTTTTTCCCTCTAAGGCCAAAAGCATTGCACAAGACCAAACATTATAGTTTTCAGTTCCTTTAAGTTTAACAGATACCAAAGTGAGAGTAGCAGAGTTATTTGGATGTAAATGTAATGGGTGACTTAAATCCAATTTACTTATTAATGTAACAGGTTTAACAAAGTCATCATCACCACCAAGCACAAACCCACCATGCATAGAATCAACATGAACAGAACCACCATGAACAGACATGATAACAATCAATCATAAAGCAAGCACACAAAAAAGAAGATAAAGTTGTTCATAGGCTTTCCGTGCCACTATAGTGGTACGTCAAGGGTGCACACAAGCAATCTCAATAAGAATAAACAAAAAAAATAAAACAGCAATACATAAAAGTACACAACAATCAATCCTCAACTTCCAGTGTGTCCCAATCCTATACTCCGGCAATCTATTGCAAGAAAATAAAAAACAAAAATTAAATAGAGTGTGAGAGATGTTACAGAGCACGCAAAATAACAGCAGCGGTATACCAGACCTACTAAACCCTTGATTCACTTAGTCAACTGATATAGCATATACCAATTAAGCCAATAACCCAGATCCAAGAACAACAACCCTAATTTTTCAAAATTAGGCAAAACACCCAAAACCACTTCCATTCGAACTCAGAACACCAGATCGATCGATTAAACACTCTTAATCGACCAAGGAAGCCTTCAATTATAAAAAGCCCCAAATTACCCAAACCCAAATTTTCTCAACAATTAGGTGTTTTGAAAAAACCTTTAGATCTAAACAATTAGACAACAGATTTATCAATTAACAACGGTTAATTGAAAGAAAACCAAAGTAATTGTAAAAAACCCAAATCGATTGAAACACTAATTTTTTAAAAACATTTTTCAGAGCAAGATAGATCGTATCCGCTCTTATACCATGTAGAAAAACACAATCTAAAATTCTTTTATTGATTCAACAGTACAAACTGTTCTCCAACAGATACAACCAAATCAATACAAAATATTTGATCTCAAACAAGTAACCAGAATAACAACAAGATATCAAAGGGTTTGATCAAGATGATCAATAATAGAGATAGGGTTTGTGTGTGTGTGAGAGAGAGAGAGATAATAGTTTGAGAGAGAAAATTATGATCAAAGTTATGAGAGGAAAGCTGAGATTTCCAACTTAAATATCCCAATCCAATCTTTAGACTAATTGCAACTTGTGGTCCTTGAAATATTTGCTCTTAAGCCCTTCCATGTTTCTTCCTTTTTTTCTTTAACCTCATGTCTTTCAACAAACCTTCAAATCTGGCACACAATCTCCTCTCTCATCCGTACGGACTAATACTGCAAAGTTAGTTCCTCGGATTAGTATCATATATCATATTAGTCCTTATTTCCAACATCAAGCATTGTTGAATAGGGTTTGCTCTTCGTATTAGGTGTTCTCACTTGATTCTTGTCAGACCTATTGTCATTTAGATAAATTCTCAAAAACTTTAAATTTGAGTTCGACCTTCAACATGGTATACACATAGGAACCAATTTTCAAATGAAGTCCTAAACTCATATCATCCCTTGCATACTTTGATCACAATGGTTTGCTTCGGTCTTTGTTTCATTTGATGGTCTACATTCATATTGGTGTATAAAGTCACCCCCTCACGTTTATCTTTGTGCATTTTTATAACGTTTATTTTTAAGTATAATGTATTACATTCTTACATAATATAATGCTTACAATTTAACAATAAATATAAAAATTTATTTATTTTTTTGAACTACTTGGTTTAAATCATGGCCAAAACGCGGTTTAATACCCCGAACTTAGCTAAGTAGAATTTCTACTACCTCGAATTATTAGAAGTGAAGAATGGTACCCTCAATTTTTCTAAGTGGAATTTTTAGTACCCTATACACACTTGACACGATCATGTGGGCCCAACCCGTTAAGATTTAATGGAGGAATGATAAGGTTTTAAAATGTACCTTTTTGAGGGGTCATTTAAGCCCTTATTTGATCACTTTTGTATCCGTTATTACTTAATATCGTTCCTTTTCACTTTTTATTTCTCTTGAAGGCAAATTCTTTAGTATGGCACTTATTTGGACGAAAAGCGCGGATATCTGAAAAAAATGGCCAAAGTCAAGAAGAGACACTCATTTCTTTGCCCGAAAACATAAGGTGCCAGCGTCGCTGCCTTATCTGCGACGCCGTCGGATTTTTGTGTGAGGACGTAAGCCAAAACTCTTATTTTCAAGTGACGGCGTCAAGTTATAAAAGAAGTAGGTCGTCCAACTCGGGCGGCCTAGATTCATCCAGGCACGGTCGAAGGCGAAGAGGGCGGCGTCACAAAACACAGGGTAGCCAAGTCAAGTCTAACGTGGTAAAGAAGAAACCCTAATAGCAATGACCATGCGTCACAAAACATAAGGTGAGCGCGTCGCATGTGTAATCTTATATATAGAATCAATTTTCAATATTTATGTGTAGTCTTTTGGAGTAAAACCTAAACCCAGAACCAAAATCGTCTTGTACGATATTTTAGGGTTCCAAACCCTATCTTACACTAAGATAAGTGTTTTACTTCATTAATTCAATTATGTCTTTGATTATTTGTGTGGATGCTTGCATGTTCTCATGTAATAAGCTAATTTACTTTTGTGTTTGCTTAGGGAATATGAAACTTAATTATTGAATATTGATTGGTTGTCTCTTTTCTTAGTTTGTTAATGATCTAGTATCGATAGGTCATTCGTTGTGTACTTCATGCTTGATTAAATCTTTGTGAACCTTAGAATATAACTCCTTGAGTAGTTGTAAGCTAAACCATCCAAAGAGTGCCTTAGAGTAAGAGTTTATTATCCCTAGTGGGTTTTGTAGGCGAGACCCTTTGGTAAGTTCAAAGAGTTAGGGAAAAGCATACCTACAACTTTAGACACACAATAAACTAAGAATAAGGCGTGACAATTCCACCACCAATAGGAGATAATTAAGGAGTAGTAAAACCAAAGTAAACATCTTTAAACTATCATCTGGCACACAATAATTAGACATAGACTACATACACCTTAGATTAGATAATTAGATAAGTAGAGTAATCCGTAGAAATACCAACCCCCAAATCCAAACCCCGAGATTCGTACCTTTCAATTTCCTAAAAACATAAAAAGATAAAAAATAATCTTCCTCAACCCCACCTTAGCGTAGTAACTTCTCACTAGCATTCCTATTCTCTAGAAGAGCGATATCAATACCGTGCTTACTTAATTACTACACTACAGCGATTAGGTTCTGGGGTGTTATAAAACTTGCTTTCGAAAGAAGTTCGCCTTTGAGGCAGGTGTGGCGTTATCAGGTTTTTGGTATTTGTAGGAATAGAATAGCTAGTTAGTAGTCCACCTCGTTTAGGTTTTTTTGCTTGATTCCTATCAAGTAAATTTTCTCATTTTAGCTTTCTTAGTCTATCCCCTTCTTCGTGACCTTTGTTCGTAATCCCATCACTTTTCATCATGGAAGGTGATAACCACCCACCACCAATTGACCCGCCAAGAGGCCGTACTCTTGGTGAATACTCGAGACCAAGCCACCTAGGCTATTGAAACACCATTGAGCTTCGGGCCAAGCCTGAACCTACGTACAACGATCCGGCACCATTCGGTTGGTGCAAAGCGGATGTGCATTCCATGGACTTCGTTAGAAGATCCAAATCGGCATCTTAGGAATTTCCTTAAATTGCCGATTCCATCGACCTTGATCTCTTACTACCGGAGACCAGCGCGTCTCTTCCCTTCCTCTCTCTCACGGGACCAAGCTAGTAATTGGCTTTCGACTTCGCCGGTTCCATCTCAAGTTGGGATGATCTCCCTCTCGTTCCTTGCTCCAATTTTTCCCACCGGGGAGAACCACTAAGCTTAGGAATGACATCTTGATGTTCCAACAACGTCCAAAATGAATCTCTAAAGCATGGACTCGATTCAGAGGACTTCATAAAGTCCCTCATCACGGCATTGATCTTTGGCTCCAACTCCAAATCTTTTATGATCATGTCAACTTCCACACCAAGATCCATTGACCAAGCGTGGGTGGAAAACTTAGTAGTGATCTCGCGGAATCATGGGGTATAATAGAGGACCTTGCTCTCTCTATGACGAAAGTTGGATGACCCCGTGTTGCCTAAAACCAGATTAAGGCAATCTTGCCTCCCATTACCACCTCACAATCTTCCTGACGGAGGATGATCGAACTTGAAGATCAAGTTAAATTCCTAATTAGTTCCTCTGAAAATCCTAATCCTCACGTCAAGTGAATAAAATCACTCTACCTTGTGATTTATGTAGTGGTCCCCATGACACTCGTGGCGCACAAGACTCCCCGAACAAGCCTTGGACTCACGCCTCCATGCGTGCCAAAGCCGAACAAAACAACTTGGGAATTCTTACAACCTCGTGGAGAAATCACCCTAATCTTAAGTGGAACCAAAAGCTAATACACTGGCTCATCTAGTCCACCTAATAGGTTCAACTCTCTAAACACGGGAACCCACTAATCTTGAGGCAATTGCATCTAGATTCTGTCATCTCAAGAGATTGATTGACTAAGCTGAAGCCGATTTTAAGCAAAGACAAAGCGAGATGACAAACAAGCTTGATGCACTCTTAAAAGCCTTCAATGAACGGGAAGTTGGAGCACTCGAAGTGATACTATAAAAACCCAAAAGTGAATTGATTTAAATCGGCTTCATGTTCTTGTTCACCATGGGAGAATGCACATCCACCCCTCACACCCTTTCGATAAATGCTATTATCAAAAGGGTTCCAAGCCATCAAAATGAGGTACCAAGGCCACACCATTGGTAGAACCTAAGAAACCCGTCAACCAAGAATCCAAACCTAGTTTAGAGGAGGATTACAAGGAACTCCATCAAGAAAAACCAATTCTTGAGGTCTTAGCTCATGCACCTTATTATAATGTTTTAAAAGAAAAATATGAGTTAGAACTTAAACTTGGAAAACATGGGTCATTTTTGTTAGCCTAAGAAGTTAGGCGATCGGCTATTACTCTTCCGGTGTAGGCTTGGAACTTCCAAACCTCTCGACCTCTGTAGGCACTTAGGTCATGCATCAATCTTGTTCCGTTGTCCCTCCATAGAAGCCTTAACTAAGGTAAAATAGAACCAACGAAACATCTTGGGTCTAGCGGACGGTAGTGTTGCCGCTGCATTAGGAATAATAAAAAGACATGGTAGTACTGCGTAGGGAGAGTTGACTCTTTTGGCACTTTCATGTGCTGGACATGAATAAGGACCCGACATACCCATTACTAGTAGGAAGAGGATTCTTAGCTACCGCTAGTGCCATCATCGATTGTAAAATGTCCAAGATAGTGAGTAGTAGGAGGAGTGCTAGGTCAATTTAGATGTCAAAAGCATCATCTTTGCAAAGAAGAGTAAATCCCACATGAGATTAGGTTGGATAGAGAGCCTTCTAGATATGGACCTTGGATAGATAAGAACCTCATAGGTCCCAAAAGACCTTTTTACCTAGATGAAGCCTTCACTAGTAAAGTAACTTTCAAGAAAAAAAATGGCTAGGGACATGGAAGTGAACCCGCTCGAGGCATTTAGTATTTAGGAAGATGACCGAGTTCAGGGAAGCTGCGTCAACCTTATCATGAATAAGTGGAAAGTTGAGAAATCTAAACACAAATGGGATTGGGATAGACCGCCTGGTGAGCGGTGATGGAGAGTGGCACATGGATAACAATCTATGATCCGATAAGAAGTTTGAAAAGGCATATCTAACAAACGTGCACTACTAGAACTTGAATGATAAGTTTGATCCTTATGACATTGTTGAGGATAGGCTTACTTATATCGGTCACGTAGGAACCACGACTATGAGTCTAGCTACAAGACTCTTAAATAAAGAAAAGCGCCGGGAGGCACTTGCTTGTTTGCTTGTTAGTGACATATGTCTTTTATTGATTGTTTATTCTCATGTTTAAATTTGTAAAAATGCTTTATTTTGTTTTAACCTTGTCTTAATTGCATATAAAGGTATTTTACATAAGGGATAAGTGTAGGGAGATTACACACGTTTTCAAAAGAAACGTAAACATGAGAATAACAATTCATTAAAAGATATATATATGTGTTTGTTCGAGTCAAATGCTTGTATCGAGTCATAATGGATGTTTTGCGAGAATTTTCCGATTCTAAAAGATGTAAATTTTCGGAATTTTTTCGAAAATCGCAGACCGTTTTGTCGGGGATAACTGGTGGCGTGGAGATCATAGCGGCGTCGAGAAAGGAGTAAAACATCAGTTACTTTTCTCGTTTTGAGCTACTTATAAATTTTGGAATTTTAGTGTCTTAATTTTCCGAAGTGCATAACATCCATTCCACAAGCATTATATCCTAGTTTAAATCGAGTCTTATATATATATATATATTATTACCGCGTTTCTATGAAAAGTTTCGTTTGTTTTCTTCGAGTGTGCAGGTTTAATTTATCAAGAAGAAGTTACATAAGATTAGAAGGAGCTTGTTAGCCTTAATAGTTTTTATTAGAAGTGATGGTCATTCACGTTTAGGAACTTCAGTAGCGCAGTATTTAGATGTATTGTTGGTAGATATCAAACGGGTAGTTGGACTAAGCTAAATGGATATTAGTTTAGTTAAGCTAGCCTTATATCAATCCATGTCCAATCCGATCCATCACGAAGCCATACAAGGCCCATGGCCAAGCCTTAGGGCATCATCTCTCTACTTATAAATACCCTCAAGTATGTCATTTGATGGTGTGCAGTGTGTGTGTGTGTTTTCCTTTGAAGCAATATACAACTTATTGTTTTCATCTTCTTTCCTTTATCTCTCTAAATACATACACGAGTTACACATCTTAAGTCACCAAGTTCTTTCCTTTCTTCTTATTCATACGCATAACGTATTTGTGTTTGTTTCGTGTGGTACTTGTGTGATAAAGAGATAAGGTATAAGTGATAAAGGGCTTTACAATTGGTATCAATCGCCTAACAATGGTTTAGGAGTGTTTGTGTTTGTTTTGGGTTGGTACTATCTGGCGTGGCTTTGTTTATAAACGCGTTATCGCGGCAAAGCTTTAATTTTTGCACTTAAAAATTCAAGATTCTTGTGGTTTAAGGTTATTTGGTTCGCAAGTTTAGTTTTTGCGGTTTTCAAGCTTCACCGTTTTGTTAAGTTTTAAGCTTCGTATTTGGTTATTTGGTCATTTCTACTCGTAACTTTTCTAAGCACTTTGGGTGAAAAAGGTCAACATTTTAAGGTTATTCGGTGTTTTAAGGATATCTATGCAAAAGAGAAATCGTTTGAATCATTGGAAATTTCTTACGAGTAGAAGTCCAAAAGTCAAAACCCTAGTTTTCTACTCGTAACTTTTCTAAGCACTTTGGGTGAAAATGGTCAACATTTTTGGGTTATTAGTGTGTTTTAAGGATATCATGCAAGAGAAATCGTTTGAATCGTTGGAAATTTCTTCACAGTAGAAGTCAAAAAGTGAACCCTAGTTTTCTACTCATAAATTTTTGGTGAAGAATCTTGAGGCTACTTGATTCTCGATTGGCCCTCAAGCTTGGATAAGTGTGTGGAACATACATTTGGATATCTCTTACTGCTTTGTGATAGTGTAAAGGATTTTTAGGCAAACCCAATCTTACGGCATGTTTGATTCTTAGTAGAATGCTTACGCATAAGCATTTTTCTTACCCTGGTTTTATAAGCTAAATCTTACGCATATGCTTTTCTTTCGTAACTTTAAACTTCGCGATAAGAATCCTACGCCTAAGATCCTACGCCCTAAGGAATCCTACGCATAAGCTTCGCGCAGATCCACTTTTCGTAACTACACATCCTACCGTAACCATATCCTACTGTAACTTCTTTGGTCTACGCCTAGCTCTTTCTCACCAGCCTAAGGTTTTGTAGAAAACTTGAGTAAAATTTAAATTTTGAGGAGACTAAGCGTTCAATTTTTGCCTACGAGATTCAAATTTTGGTTTAGCTGTGAAGGAATTTTGGTCAAAATTCAAATTTTGAGCCTAAATTCAAATTTTCGGGTCAAATTTGGCGTCAAAATTGTCATAACTCAAAATTTTCATACGACCTTAGAATTGATTTTTATAATGAATTTCAAATTTTGGGCGAGGGAACCAAAGGTTATTCTGAGAGTCGACTTTGAAAAACCTCTAAGCCGAGCTTAATCTTCCATCAACCTCAACTCCTTTATCGTTGAATCGATCCTACATCAACTTTATGATTATATACCTTCATCAATGGCAGCTCAATGTGAGATATTCAGGTGGGTGCGAAAACCCATCTATATTGGCAAAAGGTGGGTTATCTTCAATGGACAAGTCGTAATTGCCGTTACATCAAGACCAAACCTAATGGAAAAGCCATTTGATTAAATCCATTCAGGATGGACCCTTCAAGCCTCGACAAGTCCATGTCACAAAATCTTGATGCAACACCTCCCATCCCATCCTCTCATCTTCAAATTGAATCGATTTTGCTGCAGAAGAGGATCGAGAGAAACAAGTCGATCTTGATGACATGGCAATTCATATTGTCCAACTTGGGTTTACCAATAGACATTTTAACCTTAAATGATTGTAGTGAAAGCTGCTTTTCGATATGTAGGAGCGTGTTAGGCGGCTATGTTATGGAGCAGAGGGTGGTAAACAAGACATGGGGAACAAGCCGCTAACAGATGGGAAAAGTTTACATCTACACCATTGTTGAATCCTACTATGGAAGGTTTGCACTTTGATGAATAGCTTATGAAACAAGTTGGCACAGAAACAATCGTTCAAAACATCAAGTTCTGAATAATCTTCGGAAGAATGGGGGACGATGTGTCATATTGTCAACCAAACAAAGACCTTCATCGGTGAACTTTGATCAATGAATGATTTCTCAAAATAAAACCAAAAATGAAGTCAATGAGAGGAAGATGATTAAAGACTCATGATCCATTGGCATTATTGCAAGACTCAATATCTTGATGAATACACAACTTACAAAGCTTCATCATCTTCCAACAACAACAACTTGCGCGTAATACGTTCACACAACCACAACAACAATTCTATCGAGATCAACAATACGGGAACTAGATCGATCTGGCCGACCCGAAGGCGACCGCCGGATATACTTTATTGGAGTAGCATAAAAGTGGCTATTCCACAACTAACAACAACAAAGTTTGATCAAACACTGCCAGAGGCAAATTGCGGCCGGGTGTGAATATGGGTAATCAAGGTCGAATGGTTGGAGTTATTGGGAATCACAATGAGATATGCTTTTTGATATATGGAGTAATCAGCGTTCCATACTCCAAAATGTATAGTTGGAATTAGAATGTTGAAATGAATGTAGACGAAGAATATTTAGAGGAATAGAAAGCTTGATGAAGTATCCGGGAATGGGAGATATTTGCAGCTCGATGCGTTGGAATTATGGAAGATGTAAATCGGGGTATCAAAGGTTAAGTGTTATAGCTATGTCCCGAGGAATGCGTCATAGCGCAGCCTTAAGCGCCTGAAAAGAATGCGTTTCTTGAGAATCTATCACATTGCTTACGAGCAAGAAGCGGGGATGTCACGTTAGTCTTAGGAAAATGATTTTTCGCTATTGTGGATGATTTGGAAGACCTCGAGGAACTCAATGTAAAGCGCATATTCATGGAAAATCTTGAGGGAGACTAAAATGCTCCTGCTCTGCCAACTCTATGCGCCTATCATCTATGCCTATAGAATGATCCCGAAGTATAATCATTGATCCATGCTATAACAATGTCATATGTGATGTGTTTACTCATGTGACGCTTGCAATGGCAAGCCACGCCGCTGATACATACATGGACAATGAGTTGTATATCTACTAACTCGAAACTCCATATATGGATCCTAATGGACATTGAAGCAAAATCTTGGTGATGAGAAACAGGTATTGAATCATTAATCAATAAAATTAGTGGCATTGAAATTGCAAAGTGTAAGGTCAATCAAAGTTAAATTGTGAATAAGAAATTGACAGCTGAGCTTGGAGTTACAAGGAGCACATGCAAAGCCTATAATTTCATACAAACAAAATGTCGAATTAGAAATGGTTATCGAGATTACTTGTTTTAAGAGAAAAGTGCAAATCAAGTATAACACACGATGTGAATTCTCACTTGAAATTTAAATCTTTAAACAAAATTCGAATCTAAATGACCAACTTTCTAAACAAAAGCATTTTACGATCTTGAAAAGAGAAGAAAGCAGTTGATTCTTGATTTTGCAAAAGCGAGAAGATTCTCTTCTTGATGAAATTCTCGATAAAGCGGAGAAAAATCAAGAAGTGGACAATTTGAAAGCTACCTCCTGGCGGGTCATTGGATAAAACCAAACAAGATGCTTTCAAATAAATACATCAAGCGTTTTCCACTTCACATAAAATGGCACTTGGTAGCGACCCTTCTTAGTTCCTCAAAGAAAGCTCAGAAATCTCGGAATGTGTTGAACAATGGAACACCTTTGCATGAACCCATAATATTCGTGATTCTCTTGAAAGCGTTGGAACTATCACGAGGAAGATAAAAAATGAAACAAAAGAATCCGGATCTCAAACCGATTGATTATATAAATGGAACAAAATTAATGGAATTACTTTTGTTAATCTAAAAGAACAATCAACGTTTTCCACCACACCAAGTGTTTCAAACAAAGTGTCAACACGGTTTCAAACGGTTTGAAACGGTTGTAGTTTCAAATCTCTTTTAAAATCCAGACAAATGTCTTCAAACAATCCTTTTAACACAAGTGATGCTAGAAGCATTTTAGATGGCGTTAAAAACTAAATTGGCTATCTTCAAAGAGGCTCAAGTCTAAAACCAATATTACAACTAACTTATCGGTTTACTTCGTCTCGCGGTGTGAAACAAAATTTTTAAAACCCAATTGCCCCTCGTTAGCGCCATCGTTAGAGGGAATTCATGTTGAACAAGCGCTTTGGAAAGCGGTGACTTTGTCAAGGACCTTATAAATCCACAGTAAAGCAAGCTAATGAAAGTATTGAACACATCAAAGTTTTGGAAAAACTCAATGATTCTCTGAGCCGAAGATGTTATGACTACCGATATCATATCCATTATCTTACAAACATATTTGATGAAGATCATAGAAAGACTCGATCACGAGAGACCTCATAGTGTTTCAAAATATGAAAAATGGCGGAAAAACTTGAAAAGATGCCTTTTTGAAACAACTTAGATCGGAAATCGAGGAATGCAAATTATGACAAGTGTCCTAGTATGGCTGCTGCTTAAGGACATGAAAAGAGCAAAATGATCTTTTGAGTGCTCAAGTTGGAGATCTAAAAAGAAAAGGCATGGATGCTAAGTTTGCAAAACCATTGGTAGGAGAAAACAAATGTTGAACCAGTTTTCAAACCAAAATGTCTATTTCGTCGACTCTCCAATAATCAATGAGAAAAATGATTTGTCAAAAGCAGTCCTCCTGACTTTTGCCTATCAAAAGAAATTATCAAAGCTTTTGAAAAGCCACGTTTTGAGAGAAAAAGTGTTACACTGGCATCTCTGGGAATAGTAAAAGCGAATGTGACCACTAATCTAGTTAAAGATTGTTGAACGCTTATGGTCAACAATCACTATCTACAAGAGCTAGGAAAAAGCCTGGGACTTCGAAAAAGCCGGAATTTTGGTTGCAACATCTAGGGTGATGAATTCTACAAGATTTCAAGGCAACGCTAGTAGTAGTAAAACACATTACCTAGGAACACTCTACAAAAGACTAGGGATTGGCTTGCATCTAAGTGGTTAAAATGCTAATAGCTATGCCAGAGCAGCACTTTAAGAATTCTAAGTCTTTTTGAACATGAATCAACTTCCAAAAGGCATGGTGACAAAGTTAAAATTCTTTATTTAAAACAAGAATATTGAATTGTCTGTACTACATGTAAAAATGTATCTTTTATTAATCATTGATGCATGTGCTTACAATATCTCAAGAAAGATAATTCTCGTGCGAGGCACAATCCACTAAGAACTTAGAAACAAACCGGTGACAAGATGAACATCAAAAAAAGGAAACCTAATAGGTGGATCTCTTCAGGTATAGTTTTTATAAAAAAATCTTCAAATTGCATCGATAAAGAAAACAACTCCTAGATCGCCAGGTTGGAAATTGGGAAAAGGTTTTACGTAGGTCTTAGATGGATTCCAACGGGAAAAATGCAATACTTGCCATAGATAATAAGTAGACTCATCATGTTAAGAGAAGTCGAATCCACCTAACAATTGATAGTGATCACCCTTGCAGTGAGGAAAAATGTACTTCTAACTCTCATTATTTGTGAAACTCTTTTCTTTGGTTGCGGTGGATTCAAATATCTGGGACCCGACTCATCGGGAGGTTTCCAATGCGTGAATCTTCTTCTCATTCTCTCTATCTTCTATTTTTTGATTTTCCATTTCTTTATAAACCAACAAAAGCAAAATATAAAAATATAAAACTTTCAAAATTTAAAAACAATGCAAAAATCCAAAAATATTCTTCTACTCACGACATGTCTCGTATAATCGATGTTGCATGCGTTTCTAGAAATTTCATTCAACAATGATCACCGGGTATGTAATGGGATGGCAGTGAGAATTCTTTAAATGTTTTCTAAAATATGTGGTTTCTTAGAAATTTCTTAAAAACATAATGGCTTTAGTATACTTGATCTGAAACCGGACTAAAATGATGACTTTTGATTATTTTTCAAATCAAGCTGCTTTTATAGAAAAATCAAAATTAATGCCTTCAGTGCACTACACTTAAAAATGGTGAAAATCATCATCATCTTAGCACCTTTCAAGATTGTTCAAAAGATTTTCAAAATCTTTCAAAATATTTTGTGCTCCAAGATAACTCCTACTAAATCATGCTTAAATCAAATCCGTTTGTCTCGAATTCTAAAATGTTGTTTAGTGCGTTGATATAAAAATATCACGAATATACTTCTATTGAGGGAAGCGTGTGATTAAAATGTGATAAAAATGCTTAATGATGCGGTGTTTGAATCTACAATGAGCTTCGACTCGTGCAGAAACCAATGAATTGGCGGGAATCAAAGTCGGTAAATGTACCATCTAGATATGCTTTCATGGGTCTAACCTCCTTTTCAAGGAGTGTTTACAACTTCAAGTTAGTTATTAGAGCTAGTTGTCACCTAAAACCTGACCATGGAACTCTTTAACTGGCAATTCGTAACCATGTCTCGTAGGGAATTGTCTATCATAAGTAGATCAATTCAAAAAGTCACGAGAACTCTACCCTCGATGTGAGATTTTTGTCAAAACTTATATAAGCACATGTGAAAGGGAGTGTTTTAATATAAAACTTCATTGAGTGTCTGAAACATGTTTTCTATCATAACTCTGTAAGAGGTTTCAAGAAAAATGGTTTAATGGCAACAATGGGGCGATCCTGGAGTTATAAGGTGTCTAGAGATAGGAAATCAAATCCTATGATCCTTGTTGGGAGAGGGATCTACAGGGATACCATAGTTGAGTATTAGAAGTCCTAGGTATGATTGAAAAAAGGTAATGTGAGAAAGGAGAAAGGGGTTGAAGAATTAAAGAAATGTATTGAAAAGGGTGAAAATAGCCCATATATTCAAGCAGAAACAGTGTTCAATACATATGCTCTTGGATTTGTCACTAGATGACAGCGGTATTGAAGACAAAGACGTCATGGACCAGTGGCGCCGCTGCACTAAACCTTCCTAGCTCAATTCCTCTTAAAAGTTTGTATCATTCTCCTTTAGGAACCCTACATAATCTATCGACTTTCTCTTAGAGATTGTTGGTATTGAAAAGGAGACCCTGAAGTCATGAAGCAAAATCGCTATTGAGTCAGAACCCCACGAGATCCATCAAGATCTCATAGGAAACTTGACATGACATAAACTTGTTGTTCATCAAAAGGCAAATGATATACGAGTCTGCTTGGCAATTTACGAAACATTTATGAGAAGTTTCACATTTGTGATCTTGATGATTGAATGGAAACTCACGCCGAGGGAATCAACAGCGACGACGGCGGTCGCAAATTAACTCCTCGTGGATTAAGTGTGTCTCCGGCGGTCTACGATGCGTGGGTGATGCTTGGGTGTACCTCGTGACTCATACAGGCATGGAAGTGTATTTGGTACATCAGCGTTATCTCGCGTGGGACTCGGTTCGAGGCCTCTGTAAGAATTAGAGGCGTGTTTTCACACTATGCTTGTTAACACCCTCAGAAATTCAAACTTGTAAGTCTTAGGAATCCGGCTTATTACTAACTGTTTTATGTTTTCTTTCTTATGGAAGCTCCAGGCGGATGGATCGTCTGCCACAGCGCACATGCTCATACCAAAACACATGAAAGTTCTCATCATAATCAAAGGTTACACAAAGTTAAAGATGATTCTTCGTCAATGAATCTAAAGACTCGAGAACTACATCATTGGTAACCAAAAGACAAATAGAAGTGTGAGTATGGTGGAGAAAGACGCGGTGGGACACCTATGCACAACGAAGTTGATAGCGGCAAAATACCACATTAGCGATCACAAAGCATGGAAGGAACGAAAGAATCAAGACTATTCTATATCTACACACAAAGTTTGAGGAGCTCAAGAAAGTAAAGACCTAATCAAGTGGAGCATCATTTGAATGACCACGCCTTAGGGGAGTTGTTAGCCAATAGTTTTATTAGAAGTGATGGTCATTAGTGCGTTTAGGAACAGTATTTGATGTGTTAGATATCGTGATAGAATAGTCAGCGGGCTCAAATGGATTGGACTAAGCTAAATGGGTATTAGTTTAGTTAAGCTATCCTTATATCAATCCATGTCCAATCCAATCCATCACTGAAGCCCATACAAGGCCCATGGCCAAGCCTTAGGGCATCATCTCTCTTACTATAAATACCCCTCAAGTATGTCATTTGAGGGGTGTGCTTAAGTGTGTGTGTGTGTTTTTCCTTGAAGCAATATACAACTTATTGTTTTTCATCTTTCTTTCTCTATCTCTAAACATACATACGAATTCTATCATTCAAGTCACCAAGTTCTTTCCTTTCTTCTTATTATAATGCGCGTATTTGTGTTTGGTTAAGTGTGGTACTTGTGATAAAGATAAAAAATTATAAGTGATAAAAGGGCTTTGAGCTTTTCACATAAATTCTTCTTGAAAAGGATTTAACCACTACTTACACACGGATCCTACTCCGAGCTAATCGGGAGTACTAGTTTCTTTTCGTTTTTAATTGCCTTCCATTATCATAACTTTGATACTTTCGGGGAACATTGGGGACAATGTTCAGTTTAAGTGTAGGGAGGGAAAACAAAACGAGAACTTTGAAACTATGCTTATCCTTGATTATTTGCTTTGTCCAATTGTATTTGTGTAATAAACCATGAGAAAATGTCGGTTAGGGTAATTTTTGCACCAAATTTTTAATTTTTCATGACATATAGGAGTGGGCCATTAGTCTTAACAAAAGCGTCTCACGGATAGGAAGTTGCATGACTAGCACAAAAACCCTTTACCACCTAAATTCCACCCAAAATGTGAGGATCGCCCTTAGATTAGTAGGAATTAAAAGCATTCATCTTTAATGCTTAAAGTGTGAACCGGTAGTATATTAGATTCTAGAACTTGTTTTGTGATGCATTCCGAGATCGCTAGTAAGACTACACTTGTGTAGTTAGGAATAACTAAATGATAAGAGGCATTAGGATAACCCTTGTTTGATACCCGTAATATAATTACTTCTTCCACATCGGTTGAGTAATTCCCCCACACCCTTGCGTTGTACTCATCTTTATTACACGATACCCCTAGTTAACCCCTCAGAGCCTATCCTTTTCGCGGTTCTCGTGATGTTTCGGTCTTTTCTGGAATATCAATGAAGAGCATTGTTTACACCCCCTGAATATATACACCCAAATCGCCTTAGCCTACCACCTGTATGCACTCACTTTTAGTGCAAATTTTTGTTATCACCCTAAACCCTTAGTTCAATTATCCGGTTGCTTGCATGAGTTGCTAAGTCGAGTCATATCCTTTGTACACAGCTTTGGGACGATTGGGATTCATGGGAAAAGTTAAAGTTTATGAAATGCGGGAAGGCGTTAAATTCAAATTCCCTTTGTTTGCGTAATAATGTACCCCAAGTGTTTTGATCTTTTCAATTCGGGTCAAATTAGTGTTAGAGTAATAAAAACTCAAGTGTAGGGATGTGCCTATAAATCCCTATCATTTTGATGTTACCGTAAAGGATGGTAGAGTAAAAGTGTATGGAAAAAAAAAATCGAAAAAAAAAGAGTAAAAGAGAAAAGAAAAAAAATAGATTGAAAAAAAAATATGGGCTACCATCCTACATCTATCCTTTAAATTTATGTTTGTTTGTTTCAGTTAGCTAGAGTCAAGAGTGTCGAGTCTTACCAGGCTTAGCGTCATTCTTATGCATTTAACATAGAGATTTTTGACTTGCCACCACTAAAAAGCCTATCCCACCAAACCCTTTGTTTCCCTACCGTAAGCCTAACGTTACAACCCTTTAAAGACCTCTGTGATAGTCTTTCCTAGCCTCTGCTAACCAAAGCGATGGAGGTTTGATCTAGTCTCAAGCCTATGGTAATCTATGTACTAGGACCGTTAATGAGTGTTTATCTTCCATTTCCAACTTGTTATATTTCATATACACCCGAGAGATGTGAGTATCCAAACACCCATGTGAGGTGCTAGTATGTAATTTCCGTGCTTGTTATGACTTTTGGGGGCTTATATGTGTGTGGACTGTTTTAAACCAATGCTTCATGACCCCTAACTTATAAATTAATTTGCTAAAAGCACATTTGCTTGAGGACAAGCAAATACCAAGTGTAGGGATATTTGATAAGGTTTTAAAATGTACCTTTTGAGGGGTCATTTAAGCCCTTATTTGATCACTTTTGTATCCGTTATTACTTAATATCGTTCCTTTTCACTTTTTAGGTCTCTTGAAGGCAAATTAGTAGAATGGCACTTATTTGTGGGATATCTGAAGAAAATGGCCAAAGTCAAGTCGAGACACTCAGCTTTGAAAACATAAGGTGGACGGCGTCATGCTTTCTAGCGGCGCCGTCGAGGATTTTGTGGCGGACGAAGCCAAAACTCTTATTTTCAAGTGGCGGCGTCAAGTTATAAAAGAGTAGGCGTCGCCTTCGAGGCGGCCTAGATTCAATCCGAGGCGTCGAGAATTTTTGCGAGACGACGTCACAAACACCGAGTGGCGAACCTTAGAATATAACTCCTTGAGTAGTTGTAAGCTAAACCATCCAAAGAGTGCCTTAGAGTAAGAGTTTATTATCCCTAGTGGGTTTTGTAGGCGAGACCCTTTGGTAAGTTCAAAGAGTTAGGGAGAAACGCATACCCTACAACTTTAGACACCAACTGGTAACTAAGAATAAGGACGTGACAATTCAACCACCAATAGGAGATAATTAAGGAGTAGTAAAACCTAAGTAAACACATCTTTAAACTATCATACAAGCACACAATAATTAGACATAGACTACATACACCTTAGACTAGATAATTAGATAAGTAGAGTAATCGGTAGAAATACCAACCCCAAATCCAAACCCCGAGATTCGTACCTTTCAATTTCCTAAAAACATAAAAAGATAAAAAATAATCTTCCTCAACCCCAACCTTAGCGTAGTAACTTCTCACTAGCATTCCTATTCCCCTAGAGAACGATATCAATACCCGTGGCTTACCCTAATTACTACACTACAATGATTAGGTTCATTGCCTAGGGTGTTATAAAACTTGCTCGAAGAAAAGGAAGTTCCTTTGACCCCGAACGACACGTGTAGCGTTATCAAGGAAAAAAAATAACACGTTAATCATGCATTAGAAAAGAAGATACACCCACATATCTACCAAATTTCTATGATGCTGAGAAAAAAATGACTTTTCCTTGTGATTTGAAGTGGACTCTTGGTGACAGGTGCTACAAGTAAGCAATTTATGTAATTGATTTCATGAATTGTTTTTTATTCTTTTCTTTGTTTAATGCATACAAAATAATCAATGTAGCGTTTTATTGGTTGTTTTTCTTTGTTTAGTTCTTATAAAAAAAGTGAATGCATGGTTTTTATGTAACACCCCTTGAAAAGACTCAACTAAAAACGTGAAAATTTTTTGCAAAAAGTACACCTGAAAACTGACCCACTGTCACTCTTTTACATTCTGACAAAAATCTATAAACATCTGGACCTTTAGACTATTTTTAAATGAAACTAGACTAAATTACCTTCGAAATAATGGGTGGCACGACTCGTGACGACTTACGGTTAAAAAGATATGATTTTTCGAACATTGGCAAAAATATGCCAAGAAAACTTGTATACCATACGCCCTTATGCCGAAGGATTAGAAGGCATTATGATCAAATTCGACTGTGAAAATGCAATTTTAGGCGAAGGCCTTATGCCCACCCCATAAGGTATGACTGAACTCGAAACTATGAATATGCAACTTTAGGAGAAGGCCTTATGCCCATCCCATAAGGCTTATGACTGAACTCGAAACACATAAAACCACTATTAATTGAAGAAGGGCTTATGCCCAGAAATGGAAGGCCTTATGCTTCCATTCTCGATTTTTACAAAACCACAACTTATAGCAACTCACTTTAATTTCCGGAAAAACAACATCCAAGATTCGATAAATAACGAAACTTTCCAGAAATCATTAACTCAACATAATACATTATTTTCATAATCATTTGTGGTCTAAACAACCCATGAACATATACTTACGGGGTTATGCCAAACACCCGTTTTGACCCATTTCAATACACACTTTTGTACCCAAGACACTTAACAACTACACATTCATTTAAACACATACATGACTTGACATTACTAAAACATGAAAAACGTGTTAGTACAAAGTCTTGACCCATATCATTCCAAAATTGGTGAAAATGGCTAGTTGCCAAACACCACTTAACTACAACATTATAACCATTTTAACCACAATTCAAACACTTGAGCATGACCATTTACATTAAGCGACATTCAC
The DNA here is from genome assembly GCA_910596185.1 of Chrysanthemum makinoi. Lineage (NCBI taxonomy): Eukaryota > Viridiplantae > Streptophyta > Magnoliopsida > Asterales > Asteraceae > Chrysanthemum > Chrysanthemum makinoi. The sequence continues at coordinate 73,691,827 of OU343218.1, read as the reverse complement.
GACTTAACCTAGACACTAACTCATAACCATAAACACCAAAATAACCATTTTAGACAAAAAGATGTACCAAGCTATAATACGACACTTCGGGGCTTCCAACTTTCAACAAGCTTGATCCAAAGAGATGACTTTGACTTATCAAATCCAAAATACTAATCTCCTACCTTGACAATCATCTAAGCTTTATCCTTACCTTTACCTTCACCACTTGCACCTACAAAACATTCATCAAACTTAACCGTAAGCAAAAAGCTTAGTAAGTATATGGCATAAACTTAACATTAACAAGTTATAACTAACAAATTGCTAGCTACATATCAAGGAATATATTCATAACATTAAACATACCTTTATCAAGCATAAATAATTATGCTAAGATTACACATTTTCTAGCATTGGATCCAAGCTATTTAACATTAACAATTCCTTGATCATTACATTATTACACATCATAATTTCATATAAATTGAAATTATGAAACATTAACAAGTTTAGTCAATATACTTACTTCAATAATTCACTAGCTCACTACTTGGAAAATTCAAGGCTTTATCTTCAATTGTTTCCCATAAGGGGATTAACCATAATTAGCACCTAATTCAACATAAATACAATAAATTATCAATCTCTAATCAATTTTCCCAAATCAATTCCATGAACCCTAATTACAAAGTCATCAATTTACTTACTTGAGATGTCTTAGAGGAACTAGAGTGTCTAGGGCTTGATACTTTGCACAATTACTTGGTAGAAATCGCAAGAGTACCAAAGTTGGTTCTTCCCTCCTTTTTCTTCTTCCCTAGCGTTCTCAATACACTCACACTCTCTAATTTTCTGGATTTCTCCTTAATCTACTAGTAACTTTGATATTTAAATAATTAACTTTACACTCTTGGCAAAACTAGTCCCTTAAGTCTCATTCTTCCTATCTTTACAACATATCTTAATAGAACTTGTCACTTACTAGTTTATAGTTTATAATTTTACCATTCACTCTTAAAACATATCCTAAACAATATAATACTATCACTTTTATTATAAAATAGTACCTTATCGAGTTACGGGTGTAATATTTTATTTGTTGTGTTTCGGCTGTTTAATTGTTCTGTTCCATTCTCACATAGCAAAGGACATGATACATTTAGTTCTTATTAGTTGCTTTTCTCTTTGTTTGATTATATTAGTTAAAGGTTCATAATAATACGCAGAATGACTGATATCAGTATGAATGATAGCCATGAGTATGATTGGGACATACTTGACAATTGCTTGGTTCAAAATAACGAAGATGAAGGGCGCACGGAAAATGAGGGGAATGAAGAAGATGAGACTAGTTCACAAGAAGGTGATGTTGAAGAAGGTTATGAAGCTGAACTTAATGAACCTATAGAAGCACTCAATCCAAACCCAGATGCAGAGGTGGTTGTTGGTATAGAAACAGTAACAAAGCACTATAGGTTGTTGAACCAAATACACTTACCTACTGCTAACAAACTACAACAAGAATTACAACATGGTGATAAAGATCAAGAAACTTTCAAGGTGGTGAAGAGAATTACCTTGATAATTCTGATGTTGACAGTTTAAATGAAGAAGTATTAGAAGATGGAACCACCGAATTGAAGAGAACCACAGTTAGATTTCCTAGGTACAATGAAAATTGTAAGGTTGTAAGCTTTTTTATTGGTCAATCCTTCACTAATCATACACAGTTTAAGAATGCCTTGTTGAAATATGCTGTTCAACAAAAAAGTGATTATAAGTTTGAGAAAAATGCTAATTATCGTGTTAGAGTAAAATGCATAGACGAGCATTGTAAATGGATGGTGTACGCAGCAAATGAAGTACACAATAGCAAAAAGTATTTCCTACTGAAATGTTAAATGCAACGCATACGTGTTCAAAGATGTTTAAAATATCACATATCAAATCATCATGGATTGCAGAGCAATGGGAAGCTATGATATATGCTCATCCTGGTATAAAGTCTACTCATATTCAGATACTATTAAATTACATTTGGAGTTAGAAGTAACTAAGAACCAATGTAAGAGAGCAAAGGCAATGGTGATGAAATGGTTGGAAAGGGACGTACTACATGAGTATAAAAAGTTGAATGACTATGCGGCGGATTTAATACAGAAAAATCCTGGATCTTCTGTTGACATTGAAGTGGAGCATATATGTCATGGGACAACTCCTTACTTCAAAAGGATGTATGTTTGCTTAGCTGCTACCCGTGAGGGGTTTCTTAATGGATGCATAAAATATATTGGGCTTGATGGTTGCTTTCTAAAAGGTGTGGTGAAGGGTATGCTTTGGACGACTGTTGGTAAAGATCCAAACAATCAAATGTTTCCATTGGCCTGGGCAATTGTTGAGACAGAATCACAATCTTCATGGACTTGGTTTTTAAAGCATCTGAAAATTGACATTAAAACTATAGATGTAAAAGAATGGACTTTTATGTCTGATCTCTTAGTTTTATTCTAAATCTTATGATCAATTATTTTATTTTTTACTTAATGTAGCTTGTATGTCCAGGGATTGTTAAATGCGGTTCAAGAATTATTCCTACAAGCTGAACATAGATTATGTGCACGTCACATATATGCAAATTGGTATTCAGATTTTCGTGGTGAACAACTCAAGATGGCATTTTATTCAGTTTATAAGTGTGCAAATGAGGCGCAAATGAATCAAAGGTTAGATGAAATTGAAGACATTCAAAGAGGTGCAAAGCAATCTCTTGAGGGCAATGACATTAAACAATGGTGTAGGGATTTTTTCAGGTCATGTACCAAATGTGACTCAGTAGATAATAATAATACTGAAGCTTGGAATTTTGTCCTTATAGGTGCTAGAAGTAAGCCAATAATTTCTATGAATGAGGATATTAGAGAGTATCTTATGCAAAAGAGGATTCAAAAGATCAATTTTGTCAATAAATGGAGAACTGATTGTGGACCAAACATTAGGGACGTAGCGAATGAAAATACTAGCGCATGTTGTAAATGGAAAATAAAATGGAATGGAGATCAGGGGTTTCAAGTGTATTTTGGAAAAATGCAGCATTATGTCCATCTTGGAAACATGACCTATAGTTGCGGGGCATGGCAGCTCTCGGGCATCCCTTGTTCTCATCCTATTGCAGCTATTAAAAGTAGATCAAGAGATCCATTTTACTATCTGGACAAATGTTATTCTAAGGATTTTATATTGCAACCTACAATTATCCAGTCGAAGTTGTGGGAAGTGAAGAGTTTTGGCCACACATCGATCTTGGGGAATTGTTGCCACCTCTCCCAAAATCAGTGCCGGGTAGGCCAAGGAAAGCTAGAAGGAGAAGGAAATTTGAACCAAAAAAATTAAAGAATAAGCTCTCGCATTCCTTTCCACTAAACATTTTTCGTAATAACCGGTATGTATGTTTCGAATTAACTTATGTGAATGTTGTATTGTTTCTAGGGTGCTTCCAAATCACATGATGCAAGTGCAACTGGAAGGAAGCGTAAGAAACCACTCAAGAAGACTATTTTGAAGCCTAATAACAAATCTGCTTAGAACCCATTGCGCTTTTGGAGCTGGAAGTGGTCTTTTTCGCTTATTATAATGTTATCTTTTGTCTATTCAAGTTTGCTGGAGTCTAGTTAAATCTTTTCGTACTGGCTTGAATTTATCTTTTGTTTTCATGGACGTTGTGATATTGTGTCGTGTTCTTTATTGAGTGCTTTTAGTCTTGTATGTTCTATAGTGTCTAGAAACTTTGCTGAATTCGGCATCTTTCGTTACTTCTTGGACTTATTCGTGTATGTTTTTGTTATTCAATGGTACAGTTACATACTAACAAGTTCGTAATGTGAGTGGAGACATATTGGAAATAAGTCCTCCGATGCTCTTGACATGTATATCGAAAAGGAGGCAAGTTGTACTCAATGTCGAGTTCTCTGAAGACCCTTATCATTTCTAAGATCATTTCACTTCTTCTTTCCCATCGTTGTGTCATTGTTACTTTTAGGTGCTTAATTATTTTTCAATTTATATGTGTGCGCAGAATTAAAAACAAATTACAATTGATATGTTTTTAATAAATACAGAGGGGTGGTTACAATTTAGTGAGTGGAAACAGAGATGAAGTAAAATGAGACCTATACAACTAATTTGTTTTCAATGTACTCAATGTTAAACCTTCTATTGGAAGTGGAGAAAGTGAAGTTAACGTCTTGTTTTCCTCCGTCAAATCTTAACGGCCTATGGTCACATGATGGTCACATGTTCATGTCAAGTGTGTGTAGGGTACTAAAAATTCCACTTAGACAAATTGAGGGTATAGCTTTTCACCGCTAATAATTCGGGGTAGTAGAAATTCCACTTAGCCAAGTTTGGGGGTACTAAACCGCGTTTTGGCCTTAAATCATATAGCCAAAATCAACACTAAGGGTCCGTTTGGTATAGGGGTGTGGGAATAAGGGTATGAGTTTGAAACCATTTGTGTTTATTTGGTTGAGTGGTTTTGCTAAACCATTTCCGTGGGCTCTACAGATGATACCAATAGATTCATACCACTTGAACTCGATGGATTTCACCAAACCATTCCCATAGGCCCTATTAATTTCACTCACCTCACTCTTTTAATTGATATTTATCAAAAAATATTCAAACCCATATATAAACCAAACAACATTTTTTCAACTATCTAACTCATTTCCATACCACCATATTATCATACCAATATCCATTTTGATTCCTATAAGCAAACTAAACGGACCCTAATAGAGGCAAGTTGTTCAATCCAAACTATCTCATTGAACAATTTTATAAACAACATCCTACATATTTGTATGTCTCTTTAATTCGGCCCAATTGTCCAACGCATAATCTCCCTATTCAAACCTTTTTGGATCATAAAGTAACGGATTTGCTAACAAGAAGCTAATGATTTTGTTCGAACTTACCTTATTAAAACTCATTTACCTTAACTATATATGTTAAAATCATGTATTCACGTAAATTATAGTTTATTTTAAAAATCTTGTTAATTAAAGGATGATTAAACAAAACTTTTATAAAGTTGTTATTAGCAAATCTCATAAAACAAAAGATAAAGATCATAATAAGAGAATAAGGTGATTGAACATATTTCTGAGATGTTTGTTTGCTATTTTAAGTTCAAGATATATTGGGTATGTTTGGCGCAATGGACTGGGGTTGGGGCTTGAGCTTGAGCTGGGGTTAGGGCTGGGCTGAGGCTTATATTATAAGCCGCATGTTGAAGTTTATTTTTTTATAAAGTTGTTTAGCGAATTAGGTGGAGCTGAAGCTTATTATGTAAAATCGCATAAAAATAAATCAAATTAAATTTTTATATATTTTCAGCTTTTACGTGATAATTCATTATATTCTACAGGAAATTTAAGTAACTTAACTTGCCATAAGTCTCTATAAGCCTCATTTTATGAGCTTGGGTTTACGGAGGCTTATAACTTATTTTATAACCCATAAGCTTTCATAAGTCTGTGTAATAAACGAAATTTATTTTATAAATCGACTTATTTTAAAAGCCCAAGCCCCGATAAGCCCTAAAAGAACTCTGCCAAAGACAGTCATTGTATAGATTAGAAGGTCAAAATGAGTATACCATTTCTTTGAAGATGTAGTAGAAAAGTTGTTGAGTGGCAAAACTGGAAATACAGTATATAATGAAAGCAAATATTTATATCCAACTGGTTGAGCCAAACAGCAGCAACAACATAGATTTGTGAGCTACAAAGACCATTTTGCCCTTTTCACCAACCCACCCCACCAAGTCACCAACCCTTTAGAAAGTCTCTCTAGTCAGATATATAAAAAAATATGGCGACTCACTAGCAACTTAAAAAAAATGACAACATGATGTGTATTCCTTTAAAACGAAACAAATATCCTGAATTAAGCTTGTCATTCTCGCTAGCTTTTTACCCACTTTTTTCGTAAAAAGAAACTAACCACTGATATGATTTTTAGTTGTAACTTTGTAAGCTATTTTAGGATAAACTATAAACGAACCATGATTTCATCACTTGGTTAGCTCCTTTTTTTGGTTAGTCAACTTCTTTCCACTTTCACCCCAGAAACTCTTGTCTTTTTCTAGTTATGCCACAAAAACTTGTGCTACATATTGGTTTCATTAGTAGTACTTCATAATATCATATGTCAAACATCTTAGCTTTAAGCCTTTAACCAATCGGTCAAATACGTTGAGCAAATCCATTTCAACCATCAAAACATACCAAATGCTCTTCACAATACATAAAATGATATGAACAAGTTTGAGATCATTCAACGACATCATTGCTTAACATTCAAGTTATAGACAGAAAGCAATATGTTTTCACCCACTTAAGTGTCTTTTCCATGAAGAATGAAACTTTCAGTGTCTTACCAAACAATTACCAAAAACTAAATTAAAAAGACATATATCACGTATACGGTATATCTTTAACTTTATTATCAAACTTAAAACACACACTCACTAGAGTCCCCCTTTCCCCACCACCAACTCACCCACAACAAAAGCAAAAAAAACATAGATATAAGGAATATAAGCAAATAAAACATAGATACAAGGAACATAAATATTACTGTAACAAAAAGGCAATTCCATGCATAACCTTTTTAAATCTGATATGTTCATTCTCAATATCTATGTGTTCCATAATAATTTCTTTTTTATCGTAATAAGTGAAATATTATTAAATAAATTGATTGTCAATGAAGAATGAGAAGCTTGCTACATTTGATAATAAACCTTTTACAATCCATGTTGCAGAGTTTGCTTATGGTATACTATTATGAGATGTGTTACTATGTTTGGGGAACGTCCATGGGCATGTCTCTGATTCATGTTTTATAACGAGACTTTTTCTTTTTAGCGATTCACGATGCTTATTTTGTAGCTACGAAATACTAAGTAAAAAGATGTAACATGAGTAGACTTAAATTAAATTACAACGTTACATATATGAGAGTGGTCATTGGAAAAAGAAAAAAAAAACAAAAAAAAAAACGTAGATATGAGTTAAAACCTCGCCTTTGAAAACCTAAAATTGAGAAAATTTCATGTCCATTTATTAGAGCACGCGGGGTGGTTTTATCGGCTCATTCCATCATATAACACGAGCCCAACACCCTGCTCGTGCTATAAGGTGTGGCGTCGAAATTACCAGTCATGACGCACGTTTTTTTTAATGTTGCATTTTTGTTTTATTAGGTTATGTGTGAGCCAAAGATGTCTTATAACGCCAACATTTTATATGTTTTTTCCTTTTTTTATGTTGTATTTTTGTTTTATTAGATTATGCGTGGGTCAAAGATGTCTTATAACGCCATAATTTGAAAAGAGAGTGTTTTTAGTCTATACTACATCTATACTATATAAAATGGAAAAATGGTCAAAGTGGAAAAAGTGAAAAATGTTGAAAGTTGAATGTTGAAAACATGGTCAATGGAGAGAAATAAATAATATAATTAATAATCTTATTAAAACACCCCATTACTTAAAAGTACAATAATTTATTCACATTGTACACCCAATTAAAAGTATATCTACCAAATTAAAACAAGCAATTGAAACCGATACGGGTTGACCCGTTGAAACGATGCCGGGTTGACTGTTGAAACCGATACGGGTTGACCGGGCGCTTAAACCGCTGGTCAACTTTAATTTGACATTTTTCGACCCAACCATCGGTTTGACTCGGTTTAAATCGACTGTTTTTATCGAACGGTTCAACCAGTTGAACCACCCGGTGAAATCGGGTTTCAAATTTGACAAAATTATATGAGAAATGATGAAGTAGTTGTGGAACCCGTGACAATTTTTTTGAAATGAGAGACCAAGTAATTGTAGTGTTTGGTTTATTTTGCTTTGACACATGTAATTTGTCATTTGTATAATGTTATTTTTAAAAATGTTGCTCTTGCACCATTTAAGGAACTAGCATATATGAATCGTCGTTTAAAAGTTAATATATATTGTATAGCCATTTGTCCAGTGTATCAATAATGTTATGTAAGTTTATTAAAATCACAAAAATAAATAGTATTTATCTTAGTGATAATTATTTGTACCTCAAACAAATAGCTTTGAACAATGCATAAATATCTATACAAATTGATAGTACAAAATAATCGTATATGGTGATATCCAATTTGCAAAGTTACAATTTTAAAAGCCACACACCAAATGATAAAGCGTTACATGTAAAAATAGTTATCACGCCTAAATTACTGACAAAACAAGAAAAAGCGTTCACACATGTTGGCTATACCTCTAAACTACAATATAATATCGCTAACTACATATAATTCTTTATTGTAATGCTTGAATCTATTATTACTAAAAAACTTAATAACTTAAAACAATCATATTAGAAAATATACATAAACTTAGATCGACTCCACATAATTTTAAAAACTATATATTTATCTTTGCTATGCAACCGCATAATTGTAGTTATTAACGATTTCTCTAATGCTACAAATACAGTTGTTGAAACTTATGGTCATCATTTAAAACTATAATTTTCGTTAGTATAAAGTTAAAAGGTCAATGTTGAAACGTTTAAAAATGGTCAAACTTTTAACACATTTGAAAAGTATTGAAATTAAGCTATGCATTTGGGAAGTATAGAAGTGTTGAAATGTTTGCTATTAATACACATGGGTTGACAAATCAATTGATTTAATTTGCCCCATTTTTTCGACCCAACCCGTCGGGATGACCCGGTTTAAATTGACCGGTTTTTTCGGCCGGGTTGACCCGGATTTACATTATGTTTAATCCTAAAATCCTCAAATTTTTATTATATTTCATTTATAACCTATAAAATTTTTTTATTACTAAAACTATCTACCGCTATAAATACCGTTGCTATTTATGCAAGGGTGTTTTGTTTTTTCATAATGATTTTAATACTACCGCATCTTACTAGTAAACTTCTAAATCTAAAAAATAATGTTGTTTGTTTTTATGAGTGAATGATTTTTAAGTCTTTTTTGCAATTTATTTATTAAACCAACAATACGATAATAAGTACTTATGTAAATATGAAACAAGACTTTTATCATAAATATAACATAGTTAATAAACAATCAAATATATTATATAAAGTTTACAAAAGCAGTAAGAGCAGTAAGACAAGTCCCCATAACTTGAGTAAGATATTTATATGTCTACAGGATTTTAAATCTTACTCAAAAGAAAAAAACAAACAAAACGTCTCACCTTTTACTCTGTAAAGAGTAAGAGGGCTAGTAAGATTTTTTTAAAAAAAACAAACACACCCTAAATGTTTAGTTTAAGTTATAGTTAAAAAATGTTTGATGTGATACCACTTTTTGTTATAACGCCTCTTATAACTGCAAAAATATGACCCAATAAACAAAGCAATAAACAAAGCACAAAAGTTGAAGGACTGAAAAGAGAAAATCCCACCTACCCAGTCGCCTATTAAAACCCTCTCCCCATTTCCAAAAATCTCGAACCACCCCCACCAAATAAACAGCTATCCTCTCCTCCAACAACCCCAACAACAAGCAAGCACTCATGGACGCCGTGAACGAATGGGGAAACACCTCCCTGGACAACCTCGACCCCGAAATCTTCGACCTAATCGAGAAAGAAAAACGTCGCCAATGCCGCGGAATCGAGCTAATCGCCTCAGAAAATTTCACCTCATTTGCAGTCATCCAAGCCTTAGGGTCGCCTCTAACCAACAAATACTCCGAGGGTATGCCCGGTAACCGCTACTACGGAGGCAACGAGTACATCGACCAAATCGAGAACCTCTGCCGCTCACGCGCCCTGCAAACCTACCGCCTCGACCCCACCAAATGGGGTGTCAATGTCCAGCCTTACTCCGGCTCTCCCGCCAATTTCGCAGCGTATACTGCCTTGCTAAACCCACATGACAGGATCATGGGGTTGGACCTGCCATCAGGTGGGCATTTGACACATGGGTATTACACCAGTGGGGGCAAGAAGATCAGTGCGACTAGTATTTATTTTGAGAGTTTGCCTTATAAGGTGAATTCTACTACTGGGTTTATTGATTATGAGAAAATGGAAGAGAAGGCTTTGGATTTTAGGCCAAAGTTGATTATTTGTGGTGGGAGTGCTTATCCTAGAGATTGGGATTATGCTAAGATTAGATCTATTGCTGATAAATGTGGTGCTTTGATGTTGTGTGATATGGCTCATATTAGTGGTCTTGTTGCTGCTCAGGTATTCTTTATGATTTTGTATTTTTGGATCTTGATTTGAACTGGTTTTGCCTTTTAGATCTGGGTTTAGTAGGTATAGTAATTTGCTTTGCTTTTGTTAAACCCTAGTTTTTGGTGGGTTTTTTTATATAGGTTATTTTGGGGTTTTAGATACTGATTTGATCTGGGTTTTGTTTTTTTTAGATCTGAGGTTTATAAGGGTGGTGTTAGTTTAAGCTTATTTGATTTCGGATTATATTTCACGATTTTCTAGCTTATTTTGAGATTTATGAGCTTATATAAGTAACTAATAAGTTTATTTAAGCCCATAAGTTTCAGAATAAGCCGGAAATCTGGACTTTTGAAGTAAAAACTAAAATTGAATAAGCTCATAAGCCCACAAATAAGCAACAAAAAGCCCCCTGAGGAATATTAGTTTACTTTTGTTTCCTTGTTAAATCCTGGTTTTGTAGTTTTTGTGATTTGGGGTTTTGTGGGGTTTTGGTTCATGATTTGATGTGGGCTTTGTTTATTGGATCTGGTTTTTTGAAGTTAGGTTAAGTTGATCAGGCGATTTAAGTTTAGATGTGGATTAGTGTGCTCTTTGTATTTGTTGATTGGATAATTAGATTAATTTTTAGATTTAATCATGGGCTTTTGCAGCTTTTGGATCATGATTTGATTTGGGGGTTGTAGATCTTTGTTTGAGTGTTGATGTTAGCGTGTTTATATGCTTAGTTTTAGACAAATATGAGTACCCATTTTCTTGGAATATGAGGATTTTGGTTCTTGATTTGTAGATCTGGATTCAAATTTGATCAAGTAAATACATGGTTGAATTTGGATATGCATTGTTGCTTATGATCTTGGAATGTTTTATATGGATGTGTCAATTGGTGTTTAGATTTGAGGATTTTGGAGCTTGATATGTGCTATTATTTTCTGTTGCTGGTTTGATATGGAATTGATTTCTAGATCTGCAATCGAAGATTATATAAGCTGGTTAAGTACTTAGAATGGCTAAGTCTTGATAAACATAACTATTTATGCTCTTTGGAATTTTTGATCTGGTGATTATTGGACTATTTGCTTCTTAAATCTGGAATGCTGGATCTTTGATATGGGTTTAGTTTCTAGATCTGCTTTTGATGGTCATATAAAGCTTGGTTGGTATTTAGATGTCAAAATGCTGCATTCGTATACAACAGTTTAGATGAACTTGATGAACAAATACTATTTGAAATCGATCCAGATCTTACATTCATTTGTAGTAGAAAGTAACTGAGGTTATGTTTTATAATCAGCTGTGTTTCCGGATTTGAAAATGGTCTGAAGCATCTTTTTTTTTGTGCATTTGCTTGCTTTGGTTAAAACATTCTCTTTTAGGTCGAATGGTGGATTCATACCCAGTCCACAAAGGTCTAGGGTTTTGAGGTTATTTTTTTTCCTGATTGTTATCCTAATAAGATTTCTCTGGGCTTTGTTAGGAAGCTAATGATCCTTTTGAGTTCTGTGATGTGGTCACTACCACCACCCACAAGAGTCTTAGGGGACCAAGAGCTGGTATGATCTTCTACCGCAAGGGCCCAAAACCACCAAAGAAGGGTCAGCCAGAAGACGCAGTCTATGATTTTGAAGACAAGATCAACTTTGCTGTTTTCCCAGCTCTTCAAGGAGGTCCCCACAACCACCAGATCGGTGCTCTTGCTGTTGCCTTGAAACAAGCCATGTCTCCTGGCTTCAAGGCCTATGCTAAGCAAGTTAGAGCCAATGCTGTTGCTCTCGGTAACTACTTGATGAGCAAGGATTACAAGCTCGTCACTGGTGGAACTGAGAACCATCTTGTTTTGTGGGATCTTCGCCCTCTTGGTTTGACCGGTAAGTGCTCACGGCTAATGATGGTTATATTTCTCACACCGCAACTATTAAACGTTGTTAATTGATTCGTATGTTTGGTTCTGGTTTTGCAGGCAACAAGGTTGAGAAGCTCTGTGATCTTGCAAACATTACTGTGAACAAGAATGCTGTGTTTGGTGACAGCAGTGCTTTGGCTCCAGGAGGTGTTCGTATTGGTAAGTTTGGCAAACTTGTGACTTCATTTGTCAGGTTTTTTAGAACGTGCTTTCGAATGAAGTTTATGATGTTTGATTAGGTACACCTGCAATGACATCAAGGGGTCTAGTCGAGAAGGACTTTGAGCAAATTGGAGAGTTCCTTCACCGTGCCATTCAAATCACTTTGAACATCCAGAAGGAGTTCGGGAAATTGTTGAAGGATTTCAACAAGGGTTTGGTAAACAACAAGGAGATTGAACAACTCAAGGTTGATGTCGAGAAGTTTTCTGGATCTTTTGACATGCCCGGGTTCTCATTGGCTGACATGAAGTACAAGGATTAAGTGGCTGAAGAATACGATGAAGACGACTTATTGAGTGTTGTTTGTGCTGTTATTAGTAACATTTTCTGGGTTTTTTTGGATGTTTAAAAAAGCTATTTGATTAAAGATGTATGATTTGGTTGGAAGACAATAAGGTCTCACATATCATTCACTTTCGCTTTATATGTAGAATACTACTTTTGCTTTCTATTTTCGTTTATCAAAAGAAGCCTGAATTGTTATTTTACTTTTGCTGAGATATTTCATTTAAACAAATTCAAGGCATTTTTATCCCTAGACAATCTTTATATAAAGATATGCGAGTTTAAACTTGTGCGTTCTTTGCAACATTTGGCTTTAGAGCAATGTTATTGTATTCGTCTTTGCAAGATTTGACTGGGATTGCAAGACATACTACTGCAGTGAACAACTTTCTTTTATAGGTTTGGCATCAAGATCCATCTTACGGCGCATGATGTCTAAAATGAATTTGTAATTTTGAATCCTCCCACAAAATCAGTTTGAGGTAAGAAATTTCACAAGTAATCCCAAATTTTGGGACCCTAACTGTTATGTGGTGCTATAAAACCACCAACGATGTCTTTGTTTGATATTGGAATTTATGTCAATCTGGTACATGGTCATTTTGACTGTAAAAGTCAAGTGATCATCTAACGCGGGAAGAGAGTAGATAAATATGAAATATGATAACTCTCAAGGTTTTTGGTTTTGTTAGGAATTGCGACTTCATTATTTAAGTTGTTATCTAATCGTCTTGGCAGGCAGCCCAGTTTACTGGATGCTACTTTTTAAAACTTAGCAATTCGAATCTAAAAGTCAAATATATTAAAACTTGGGAGTTGGTGTAGTTTCTTATCAGTTGATGTTTAAAACTTAGGACCTCGTGATTCGGATTGTCTTTTTCATTCGAATCGGCCTTAAAAAATCTTCCCATGCTACGTCTTTAAACCAGCTGTCATGTATTTAGCATTGTTACTAGATATTTTGAGCTGTTTGTTCTTATTGTTTAAACATTGTGTTCGTAGACCAAGAGGGGGATCAATAAGTGGCTTAACTGACTCCCTGTTTCTACCCACAGAAGATTTAACCAATTGAAAATTCAGCTTTTTAATCCATCGTCCAGAGTTTCTGGTAGTTCAGTCTATTCATGTCTCAGTTTTTTGTTATCTATCCCTAAATCACAATAAGTATCAAGTTCATCGCATGTGAAATAATTTCATTCGTGTCATTAAGCTTATATATTTAGATGAATGTGACCGATACTCGATAACTGATATCCACCTTTTATGGTTCTGCAGATCATTCAAATACGCCAGAAGCTGATGCTGAGCTAATCGCCACCAATGCGAGTGAAAATTTTGAAATGTATGTTTTCTTATCATTTATTGGTGTCTTCCTTGAAATCCTTTCATAATATAATAGTTACTGAGATCATGTTTTTACTGTCCCTCACCCGGTTTATGCTATTTGTAGTTATATGGATCAAAATTGCTGATGTTGTTTCTTATTTTTTCTAGAGATGGTCCATTATTGGTGGTTTCATCTGCCCGGGATACTATATCTGTTGCAAGTTCAGTCAAACGGTTAGCTCCGGACCATGTTTTCACTATACAGGTTTGCGATGGAACTTTCATTTATATATTGCTCTGATGTTTTTAACTAAATATGTAAGCCAGTCATATAATAAGTTCAGACATATTTATGCTACTTTTGGTAGTCTGTGTGGGGCATTCAACAGAACATTGACATTAACATCTATTTTTCTTTCTACGGTTGCAGATACAACACCCGTGGTTACATTTAAGTAGGTTTGATCTGGTGATAGTCCTCGTCATGATTATTATCCAGACTCCTGAAGGGAAGAAACACATTCCTTGGTTCTTCGTAGGTGGATTACCCCTCGTCAACCTCCTAGAAAAAATGTGGTGGGTAACATTGTTGCTTTAAGCTGTCATACATGATTAATATTGGATTAAGCAACTGGAACCATAATTTAATAGAACTTATACTTATGCAGCTGGTTCTGTAAACAATCATAGGTCCTAACATTGGGAGCCCTTCATCAAGTTGATTCAGCTGCATTACAGTGTGCTGCTTCAGCCTGGCATACTGAGCTGGGATCATTGTGCAAACTGTTGCTTGTTGTCAACATTGGAGGACCTATTCGTGAGTACAATTCTATTTATTATTTTATTTCAGATTTTTTTTTCCCCCTAGAGGTGGCAAATTGGCCTGGATGGGTGAAAGGCAGTTTAGCACACATTAGACTAGTTAGGTCGTGTTTGTTTGACCCGTTTCTTTTTTAGCGAATGTTTTATTTTACCCGTTTAACCCGTTTTAGATACATCATAACCCAAATGAAACCAATTATAAGTAGCACTCATCCTCTAAAAGTACTGCTTTCACTTATTTGCAGCAGAAACTTAATTTTCGTTTACAGAATATGACCATTATTGAGCAGTTTCCTTGATTTACAAGACTGTTTGGATATTGATATGTATGACAGGTCACTGCAGATACGGTGCTGACCTTGCAAGGCAGTTAACAATGTCATTGCTGAATATTCTTCCAACTTGTGGGAGCATCAGAATTTCATTTTCAAGATGAATCCCCAAGCAGGTATGTATTATTTCTAGTATGGAGTATTACCTTTAAACATAATTAGATAAAACCCAAGAATATTTATCTGAAGTCCTAACCAACAGGTGTCTGAGATATTGATAAGGGAACTTCGGAACTCTCCAAAGGTTTATATCTGGGATGGCAAAGGTACCCACCCCTCCATCTTTATTGAATATTGATTCCCTTTGGCCTTTAGAGGTGGCAATTTTAACCCATTTTCTTATGAATGGGTTGTGGTTTATGTCAAACGGGTCAATAAAACCAATACCTAAACCTGGAACTGTGTCACAATGGTTCGAAAGTCTTCAACTAGCCAAACGCCCCCTTATGTTCTTACTAGTTCCAAACACTAGTTTAAGAAGGCAAGATCATGTAGTGAATAATCCCCATGTTTATGTTAGGAAATTATGATTTTTTAGAATAGCTAGCGGTGGTGCTCGGGTGATATGAGCATTTCTCTAACCCTTCTCTTGATACGACTAGTCTCGCCCAAATGTCTTTTGAGTCGTGTCCTGAAATGTTTAGTAGTAAAACTTGTAGCTCAAAAACTTGTTATGTGTGTATAGTTAACCAGTGTTTGGCATAAAGCCACAGTTTTCGAATGTTATGGGTCCAATTACGTATGAAACACTTGTGTACCATCTTGGTTTTCACTTAGTAATGTATAAATGCAAGTTATGATCAGTTATGGTTGCGGAAATGGGTCAAAACTGAGTTTAAGGCAAAACTGCTTCAGGATCAGAGTGGGATGGATCCATTTTGGATCCGTGGTCTGCTGCATGTAAAATAATAATAATTTTCAGGTCTGGGTGTAACCTCCTAAATCTCTTTATCCAAAGATTATAAATTTTATTGTAAGAGTGATGTTCGTCAATCATAACTAGCACATGAATTGTTTGTAAGAAAAAGAAAAAAAAAATAAAAGTTGTTTCCATTTTTTTTTTCCTGTAAGGGGGACAAAAAAGTTTTTTCAGTCAACCCTGAACCAAGCTGTACCAAAGATTGCTCATTTCAACCAAAAAAGTGAAAAAACGTTTAAACTAATCCTACACCCTTTATTGTGCCACCTCCAATTTTCTTATTATATTTCCTGAACAATAATATATGATACGTATTAAATTATTGATATGGTGAAAACATGAATGCGTATACCCAAATCCGCACTTGGGACATCTAGCTTGGGCTGATGCTTTTGTCATCACTGCTGATTCAGTTAGCATGTTAAGTGAGGCTTGCAGTACTGGGTAATCAAAGCCTCTTGATGATCTTCAAAATCTTGGCATATTGCCAACCATAAATACCAATTTTTTTTGCTTTATTGTGTTTCCTAAAAAAAGTTTATGTCACAGAAAGCCTGTTTATGTGATCGGAGCTGAGAGGTGCAAATGGAAATTTGCGTATTTCCAGAAATGTCTACAAGAAAGAGGAATGGTTCGACCGTTCACTGTTAGAGATAAATTATGCATGAGTACGTTTGGTATATGGTGTAGCGGGGTCTCTTCTGGCGACTCAGTGTTTACGTTGTGTACCAATGTTTGTGGTCAAGGGTTATGATACGCAGATTTTTGAAGAACAGAGTTGCTCACTATGGATGAGGTTCTTTGAACTTGTTTTTATTTACATTTAGGTTGTTTTTTAAATGTAATTGTCAGTTCTAGCGTTTGGCTAGGTCGTTGTTCTGCATTTTGCAGTTGATGTCGCCTATGTAATGGGCTGAGGGCATGGGGTTCACCCATGTCAATTGTACTTCAATGTTTTTTGGCGTAATGAATTTTACCGGGGTGAATAAACCCTTTTACCCAAAAAAAAAAAAATTATGCAACTATTTGCATACTAGGACAGTAGGACACACTAACTAGAGGTGGCATGATGGGGGATTTGGGTGACGGGTAATTATTTGTACGTGCCGGTTGGGTGGACAGAAATTTCTTTTATGTACTTATATAGATAATTAGTGTGTCAAAAAACTATTACTCATATCAATATAATGTATTTGTTGAAACTATTTTAGGACAGTTAATGTATTTGAAATACATTTGGGAACTTTCTAAATTCTACCCATTTGAACCGTTCGAGTACTATATAACCCGAATTGGCTTGTTCAATATATTTTGCGCTGTTTCTTTCTAAAACCAATAATAATACTAATAATAATAATTTGGGCCAACAATTCAATATCTTTGCCAAATTTATATTGGTCGACTGGTTAGCCAATTCTCATGTTCAGGGTTTTATTTAATGGTCTTACTTCAGAGATGACTGAAACATGGATCTATCCTCGACCACAAGACACAATGGAGGCAGCTGAGCATGTGATTCAAGCACTTTTTAAGCGTGGCTGGAGATTGCATCCTTGATGGGCTCACAACTCCTTGCATGGCCAGTCAGCCTGGTAAGGTTGGAACTAACGTGGATTTTATTGTCACGTGCCTTGAAGTTCAAGATCTAGTATAAATGGAAGATGATGTTATCCGTTGTTATGCACTGCTTCGTCACTTGCGAGGTCCACAAAAGAATGAACATATTGATGATCAGACATTCAGACCCTTATTTGAGCCGGTTTATGGACTTACAGCCGAAGACCCGAAGTTGCACTTTTGTGTGATTGTTGAAATCTGTTGATCTTGGTCTCTTTGTACGGTACCTTTGGGTATTGTGATCATAGGACATCTTTTATATGACATTTCGTATCTAATAAATAATAACACTTCCATGTATGCTCTATTCTTTCTCAATTGAAGCCAAAATTTTGTTCTATATCATTAATATTGTTTTTAGTTGTTTTTTATTCTCATTAACTGTTATCTTAGATAGTACTGTAGTAATCATTATGTATAATTCCAGTTATCTATTTTAGTATGTGTGAGTAAATGCATTCTTGGTTGCGGGTTTGATTCTTTTTGAATGTTACAGGTCATTGATTAAACTCATCTCCAATTTCGGACCATTAATCCAGTTTCCATTTATCAGATGACAAACTCCAAACATAGGTTTATGAATGAAGCAACATGATCAGAAAATTTAATAGGAATTCATCACTTTGATGTTTGGATTAACAGTGAAAAAAAGAGAGCATATTGAGAAAATCCCACATCGGCTGAGTGACTAAAGTGAAAGATAAGGAAAGCCGTATAAAATGGGAAAAAAGCAAGATGGTTAGGTACTTACCTGGATGGGGTCTATGAGTGTGATCAAGAAGGCTTATGGCCTAGGTTGGTGACCTCCATTGCACTTAGGAGAGGTGCCACCCTAAGATCGGCTCAAATGGTCGAGTCTACATCGTAATTTGTTGCTGCAGGGGCCTGTGTTCGCGCGTCCCCTAACCAATTCTCTCGTTGAAATCTTCTCTGTTGGTTGGGTTTGGTTATTGAAATTGCAGTTTTCAGTTTCTTAATCTTAGTTACCAGCGTCTGACTTTCTGTTAGTTGGGTATGCTTTGGCAAATATGTTATCTGGGTATACATAAAACTAGTGGTTCAATTGATTGATCTTTGTAAACAAATAACAACCTTTTTTTTTTAATAAAATGTTGTGTTGGAGTTAAAGGGTTTGAATATGGGTAAAGAGGTTCGTTGTGTGGTTTGTAAATATGGGCTGTGTTTTGATTTTTAATGGTAACGGGTTGATTTATACACTATGTATTGCAAAATGTGGCTGTTTGAGTTATGCACGTAAAGTGTTTTGATGAAATGCCAGAAAGGGATGTTGTTTCTTGGACGAATATGATTTTGGGGTATTTGAATATTGGAAGGGTTTAGGAGTCACGGGTCTTGTTTGAGAGGATGGGATTGGAGGGTTTCAAAGGTATTGAGTTTACGTGGAATGCTATGATTTCTGGATTTGTACAAAGCCGAGAAATGGTGAAAGGTGTGGAATTTTAGGGATATGTTGGTTGAGGGTTTTAAGCCCAACGCGGTTACCATCACTGTTTACTCCCTGCATTTGGATCCCTTGGGAATGTTAACAGTGGGAAAGAAATTCACAGGTTAATTTATCGAACAAATATGTATAACAATTTTGTGTAGCTAGTGCACTTATCGACATGTACTCTAAATGTGGGTGTGTTAAACATGCAAGAAACGTATACAAAACCGTACCTTCAAAAAACATTGTTTCATGGAACGAAGTGATTGGATGTTATGGTAAACACGGGATGGTTAAGTCTTCATTTGAACTATTGGATAAAATGGAGCACGAAAACATGCAGCCTAATTAAGTTATTTTAACTTGTGTTCTTGCTTCTTGTAGCCATGGTGGGATGTCAACAAATGTTTGACTTTTTAAGTCAATGAGAGAAAGTCAACGAGTCGAGATAAGGAACAAGCATTATAGTTTTGCTATTGATATGCTTTGTCATTTTGGGAAGATTGAAGAAGCGTATGACTTGGTGCATGAGTTGGGCACAGAAGTGACGGATTCGATGGTTGGATATTTCTTGAATGAGTGTGTGGTTTATAATATACTAGATTTGGCTAGTAAAATGGCTGAAAATGTGATGAAAATGGAGATTAATAGACCAGGTGGGTTTGTAACCTTGTCTAAAAGTTATGCAGGTGAAGAAGATTGGGCCAAAGTAGAGATGTCAAGGGAGGTAATGATTAATGAAGTTGCAAGGGGTCTAAGAGGAACCTTGTTTTAGTTCTTTGTCTAACCTGTTAGAGGTAGACACATACAAGTTTACACATAGTGTCTACATTTCCGTGGTAACTTAAAGAACGTGACTTGGTAGTCTGGATTTTTACTACAGTGGTCGGATAAGCCAACTCAAATCCCTGAGAATATGGTGTTTTATAACATTTGTTAACAAAGAGTTGGGTTGTTGGTATAGTACTATAGTTGCAAGTCTGTATTCATTTCCCTCGTTTTGCTGTATTTTTTTTTCCCATAATGATCTCTCCCTTTTTATATGAGTGTAATATAACGTATAATCTGTATATCATCTTTTTATGATCGAAGCTTTGACATTAAAGCAAAACTTTACAAGATACATGATGTTACTGTTAAAACTTGGAACTTCATGGTTGGAATTGTCTTTATTGTTACGAGGCATAGTTAACAGTTTGTTCCTACTGTTGGAACGAAAAGGGAAATCAACAAGTGGTTTAATTGGCTCCTGATTTCTTCCCACAAACAATTAGATGAGTAAAACACATCTCTTTGATCTACAGTTCTTGGTTTCTGGTCATGGGTAGAAAGAAGATGCAATTATAGGTACAGATATTTTATAACGAAAAGAATTTTCTTTATCATTAAGTTTCTATAGATAAATGTGAGGTACACTTGATATTGTAGGGAAACTAATGTCTTGTCATGCTGTTCATACGGATCATGAAGATATCTTAGAAGCTGAAACTAAGCTGATTGCAATCAATGCTAGTGAAGCTTTTAGCAAGTGCATTTTGTTTCCGTCCCTTGGTCTCCGCTTTGAGGTCCTACCATCATTCCCTCACCCGATTTATATGCTATTTGTAGTTATATGGACTAAAGTTGTTGAAGTTTTTTCTCTTCACCACAAAGATGGTCCATTGTTGGCAGTTGCATCTAGGAGGGATACTATTTATGTTTCAAGTTCAAACAAATGTTTAGCTCCTATTTATGTTTCAAGTTCAAACAAATGTTTAGATCCTGACCATGTTTTCACTACCCAGGTTTGAGAGGTGAACCTTATACCGTATTTTAATTGCAAATGTACTTATGTAGCTGGTTCTGTAAATAATCCTAGGTCATATAACATTGGGAGTCCTTCATCAAGTTGATTCAGTTGCATTACAGTGCAGCTTCAGCCTGGCATGCTGAGCTAGCATCATTGTGCAAACCCTTGCTTGTGGTCAGCATTGGAGGAACTATTCATTAGTATATTTTCCTATTTGTTGTTTTATTTTACACATGTTCATTAGAGGTGGAAAATTGGCCAAGCTGGGTGGGTCCTGTCAAAAAGGTCAACTCTTTAGCCCGTGTCAAACTGGTTTGGTCGGGTTTGTTTAACTTGTTTTTTCTTTATTGTTCTATTTGACCCGTTTTAGATAAATCATAACTCAAGTCGACCCATGTAGAAATAAATGGGTAAAAAAAGTCAAATATACCTCTCTTCCTCTAAAAGAGTCCGTTAAAAGCACTGTTGTCACTTATTTGCGGCAGAAACCAATTTTTTTCACATTAAATGACCATTTCTGATTTCTGCCTAGTTTACTTAATTAACAAGGCTGTTTGGATATTGACATGTATGACAGGTCACTACAGATATGGTGCTGACTGGCGACTGCTTACAGTTAACAGAATCATTGATGAATATTCTTCCAACTTGTGGGAGCATCAGAATTTCGTTTTGTAAAAAGACCCGAAAGCAGGTATGCATCATTTCTTTTTTTTTCACACTAAGCCAAGGTTAAAGTCCTGAACTCTACCATCTATATGTTGTATTTAAAAATGACAAATTTTAATGAAAATAATACTTGTAATAGAAAAATGTGAATAAAGACTCTTACCATAGAAAATCCACTAAACTTTGCATACTTATTTAGTCAAGTTTAGCTGGAGTTCAACGAGTGGTGTTAATAGGATACAATATGCACTTCATTTTCATAACACCAAAAAATAAATACTATATGTCTCTTTCTTTTGATGGTACGATTTTGTAAATTTTTTGTCGGTTATCTTATTCTAAATAAGTAGACCGAACGGATGAAAAGTTGTTACAACTTAGATTATTAGCCACGTAAGAATTTACTAATAAAATAGTAAGAGTAGCTTTAATAATGTTCTCAGGTTGTTTATTTTGTACTTGATTTAATTTAACTTTGACCTAAATGATATAATTGGTTTGTTCAAAAAAAATAAATGATATAATTGGCATAGTAACAAAAGTGTTAATCTGCATTTTTATATAAATGCTAAATAGCTGTGGTCCTACGGATATTATATTGTGTGAGTTTATATATACATTTTTTCCCCCTTTCTTTTGCTGGAAAAAAGGATGGAATGATCCATGAACGCGGTTGTTTAAGCTGTGAAGTCAAGAATAAGGTTGGTGATATTCCAGAAGTGGTGCCTTTTGTTTAATTCTAATTCACACTCAAAAAGTCAAAGAGTCTTTAAAGATTAAATTTAGAATTAGGTCCATAAATACTATAATATATATATTCACATAAATGGTCGTAGTGTATCGATTAATTATTTTTTATATAATTGTACCAATTTTATATATGTGTTTCTATAGTAGTTGATTATTTTTATCAGATTACATTTCAAGTCGGGTAGTGTATTTATTTGGAATGAAACGTGTAATAAGCATTAAAGTTATATACACAAATATCTATACCACTTATAATAGAGTGATAATTCTCTCTCTTATTTATGAGTTTTAGATTTTTAAATTATAATTTAACCAAATACTATTTATAAAACATAATGTACAACTAGGTAAAACACAATTAATTTTAAGCAAATACTATTTCTTACATACATACAATTAATTTTAAGCAAATACTATTTCCCACACAGGTTCTGAAAAAAATGGAATCCATTCGTAGTCATTTCTTCAATGGAGTGGAGCAAAATGACCGTAAAATGATGCTTGTAAAATGGGATAATGTCTTGGTTTCAAAGGAGAAAGGTGGCCTTGGTGTTTCGAGTTTCTACGCGTTGAACCGAGCTCTAATTTTTAAGTGGGTTTGGCGATTTCGATCTCAAAACTCCTCATTATGGTCTAGGGTCATAAAAGCTATTCATGGTGAGGATGGTAAGCTCGGTAATCCTCCAAAATCCAATTACTCGTCAAACTGGATTGATATTGTTCGTGATATTCATCTTCTTTATTACAAAGGGATTGATCTTCTTGGTTCTATAAAGAAAAAAGTGGGAAATGGAGAGAATACAATGTTTTGGGAAGAGACTTGGAAGGGAGAAGCTCCTCTCAAATCCTTATATCTAAGGATTTATGCCCTTGAATCAGATAAAAAAATTTCAGTGGCAGCTAAGATGGCCCATCCTAGTATGTGTTCTTCTTTGAGGCGTAGTCCGAGAGGAGGGGTAGAACAAGAGCAGCTGGCGGGCTTGTTGTTAAACGTGGAGGGTCTAATTCTCCCTAACATGCTTGATAGATGGTCATGGACGTTGTCAGGATCCGGAGAGTTTTCTGTTTCGTCGGTTAGAAATCTCATAGATGATCAAATCCTTGAGGTGATTACTTCCAAAACTCGTTGGATCAAGGTTGTTCCGAAAAAAGTTAATATACATGCTTGGAGAGTTAAATTAGACAACCTTCCCACGCGCCTCAATCTTTCTCGTAGAGGTATGGATTTAAACTCTATTTTCTGCCCAACTTGCAACTTGGCGGTTGAATCATCTAGCCATATTTTCTTTGTATGCTCCATTGTGAATGATATTTATAAGAAGATTGCTCTATGGTGGGATATTAACATGATAGCGATATCTACTTATGAAGAGTGGTGGACTTGGATCATGAATCTTCGTCTCTCGGCTAAGCTTAAGACGATTTTTGTTGGATCGATGTACTTTAACCAAACTAACTTAAATAGCTTGTTAAGGTTTAACAACCTCGGATAAATCCTAAGTTATTAACAATGAAACACTAAGTAATCTCTATTAAGTATGCGGAATTTACTTAACAAAGCTAAGAAGAATTATAACTTTAACTTTCAACAACTTTATTAATAACTCTAAATCTGCTTATTATGCAGATCTTTTAACAACTCTAAAACACTAACTATCAACTTGTAAATCGTACTTTAAGAACTCTAATGATACGTCTATCTCTAATGCCAATCTAGGGATCCTTTTATAAGCTCAAGGATAACCCTAGTCGGTTTACAATTTGTATCCTTGTACGACAAGTAATCTAATAAAGAATATTCTAGAATTACAAGACTTTCCATAAACGAATATAGCAGTTCTTTCAGCCTTGCAGTACTTTGACTTCGACAGCAGTACTTTGACTTCTTCTTTAGCAGTACTTTGAATTTTCTAGTACTTTGTCATTCTTCAAAGACTTTCATATCCCAACAATCCTCCCCTAACTTGAATTCTACTTGCTTGACTTCAAGTTCCTTTGTGAATTTATCTTTAACAGCTTCATCTTTAAGGAAAGATTATTTCTTAGTCTTTGGATTGTATCTTTGTAGATTCTGTGCTTGTATTAGCTTTATCAAAGTATCTTTAGAATTATTCTTTTACAACATCATCCAGCAAGCTCCATCTTTTCAGCAACACAGCAACAATTGACAATTTGTACATTAATTCAGTTTAAGTTGCAGTCTATTCTCATCACTTCTATGTGTGTTAACTCCTGTGAGAGGTGAATCATTGAAAATTTTAATGGATTTTGATCTCTTTACCAAAGCCATTAACTCTGGAGTAGCAAAATGTTTTGGTGTATAAGACCATGGTACATTGATAACCATATGATTTTTAGCAAATCATCAACTATCAACAGATTTGATTTGTCTTTACAAAAATCTGTACCCTTCTGGACTAGTTAGTTCTTTCATCTATGGTGAACTAATTACCAATAATGGTTTTTCCACAGCCTTTACCACAAGCCATTTTCTTGTGGGCTAGCCAACTCTTCACATTTACTGATATGGTGAGTTGATTACCATACAACTTATTAGCAAGTTGTCAACTAAAAACGGATTTGAAATATCTTTACCAGAGCCGTTTGCTCATGGATTAGCCAATCCTTTTGTAACCATGGTGGATTGATAACCTATTAATGTTGTCATCTCAAAAACCATTTATTTTATTCAACCTTTGTTTCAAAATATTTGTCACTTAACACAAGGTTTCTTTCAAAAATCACTTAACTGATTAAAAGCTGCAAGCAGTACTTTGAATAAAGTACTGTTTGATCAGCAGTACTTTGAATAAAGTACTGATTTTTCAAAAATAATTTATTCAATTAAGATTCATACCAGTTATTCATCATCATCAGCCATAGTAGTCCAGTTGATAAACAATTTGATGACCATAAGAGCAATTTCATTATCATCTTCAACTTCCATTCCATGCTCTAACATCCTTCTCATAAGATCTGCTGTAAGCGGATATCTTCTTTCTGCTAACATGTGAATCATAATTCCATCTTCTAACTCTAGAACATGTACTCCAGATTCTTCAAAGAATCTCTAGCTAACAATCTCCCAATTCTCTTGATTCTTCCAAATTTCAGCAGTGCTTTGTTCTTCAGTTTCCCATACAGTTGTGAGATCTCCAAGCAAAACTAAACCAATTCCTTCTGATGGATTGTGTTCAAAATAGTCTCGCACCACATGATATAAATAAAATAAATCCACTCTATCTATGATGTGCAATAAATCCCATAGTCTATTGAACACTCTGAAGCTTTCATCATTTCTATGAAACATCAGATAACTTCCATCTTTTGATTCTACAACTTCAAAAGTACTAATTTGAGATTTGTTCATCTTCATCTCAGTATCATCTCTAGAATACTCAAAATCTACTACTCTTAAGTAATTCCTTAATTCATCAGTAGTATCAGATAGTAACTCAACTTTCTCTTTCTTTGATGACTGTATTTCTTCAACTTCAAATTTTCTTTTTCTTTTTAAGCTCCTTTTACTATCTTTTTCTTTCCAAGCAGCATCATCTTTATAATCTTTGATGCTTTCAACACTTTTCTTATAAGCTTCCCTAACATCATCATACAATTCTTTCATCTCAAAATAATTAAACCTCTGCAATCCTTTATACCCTTGACTTTTTAGATAAGCCATCATTGCATTTTTTTCCTTAGCTCGATTTGGTCTTCTTGGTAGAAAAGAAACAGGAATAGGTGACTGTAATTGTTCATCAGCTTCAGCATTCAATTCCTCTTGCAATTTCTTAGCTGCTTCTCTATTATGAGCTTCTTCAATTTTCTTAGCTTCTCTATCTTTAGCATTTAATTCCTCTTGAAACTTTCTAGCTGCTTCTTCATTTATAGCAACTTGAGCAGCTCTTATCTGTGCTAAAGTAGGTTTCTTTTTCTTCTTTGTTTCTACCAATATACTTTTTCCTTTATCTTTTGGATCTATTGCAGGTTGAGAAACTTGTGGTTGTTCTTCAATAGCTGCTTCTTCATTCATAGCAACTTGAGCAGCTCTTATCTGTGCTAAAGTAGGTTTCTTTTTCTTCTTTGTTTCTACCAATATACTTTTTCCTTTATCTTTTGGATCTATTGCAGGTTGAGAAACTTGTGGTTGTTCTTCTGAAACTCCTGGTATGCTAACACCCCTTGGTTTTGACAAGTCATGCAAGATCTCAGCAATGGTTTCGTCATCACTTGCAGTATGTATAGGTTTGGGTGTATCAGCTTCCTCTGGTATGACAGTTGTTGAGGGACCAGCTTCTTCTTCAAAATCTATCAACCTTGGAGTAATTAATCCTTGCCTGTAGGTTCCTTGAACACCAGTACTTTGATCTTCAGTTCCTTGATCATCAGTACTTTGAACTTGAACATCAATAACTTGCTCCTCAGTACCTTGAACTTCAGTCCTTTCATCCTCAGTACTTTCAATATTAACATATTCTTCAGTACCTTGAGGCTCAGTCTCCTTAACAACATCTTCTTTCAAATTCTCTTCTTCTAAATTCCTCCCCAATTGGACAGAAGATGATTGTTGAACCTTCTTACCTTTGGTTGACTTCTTAAATTGCCGAACAGGCTTTCCTTGCTTTCTTTGAGTCTTGACCCATAGACTATGATGTTGAACCAAAGGCCAAACAAAATTCTTGAGTCTTCTAAACTTAAGCTTTATCTTCTTAATTTGTTTAGCCTGAGCTTCAGTTGTTTTCTTCAATCTGACTAACTCCCTTGTCAGAACATAATTATCCAATACCAAACCTTCAGGGGGTATAGTAGCTGAATCATCTCCTCGACAGGTAAAAGACTTGTAGGCTTAGGGACATCTGAAAGTTGTTTATTGAGGAATACTTGTATAAACCTTGGATACATCAACCATTTTGAACCATGAGAGATGTGTGAAAGCATTCCATCTAGAATTAGCCTTGAAAAATTGAAAACACGATCAGTAGCTAATCCCACTATAGCAGATGCTATATTAGAGCCAAATTGCTCCCATGAAGTACTTTTAGCACTAATACAATGAAGCAACACATGCACTAAAAACTTCCAGTGAGGACAAAATAAGGGTTTCCTGAATGTTTGTTCAGTTAAGGACCCTTCATAACCAATGTGCCCAAAAGTATCCCAAATCAATTGCTTATCAAAACGAATAGCCCCATCAGCATCATCAAACAATAAGTCTTCACGAATAGAGGCTCCAGCAACCTTGACATTTCTCCCAGCAACCATAGCATGAATATATTCTTCATCATTCTCCATATGAACCCTAGCAGTTTCCCAAAATTGTTGAATCCAGGGCTCAATAACATCTGGTTCTACTAAGAGTGCATAACTGATTGCGACCAGTAAGAAAATCGATGATGTCATGAAAGATTATATTTGCTTCAGTCTTGTCTAAATTCGCCACCATGTTGTGTTTGGAAACAGTATTACGATTCGCCATTGATGATTATATGATCACAATAAGAAATAGAACGAGTAATATAGGTGAAAGTGAGAGAAATATGGAAAAGATAATGAGATATCAATATGAGAGGGAAATTCGGAGAGTAGTTATTTATAGGTGAGATTTAAAAAATCACAGCCCTTAATAACAAAGTTACCGTTAGTAATAAGTACCCCTCAATATTACCGTTGGAACAGTACTTTAATAAGACAAACAGTACTTTCCACGTGTGCAGTACTTTCCAAGCAGTACTTTCCAAAGCAGTACTTTCATAAAAACAAAAAGCAGTACGTTCCCAAATTCCTCCTTTCATACTAAGTAGACATTAATATCCTCCCCTCAAACAATGCATAGGACTATACTGTCATAAAATAGTCCTCCCCTTAAATGTAGCTCAGTAGTTAATCATGCCAATGCTCACCACCAAGTGAGTGAATCTTGAAACATCAAAACCTTTGGTGAGTAAGTCAGCTACATTGTCATCTGTGTGAACCTTGACCACATTAATGAGCCTGTGCTCATAACAATCTCTGATAAAGTGATGCCTAATCTGAATGTGCTTAGTCTTGGAGTGATATACTGGATTCTTCACAATGCAAATGGTACTCTCATTATCAATATTGATAGGAGTATTCTTGAAATTGAATCCATAGTCCAAGAGTTGATTCTGCATCCACAAAACTTGTCCACAACAGCTTGCAGCAGCCACATATTCAGCTTCAGTAGAGGATGTTGCTGCAATAGTCTGTTTCTTACATTGCCAAGAGACTAATCTTCTTCCAAGATATTGGCATCCTCCTGTTGTTGATCTTCTATCATAGTTATCACCTGCATAGTCACTATCTGAAAAGGCTTCTAAGTGAAAAGGTGAATCTTTTGGAGACCACAACCCCAACTTAGGTTGTTGTTTCAAATAACTAAAAATCTGTTTCCTTTGCATTCATATGAGAGATCTTTGGTGAGACTTGATATCTTGCACATAGACAAACAGCAAACATGATATCAGGCCTTGATGCAGTAAGATACATAAGACATCCAATCATGGATCTGTACAACTTGACTTCTACAGGTTGTCCATCTTCATCCTTGCCCAATGAGTTAATAGATTTAATAGGTGTAGTGATTGGCTTCATAGCATCAAAGTTGAACTTCTTAAGTATGTCAGATACATACTTGTCTTGACTTATGAAAATTCCCTCCTTAGACTGCTTAACCTGAAGTCCCAAAAAGAAAGTTAACTCACCCATTGAACTCATTTGAAATTCATTCTCATCAGCCTTCTCAAACTCCTTAACCATGGACTGTTTAGTAGCTCCAAATATGATATCATCAACATATACTTGAACTAAGATGATATCCTTCTTATCTCTCTTGATAAACAAAGTCTTGTCAATGGCTCCCCTCCTATAACCATGTTGCAATAAGAAAGTAGAGAGCTTTTCATACCAAGCTCTAGGTGCCTGATGAAGGCCATAAAGAGCCTTTACCACCTTATAGACTTTGTTTGGATGGGTAGGATCTTCAAAACCAGGAGGTTGTTTAACATACACCTCCTTTGTAATAGTGCCATAGAGAAAGGCACTCTTGACATCCATCTGATAAACCTGAAATCCCATATATGAAGCAAAAGCAAGAAATATTCTAATAGCTTCTATCCTTGCTACAGGAGCAAATACTTCATCATAGTCTACTCCTTATTCTTGTCTGTAGCCTTGAGCTACTAACCTTGCCTTGTTCTTGATGACATTGCCTCTTTCATCTCTCTTGGCTCTGAAAACCCATCTGGTTCCAATAACTCTCTTCCCATCTGGAAGATCACATAATACCCAAACTTCTTGAAGTTTGAATTGAAGAAGTTCTTCCTGCATAGCTTCAACCCAACTCTCTTTAGTCAATGTTTGAGCAATATTCTTGGGTTCCTCTTGAGAGATAAAACAAGTAAACAGACATGTTTGATGGTACTTATGTTTCAGCCTGTTTTGTTGATACACAAAGCTAAGTAAAGCATTGTGGGGTTTAGTAAAACTCTTAGCTTTGTGTCTTGTCATTACTCCAGAAGTAGAAGGACCAATGATTTGATCAGAAGGATGATTCTTATGAATTCTTAAGTTTGGAGACTGTGGAACTCCATAAGCATCATCCAAATTAGTGAAATCAGCATCTTCATTGGAATCTGAGAAAATACCTTCATTTTCAAACTCATCATCAGTTTCCTCTAAGCCAGGCATGGTAGGATCATCCAAATCATCCAAAGTACTGTCAACAGGTGCAGCAGTACTTTGGTCAAAAGTACTGTCTAAAGTACTGTGAGAATACTCTGCAGTCTTGTTCTTTTTCTTTGCTTCTTCATAAGCTCTTCTTTGATCATCAGTATAAGAATGTGCCATTACATCTTGAAAAAGCATCTGATTAAGTTCCTCTTGAATAGCTTGATCCTCAGCGGATAGTGAGGATATTGGAGCATCAGTACTTTGTTTTGGTGAAACAGTACTTTGCTTTGGTGAAACAGGTAAAGGTTCTTCATCAGGAACAACATCAGGTCTAAGATGAACTCCATGAACAACATACTGTAAATCTTCTCCATTCTACACAGGTTGATTTTCTTCTCTAACAGGTACATAGTTCATGGAAAGAGTCAACACTTCAAGATCAAACATCCAATCAGGACCTTTACCCCTTCTGATTCTCTTGTTCTTCTAAAAATTCAACATGAAGACAATCTTGAACCTTCTTAGTGACTCTGTTGTATACTCTAAAGCCCTTACTGTTGGTACAATAACCCAATAAATATCCTTCTTCTGACTTGCCATCAAACTTTCCCAGATTATCAATTGTGTTTAAAATAGTTAGAGGGCATCCAAAAGGCTTCATAAATCGAATGTTGGGTTTGTTACCCATTAGCAACTCATAAGGTGTCTTCATCTGTGGTTTGGTGACTGATACTCTGTTAAGTACATAACAAGCAGTACTTACAAGCCAGAATTGAATAGGTAGTTGTGAATCTGCTAGCATTGTTCTGGCTGCTTCAATCAAAGTCCTATTCTTCCTCTCTGCAACACCATTTTGCTTTGGTGTTCTTGCAATACTGAACTTCCTTTTGATTCCTTTGTTTGCACAAAATTCATCCATAAGCTTGTTCTTGAATTCAGTCCCATTATCACATCTAATACCTCTAACCTTGAGTCTCAATTGGTTTTCAAGTGCTATTATTAGAGTCTGAATAGCATCAAAAGTATCATCTTTAAATCCCAAGAAAAATACCCAACTGAATCTACTGCAATCATCTGTAACAACCAAGCAGTACTTTTTCTTGTTTAAACTTGCCACAGAAACAGGTCCAAACAAATCCATGTGTAACAGCTCCAAAGGTTCTCTAATAGTTCTTTCCTCAATCTTCTTGCATGAAGCTTTGTGTTGTTTTCCCTTCTTGCACGCCAAACATGAGTGATCATTCTTGTAAGTCTTTGAAGGTAAACCTCTAACTAAATTCCCTTTGACCAGTTTGTTGATATTCTTGAAATTTACATGGCCCAATCTTCTATGCCACTAATGTGCTTCTTCAGATGTTGCTTTTGCCACCAAACATGTGGCTCTCCCATAAGAATGAAGACTCTTCATATCTAGGCTATACACATCATTGGTTCTTGGTACTCTAAGGACTACCAAGCTATCATCAACATGCTTGAATTCAGGAGAAAGAATAAGACATTCTATGTCAGTGAATAACACAGGATGCTGTTTATCACAGATTTGAGAGACTGACAATAAGTTGAACTTGAGCTCCTTCACATATCTAACATTCTCAAAATCTATACGCCCTGCTTTGATGGTTCCTTTCCCAGTAATTCTTCCTCCATTAGGATCATTCCCAAATGCAACTCTTCCTCCACACATAGATCTAAAATCTGACAGAATCTCCTTGTCTCTTGTCATACTTCCAAAGCAACCACTATCCACAATAAGATGATCTTTAAGCTCCTCTTCTGGGTTACCCTGCACAAGGATAAAAGAGTTAGTGATTTTTAGGAACCCAAGCCATTACTGACTTGTGTTCCCTTGTGGAGTTACAAACTCAAATTCTTTGAGTATGTAATTTCCACTATTTTTCAAAACATGATCCAGAATTATCTTTTGATTTTTAGCATGTGGATTTTCAAAACTTTCTGGATTTTCAACACAACTCTCTTGTTCAATTTCATTCACTTTTTCTTGTATCACAAAAACATCAGATTCACTTTTTGTTGAAAGTACTGACTGTCCCTCAGCAGTACTTTCTCTCTTAACCCATTTAGTTTGAACAGTTGGTTCCTGTGATCTAGATACCCTATGTGAATTGTAATACCTTCTAGGTTGATAGTAATGAGATCTCCTAGGATACCTGTTCCAAGAAGTGTTAGCAGTACCTTGTTTTTATGGAGCAGTACTTTGGGAAGGTACTGCTTGTGAAGATACTTGGTGGTTTTGAAAAAGGTCTTCTCTGGTGAGGGTACCTATGATTTGGTGAGAAATTGCTATGATTAACCCTATTTGAATTATTCCAGACTGGTTTGTTCTCTCTAGGTTTCTGGTTGGCAGACCTATTCTTTGGAAATTTTCTAAGGTATTTTGAGTGAAATTCACAATCCTTGATTAAATGATTAGGACTATAACACACAAAACACAATTTTTGACCCATATTCCCAACATGACTTCTTCTATGTCTGTGACCAAAACTAGTATGTCTTCTAGGTGAATGATGAAAACTGTTTTGACCAAAATTATCCCAAAAAGGCTTAGCAATATTTTGAAAAGGTTTTCCTAAAGGTATGCTTGTGTAGCATACTTTGAGTAGAAGGTACGCTTGACTTTGAATATTATCTTTGTTTTTTCAACAGTTTCTTTTGGGGTTTCAGACCTAGATTGACCAATAAGCTTTTTCCTAAACTCTAAACTGTCTACTCCAAATCGAGAAACATCAGGCCTAGGGGGTTGATGACCGATGGTATGAGGAACTGCATGATAACCATTATCTTTCTTAAACTCAGGAGGTGTTTCACTTATTGAATCCTCATTACTAGATGTGTCTACATAATTAATGAGTTCATCATCACTAGTGGTTATATCCTCAAAATCACCTTCATCCTGATCACTAGGTGGGTTTTCTTCTATTTTACTAAAGTCCATACCAAAACCTAGACCAGTTCTAATGTAAGCTCTTCTCTGTTTTTCAACATAACTAAAATGAGAAAGTCCAGATTCACCCCAAGCAGCAAACCTAGCTAACAAACCATCTCTTTCCTTAGTCAGTTTCTTAATTTCAGAAATTTTACAGTTTAATTTCCATTCACTTAGTTTTAACGATAGTCTGTTGTGCATACTTTTTGCCCAAGCCACTTCATTATTTTCATGTGTTAAGATTTTGGCTTCCATAGACTCTAAGGTTATTTGATAACCTGCTACCTCAGACCTAGCTCTTACACAGTTATCTCTTTCAATCACATAACTATTAAGCAGTTTTTGATAAAAATCATGACAATTTGAGCATACCTCAGAGATAGGGGTGAACTTGGTGAAGTAACTACCATTGCAAGTAGCACAGGGATCATCTTCACACTCAAGCTCCAATCAAATCCTCCTGACAGTCTCGATTCCAAAGCAGCATGTTCGGTTCCTCATCAAAAGCAGTGCTCTAGTCAATTCTTCCACTTGAATCTTGTTGCTTCTTCCTTTGCTACCATACAGTAGGTCACTGGTTCATCATCAAACTCTTCACTCCAGTCAACCTCTGATAAATTCTCTTGAGCAACCAGAGCCTTTGTTTCAGTAATAGGAATTTCTTTGAGCTCCAGCTTTGGTTTCTCAGTCAACCTGTTTGCTTGATACTTAGCAAACCTGCACTCCCTAGCAAAGTGTCCAGTCTTTTGACAATTGAAGCATTCAATTTTGGATTTGTCAAAAGTGATTCCCTGTTTTGGTTTGAAGTCAATGCTTTTTCCTGTTTTCTTCATGTACTTCTTGATCCTTGCAGTGATCATTGCAACTTGCCACCTGATATCAATTTCTTCTAAAGCACCCTCTTCAATCTGTGAGAGATCTTCTTCATAAGTTACAGGTAAAGAAGCTTGCTGTGCAAAGAAAGAGCATACAACTCCATCTGAGTGCATGGTAGTAGTTGGTGGGGCTTGCTGAGCATAGGTGGGGGTAGTATACAAAACAGTACTTTGAGCCACAGTACTTTGAGTAGAAGATGTGGAAAACTAGAAGGGGGGGTTGAATAGTTTTACCAATTTAAAACTTCCTTTTAAATATTTAGATCGACTTATGTCAATCTATTTGATTGTTTATGTTGGACGTTGATAGATAGATATATAAACGTGTAATGAAATATAAAGAGTAAGAAACACATCACCACGACACGAGTTATTTATAGTGGTTCGACTACAAGGACACCTTCCTTGCTCTACTCCACTCCCCGAGTCACCTACTCGAGAGTTCGTAAGCACTACACCAACTCCTTGTGGCGGAGAAGCCTTCACAACGTCGCTTAACCTTTTTCCGGTACAAAGCTAAATACCGAGTTCTTTCACACCAAGGCGAACCACACCTAACACAACGTTGCCTACCCTTTATACGGTGCTAGGCTAACCACCGAGTTCTTTCACACCTTAGGAGAACTAATCCTTCACAACGTCGCCTACCCTTTATTAGGTACTAGGCTAAGCACCTAGTTCCATTACTATGGAGGAACTACTACCCTTCACGACACGACACCTAATCTCAAGGAGATCTTCTCCTTGTTACAACACCATCAAGGATATCACCATCCTTGTAAATAAACAAATACTTATATGTATAACGATGCACCTCATCGATTATACGACCTAGGCATTCTTCCCAAATGCAACTTGATTTGATTCTTAGGCATCCTTCACTAATGCCTTTGACACAACGCTTGGCACCCTTCACTAATGCCTTCGTCTTGACACCTTTAGCATCCTTCACTAATGTTTTGACACGGATGATGAGCACCTTTCACTAATGCTTTCATCTTGACACTTTCGGCATTCTTCACTAATGCCTTCAACCCAACATCTATGGAGAAAGAAAGAACTATCAACGAGAGAACCTTAGT
The DNA here is from genome assembly GCA_910596185.1 of Chrysanthemum makinoi. Taxonomy (NCBI): domain Eukaryota; kingdom Viridiplantae; phylum Streptophyta; class Magnoliopsida; order Asterales; family Asteraceae; genus Chrysanthemum; species Chrysanthemum makinoi. Next base: position 73,656,904 of record OU343218.1, on the reverse strand, counting down.
TGTCTTGATGATGACGAAGCATGGCAACTCATGGACTTGAGCTTGCACGTCTTCAAGAAGTGGTGATCTCTCTTTTAAGAGGAACCTAGAAGATCACACAAAAACAAAAGACAAACTACATAGATCACTTAGATCTGAGGTTAGAGGGTTAGAATACTTTGGGGAAGTATGTGTGTAAAAACATGTGTAGAGAGGAAGAAATGGCTCTCTATTTATAGAGAAAATTCTCTACTGTTCCCCGGATCCCACGGATCCCTTCCACTTGGGATCCGGCTAGCACAAAGCTAGGGATCCGTGGTCCGCTCCTCTTTGCCCATGGGTATTTTTGGTTATGGGTCATGGGTCATGGGTTATGGGTTGATCCATGGTTTTCTTTCTAGATACAATGTATCTTAAGGATACAATGAACTTGGTTAAGTGGTATATATAAAACCATGGGTTATGGGTCAAAACCATTTGCTAGTATTTACCCATTTAGTATATACTTGTATTTACCCATTTTAGCATACACTTAGTTTAAGTATATGTTTAACCTAATATGTAAACACTAGTTGTTTGTACATATGTATCTAAATCATAAAATCACTTATACTTGTTTTAGTGTGTTATGTGAGAGCGTAAGTGTGTTAGAAAACTATTAGTTCAAACTATTTACGTACTCTATTTGTTTCGTTAAAATGATTTTACGTTTGTTATCGACAAAACATTAGAAGATCGTAAAATATAAATAAACTTTTTTACGGCTTATTTGTATTAACAATCTCCCCCTTTTTGTTGATGACAAAACATAAAATTATTTTAAGGAAAAATCTAAAATTAGTAAAAGTTTGAATTTGTAGTTTTTACTTTCTTCTCCCCCTTTTTGTCGAAACAAAAGTGTTAAAAGAAACTAACACAATAATAAAAATGTAAAAATGTAAATAGAGCAAGTGACGGGAATGGTACTCGTCTTAACTCCCCTTGACGAGTCCATCCCTTTGAAAGGGCGTCAAGGACATAACGTAAGATAAACTAATTGTGTTTGCAATTGAGTTTGCAAATGGTTCGTCTAAGTGACGAAAGCGTGCTCCCCATTGAATATTGCAATGTTGCAATGGGGTGTCATGAAGTGTAATCCAAAATTGGATTAAGTTGCAAATGATTTTGCAATGTCGTTTGACACAAAGCTCCCCCTAGATTTATGGTGTCAATATCTTCATGTGTATTTTGAATAACTACAAAACAAAGGTGAGAAAAAAAAGAGTATAGTGCATAATTTCTTGCAAATGAGACTCAAGTTAGTAGAAATTTGTGCTCCTGTACCACGGATCCCACGATTCCCTTCTTGGAGGGATCCGTCTAGGCATTATGGAGGGATCCGGCTATCTGATGACAGTTTCTTCAGCAATGAGAATGTTCCATTCAATGCTAATGAAGATGTGAAATAACAAGCACAATGCACTAAATATAGCATATGGATATTCATTCAATAAAACAAGAGATACACAACCAAATCTCTAAAACTAAGAGAATGAACTAGCCAAACAAGTGCTACTAATGCTAATGAGTTACCCCAAACTTTAGATTCATCTAAAAGCTTTAATGACGATAAATGATGAGATGAGTTTTCCTAAACATTCTCAGTTTGAGCTTGTAGTTCATGTATCAATCTATCTAGTTCATGTTTCAATCTTTCAACATGTTTACAATGATCGCACTCCTTGTCATGGTTTTGAGTTTCTTGAAGTGGAGGCTCAAGTGAAGTGGGTTGAGGATCTTCAAGTAATTGTGAGGTGGCTCTAGGCACTAATGAAATAGGTTGAGTTGTGGAGGGTATAGTAGAATTATGTGATGAAATCCTAGTGGGAACACTCTTCTTGGGAATTAGTTTGATTGGTTTTCTTAGTGTGGGAGAAATCCTAGCTTTGGTGGACTTAACCGAAGATGATTCGGTTGAGGAAACTTCATGTATGATTCTAGCAAGTTTCTTGGGTGGTTCTTGAGTGGATGAGTTAGCACTAGGAGCCTTAGTCATAGTGATGATGGTGCTAGTGAGAACTCCTTTAGTTGCTGATTTTGAGATGTGATTTGAGATTGGTAACTTAATCCTAAGGTTGTTTGGTTTCTAAAGGGTAATTTGAATTAGGAAATTAAATTTTTTGGCCACTTAGAGGGCTAAGCATGCTTTTGGGGTTTTGATCAGTTCTAGGAGGATAATTAATGAATGCTAAGGGTGGTTGGAGACCCAAAAGGTGACTTGAATTCAAATATGGAGCTGGTTTATGCTCTCTGCATCTACGGATCCCACGGATCCTTCTCAGCAGGATCCGCCGGTTATAGACCAGGGATCCGGCCTATCGACAGGTTTAGGTGAAGTCATTAAGCTTTTGTAAGGTTTATCATAAATGGATTTCGAGGTTTTGACTTAATTTTGAAGTCTTTTGCTGTTGGATATCTCAAATCCTTAACCATAACAAGTAATGGTGCTTAATGATGGTTTTGGCAAGGAACATTGACTTTGGGTAGTCTAACCATATGTTTGATAAGGATTCCTTTTAATTTGTCGTGGAGAAATGATGATACCAAGTCCTAAAAGTCCGATGATGTCCTAGGATAAATTTACTAAAATTTCTAAAAATAAAAAGAAATAAAAAACTAGTTTTTTGTCCTAAAAGATGATTGAGGTCAATTTACTAAAATTGACGGGTATATCAAACTAAGTGCTATCAAATGTGATGGATAATGTGTGAGTGTTGAAGCGGAATTATGGTGAGTTTTGACCAGTTGAAAAATCAAAAATATTTCAAAGATGTATCTTAGATAGGTCATGGATGAGAGTGAGATTTTCAACTATTTGAGAAAAACTTAGTTGGCTCTAGTATCTTATGTTTGACTTGTTGGAGGTGATCTAATAGATTGTTTTGATGTACCTAAATATGTATTGCATATCAGATACCACGGATCCCACGGTTCCCTTCTGGGAGGGATCCGTCTAGTACAAATCTTTGGGATCCGCCATCTGCAGATCGAAGGTTTTCAAAGAAATGTGCAATTTTGCACTTCTTAGTAAATGCTCCTCCTAGTTGTTTCTATGGGAACTAAATGTACGAACACAACTACTATGATGTATGGCAAAGTAGAGATAGCTAGAATTCCTAGAATGAGTGACGACGACCATTCAAAGGGTCGTAAAATCTCATTTCCCAAATACCTACGTTAGGATTGTTTAGTGCCATGATATGGCAATACCTACAAACTACAAGCATAATTTAAAATGTTTACAAACCATTGTTTGAAATTGTTCATCAAAAGTTTGATTCTTCAAACCTTACCTTTCTCCTCCTTCTTCACTTCTTCACCCGCCCTCCACTCTTTATCAAACTATCTTCACTTCTTCTTCTTTAAGAAATTGGCGAAGCATTTGAAGATTCCCTTGGTTTGTTGCCATTTGGGTGATTCATTAGGGATGTTTGGCAATTGGTTGATGTAGTCCAAGGGGTCAATATCGATATTTGCGAGTGGGTTGCTACTACTCCCTTCACCTCCACCTTCTCCTTGCCTTTCCCTTTCGTCCGAGGAGTCCGTGGGTGGGTGTGGTCTCTTGCCTTCCACCATAAACCTTGTTGTTCTACCTTCGGTCAATGGTACCATAACCTTATTAAAAAAGCTATGATCAATGGATTGTGGAGAAGGGTTTAAAGCAAAGATGAATTTGGCGAGACGGGTTAAAAGCATTGCGTACGGAAGCACCATCTTGTCCATGCTTCTAACACTTGCCATTCTTTTGACCATGTAGTAGGCAAGGTTGAATTGAGTATTGGTCACTAGGCAATAGATCATGAAGCTTAGACATGCGTTGGGGTGGTCCTTGTTCCCTACTAGGCACACCACATTTTCTCTTATCACATCCTCCCACTTCCTATACAATGCATACATTTCCGAAAGCTCCATTTGAAAAGGATCCCTATGGATCACTTTTGACTTCCTTGTGACTCTTGATGGTGAGGCTCTTGGCATGAACACGGTGTCCCTCACCGTGGTTGCTTCCGGGATCAAATTGTAGTAAATATCATGATGATCAACCATTGTGTGTAGTTGTTCCAAAGACCATTCATTCGAGTACATACAAATGCCTTGATATGGAACTCCTATAATTCTTCCAAACTCTATAAGTGAAAGATTAAACTCTCGCTCATTGATGGTGAATACAATTGAGATGGACCCGTCATCATTTCTAATTATCCTCATTGTCTTGTAAAACTCAAGCACAAAGACCGGGAAAATTTGTTCGTTTATATCCAATAAACAATCAAACCCAATAGTTGCAAAAACTTCCCTTACGTCAGTATTTTCAAGAAATGATGGATCAACAACTCTACCTTCATGAAAGATTCCCCTTTCGAGCAACTTAAAGGCCTTTCTATCGTCCGGACTTAGACCATTTTTCCTATGATACATGGGTATGTAGTGGGCGGTGTCTTGGTAGTCTTGTTGCTTGTTGCTAGGCATGATATTCCTAAACAATACAACCCCAATGTGGTGTTAATGGTGAATAGTAGCCTAGAGGGTTTGATCACAATTTTGCTCTCATCATCTTTGTTGAGTTCAAGAAATGTGTTTAATTTGTATTAACAATGTTAATTCTTTGATTTAGATTATCTTAGAAAACAATGTGGTGACAAATTATAATAAACCCATTTGAACCCAACTCTTAAAGATGAAGAAATTGTAATTCTAAGAATCAAGGAATTAAATTAACAATGTAGTGAAGATTATACTTACACAAGTGATTGTTAGACTTGAGAAGAATGATCGATTTGCTCCTATGAACAGCACTGGTTTTGTTCGTGAGTCTTTGAGGTGAGTATTATTGTGGAACATCCACTGTGATCATTCTTGATCATATATGTCTTCGTTGCACGGATCCCGGATCCCTCTCATTTGGGATCCGGCTAGTGTAAACCGAGGGATCCGGCATAACAGCAAAAATCTACTCAAACATTCCTTGATAACTAAGGTTTGGGAGTTCTAAAAAGCCTAATGTTTTGGTGTTTAAGGTTCTAAAACTTGTGATTTGAGGTTTTTGAAGATTCAGTACTATTCCTATTAGACGAGGTTCCCTTTTTAAGAACTAGTCATAATTCTTGGGAAGCTTTTCAAACATTATAATAAAATCCCATTTTATTATAACATAAGAAGTTTCACATGGAAATTTATTGACATAGATGAAGTGTCAATAAATTCTTTGTGATGAATAATAATAATAGTTATCAAATAACCAAAATGTCATTATTACGAAATCGTAGTGTAGTTTCTACAAATAAGTCGAAGAATACTATTTTTGATGATGACTTTAATATAGATAACTACTAAAACAATTACTAATAAATCATGCAACAAAGATTTCAATAATAAAATTAAAAGCAAGTGATTAGTAATCATACCTTGGCTAAATATTCTTTTTGCGAAAGGAAATATTTAGATAAGTTCTTTATGCTCTTCTTGGTAACTCCAAATCCAAGTATGGATAATGTTTGGCTAAATATTCTTTGCGAGAAATATTTAGATAAATTCTTTATGCTCTTCTTGGTAACTCCAAATCCAAGTATGGATAATGCTTAGGAAAAAAAAATGTTAGAGCATTCTATCATTGTCCAACAATAAACAATATAGCGATTTTAAAATATGAAGAAGATAATCCTTCTTTGTAGTTTTCAAACATACATGGATCGTATCAAATTTTTAAAGTACAACATACTCTAAGAAACTTGGTAACGAAGCTCTGATGCCAATTGTGGAAAACTAGAAGGGGGGGTTGAATAGTTTTACCAATTTAAAACTTCCTTTTAAATATTTAGATCGACTTATGTCAATCGATTTGATTGTTTATGTTGGACGTTGATAGATAGATATATAAACGTGTAATGAAATATAAAGAGTAAGAAACACATCACCACGACACAAGTTATTTATAGTAGTTCGGCTACAAGGACACCTTCCTTGCCCTACTCCACTCCCCGAGTCACCTACTCGAGAGTTCGTAAGCACTACACCAACTCCTTGTGGCGGAGAAGCCTTCACAACGTCGCTTAACCTTTTTCCGGTACAAAGCTAAATACCGAGTTCTTTCACACCAAGGCGAACCACACCTAACACAACGTCGCCTACCCTTTATACGGTGCTAGGCTAACCACCGAGTTCTTTCACACCTTAGGAGAACTAATCCTTCACAACATCGCCTACCCTTTATTAGGTACTAGGCTAAGCACCTAGTTCCATTACTATGGAGGAACTACTACCCTTCACGACACGACACCTAATCTCAAGGAGATCTTCTCCTTGTTACAACACCATCAAGGATATCACCATCCTTGTAAATAAACAAATACTCATATGTATAACGATGCACCTCATCGATTATACGACCTAGGCATTCTTCCCAAATGCAACTTGATTTGATTCTTAGGCATCCTTCACTAATGCCTTTGACACAACGCTTGGCACCCTTCACTAATGCCTTCGTCTTGACACCTTTAGCATCCTTCACTAATGCTTTGACACGGATGATGAGCACCTTTCACTAATGCTTTCATCTTGACACTTTTGGCATTCTTCACTAATGCCTTCAACCCATCATCTATGGAGAAAGAAAGAACTATCAACAAGAGAACCTTAGTTGTCTTGATGATGACGAAGCATGGCAACTCATGGACTTGAGCTTGCACGTCTTCAAGAAGTGGTGATCTCTCCTTTAAGAGGAACCTAGAAGATCACACAAAAACAAAAGACAAACTACATAGATCACTTAGATCTGAGGTTAGAGGGTTAAAATACTTTGGGGAAGTATGTGTGTAAAAACATGTGTAGAGAGGAAGAAATGGCTCTCTATTTATAGAGAAAATTCTATACTGTTCCCCGGATCCCACGGATCCCTTCCACTTGGGATCCGGCTAGCACAAAGCTAGAGATCCGTGGTCCGCTCCTCTTTGCCCATGGGTATTTTTGGTTATGGGTCATGGGTCATGGGTTATGGGTTGATCCATGGTTTTCTTTCTAGATACAATGTATCTTAAGGATACAATGAACTTGGTTAAGTGGTATATATAAAACCATGGGTTATGGGTCAAAACCATTTGCTAGTAATTACCCATTTAGTATATACTTGTATTTACCCATTTTAGCATACACTTAGTTTAAGTATATGTTTAACCCAATATGTAAACACTAGTTGTTTGTACATATGTATCTAAATCATAAAATCACTTATACTTGTTTTAGTGTTTTATGTGAGAGCGTAAGTGTGTTAGAAAACTATTAGTTCAAACTATTTACGTACTCTATTTGTTTCGTTAATATGATTTTACGTTTGTTATCGACAAAACATTAGAAGATCGTAAAATATAAATAAACGTTTTTACGGCTTTTTTGTATTAACAGAAGAAGCAGTACTTTTGGTGGAAGTACTGCCCTTCTTTTCAGATGACAGAAAAGCGATACTGTGAGATTTGGAACTGGTTTGGCCATTCATCTCATGCTCATACACCTTCAGATGATTGTAGAGATCATCAAAATCCATGGTGTCCAATCCAGGTTGTCCTCTTATCATTGTAGCTATCACATGCCATGTAGATGGCAAACTCCTTAAGAACTTCAGATTAGCATCTTCAACAGATACTTCTGCCTTGTATAACTCCAACATGTTGAGGAGATTTTGAAATCTATCATATGCAACATCAAGACTCTCTCTTTCACCAACAGTGAAAGTTTCAAATGTTGCTTCAAATGATTTCACGTGCATCTTCTTAGAAGCTTCATTCCTCCAAATCTTGTCTTGAGAGCTGCCAGAGTGCTTTGCATCTTTAGCATCATGAAACTTAGGTAGATGTCCATCGGTATAGCGAGATAAGAGAATGTTAAGAGCCTTCTTTTGATTCCTTATGGTAGCTGCCGGTAAGACTGGTTTGGGTGGTTTAGGTTGTCCAGCAATCTCCACAGGTTCTGAAACTACTTCATTGCCATTGACAATTACATTCCATAGAGCATGGTCTGTAATGGCAATGTACTGCCTCATCTTCATGCACCATAGGTCATATTCTCCCTTCTTGATGATCGGAATTCGAGTGAGGTGATTGATGGTGGTGGAACAGCTTCAGTCGACATCTTTAGGTTTTGTTGTAGTAGGGGTTTAGGGTTTCTTCCTAGTCAGAGTTACCACACAAGCTCTGATACCACTTGTTGGATCGATGTACTCTAACCAAACTAACTTAAATAGCTTGTTAAGGTTTAATAACCTCGGATAAATCCTAAGTTATTAACAATGAAACACTGAGAAATCTCTATTAAGTATCGCGAATTTACTTAACAAAGCTAAGAAGAATTATAACTTTAACTTTCAACAACTTAATTAATAACTCTAAATCGCTTATTATGCGAGATCTTTAACAACTCTAAAACACTAACTATCAACTTGTAAATCGTACTTTAAGAACTCTAATGATACGTCTATCTCTAATGCCAATCTAGGGATCCTTTTATAAGCTCAAGGATAACCCTAGTCGGTTTACAGTTTGTATCCTTGTACGACAAGTAATCTAATAAAGAATATTCTAGAATTACAAGACTTTCCATAAACGAATATAGCAGTTCTTTCAGCCTTGCAGTACTTTGACTTCGACAGCAGTACTTTGACTTCCTCTTTAGCAGTACTTTGACTCTTTAACTATTTCCAGTACTTTGTCATTCTTCAGCACTTTCATATCCCAACAGTTTTGGAAGGTGTTTTCTACATTACTTGGTGGTCGGTTTGGAACTTTCGCAACAATTCTATTTTCGGGTCAAAGCCTCAGACAAAAACACGTATGTTTGATGATATTGTGTCTCGCTCTTTTTCTTGGTGTAGGTCTAGATGCAAGTCAAACTTTAGTTGGGTAGATTGGCTAAAGAATCCTTCACTTATTCATTTGTAACTGTTTTTTTTCCTAGCTTCTTGCTAGTGTTTTAATGAAATCCGCTGTTAAAAAAAAATAATTAATACACCTCATCACAAATATATACAACTAACCACAATGTATAAATACAATTAAAACTAAAAACACACTATTCAATATATACAATTAATACATAATTTAATTCACCTCTTAACCAAAATATAAAACTCTTTAACCACAATGTACAATCTAATTAAGCTTCCAAAACATAAATCTGAAATCAAGTAGTTCAAAATAAAATAACATTTATTCGCTGGAAAATTTAGTCACAGGGTACCCGCCGCCGCATCGCGCGGGTACCCTGCTAGTCTAAGTTAAAAGTGTATAATAGCAGTTACAGATGCACAGATGGGTTAAAGCTTGAGCTCGGACTTAAGCTCAGCCCGAAAAAACTTGAAAAAGCTCAGCTCGAAGCCCGGTTTGTGCATAGCCTTAGAGAGGACAGTATAATAATTCCTACATGAGCGTTAAACCTTAACGCGAGGGCGTTAAGGCCCGTTACCCACACCGATCGTGGCGTTATAGCCACGTTAACGCCCCAACGTTAGCTAAATAACGCAGCGTTGAGGGGAAGCCACAGGGAAAAAAAATCATTTTACCCCCTCCCCCAACCCACTAGGTATGTCGAGCCAAGATCTTTTCCTACAACATCAACAATTTATGTTTTGGCAACAAAGTCAACAAAACACACAAAACACCAATTTTCAAAATCTACAATTCTTACAACACTCACAACATTCACAAACTGAAACACATGATATTCCCGAAACACCCAGGTCTCCTCCAAAGCCCAAAAGTCGTGGTAAACGAAAGTCCAAAAAATCCAAAGATCCCGAACCAATCGATGAGGATGACGAAAACTGTGTTGCTGGATGTTGGCAACCAAAAGAGGAAGAATTACTTGCCACGTGTTATGTAGCTGTTACGGAGGATCCGATGGTCGGGTGTGCACAAGGATATGATACGTTTTGGCATCGGGTCAGAAATAAGTTCAATAGACTCAATTTTCAACGACACACCAACGATATGATAACAAGCAAGTGGAAAACGTTGAACCATGATTGCACAAAGTTCAACGCGTATTTCAAACGTGCGCCAGCGGGAAACAGAGAAGGGGACAGATGAGATGGATGTCCTCAAACCAGGCGAAGAAAATATATCGTGACGAGCACAAATCCGCGCCGTTTGCTCTCGATGATGCTTGAGAGATTTTGCGTCAGCATAAGAAATGGGACTCGCCAGATTCGGTTGATTTAACCGACGATGTCCTAAGCCAAACAAACGAGGCTTTGTTTGGTCATGATGAACAACCACGCCCATGGGAAAAAAACGTGCTTCCAAGAAAGCAAGATCCGAGAAACGACAAGTACTTCGGGGAGCGAACACGGAGAACGAGCTCGTCAAGCCATCTCACCAGAAACTATGACAAACGAGTATCGTATCAAACGTGAAAGCCAATGGCCGTGTCGAACATGAAGTCAAGAGGAAACGATAACAAGGTTGGAAAAGATGAAATTTTTGATGATTGACACTGATGGCAAAGATCCAAATGTCGTGGCTTTGATCAATGAAAAAAAAGACCGAATCATCAAAAAATATAACTTGCAACCTCGTCACTAGATTGTATTTTCGTCATTTGCTTTATGTTGTAGTTTAATTTGCAGTGTATTTTTTTATTTCGTTGTAATTTTTTTTTTTTTTGGTATTGTAATATGTTTTCGAATTAATGATATGTTTTTTAATAAATGAAGTGTTTGTTTTAGTTTAGGGGTTGAATTTAAAAATATCAAATGTTAAACTTTAACTTGGGAATGTTATGATAAGGGGTGTTTTTGGTGAGTTAAAGTGAAATGTTAAAACTGATGTGACGTTAACGTTACAAAGGTTAAAGCTTGAACTAAGGTCACGACCACACCTTAGGGGGGGGGGGGAGGGAGTGATCACCTAGTACTCAATACTACCCAAATTGCTACATCACTTCTATCCAATAAAAACCCTCCAACTCAAAACTACCCAATTCTACCCTAACACTACCTAAAGTGGAGGGAGTGGTCACCTATCCTACCCAATTTTTTTTATTTTTTTTTCCATATATTTTTAATACATAAAATCACATACAATATTAAAATAAAAACATACCATTTCATTAAAAAAAAAACATTACATAATACTTAAAAAAAAAAAAAAACATTACATAATACTTGAAAAAAACTAGATTAAAAAAAAAAAAAAACCCACTAATCATCGAGATGCGGCAAGTATTGACGTTCTTCGTCTTTCGTGAGATCATATCGAAGACGGTCATGGAGAACTTCGTCTAGTAACTCCGCTACCACACTGTTGTCGAACACTGGCTGGACCGGCTTTTCCATTATATGAACCGGTGAGATTGCCCTGCCGACACCCTCCCGTCGGCTTTTATAACCATATTGGGATTTTATGAGAAATTGAAAGATGGGTTGTGATGATTTTGTGAAAAATGGGTTGTTATTTTAAAATGTAAAGGTGGAGGTTTTTAAAAAGGTGAGGGTAATTTTATTTTTTTTTTTATTTTTTTTTTATTATTATTTTTTTTTAATAATACTAGCCGTTAGGCTTCCCCCAGTGTTCAAATTCAAAACCAGCCACCACCGATCGGCTTCCAAGCCCGATTTGCTAACCTGCGATTTTCTTTACCGACACAGTGAGAGCAGTGTTACCGATCAGTTTTGGTACCCGATTTGCCTACCCGATGCCGACTCCCTCCCCTCTTAGGCTCTTATCAATCAAGCACTCAATATTTTCGCTGCTTCAAATGTGGTCCCAAGTTTGGCAAAATGACAAACATTGCAGCTACGTAATGATATCACGTTCGCATACTTTATAACCATGTACCTCAAAGTCAGTCCAAAATATTACAAATTGTCTTTTTTTATTATTATTATTATTATTATTATTATTAATTGTTTTTTTGAAGGATCACATTTCGAAAAGGGTCACAGTGTACACCGTCTACCTCTCCCGCATCTTTTATTATCAGCTTTATTCATAGAAAAATTATAGTTTTAATGGTTTTTTTATTTCGTATATTTTGTTTTCTGTATTTGGATTTTATCGTTTTGTTCCGCATTTTCTTCCGGCAGGTTTACTCATTTTATTAACAGAACAAAGATAACTTTTATGATATTATGCTCTGTATTTTTTTGTATTTTATATTTTTAACTTATCAAACTTTATAATTTATGTTATGTTTCTTTTGTTTCGTTGTTTCATAACAAAAGAAATTATGAAAATAAAATAAAAATAAATAAATAAATAAATAAAAACTTAAGAGGATGTGTCAATCCTATTTTGATAGTCTGTAAACACACAACCCATTTAAAAAAAGTCATTACATTTTATCAACATTATTTTTTATGAGCCTATGGGTCCTTCCTTGAAATACTATCTCATATAAAATAAAAGAAAATTTTGAAAATGATCATTTCGAATCAACTGATAGAAATTTTTAATTTTAAAATCGAGACCTCTTATTAATCAATTTAAAAATCAAAGTTGATTTTCCATCAACAATGCTTAAATTTTCGTTCAGCTAAAAAAATCATAAAAATACATGATAGCAGGGTTCGGGGTCGAGAAGACTTCCTTTCTACGAGCAAGTTTTTCAACCCTCTAGGCAGTAAACTTAATCGTTGTAGTGTAGTATAGGTTAAGCCCAGGGGATTGATTCGTTCTCCAGGAGAATAGGAATGCTAGAAAGAGATATATGACAAGAAGGTTAGGTTGAGGGAGATTTTTTTTAGTCTTTTTATGATTTTTTGAAAGCAAGTAAATATCTCGGGGTATAGGAGTGGGGGGTGGTACTTCTTCCAATTTTAACTACTTTTATAACTACTTACTAATTAACTACTTTAACTATGGATAGATTATGCTTAATTGAAGTGTGCTCGTATGATGATTAAAGATGTGGTTACTCAGATGTTTTTACTCCCTAGTTATCTCTTATCGGTTGGTTGAATTGTCACATCCTCATCTTAATTGGTGCGTTGTATTCCGTTTGGTCGTGGGGTGGTGCCTAATTCCCTTGTTCTATGAATTGCAACTCTCCTCTAGACTACCCGGGATCGGCGAGTACAATGGTCTCTCCCCCGAATGCTCTACTATCCTTAAGCTATAATTCACTCAATAAACACAATGAATGGCCTAAGTGCACTCTTAAGCTTTTTTGCTATTTAGGACGTTCAAGCTCGCAACAATTAAAGAAGAAGCCAGTTTTCCTTACTCTAGCGTCTACCAATTAAGACAAGAGACAACCTAACAATAATTAACAACTAGGTTTCATAGATCTAAGCAAACACAAGGATAATTTAGCTACTCATGTTAAACAAGCAAGCATACACACATACAATTGAACATGGGGTAGACATAATGATAAAATGGATAAACAAACTTATCTTATGATGTAAAATAGGGTATGGGACCCTTGAATACTGTCCAAGTCGGAGTACAACTGAATTAGGGTTTGCTCTCCAAAGTTCTACCTTCTTTAAAACAGGAAAATCGAATTCTATATATAGATTTACAAGTGCGACGGCGTCACCTTTTGCTAGTGACGTCGTCAGATCGCCGTCATTAGGGTTTTGTTTGGGCCAAGTCATCTTTGGGATGGCGTCAGTTGAGGAGTGTGACGCCGTCAGTCTTCATGAAGGACGTCGTTTGAGATTGGTTCTTGGGCGTCTGGTGTGGAAATTGAGAGTGGCGCCTTCCAGAGTTTAGGCGTGGCGCCGTCATGCTTTAGAACCAGAATTTTACCTGAGTCGTCGCGTGTAATTTGATCAAATCTTCTATAAAGGGACGGCGTCGCCCTTTGATTAGGACGCCATCAAGTGCTGTTGGAGTGCCTTTAATCTTGACTTTGTCATTTTCTTCATGTTTTCGCTCCTTTTTGTCCAAATATGCTTCATTCCAGCATTTTGCTTCCAAAAGACCTAAAATGTGAAAAGGAACGATTTTAAGTAGTAACGGATATAAAATATGTTGATTTAGTTCTTAAATGACCCCCTAAAAACGTATATTTTAAATACGCCAAACAAACTTGAGCCTAGATCTATCAAGTGTATCTTCGTAGGATACCCAAAGTAAACGATGGGTTACTACTTCTACTACCTACCCGAGAACAAAATATTTGTTGCTCGGTATGCTGAGTTTCTTGAGAACAGTCTCATTTCACAAGAAGCAAGTGAGAGCTCAGTAGACTTTGATGAACTTCGAAGAGAAGATGCACAACCTGCTGGTGACACTAGTGAACATCAAAATGAGACTGAACATGAAAATGTCGAGCCTCACAGAGATGTTACTCCGATTCATAGATCCGTAAGGATACCTCAAGCACCTGAGCGATATGGTTTCTATGTCGATGCTGAGGAACATGAGTTAGGGGATCAAGGTGAACCTGCTAACTATCGATATGCATTATCGAGTAGTAAACACGATAAATGGCTCGAAGCTATGAAAACAGAGATGCAATCCATGAAAGACAATGATGTCTGGGTCGAGGTTGACCTACATCCTAATGCTAATACCGCTGGGAGTAAATGGCTCTTCAGGAAGAAGAACACATGGATGGCAATGTACACACCTATAAAGCTCGTCTAGTAGCAAAAGGTTTCACTCAAAGCTACGGGATTGACTATGAAGAAACCTTATCGCCTGTTGCAGACGTTAAAGCTATTAGGATTCTTATAGCCATAGCATCGTACTATGACTATGAGATTTGTCAAATAGATGTCAAGACAGCCTTCATTTATGGGCTTGGCGTTATCGCCAACAATGAAAGACCCATGGATATGTACCGTGATAATACTAGTGCCATTATTATAGCCAATGAACCTGGTGTCCAAAAGGGTGCCAAACACTTTCATCGGAAAGTACATTACATTCGAGAAATTATCGAAAGTGGTGATATTCTTCTTCTAAAAGTTCACACAGATGACAACTTATCTGATCCGTTTACAAAGGCAATGCCTTGCACAAAACATGTTGAGCATGCAAGGAACATTGGGCTTCGACTAGATAGTAGTCTCATGTAGATCTATAATTTTAGTATTTGAATAACTGGAATGTTAAGAAGTTTATATTTTGTAATAAATTGATGTACTGGTTATTATCATTTTCATTTATAGCAACTGTATTCTATATCTGCATGTTTAATCCATGAGTAATTTATTTATTCTAAAATTGTCCATTATTAGTTGATGATACGGGAGTATCATCGAATTAAGGCAAATGTGAGCGTGTTGGTGATTATTTGCCAAACTCACATGTTGTCCATTGTGATGAACATTGGACTGACCCAACCTACGAGTATTCACTGCATGGACCAGCGTTAATAGTGAATCTCGAAAATGGTTATGTCTATTATCCTTAGACTTGAGATGTAAGCAGGTCTTGCATGTGTGGAATTTTATTCCTTGATATGGTTAAACAATGTTGTTAATACAAATAAGCCGTAAAAACGTTTATTTATATTTCTTCTAATGTTTTGTCGATAACAAACGTAAAATCATTTTAACGAAACAAATAAAATACGTAAATGGTTTGATCCAATAGTTTACTAACACACTTACGTTTTCACATAAAACACTAAACAAGTAAAAGTGGTTTTATGATTTAGTAATACATATGTACAACAACTAGTGTTTACATATTAGGCAAATATATACGTAACTAGTATGTATCATAAGGGGTATTATAATAGGTAGAAGTTTAAGTATTTGACCCATTGACCAAATACATTCAATGTTGTTGGGTAAAACCCAAAGTCCATGACCCATACCCATGGAGCATAACCCATAACCCATTGCATGACATCATGTATAAGTCATATATGGATATTATCCATGACCCATGGTTTTAACCCATGACCCATGGACTAGATGTATTGCATCTTGTAGATACATTGTATCTACTTGGATACCCATGATCCAAAGTCTAGGACCCATGACCCATAACCCATGGGGCAAAGAGGAGCATCCCACGGATCCCCAGGATTACACTGGACGGATCCCTCAAGTGAGGGATCTGTGGGATCCGTGGAATGCGTAGATAAATTTCTTCTATAAATAGTGAGCCATTTTTTCATTTTGGGTTGCCACTCCCACACATACTTTCTCCAAGTATTGTAACCTTCTAACCTCAGATCCTAAGGATCTCTCTATGTAGTTTGTGTTTTGTTTTTGTGTGATTCTCTAGGTTTCTTTTAAAGGCGAGATCACCACCTCTTGAAGTCGAGCAAGCTCAAGTCCATGAGTTGCCATGATTCGTCATCATCAAGACTACTGAGGTTCTCTTGTTGATAGTTCTTTCTTCCTCCATAGAAGTTGTGGAAAACTAGAAGGGGGGGGGGTTGAATAGTTTTGCCGATTTTAAGTTAGTTTTAAAACTTTAGATTCGATAATATGTGAGATCGTATGGATGTAAAGCAAAGTAAATAAAGTAAAGCAAAGGGATAGAAATGACACAACCGATTTATAGTGGTTCGGCTACAAGGACACCCTCCTTGCCCTACTCCACTCCCCGAGTCACCTACTCGAGAGTTCAAGCACTATGTCAACAAACTCCTTCAAGTTGGCGGAGAAGCCTTCACAACGTTGCTTACACCTTTTTTCGGTACAAAGCTAAATACCGAGTCCGTAACACGGTGGACCAAACCAACACGACTATTACACAACAAATATGTGAAATTTCAAATACAAGATCTTAAACGCTAGAAATCTTGCGGGAGGAACAAATCAATCAAGGACCCTTTGCTTGGATGACTTGTAGAATGCTCGTGATCTCGCCTTAGAGAAGGACCTATATGAGAATCACTAAAGAAAGAAAGAAAGAAGTACTCTCTAGATCAAGTGATCTTTTGTTAGAAGAGAATGAGTGTATATGAGAGAATTAGTAAGAAGAGGGGTGAGTTAGAATGAAGAAATGACTCTCTATTTATAGGCAAAATGTAACAACGCGCATTTTTCGGGTTACTTTTCATATTTTTGAAAATTTACTATTCACATTTACTATTCATTTTCACTATTTATCCGTAAAATTTTTATTTCACATTCTCGTAAGATAAATTATTTTAGTAATATCCTGAGAATTCGACAATCGTTAGATCATCTTCGCAAAAATTATTAAGAAAACATCGTTATAAAGTTTCATTTTGGTCGGAACACCGTTTAAACATCACGCGCATAACGAAAATCAACTCTGATAATTTTCCTCACATCAGATAAATTTTTAGATCACTCATGATTAATTTGAGAATTTTTAAGATTTATTTTTATGTTACCAAATAAACCCTGCGCTGTACGAAACTAAATTTACGTTTTAAACAATTCTACTTACATCCAGACTTTACGATTCCTGCACTGTGTTTCTAATATGTTTTTGACACTTTTACATTTTTTTGGAAAAGTCAAACATATTTCCCTCCTCCTTTGACCATAAAGGAATTAACCTCGTACGTTCTACATTTTTGTTTAAATCGCGTAACTTTTAAACTTCACAAATAACTGTTAAGTTATCTCGCGTATGACGAAAACCACATTTTGACATCTCATATAACTTTTATACTAATTTTAGTCAACTCTAAATAAATTCACGGTCTTTTCCCTGAAATTTCGTTCTTTTCCGATAAACTGCGAATTACGCGTTTTTTACCCGTATTTCCAGCTTTAAGCAGCGTTTTTGCACCCAATGAGACTTATCACTTATTTTATATTTTAGATGGAGTATAATGATGAGTCTCATCATTCCTGTAAGTTTCGTATTTTTACGATACCCGGTTTTACGTTTTATGGCTTAACGACTTACGGTTGGCATTTAACGAAACCAAAACTTACTCTAAACTCAAGATAAGATCAAGACTTATCATCTAAGCCTTGTCATGCAATTGTGACAGCCTCTAGGGGGGGAGTCATCATTCATGTGGCTTGATCTTAACCATAGTTCATTTAGATCATTACAAGTGTCCTAACTTAACCATGGTTAATATTTAACCCAATATATGGTTAACCAAACTTACCCTCCTATAAATAGAAAGTGAAATTCATCCTAAAGACCTTCACAAGCTGTTTTGGGTCGTTCATAGCTTAAATCCAACATATCTTCCATCATTTGATCTTTAAACTCCAATTTTAAGCAAAGAAGTTCCAAAGATCAAGCTACTTCATCAAATCTCTAGCAAGTTTAAGTGATCTTCTTGAGTTTAAATCCACTCAAGTCACTTAGTACTTCATCACCAACTCTTCAAGTTTGCAAGGGTGCCAAGGTGTGGAAATCTAGCTCAATCCGAAGTCTTAAGCGATCAATCAAAGTCCTATCCTTACTAAGTTACTCCTTTCTTATTGAAAGCAAAAAGTTGTAAGCAACTTATCACCACCATCATCTCATATTTATTATTCATAATCTTAACTATTTCATGCTATATATATAGTTACTATGTTGATTCATGATGTACATATACTCAATCACATGTTTTAATTTACATATTATCATAAAAGTAACAAACTAGTAAACTAGTCATATTCTACACATGGAGACCATTAAAATCAGTAACATATGGACTTTCTAAATTACATAATATGGTAGACAAGATAAAAAGGTAAACATAGCAACTTGAATCACCCGAAACGGACAAACGAGTCAAAAGTTATAGGAAAAAAAAGTTAGCGAAACCTAAACGCCAAAACTGCCATATTGAAACTGTTTTGGTTCTGCCGTTTTAAAAGTGGTACTTCTGCTCCGAATCATCAAAAAGTTAAAACGCGAAAGTTGTCCAGAACGACATTTTCCTTCACTACCAAAGAAGCTCGGACCTTGAAAACGTACAAAAAGGCCATTATTTCAAAAACAGAAACTGCCGTAAATATAGTCTCTCATGATAAACTTATTTATATAACAATCTTCACTCAAAACATATGTTGTATCTACTAAGTGCTACAATAGTAGGGAGCTTCATGTGAGGGGTTTCATTTGAGTAAAACGTATCGACGAGTTGCTGGATTTACGATTTAAAGTGTCCTATCTCCTCGAACGTTTACTGCATGACCTCTGAATTATGATGGCCCGAATGGTAGTACGATATCTATAAACTAAATACGTTTTCACATATTAAAGATCTTTCTATAAACGTCAAAATGATAATTGACTACATCATGATCAACATAGGAATATATATAGGATGGTTTATGTTTCCTTAAACATTATTCCAAACTTAAGTCGCAACATTTCATTTTAGGTTGCACGTAGAAGTTTTCCGACTTATCTATCACATCCGTTAAAGTACTTAGCATTGTTAACTCTCAGTGAGTTCATAGCCCCACTTCCTATTACTTAATTGTTTTACAAACCCTTAGGGGAGATACATGCTTTATTTTAAACCGAACACATTGCTTTCAAAATGTATACTTATCTGATTATTTTACTTGCACTAAGTTACCGCATTTGCCAAACTTAAGTCCCTAATCATGAATCATTAATCACGAGTGAAGTGAGCGCGAATATTGTGGATAGATCTATCGGGATTGACAAATCCCGTTTGTTTGACAGGTGCCCGGTAAACAAACGCACTTTATTTGAGTACATTAGGTAAAAATGGCAATTTTACCTGTTAAGGGCACGTATCAACAGTTTCTCCAATTAAATTTGGAACACGTTAACGCCTTGATTGCATGATGCTTAGTGAATAATATCTGTTTTGTTTTCAACATTATGGGTGTATAACAACGTAACCCACACAAACATTATGTGTTCAACTGATTTCCTAAACTCTATGAATTTCACTCAACCTTTGTGTTGACAGTTTTAAGCATGTATTTCAGGTCCATAATGTCGGAAGCTGGCACGGAAGAGCAAGGATACTGAAGAAGGCTATAAATTTTATTATCATTTGAAAACCCATTTAATGTATTTTGTAAACAATGGAACCAACTGGGACCTATTTTTGTAAACTCTGATATTTATATAAATCGAATGATAAATCTTTTAAAACGACTCCATTAGAGTTCGTTTTCTATTATTATAATTGTTGTGCCATGAAGTAACACCAGTTTGAATTCATTGCGTATCACAAAATTGGGGGTGTTACAGATTGGTATCAGAGCCACAGTTATAGAGAAACGAGTCTATTCGAGACTTAAACTATAACTACTTTTACAAACAAAAACATTTTATAGCCTTCCGTTCTCCATGCCTTCCATCCTCCAGACGATTATGTGATTTTTAGGCTTTTTAAGCTATATAAACATACTAGTATATTGATATATACACTTGACATAATTTCAATCATAAACGATGTACTAAACATACTTGCGTATGCCTATTCTAAGGCATTGCGGCACAATCATATTTTCCCAATCATGTATCTACTCGTGCATTTTAGGATTTCGAAACTTTATCCAAGACATTGTAACTGTTTACAGTGGTCTTTCCTACTTCCCAGACATTGTGAGATACAATGGTCTCATTCATTTTCAAGACACTGTGAGATACAGTAGTCTCTATTACACTCTCAGACACTGTAAATCCTACAGTGGTCTCCATTACATTCTCAGACACTGTAAATCCTACAGTGGTCTTAATTACATCCCCAATCACTGTAAATAAAGCAATTAACTCATTTATTCCTTAGACATTGTGAGTTACACAATGATCTCTCCATCATTTCTCAAGACATTGTGAGTTACACAATGATCTCTCCCTCATTTCTCAAGACATTGTGAGTTACACAATGGTCTCTATTATTTCCTAGACATTGTGAGTTACACAATGGTCTCAACTATTTCTTAGACATTGTGAGTTGCACAATTGTCTCTATTATTTCCTAGACATTGTGAGTTATACAATGGTCTCAACTATTTCTCAGACATTGTGAGTTGCATAGTGGTCTCAACTACTTCTCAGATATTGTAAGTAATACAATAGACTATAGAAATTATCTTATAAAACCTTATATGATATTCTTTTACATGAAGCCCGTCACAATCTATCGATTTTCCTAATGGAAATACAAGAAATGGGATTTCTAAAAGATAAACTAACTCATCATCTACAAAAGCTGAAGTTCAGCAACTTTCTCTACATTCATCAAAATTCTCTTTTAAAACATTGTTAAAGGTCCATGATTCTAGCCAAGAATGGACTATTTTAGAATTACTTAAGATTTCCTTTCCTTTCCACACGTATCTACCCATACTATCTTCTATGCAATGGAATGTGAAAACATAGGTTACAAGTCTTTTATGGCCAAGACTTGCAACTGGATGGTTTGATATCGCCTTTGCTTAGTGGACAATTTCTCAAAAGCTATGGACATATCACAAGTATACCTAATTTAGGTATTTGAAAATTTTATCGAACCTCGGCTAAATATAGCCTAATCACCTATATTTAACCTAGGGATAGTGAAACATAGTCTGATTAACTATGTTCGACTTAAATTTTTCAAACACTGCGAATAGTTATACAAGTGTTATATTCAGGTTAATTTCCTTCTTAAACTCGATAAAACACTAGAATTCATTAAAAAGATCTAGAGACATGATAGTGTCTTACCACTAAGCGAGATCTTAATACTTAATTATACTACCTAATTTCATTCTTAAAAGTTTTCATTTATGAGATAATCCTAACTACTATCTTGGGATAGCCATCAAATCTTCTCGTCATTTCTTAGAAGTACTAACCTGATTAGGTTTCAAGGATATCATTTCGCCATATTTCTTTAAAATTAACTTTTAAAACAAACTTGACATCTCTACCTAAGAATAATGGTAAACATACGCTACACTCTTCTAATCGTCAATATATCACATCATTATCTGAACTCCATTATAAGTCAGTATGCAAAACTTCACAGTATCACGTTTCTTTGAAACACTAGTAGACATAAACACTATACGATATAGCCTTCATCCCGAAACCACCTAAGACATGATCAACTTTGGAAATGGTTTGGATAACCACTTGCCACTAGCAAGACTTTCCCTACAATGACAGTTTTCACATCATTACAAACCATTTCAAACCAACAATGTCTTACACCTTTGATTAACTACAGTTACCCTAACAACAACAAAACTATTCCATTTTGAGGCACTATATAGACGAAAGTGTTAGTTAACCATTTGATGGACTAAGGTGTTTAGGGATCACCCACGAAACAATTAAGGAAACCATACAAATAAAAATTAGGCTTCATGCCGCACACTATTACCCGAAACAAAAGTTACATAGATGTAAGGCTTTAAAGTTTAACAAAAACTCCATGTTAGAAATTAAGGTTTTGTTGAAAGCCTCGATACAATAAGATATGATTCGTTTTAAGAATTGGGAAAAGCCAAACTTGAGGTATATTGGACTCAATAAGATTTTAACAAAACCCTTTAGTTATCAACTTAAGCCACATGGTACATAACCCATTCTATGACCAGAAACTTAAGAACGCAAAGATTAGAATTCGGCGCATATAAACATATTTTCTTAGACACTTCAACATTAGTAACACACATTGAATTCCAGGACGGAATTCGCATTAAGGTGGTGAGACTGTAACAACGCGCATTTTTCGGGTTACTTTTCATATTTTAAAAAAATTACTATTCACTTTTACTATTCATTTTCACTATTCATCCGTAAAATTTTTATTTCACATTCTCGTAAGATAAATTATTTTAGTAATATCCTGAGAATTCGACAATCGTTAGATCATCTTCGCAAAAATTATTAAGAAAACATCGTTATAAAGTTTCATTTTGGTCGGAACACCGTTTAAACATCACGCGCATAACAAAAATCAACTCTGATAATTTTTCTCACATCAGATAAATTTTTAGATCACTTATGATTAATTTGAGAATTTTTAAGATTTATTTTTATGTTACCAAATAAACCCTGCGCTGTACGAAACT
Organism: Chrysanthemum makinoi; assembly: GCA_910596185.1. Lineage (NCBI taxonomy): Eukaryota > Viridiplantae > Streptophyta > Magnoliopsida > Asterales > Asteraceae > Chrysanthemum > Chrysanthemum makinoi. Next base: position 73,634,004 of record OU343218.1, on the reverse strand, counting down.
AAACTTACGTTTTAAACAATTCTACTTACATCCAGACTTAACGATTCCTGCACTATGTTTCTAATATGTTTTTGACACTTTTACATTTTTTTGGAAAAGTCAAACATATTTCCCTCCTCCTTTGACCATAAAGGAATTAACCTCGTACGTTCTACATTTTTGCTTAAGTCGCGTAACTTTTAAACTTCACAAATAACTGTTAAGTTATCTCGCGTATGACGAAAACCACATTTTGACATCTCATATAACTATTAGACTAATTTTAGTCTACTCTAAATAAATTCACGGTCGTTTCCCTGAAATTTCGTTCTTTTCCGATAAACTGCGAATTACGCGTTTTTGACCCGTATTTCCAGCTTTAAGCAGCGTTTTTGCACCCAATGAGACTTATCACTCATTTTATATTTTTAGATGGAGTATAATGATGAGTCTCATCATTCCTGTAAGTTTCGTATTTTTACGGTACCCGGTTTTACGTTTTATGACTTAACGACTTACGGTTGGCATTTAACGGAACCAAAACTTACTCTAAACTCAAGATAAGATCAAGACTTATCATCTAAGCCTTGTAATGAAATTGTGACAGCCTCTAGGGGGGGGAGTCATCATTCATGTGGCTTGATCTTAACCATAGTTCATTTAGATCATTACAAGTGTCCTAACTTAACCATGGTTAATATTTAACCCAATATATGGTTAACCAAACTTACCCTCCTATAAATAGCAAGTGAAATTCATCCTAAAGACCTTCACAAGCTGTTTTGGGTCGTTCATAGCTTAAATCCACCATATCTTCCATCATTTGATCTTTAAACTCCAAGTTTAAGCAAAGAAGTTCCAAAGATCAAGCTACTTCATCAAATCTCTAGCAAGTTTAAGTGATCTTCTTGAGTTTAAATCCACTCAAATCACTTAGTACTTCATCACCAACTCTTCAAGTTTGCAAGGGTGCCAAGTTGTGGAAAGCTAGCTCAATCCGAAGTCTTAAGCGATCAATCAAAGTCCTATCCTTACTAAATTACTCCTTTCTTATTGAAAGCCAAAAGTTGTAAGAAACTTATCACCACCATCATCTCATCTTTATTATTCATAATCTTAACTAGTTCATGCTATATATATAGTTACTATGTTGATTCATGATGTACATATACTCAATCACATGTTTTAATTTACATATTATCATAAAAGTAACAAACTAGTAAACTAGTCATATTCTACACATGGAGACCATTAAAATCAGTAACATATGGACTTTCTAAATTACATAATATGGTAGACAAGATAAAAAGGTAAACATAGCAACTTGAATCACCCGAAACGGACAAACGAGTCAAAAGTTATAGGAAAAAGAAGTTAGCGAAACCTAAACGCCAAAACTGCCATATTGAAACTGTTTTGGTTCTGCCGTTTTAAAAGTGGTACTTCTGCTCCGAATCATCAAAAAGTTAAAACGCGAAAGTTGTCCAGAACGACATTTTCCTTCACTACCAAAAAAGCTCGGACCTTGAAAACGCATAAAAAGGCCATTATTTGAAAAACAGAAACTGCCGTAAATATAGTCTCACAACTATTCTTTTGTCAAAACTAAAAGCAAACCAAGAGGCCTAACGGCCATAACCCAAGACCACGGCTATGGCTAAGGTCAAGGCTGAGTCTCAAGACCATGTTAGTCAAGACCAAAGTCACGACAAGGCCATGGCTAAAGCCTCAAGGCTTGTTTACCAAAGACCGTTAACTAAGGTGATCATATTTATGAAACGACGAGAACTTGTAAAAACATGATAAACTTATTTATATAACAATCTTCACTCAAAACATATATTGTATCTACTAAGTGCTACAACAGTAGGGAGCTTCATGTGAGGGGTTTCATTTGAGTAAAACGTATCGACGAGTTGCTGGATTTACGATTTAAAGTGTCCTATCTCCTCGAACGTTTACTGCATGACCTCTGAATTATGATGGCCCGAATGGTAGTACGATATCTATAAACTAAATACGTTTTCACATATTAAAGATCTTTCTATAAACGTCAAAATGATAATTGACTACATCATGATCAACATAGGAATATATATAGGATGGTTTATGTTTCCTTAAACATTATTCCAAACTTAAGTCGCAACATTTCATTTTTAGGTTGCACGTAGAAGTTTTCCGACTTATCCATCACATCCGTTAAAGTACTTAGCATTTTTAACTCTCGGTGAGTTCATAGCCCCACTTTCTATTACTTAATTGTTTTACAAACCCTTGGGGGAGATACATGCTTTATTTTAAACCGAACACATTGCTTTCAAAATGTATACTTATCTGATTATTTTACTTGCACTAAGTTACCGCATTTGCCAAACTTAAGTCCCTAATCATGAATCATTAATCACGAGTGAAGTGAGCGCGAATATTGTGGATAGATCTATCGGGATTGACGAATCCCGTTTGTTTGACCAGGTCCGGTAAACAAACGCACTCTATTTGAGTACATTAGGTAAAAATGGCAATTTTACCTGTTAAGGGCACGTATCAACAGTTTCTCCAATTAAATTTGGAACACGTTAACGCCTTGATTGCATGATGCTTAGTGAATAATATCTGTTTTGTTTTCAACATTATGGGTGTATTACAATGTAACCCACACAAACATTATGTGTTCAACTGATTTCCTAAACTCTATGAATTTCACTCAACCTTTGTGTTGACAGTTTTAAGCATGTATTTCAGGTCCATAATGTCGGAAGCTGGCACGGAAGAGCAAGGATACTGAAGAAGGCTATAAATTTTATTATCATTCGAAAACCCATTTAATGTATTTTGTAAACAATGGAACCAACTGGGACCTATTTTTGTAAACTCTGATATTTATATAGATCGAATGATAAATCTTTTAAAACGACTCCATTAGAGTTCGTTTTCTATTGTTATGACTGTTGTGCCATGAAGTAACACCCAGTTTGAATTCCGCTGCGTATCACGAAATTGGGGGTGTTACACAAAATCTGCCACTGTTCCCTGAATCCCACGGATCCCTCCCACAAGGGATCCGTCTAATGTAATCCTAGGGATCCGTGAGACGCTCCTCTTTGCCCATGGGTTTTTTGGTTATGGGGTCATGGTTCATGGGTTATATGTTGGTCCATGGGTATTCTTTTAGATTCAATGTATCTAATGAGTACAATGTATCTAGTCTTGTGGGTATGGGTCAATACCATGGGTTATGGATATGATCCATGGGTTGTGATTTTTACCCATCCTAATAAACTATTACAACAAATGATTAATTACCACATTTTTGTATTAGATGGCTATATGTAAATGCTTTACAAAAATAACATGTATCCTTATAATTGTACTTAAGATAACATTATATTTGTTATCAACAAAACACAAAGAGATCGCAAAATATTAATAAACGTTTTTATGGTTTATTTGTATTAACAATCTCCCCTTTTTGTTGATGACAAAACATAATGTTATGATGAGTAAAACTTAAGAATAGATGTATGTTTTGAAAGCCCCTAAGTTTTACTTCTTCTCCCCCTTTTTGTCGAAACAAAAAGTTAACCCATCGAAGAAATAAAAGTGTGGAAAGAAAAAAAATGGTCCACGTATCGCTTACTCCCCCTTGACGGTAGCTCCCCCTAGTTTGGGGCGTCAAGTGAAGAAAAATAAAAATCCTACAAAGAGAAAGGTTAGTAACATGCTTAAATAATCTTGTGATTGACGAGAATCAAGATTGGGAGCCAAGGTATGTAAACAAGGCCTTGTAATAAAACAACAAAGTGTAGTGGTATTTATGCCACATACAAGCATGTAAAAATAAGAACAAGACTTGTTCTTGAAAATGACTCAAAAGAAAAAGTACTAAAAATAGAAAATAGTAATAATGATTCCTTCCATGCTTGCATAAGGTTATGGATGGAGGTTTTGATGAGTAATGGTATTGATGCGATCAAGGATGAGGTTCAGTATGAATCGCATTTTTTCCCTAACTTCTATTGCAATTTTCCTAGTGGATTGGAAATGTTCACAATGTAAGTGACGTGGGTAATGAGTGCGGAAGTTTTCCGGGTTGTTTTGATTTGTGAGTTGCGGAACATGTGGTGGAAAAATAGGAAAATACGGATCAAAGTCCGGAATGGTTGGAAGTGGTGGTGGAAAAGAACCTAGATGTTCTTGTAGTTTAATGGGAGCTAAGGGTGGTGATGTTTCAAGATCATTGAATATTGTGTTTGGAGAAGTGGGAGGTGTCAAAAAGGTTATTTCTTTTTGTTTTGATTGTTGAGATCTTGTTGGAGTCGTAAGGAGTTCCAAAAGAGTGACTTTAGGTGATGAAGATTGTGTACTTGTTGGTGATGAAGGAGGTGCTATAATGGAAGCATCTTGTGGTGAGTTATTTGATGGTGATGAACCATTTGATGATGGTTTTGCTAAGCAACAAGGCCGGATGCTAATCCGTGCGGATATCCTAGAGTTTGATTGTGGTATTTTGGAAGGTGGAAGTACAAAGGTTTGGGTTTCATGAAGATGATTGTTTGTACTAGGTGATTCATCTAAGTTGTAAGAGCTTGTGAATGACATGGTGTTGTTTGTTTGTGAAGATGAGATGAATATGCAAGCATTTTGGGAGTTCTATATATAGAAAAACAATGCATTGTAATGAATACTTGACCCAAAATGTGGATTAAAATCTAATGATTAGATATGAATTTAAGGCATGTGATCATGAGAACACAAGCATTAAAGAACATACTCCAAAAAAAAAAAATGTTGGAGTTTTCATCCAAAGTGAGAAAAATAGAAGATAAAAACAGCTTCTGTCTCACGGATCCCACGGATCCTTCCCTTGAGGGATTCGTCTAGCATTAAGGCTGGGATCCGTGGGTCTGGTGATCCAGGCAGCACAAAATTTTCCTTTTGGAAACATTTTTGCCTAGTGTGTGCCTATATGCAAACTATTTGGAGTTGTGGTTATCTCGACTCCTAAGAAGAAAGGAAAAATAAACTAGAATCGGAAAAGCATACTATCATGTGAGATAACCCGAGTGCTCCTAATTCATTGTTGCTTAAATGAATGTACCCGAAAATACATATTGGTTATGTATCTCCTTTAGCATTCAAAAGACATGAGATGCAATGAAAACGGGTTTTTACTTTGTATTAATAATGAAAAAGCGATTTGTCCTAGACGTGAGAAATTGCTTTTGTGAAATTGATACGGGAAGAGGTATCATTTTTAGAAAACGTTTCAAAAAGAGGTTTTCATTTGTGAATAAAAATCGTTTTATCCTTTGAAAAGAAGATGTGTATGTAATTATGTGTTTGCAACTTGTATTATTTTTTTTGAAAGAAAATAAGAAAAACTATGAGTTATAAGTGAAAAACTTATCTTGGGTTTTGAAAATTCCCGTATTGTTTGTGAGTTGTGCGTGAAATAGAGATCCTAGACTCAGAAATAAGAAGGCTAGTGTTTACATACCTTGTAGAGTCAGAAAAAATAAATTACGACGTTTGTTCCATGAGACCAAGACCAAGATGAAGTAGGTTGAATTGTTCCCGCTTCAACGGTTTGGTGAGGACGTCGGCTATGTTGTCTTCGGACGCTACCTTCTCAATAGAGATGTTCCCCTTTTGAACATTGTCTCTTAAGAAGTGATGACGAATCTCTATATGCTTTGTGCGAGAATGTAGTACCGGATTCTTGCTTAAATCTATGGCATCCTTGTTGTCACATAGAAATGCTATGTCACTAAGATGAATGTCATAGTCGACTAAAGCTTGTTTCATCCATAGTGCTTGTTGGCATGCTTTGCCGGCGGAGACGTATTCGGCTTCGGTTGTTGATATTGTTAATGCCGTTTGTTTCTTTGAAAACCAAGATGTTAAACAACATCCCATAAAAGTACATACCCCACTTGTACTTTTTCGGTCAACATAATCACCTGCATGGTCAGAATCTGCATATACAATTATTTCTACTCCCGTGGCCTTAGGATACCATAATCCTAATTGTGTTGTACCCTTAATATATCTAAATATTCTTTTTACGGCTACTAGGTGTGATGTTTTAGGGTCTCCTTGAAACCTAGCACATAAGCAAACACTAAACATGATATCCAGCCTACTAGCCGTGAGGTAGAGAAGACTACCAATCATGCCACGATATTTAGTATTATCTACGGATTCTCCGTCTTCATCTTTAGTGAGTTTGGTGTCGGATGACATTGGTGTCCTAATTGGTTTTGACTCTTCTAATCCGAATTTCTTTAACATCTCTTTTATGTATTTAGATTGATTAAAGAAGATACCATCTTCTACTTGTTTGATTTGTAGACCAAGAAAGAAACTAAGTTCTCCCATCATACTCATCTCGAACTCGTCATGCATGATTTTAGAGAAATCATCACACATGTCTTGACAAGTGGATCCGAATATAATATCATCTACATATATTTGAACTATGATTATATGTGACTCTCTTTCTTAGTAAAAAGTGTGTTGTCAACTAACCCTATGGTATAGTTGTGTTTAATTAAAAATGACTTGAGTCTATCATACCAAGCTTTTGGAGTTTGTTTAAGGCCGTAAAGGGCTTTCTTTAACTTATACACATGTTTAGGTTTTTCAAAATCGATGAAGCCTGGAGGTTGAGCTACATATACTTCTTCATTAATAAAACCATTTAGAAAAGCACTTTTGACATACATTTGATAAAGATTTAGATCATTAGCACAAGCATACGCAAGAAGTATTCTTATAGACTCTAATATAGCCACGGGGGTATAGGTCTCATCAAAGTCTATTCCTTCTTGTTGGTTATACCCTTGGGCAACGAGTCTAGCCTTGTTTCTAGACACTACTCCGTTTGCATCTAATTTGTTTTTATAAACCCATTTGGTTCCTATAATGGTTTGATTACTAGGTGGAGGGACAAGTGTCCAAACATCATTAGAAACAAATTGATTTAATTCTTCTTGCATAGCCATTACCCAACTTTCATCTTTTATTGCTTATTGTGTATTCTTAGGTTCTATGGTTGAAACAAAACAAAATAAGCTACTTTGGTTTTGAACTTGAGACTTTAATATTCTTTCGTTTAGCTTTCCTATGACCTTATCTACGGGGTGATCTTTGGACTCTTTAATGTTTATGACTTCATCATTTAAAGGTTCTTCTTCTTCATTTATCTTTTTATTTATTACTATAGCTTCACTTTCTACAATCTCGTCATCGACAAAAGGTGGAGAGGGTTTGGGTGGACTTTCATGAAATTTTACATTTAATGACTCTTCTACCTTCATTGTTTCTTTGTTTAATATGACGTAAGCTTTGCTATTTGGAGAGTAACCTAGGAAGATACCTTCGGTTGATTTAGGATCAAATTTTGTAAGGTAATCTTTAGTGTTAAGAATAAAACATTTGCTACCAAAGACTCTAAAGTGATCTAATGTAGGCTTTTGCCTCGAAGTAACTCGTATGGAGTTTTACCTAAGATTGGTCTAATTAAGACTCGATTGAGTATGTACGTTGAAGTATCAACGACATTGCACCAAAATTTTGAGGTATGGATTGCTCATTCAGCATGGTGCGACTCATTTCTTGTAGGGTTCTATTCTTTCTTTCAACTACCCCATTAGATTGTGGAGTGCGCGGAGCCGAGAAGTTGTGAGTAATACCATTAGCGTCACAAAAAGCTCCAAATTGCACTTCATTATCGAATTCCCTACCATGATCCATTCTAATAGACACTATAGGACTTCCTAGTTGTCTTTGGATTTTCTTGCTTAATATTTCAAAATAATTAAACGTTTCCATTTTGTTCTTTAAGAATTTTGTCCATGTATACCTAGAGTAATCATCCACTATGAAAGTGTAATAGTTGCCTCCATAACTTTGGATAGCGGATGGACCAAATAAATCCATATGTAGTAATTCTAAACACTTAGTTGTAGACACCATGTTTTTAGCTTTATGACTAGAATGAACTTGTTTTCCTACATTACAAGCATCACAAAAGTGATGTTCATATTTTAACTTAGGTAGATCTCTTACTAGATCTTTGGATGATAGCGATTGATAAAGTCGCATATTGGCATGACCCTTCGATGCCATAAGGTCGAAGTATCATCCATAGAGGTAAGACATAGTTTGTCTTTAGGTTCATTACAGATTTTAATGACATAGACTCCATGTTTCCTAATTCCTCTTCCTATGGTTATGCCTTTTTTTTAATATCTTACTACCGGTTTCGGTAAAAAGTACATTGCACTTTTTATCACAAATTTGTCCTATACTTAAGAGATTAAAGTTTAGATTTTATACGTGACACACATCGTTAATGGTTAGAGATTTGTTAGAAATCATACCTCTACCGATGATTTTACTTTTGCTATTTCCAAACACCACATTACATCCATTGAAGGATTCATATATGGAGAATAGATCTTTATTGCCGGTCATGTGCCTCGTGCACCCGCTATCCTTGACCCATTCATCCGGGTCTAGGTCGACCTTTAAGCACACCTAAGAAAACAATTAACTCAAAAGTTTGGTCCTCATTTGTTCATGGGTCCATTAGTGTTAAACATTCCATTCATGTTAGACATGTATGGATAAGATGAGTATGCATTCCATGGAGTAAAGTTTTGAAAAGGAAAACCATTTTGCATATTTGGGTTCCATCCCATTTGATGGTTACTTCTCGGGTAAATGTTATTAGGTCTCCTAGATGGATTAGGTTTTGAAAAAGATGGAGCCTCGTTTCTTGCAAAAATAGGATTATATTTTGGAGGTGGTTGTCTAGTGGTAAAATGAGTTGGTTTCTTCTTATTAACGATAACAAACCCACGGATCCCTTCTTATATTTTGAAGAAGTTATGTTATTACCACTGTTTGCTACAGAAAACCCACGGATCCCTAGCTATACACTAGCCGGTTCCCTTTTTATGGGATCCGTGAGATCCGCCACAACAGTGGCTGGTTTTTCTAGAGCCTTAACAAATTGTGTTTCTTTGTTTTCACTAGTTGATGGATCAATTTGTTGAATACCTAAACCTTTTTGGTTGTTTCCGGTTTTAACACTATCTAATATCATATCTAAAGTATTCGTACTCATTCTAGAAATTTTAGAATCTAGTTGATCAACGAGTGTTTGAAGTTGAACGCAAAGTTCACATTCACCACTTGCTACTTTACCCTTTTCTAGATGTTTCAATTTTGCTTTTAATTCTATGACTTCTTTATCTAAACGTTGGTTTTGACTTTTTAAGAGCTTGTTCTTGTTAATTAGTTTTAAGCTAATATTGCCAAGTTTGTCATATTCATTATGCAATGAGTCGTCATCTAGTGATGAGCTACTATAGTATTCGTGACATACCTCGTCATTTGCCATGAGACAAATTTATTCGTCCTCCTCGTCGCTCATTCCCCACGTGCCGCTCACGAACGCCTTTTGATCATCCTGTTTGGGACACTTACTAATAAAGTGGTTTGGGTCCCCACAATTAAAGCAAGCACGATCATCCCTTGGCTTCTCGTCCTCTTTGCTTTTCCAGAATCCTTTCTTGTCGTCATACGGTTGTTTGACGTATCTTCCCTTCCTTCTAAAGAACTTTTTAAAGTCCCTTACCTGTCACACCCCCAAATTACCTGTTTTGCAGCGGAATGGAATACCTGGGAGATGGCTGTCATAGCATCAAAGTTACAGTTATATCGAACGACCTAAAGTGTCGTTTTGAAAATATCATTTGATTAAGTAAAAAAATAATCAGAGTTTACAAAAAATAGGTCCCAAAAGATTTCCAATGTACCAAAATGAGTTTGTTACAATCAAACGATAGTTAAGTGCATAAAATATATGTGAGACGCGTCGACATCGCGACTCTATGATAAGTCCACATGCATGCCATGAAGTGAATGCCTTAGATACCTGAGATAAAACATGCTAAAAAGTGTCAACACAATGGTTGAGTGAGTTCATAGAGTTTGTTAAACATGTAAAACTTTTAAAGAACGTTCATGTAGCAAAGGCGAAGTTATTAGTCATTTAGAATAGTCCACAAAGCAAAGGCATTGTAAATCCACTCAGTTCCAAGTTCCGCCCATACAAAACTTGCAACCTGTGTGTTCACAACCCACTGCCAAAAGTAGTATGTCTAGAATTCAAATACACGTTATCATAATAGTTCACAAAGCAAAGGCATTGTAAATCCACTCAGTTCCAAGTTCCGCCCATACAAAACTTGCAACCTGTGTGTTCACAACCCATTGCACAAAATATAGTGAGTCTAGTGGTCAAGTATACGCTGTCATAATAGTTCACAATATAGCACCACGTATATAATAATGTATGCCAGGCAAAGCCCCTAGAATAAATAATATGCGTCCCGTAACATAGTGAACGAGAGGTTGGCCGACCTCTAATAGCGCTATCCATACTACCTACTAATAGGAGACTAACAATGCGAATGTACGAACGGTACATCATACAACTATTATATACAATTAAGAACACTCCGAACATGGGAGAATTTGCACTGCTCCGAACAAGGGAGACTTAGTATTGCTCCGTTCACATAGGGAGACTTTATAGTGATGCTCCGAACATAGGAGACTTTATAGTGATGCTCCGATCATGGGAGACTTTAGGTCAAGGTCATAGCACGTACGGTTCAATAAGTTCAGACAAGTCATAAGTTCGTATTTAAGTTCAAGGGTTCCATTCAAAAGTTCGTAATTAAGTTCAAGAGTTTAAGTCGAGTTCAAAAGTTCAAAACAGTCAAAGAGCTCAAAACATATCAAAAGGTTCAAAATAGTCAAAGGGTTCAATATTATGTCAAACAAGTTCAAAATAGTCAAAGGGTTCAATATAAAGTCAAACAAGTTCAAAATAGTCAAAAGGTTCAATATTAAGTTAAACAAGTTCAAAATAGTCAAAAGGTTCAATATTAAGTTAAAAGAGATTAATTATATGTCAAAATATTTTAAATCAAGTTAAAAGAGATTAATTATATGTCAAAAGAATTAAATCAAGTTAAAGGAGATTAATTATATGTCAAAATATTTTAAATCAAGTTAAAAGAGATTAATTATATGTCAAAATATTTTAAATCAAGTTAAAAGAGATTAATTATATGTCAAAAGAATTAAATCAAGTTAAAGTGTCCAAATATATGTGAAAAGGTTCCTATCAAGTTAAAAGAGATCAAATATATATGTCGAAGGGCTCAAAATCAAGGAAAGTGGTTCAAATAATAGTGTTCATAACATAGTATCAATTTAGTTCGGGCATAATCTACTTACTAGCATAAGTAGTGAAACAACAGTTATTTAAGTTCATATAAGTGTAAAGTAAAAGTAAGTAGTTGAGCATGTATCTCCCCCAAAGAGTTTATAAAACAATTAAACGAGTAAAAGTGGGGCTACGAACTCACCTTAGTCTGAAGAAATATGAGAATCACAACTAACATGACTGGCATCGAGAAATGTATCACAGTAATATCTCAAGGTAGTAACGCACAACGATACGGAATCGGCATAACCGAGAAGTGATGAAGACCAGAAGTAATATGGATCTCCGGATGAGTGGGAAGCATCTAAGCACAACCTAAAAGATGTGACGCGGCTTAGAATGATAAAGAAGATTGATACGTAAAAGTAAATCAAAAAATCACGAGATATGTTTTTGAGATAAGCATGGCATTGCACTAAGACTTAACCCAAGGTATTTGTACTCAAAGATTGATGTTCAACCTGGTCTTATAGGTAATAAAACACCTACTAAGTTTCATTCCTAATTTCTTGTTTTACCTATGTGTTTCTACACGTTTTAGATTTCAAAACAAGACGTAAAATTTTAAATTATGGATTTGGCTCTACTTCATGGACTGTTAACTCCTAATCTATAAACGGTATGAATACAAGGCTTTCATCCTTGGAAAGCCCTTTGAGTATAGCTTTCAAAAATCTAGGCCGCAACCTTTAAAAGTTTCAGAATCATATGAAAAGACTATTTTACTCCAAAGCATCCGGTCCAGAATATTTTCTGAATTTTAAGCTCTTACAGAAATGGCCATAAATCCTAAACAATGATAGCAATTGAAGTGAGGACACTTGGAGGTTTTAGCCTAAGATGTCTACTACAGGTCTCAACTTTTATTCCAACACTTTTTGTGCAAAAACCTGGAGTAAAACTCCTTTTTCAAACAGTAGTTCAGAACTGATCAATTTTAGCAAAACGGTCATAACTCATTCATCCGGAGGAGTTGATAAACCCTCCAATTAGCCACAAGGTCCTCATATATTGTACCCTTCAGCCATGTAAAAACCCAGTAGCCTCTAGTTCAAAAATAATTCGTTACAAGTAAAACAATCTGCATTACAATTTCTGGGTACACACTAAATATGTTTTCACAGTTTTGGTCGTATCTTTACCATCCGGAATAGTTGGCGCTTCGTCCAACACACCACTAGGACCTGAGATATTATACTATACATTTATAAAAAGCTTCAGTAGGCTCTAAGCCAAAAATTCACCACTAACACACAAACAATCTGTAAGCAACCTATTTTGACTAGTTTTACTAATTTGGGCGTAACTCGGTCATCCGGATGAGTTACTACTCCATCCAAATCACCACATACACCTTGTATGTTGCTCCACCCAACTAAGTCATAAAATCACAGGTCTTATGCCAAAATTATTTCGATATCACATCATTACCCTGCTGTCCCAGTTTATCTATCATAACAATTTTCAATTAAACAACCCAACTAGCGTTTCTAACATCCTAACATCATTCTAATGCCATGCGAATCATCACAAACACATCAAGAACATTAAAACTCATTAAAATCAGAAAATCCATATAAAAAATATCAAATTTATCATGAAAAGTAAAATTAATACAAAGCTTTGGTGTTTATTCAACTTACTTACGAGAGGCACGAGATGGTTGTGGCGTTTGGAGTGAAACCCGACATTGGTACATGAATCTATCCCGAACCGACCCCTTGGATTCTTTGATCTCCTCGTGTCTTGTCCCAAAGATGGAAGGTGATGGTGGCGGTTTGGTGAGGTTATGGTGGTGGCGAGGAGGTGGTCACATGGTGGTGATGTGAGGAGGTTATCAAGAGAGAGGGAGGAGGAGGGAGAGGCGGTGTAATGAGAGAGAGGTGATGAGATAATAATCTGCATTTTTTTTTTTTTTTTTGTAATATAAAATCATGTATAGGTAAATATCTTTGAAAAGGGTATTATGGTCATTTAGGTTGTCAAAGTGAAATTGTCATCTCCTATGACAAGGGGGGGGGGGGGGCAACATGGATAAGAAGCAAGACATCTTGTACATTTTTTGTAATAATATGTATTAAGTGTAGATATTTTGTATATTAAGCTTAGATATTAAGTTTTTAAGTATTGAGCTATCTAGAAATCGATTTTATCGGAACTAAATAAAATATACCGAAGTCATAAAAATTATAAAAATGTATTTCTCATAAGTATCGGGTGAATAAATAATTATCGTATTGAAATTACGTAAACCGTCGTAAATATATATATATATAACAATATATATACAAAATAAATCCAAAACATCGGGTAAACTAATAATATATATTTTTTTTTATAGTCTTAAAATGAGTATAAAAATATATCAGGACAATTTGTCGGAGGTGTCGGATCAATTATTCAAAATAAATGATCGTGCGATAGCGTTTATTTAATAGAAAAATATACGTTACTGAAATATGCAAACTCATGCATGAACTAATATGAAAATGAGGTTACTGATGATATGTAGACTAACTCTAGTCTATATGAAGTGTTCTCAATGGTGTTTCTTGAATACGAAGCTAAACACTTACAGTTACGCGAATTTGATACTCGTAAACCTAGTTTACGAAAAATGATGAATTTAACCGATGAATAGTAAATTCCCGTGATGGATAGTAAATTTGAGAAATGACCGGAAATTGAGAATTGTGACATAGCATACTCCTCATCGTCACTATCCGAAGAGGAGTTCTCTTCATCGCTTGAAGCCTTTTTGGCTTTAAAGGTAAGAGATTTGTGTTTCTCTTTCACCTTTGAGGCTTCGGAATCTTTAGCAAGGACAAGCTCGTAGACTTTTAAGTTGCCTATGAGTTCATCAAGGGTGAGGATTGTCAAATCTTTTGACTCTTCGATCGCCGTCACCTTGGATCTCCACTTGGATGGAAGTGCCCTTAGATATCTCCTAACATGGTGACGGCTAGAAAAAGATTCATCAAGTGCTTGTAAAGATGTAATAATAGTATTAAAATTAGCAAATGAATGATCTATAGTTTTCTCATCCGATATTGAAAATTGTTCATATTGTTGAACAAATAAATCAATTTTATTATTTTTAACTTGTTGATTACCTTGATGAGTTACAACTAAAGAATTCCAAATTTCTTTAGAGGTTTTAAGCATAGAAATTCTTTCGAATTCCTTTTTTGGTAAAGCATTATACAAAACCATTTTAGCTTCACTATTTTTAGAAAGCTTTTTCTTCATTTCATCACTTAGTTTATCATGAGGTATGTTAACTAAATTTCCTTTATCATCTTTTGAGGTAGCCTCAAAATCGCCTTCAACAATAATGTACCAAAGATCAATATCTTTAGACTTCACATACGTTTCGAATATATTTTTCCAATATATAAAACCATTAGTTTCAAGTAGTGGTGGTCGATGCATAGATTGCCCTTCTTTGTAATTTTTAGAACCCATAGTGATCGAAAAGTTTTTAAAATACGGTTTACTTTAAAACTTTTATAAACTTAGCTCTTGATGCCAATTGTGGAAAACTAGAAGGGGGGGGGGTTGAATAGTTTTGCCGATTTTAAGTTAGTTTCAAAACTTTAGATTCGATAATATGTGAGATCGTATGGATGTAGAGAAAGTATAGATCTAATGATAAAGCAAGTAAATAAAGTAAAGCAAAGGGATAGAAATGACACAACCGATTTATAGTGGTTCGGCTACAAGGACACCTCCCTTGTCCTACTCCACTCCCCGAGTCACCTACTCGAGAGTTCAAGCACTATGTCAACAAACTCCTTCAAGTTGGAGGAGAAGCCTTCACAACGTTGCTTACACCTTTTTTCGGTACAAAGCTAAATACCGAGTCCGTAACAAGGTGGACCAAAGCAACACGACTATTACACAACAAATATGTGAAATATCAAATACAATATCTTCGCTACAGAAATCTTGCGGAGGAACAAATCAATCAAGGACCCCTTGCTTGGGTGACTTGTAAAATGCTCGTGATCTCTCCTTAGAGAAGGACCTATATGAGAATCACTAAAGAAAGAAAGAAAGAAGTACTCTCTAGATCAAGTGATCTTTTGTTAGAAGAGAATGAGAGTATATGAGAGAATTAGTAAGAAGAGGGGTGAGTTAGAATGAAGAAATGACTCTCTATTTATAGGAAAAATCTGCCATTGTTCCCCGGATCCCACGGATCCCTCCCACAAGGGATCCGTCTAGTGTAATCCTAGGGATCCGTGGGACGCTCCTCTTTACCCATGGGTTTTTTTGGTTATGGGTCACGGGTCATGGGTTATGGGTTGGTCCATGGGTATTCTTTTAGATTCAATGTAACTAATGAGTACAATGTATCTAGTCTTGTGGGTATGGGTCAATACCATGGGTTATGGATATGATCCATGGGTTGTGATTTTTACCCGTCCTAATAAACTATTACAACAAATGATTAATTACAACATTTTTGTATTAGATGGCTATATGTAAATGATTTACAAAAATAATATGTATCCTTATAATTGTACTTAAGATAACATTATATTTGTTATCAACAAAACACAAAGAGATCGCAAAATATTAATAAACATTTTTATGGTTTATTTGTATTAACAGAAGTGTTGTGTCCAAGGCATTAGTGATGCCGAAAGAGTTGAGACGAAAGCATTAGTGAAAGGTGCTTAAATGTCCGTGTCAAAGGCATTAGTGAAGGATGCCAAAGGAGTCAAGACGAAGGCATTAGTGAAAGGTGCCAAATGTCCGTGTCAAAGGGATTAGTGAAGGATGCCAAAGGAGTTAAGACGAAGGCATTAGTGAAACGTGCCAAAAGTTCGTGTAAAGGGCATTAGTGAATGATGCCTAGAAGTCAAGTCAAGTGGCATTAGTGAAAGATGCCAAGGGTGTATAATCGATGAGGTGCATCGATATAAAATTAGAGATAGGTTGTATCCAAGGATATTGATATCCTTGATGATGTTGTAATAAGGAGTGGGTCTCCTTCGGGTTAGGTGTTATGTAGTGTTGGGTAGTAGTTCCTCCATTGTAATGGAACTCGGTATCTAGCCTAGTACCAGATAAAGGATAGGCGACACTGTGATAGGTGTGGTTCTACCTTGTGGAAGAACCTGGTGTCTAGCCTAGTACCGGAAAAAGAGTAGGCGACGTTGTGAAGGCTTCTCCGCTATAAGGAGTTGGTGTCGTGTAGTGTTTACGAACTCTCGAGTAGGTGACTCGGGGAGTGGAGTAGGGCAAGGAAGGTGTCCTTGTAGCCGAACCACTATAAAAACTTGCGTCGTGGCTTTGTGTTTCTTACTCTTCTCTTTTACATTACACATTTTCATATCTATCTATCAACATCCAACATACACATCCAAATAGATTGACATAAGTGGTAAAATTTTTCACCCCCCCCCTTCTAGTTTTCCACAATTGGCGTCAGAGCTTCGTTACCAAGTTTCTTAGAGTATGTTGTACTTTAAAAACTTGATACGATCCGTGTATGTTTGAAAACTACAAAGAAGGAAATCTTTTAAAACAAATAGTTTCTTTTGTGTTGGATATTGATAGATTATTCTAACATTTGTTCTTCATGAAATCTTCATGCTAGGATCTTTCCGTAGTCTTCATGAAGTCAACCTTCAAGGATGAATCTAAAAGTAATCGCAACCGATTACTTTAAAAGCTCATGAAGTATTTTCGGCTTTATGGTCTCCAAAAACCATATAAAGAGCGTAGAGGTATGTTTACTTATCATTAGCTAGTTTACATCTACATGAATATGTTGATATCATTTTTTTTACGTTAATAATTGCTAGTCTCTTTACTTTAATAATTGCTAGTCTCTAAAAAGTCTCTTTTCCCCACTTTTCCGGCTTACTCATCATCGGGAATAATATTCCTTCTTGATCTCGTCAAACTAACGCTGTCGTCACAAATAGATCTTTGATATTTAACTTATCAAATCCCGTTGACCAAACATATTTTTCAATTAGAAACCTCAAAAATATTTTGTTCCATAAGCTAGTTTATAACTTAATACAAAAATAACGCCAAACACCCTTTTTCTGTCCACAATAGCCGGATCCCTCTAGTTGTACTAGCCAGATCCCTAATACAAGGGATCCGGGGTAACCGTGTGACAGAAACCAGCTATACGCTTTTCAAAATCAATTCTGCTCCTTTCCCCCTCCTCACAAAACACAAAAAACGACCCAAGTGCTGTTTTCATCTCCATAGGACTTCATATCCTCAAGCATCCTTCCCTAGAACATCATTGTAAGTAATTACACTAATATGTTCTAATCTTCATCATCTTCATCCTAAGGTTTATGGTTTTTAATTTTTCTTAATCAATTGGTAAAATTAGGTTTTGCAAAATTGATCACTATAAAAGGTTTTCACATAACTAAGATTACATTGTGCTTACAACATTGTTAATAAAAATCAAAACCATAAACCCATCTCAACAAATTTTACCTAATTGGAATATTTTTTTTTCTAGGACCAACCATGCCTAAAGCCACCCGACAAGACCAATATGATACCGTCCACTACCTCACCAATTACTATCGAAAAGAGGGTTTGTCAAAAAACCGATCGTAAAGTCTTCGAAAGACTTGAAAAATGACTTATCCACGAAGGTCGTGTAGTCAAGGAATATTTTCTTGAAAATATCGAAATTCGTCAAGTCTTCTCGGCAATCAACTTTGTTGCCTTCTTGATATTGATGAACAAAGTTGTCCGGTCTTCATCTTTGAATTCTACAAAAGCGTTAGGATCATTCGAAATAGTGATGATAGCATTTCAATCGCTTTTATCATCAATAAACAAAACTTCACTCTACCCCTCAACATATTTGCTCAAATCCTTCGCATTCCTTGTGAAGGAATTTGTATGTACTCCCAAGATTGGGCAATATCCACCAAATCTTTTGCACTTGATTCCAAACCAATCTACCGTACTCCTCTTGAAGACCCCGCAATTGTTCGAGACACCATTTTCCAAATTAGAGCCGACCAATCTCACTTCAAGCGAAACAAAGAGCTCATTCACCGTGATCCCTTTCAAATAGAACTTTTCGAAATGCACTCCATCTATAGAAAATGGGAAGAAATTCTTAGGGAAAGTGTCATTAGTTTGGTCGGAAACAAAGACCATCCAAATGCATGTCTTGTCCAAATGATTTATTGCCTCATTCACCAAAGGCTACTAGAGAATGGCCAGGTATTCAAAGTTGCCAACATGGTACTTCCTTATGGTATGATCCTAACACGACTCCATGAGTATGTTAGTGCAATGCAACCATCTCCAATCAACTATGATCATTTCCTTTCCGATCACGTCATGGTACCTCTTACTAAACAACCCTATAAACGGTTCATGGTCAATGGAAGAAAACCTAAGGCTCTCCCGGACTCCTCGGACGAAGAAGAAGTAAATGTCAACCCCGAAGCCAACGTCGACTTGGACCCAATTACCTACTTTCAACAACTTCCAACTCTTCCAAACAAGGCCGCAGAATTTAAACAATTGAAGGGTATGTTCCATTGCCTAGCTAACTACGTCGTGAAGTCGAGAAAGAGGAAAAGAAAAGCTTGACAAAAGAGACATTAGGATTATGTTTGATTTTAGACATTTTGTTTATCTATTTACAATGAATGTTTATGTTTGTGAAGCACGTTAGTTTGGTTGTTTGGATATTACCATTACTACTCTTGTCTATGATATGGTTTATGAGATATCTTGCTTTTTTTGCTATTCTTTAGAGTAGATATTAATAGAAATTAGTATACATAGTATAGTGCAAAATATGCATCCCTTTCTGTGATGCTTCTGATCTGCAGTTGCCGGATCCCTGAGAATGTACTAGACGGATCCCTCCTTTTAGGGAACCGTGGGATCCGTATTGACAGATATGCAATGCAGAATCCCACACATCAAAACAGCTCACTAGAACACTTCACACTAGCTAAGCATAAAGTCTTAGGACCACTTAAGTCTCCCTCAAGCTTAGAAAAGCTTCCCACCCATTCATAGCTCATTTAGGATCACACTCAAAGTTTTTTTTATTTACCATATCACCAAAACTCATCATCCTTCCGCTCTAACACTCACACATCATCTAGCACATGTCAACACACCTAGTTTTATAAATCTCTCAGTTTTAACAAATTGATTTTAGTCATCTCTACCTCAAAATGGGTCAAAAACTAGTTTTTCAATTCTTATAATTTTTAAGGATTTTTCAAATTTTATCCCAAGTTGCCATCTGATCTCTAGGATTATTTAACATGACTTGACACCATTTAAATTCCTAGTCCCATCCTTGATCACCCATTGGTGATCATAAAGTCCCATTTTCCTTCCATAAAAGGCAATCATTGGCTACCACCACTCATTACCCTTGATCATTTAAGGCATACCTCATTTAAAACACTTAAGAAGACTAAGACACTCAAGATGTATAGGTATTATATTGTACCAACATCATTTTATTCTTTTCTTAACTGCTGATAGCCGGATCATTAGGATTAGCCTAGACGGATCCCTCATAGGAGGGAACCGTGGGAACCGGCTGGCAGATTCAGTAAATCATGCCTAAAACAATCATTTCAAGCCCTTTTGGCTAACTTGAACACTACATCCTTCCTTAAATAAACTCATAGATAAGTGCACATCTGTGGTTGATCCTTGTGCATGCAAATCATCACATTTCTAAGGATTCTAGTGGCTTAAGTCATTAATGCACTTCCCAAATCCTTCCCTTTATAAATCATCTTGTTAGAATCTCTTAGTCATCAACCACAACATAATTCTCAGCATTTAGAAATCTTCTCCTTAGTCATTTCATCATGAGGAAAGCTCCCAGTGCTAACTCATCCACCAAAGAACCACCCAAGAAACTTGCTCGTGTTGTACACGAAATTTCCTCAACCGACTCATCTCCCGTTAAATCTACAAATGCTAGGATTTATCCTGCACCAACTCAACCAATCAAACCAATCCCCAAGAGGATTGTTCCCACCAAAATATCATCACCAAACTCCACAATTCCTACTAAACCAAACACACCCTTTTCCACCCAACCATCATCTTTGGTTCCTAGAGCCATATCATTTACCACCTCACAACCATCTCCACCTCTCTACAATTTAGAGAACTTGCATCCTAGGCCATCTAATCCTCCACCATTGCCGACATTCTCTTTAATAGAGAAGAACGTGCAACAAACCCAAGGTGTTGAATCAACACTTGCACCAGTATCCTTTTCTCCATTTCCCTCAAATGGTCCATTTTGGATTATGAGGAATCATCAAAGTCAACCACCCGAACACATGGAAGTTGACACCTCTCTACCTCCACCATCATCCTTTGTTGAGCCATCATTGAATGTGCCTCCACCAATCCCTCCTTCGTTTGAGGATTCTCAACCTCCTTCACTTGAATCTCCACATCTACCCGCTCCATTCTTACCACCACCTTTTCCAAGCCATGACAAGGATTGTTATCATTGTCAACACGTTGAAGGCTTGATACATGAACTACGTGAAGAGCAACGTTTCATGTTTTCTCACCTCCTCGAACGTTTCGATGAGGTCAACAAACCTAAACAACAGTGAGCTTAAGGATTAAAGTGGTATCCTAGTCTTAAGCTTAACTTAGATAGTTTAGGAATCACATTTAATGTTTAATCATTCTCTTAGTTTGAGAGATTTGTAGATCATTTCATGTAGTTTTATTGAACGAATTTACATGCTTTACGCCATATTATCTTGAGTATATGTTTTGTGCAAAATTTCATATCTCATTTTGATGTTAACATCACTTGTTACATCACCATTGCTGTTTTAAGCTTTCAGACAGACGGATCCCTCCATTTTGCCTAGACGGATCCTTCCAAGGAGGGAACCATGGGATCCGTGCAACAGAAAACTTTCTTTCTACTAACTTGAGTCTTGTTTGCAGGAAATTATGCTTTATATATTTGTTTTCTAAACTTTGTTTTGTAGATTTTCAATATACACATGAAGACTTTGACACCCTAAGCCAGGGGGAGCTTTGTGTCAAACCAATACATTGCAAAATCATTTAAAATATAATCCTCATTTGGATTACATTTCATGACGTCCCTTTGCGTAGTTGCAATCATCAAGGGGGAGCATTATCGTCACAAAGACGAAACCATTTGCAAACATAGTTGCAATGCATTAGCTTAGTAATTTTTCTTACTTGACGCCCTCACAAAGGGATAGACTCGTCAAGGGGGAGTTAAGACGAGAACTTTTCCCGTCACTTGCTCTCTATATTTGTTTTTCTTATTACATGTTTTTCTTAAAACAATGTGTTAGTTTCTTTTCGACGCTCTTTTTGTTTCGACAAAAAGGGGGAGAAGAGAGTAAAAACTCAAATTCAAACTTTTACGAATTTTAGTTTTTCCTTAAAATAATTTTATGTTTTTTCATCAACAAAAAGGGGGAGATTGTTAATACAAATAAGCCGTAAAAACTTTTATTTATATTTTACGATCTTCTAATGTTTTGTTGATAACAAACGTAAAATCATTTTAACGAAACAAATAAAATACGTAAATGGTTTGAGCCAATAGTTTACTAACACACTTACGTTTTCACATAAAACACTAAACAAGTAAAAGTGGTTTTATTATTTAGTAATACATATGTACAACAACTAGTGTTTACATATTGGGCAAATATATACATAACTAGTATGTATCATAATGGGTAATATAATGGGTAGAAGTTTAAGTATTTGACCCATTGATCAAATACATTGAATGTTGTTGGGTAAAACCCAAAGTCCATGACCCATACCCATGGAGTATAACCCATAACCCATTGCATGACATCACGTATAATTCATATATGGATATTATCCATGACCCATGGACTAGATGCATTGCATCTTGTAAATACATTGTATCTACTTGGATACCCATGATCCAAAGTCTAGGACCCATGACCCATAACCCATGACCCATGACCCAAAACCCATGGGCAAAGAGAAGCGTCCCACGGATCCCCAGGATTACACTGGACGGATCCCTCAAGTGAGGGATCCGTGGAACAGTAGCTAAATTTATTCTATAAATAGTGAGCCATTTTTTCATTTTGGGTTGCCACTCCCACACATACTTTCTCCAAGTATTGTAACCTTCTAACCTCAGATCCTAAGGATCTCTCTATGTAGTTTGTGTTTTGTTTTTGTGTGATTCTATAGGTTCCTCTTAAAGGCGAGATCAACACCTCTTGAAGTCAAGCAAGCTCAAGTCCATGAGTTGCCATGTTTCGTCATCATCAAGACTATTGAGGTTCTCTTGTTGATAGTTCTTTCTTCCTCCATAGAAGTGTTGTGTCCAAGGCATTAGTGAAGGATGCCGAAAGAGTTGAGACGAAAGCATTAATGAAAGGTGCTTAAATGTCCGTGTCAAAGGAATTAGTGAAGGAAGCCAAAGGAGTCAAGACGAAGGCATTAGTGAAAGGTGCCAAACGTCCATGTCAAAGGCATTAGTGAAGGATGCCAAAGGAGTCAAGACGAAGGCATTAGTGAAAGGTGCCAAACGTCTGTGTAAAGGGCATTAGTGAATGATGCCTAGAAGTCAAGTCAAGTGGCATTAGTGAAAGATGCCAAGGGTGTATAATCGATGAGGTGCAACGATATACAAATAGAGATAGGTTGAATCCAAGGATATTGATATCCTTGATGATGTTGTAATAAGGAGTGGGTCTCCTTTGGGTTAGGTGTTGTGTAGTGTTGGGTAGTAGTTCCTCCATTGTAATGAAACTCGGTATCTAGCCTAGTATCGGATAAAGGGTAGGCGACGTTGTGATAGGTGTGGTTCTACTTTGTGGAAGAACCCGGTGTCTAGCCTAGTACCGTAAAAAGAGTAGGCAACGTTGTGAAGGCTTCTCCGCCATAAGGAGTTGGTATCGTGTAGTGTTTACGAACTCTCGAGTAGGTGACTCAGGGAGTGGAGTACCGCAAGGAAGGTGTCCTTGTAGCCGAACCACTATGAACACTTGTGTCATGGTTTTGAGTTTCTTACTCTTCTCTTTTACATTACACATTTTCATATCTATCTATCAACATCCAACATACACATCCAAATAGATTGTCATAAGTCGATCTAAATATTTTAAAACAAAGTTTTAATCGGTAAAACTATTCAACCCCCCTTCTAGTTTTCCACAAATGTCTTGAACAAGGTAGTTATAAAGGCTATTTTCATGAGGAATTTGAAGCACATGAATGACATGTGCCGTCAAAATAGGATTTGTTCCTCCACATGATTTGGAATTAGATACTACTGGGCCCCTCGATGAATTGAACATATGTTTGTAGGGCCGTACCCAAATGAGATTAAGATGAATCTTAATTTACTTCGTAATCTCGTTCAATATCAAGATCGAGAACATAATAGTTGAACCATTAGAATGACATTTGATCCATGTCTAATGTTCAACATGGTATCTGTAACAAGGGGATATATGACATATAAACCATTTATTGGATGTTTAAGAAACTAACCTCACATTACTCTAGGGGCATTGGCATGTTGCTAGACGCTAACCTTTGCTTGTATAATTACCTGACTATTATGACGTCGCAAGTGGGAGCTGTTGGAGTATGCTCGTGTCATAATAAATAATTTTATGGCTAGATGTTTTTGAGCATATGGGGTCACACACTCATACACAGAGATACCATTTTATAGATTGTATTTATCGTATTTACAATATATAATCGTCTACGTAACTCGAGATCAATAACGGGCCATTAAAAATCAAGTTAGACTTAATGTTTTTGGACTTGGGCCAACAATAGGCAAGGCCATTAAAGGCCTCATAGTGGCTGGCCATATGGTGTACTAAGGGGAGGGTTATGGACGTTGAGGGAGTGAAGTGTAACATCTATTTTTGATATGAATAAATCATTGATTTGGTCATTATCACAAATTAGAGAGTTACCTTTTTTCTCTCCTCCTTCCTCTCCCTAATATTCAGGGCACAAACACAACACCTCTCTAGGGTTTGTGTTTTCCATCTCTTCCTTGTTTATCTATTGTAGGTGAATCACGGTTTAAGGTTGCGTAGCTAGACTAGCATCGGGTAGTAGTCAAGGACATGTAGTGTGTTTCATTATTGGGAAAAGATCAACCTTATTGATCTTTTGGTTTCTCACATCCATTCGTGGTGTAGGATTTGGTGGTGAAATGCGAATCACGCTTCAAAGGTATATAATTGTTATATTTATTATTGATTGATCATATGGCTATATGGATCCGTTGTTGGTGATGTTTTCCGTTGCGTTTATTTGTTTTAATATGTTTATTACTTTTACCATCACCTTCATACTGAGATTGATCACTTTATCGAGAAGCTAAAGGGTGAGGTGCCGTTTTGAGACTAATATTGGAACGGCTTATGTTTAAGTTGATTAGGATTTTTCCAACAAATGTGTTGTGGCATGTATTCGCCTAGCATAAGTTTGTGTCTTGTCCAGTTGTACTATAATGATGTGTTTGTTTTTATAGTTTTTCTGTCAGTTTGTTGTAAGATAAGGTTTGTGTTATGCTTATCCTATTGCCTTAATGAATGGTTATCCTAGTAGCTTCAATGTTAATGTTTATCCTACTACCGAACTAAAAAAGTGTTTAGGTTGTCTGTTAACTAACAAACAAATTGATATATTATAATCTATTAATCTGCTATGTTTATTGACTAACCTGTATAAGAAGATACAGAGCCACACACCACAATCGTCAAACAAACCACCCTGCTTGGGAACATTTTCAGCATGCCTAAACGTAATCCTATAGGACATAGGATCGATTCCCTTCTTCTCAAAGACACTTGCTTCTTTTAGCACTTCAGGAAGCCTTATCTCTAGACTATTCCTCATATCCAGATAAAATGGACGCGATTCAGTCTCACACACAACTCCACTATCATAGAATGTAACAGTGCCAGTCCGGATTTGAAACACAGCAAGAGACCAATGTACTTCAAGTTCATTGGGATAAAAACACGTTCAACATCAGCCCATCCGAGAGGGTATTTTTCTTTGTTTGCATAGAACACAGGCAATGATTCTCGCATCAGTAGTGGTAGAAATAAGCAACTAACCATTGACCAATCCATATCATCTGGTCTAGTCTGACACATGTAACTAATCCATAGATCAGTGTGCTGTAAGAACAAGAAACAAAGAAAAAGAAAAAACAAATATAATAAGTACTAATTTATATAAAATTGGGATTTTGATTTTCTCTACCTACCAATCGATTTTAAATAAGTTTTATACAAGCAAAATTATATTAGATTACTTATGTTTATGTCTCTAACCAGGCCAAAGTATTTAGCTAAAAATAGAGTTTATATAATCGTGTTGAATAGGATAATGAAAGAGTGTGGCCTGTCATGAATAATACACACTATATCATTATCGCAAACAACATGTCTCAATTATCAGAGCAGATATATATAACGATGTGGATTGGTTCCATTGCATAATTTGAACCCCGTCCATAGTACCATTTGTGTGTTTGATCTTGATCACAAGTTTTGGCTCTTACAAGAATGGAAGCTAGTTGTCGAGACAAAACTTATGATCAAGATCAAGCACGCAAATGATACGAGGTATGGAGTTCAAATTAGGCAATGGAACCCATCTACATCGTTAGATAGACATGCCATGATAATTGAGCTTGTTCTTGAAAAAATTTATTTCTACACAATAAGTAATGTCATTTGAGAAAGTATTCAATGCATTTAGTGGATTCTGTTTAGAAATATGCAGTTTTTCTCATATAAAATTTACTTGATATCGATTACAGCTACAGATAATCAAAAACACATTTTATATAAATCTGAGTAAATTAGATAAAAGATATATTTGATTTACCGCATCATCCGGCCATCCTTTGTGCTTATGGTCAAGGCCGATTATAGAATCCCAGAAATAACGATTCACAGTTATTTCTCCGCACCAAGGAAACTTACAATTCCGCCACCCCTCCGTACACATAAACCACTCAATTTCGTATCCAAGATAAATTCGGTCGACGTGTTGTAATGGTCGATCAAGAACCTATACACAAAACAAAATAAACATATCTGGCTATTAAAAAATGATTACAATTATAAAAAACTTGACGGATTTAACACCCCCAAAAATGTTTTGCAGCGGAAGTAAATGTTACTGGGGTACTACTAGATTGATATCACAACACAAAGTATAGAACAACGGTTTAACTTGAGAAATCTTATTTCACAAAGATTTATGTTTACATCTTTCAAAATATAATGCGGAATATAAGCCCATAAAAAGTAAAGTGATCCCCAATGTATATCAGAGTCATCTATGACCATGCCATGCCAATGCCCAAGCGCCTCCAGAGTTAGATATCACCTTTTTATCCTGAAAATACATGCTAAAAAGTCAACACAATGGTTGAGTAAATTCATAGGTTTAGTAATTAAATAGTTGATTACAAGATTTCCAGTTCCATAAAACAGTGGGCCTTGATGTTGCACCCATAGTCATAGATATCACCTTTTTATCAGTTCCATAAAACAGTTCCATAAAACAATTGGGTTATGAATCCGACCCGACGCAAAACTAAATTACAGGTAACATTTTAAATCTTTTACCACACGAATCATTGTTAAAGCTTGTTTTTAATCAGTTTTATTTCCACAAAAACATGTCATATGTTTTATAAACAGATTTAAATCAAAAGTGGCAAAATAGGTTTACAACGTCATACCAAAACGGATAAGCGAGAGAGAGAGATTGAGAGCTGAAGGTGGAGGTGGTGACTCACTAGCATGACAACCCGAAGCAAAACCCAAGTGCGACCTCTGCGCTAAAATCCGTAAACAAACGTTCCCCTTTTTCTTCATTGAATGGCGGTGATAGACGGTGGCGTGGATCAGTGATGGCGACGGATGGCCTGAATAAGCTGGCAAAGACTGGCGGCTGGAGATGGCCGAAAAAAAGAGCAGGTGGCGGCTGCAGTTGGAGAAGAGGAGAGTGGTGTTGCTGGCAGGTGAGGAAAAGATAGGGGAGGGTGGAGGCTGCGATTTTAGAGAGAGGGGTGGTGGGAGATAAGAAGGCTGTTATTATTTCTGAGAGGGAGAAGAGTTATTTGTTTATACTTGTGTTTTGATGCAATGAGAAGGTGCAAGACATTTTATAAGATGTGAAAAGGGACAAAGCAATGGAACTAGATCCACAATTTTGGGGGAGGTGGCGTGTAGTATTGAAAAGGGGAGACAAAAATGTTTGTTACCTTTATAATATACAGTATAATTTGTACCCCGCGTTTTGTCGAGTCCTCAAGTAAGCATACCTTCTCAATATACGTAAAACATAAAAATTATATCTTTGGAAGCGTTTTCGAAAGCGTAACAATACGGTATCTTTATCACGTAGAGATTAAATTATAATCGTTTTGCCGTTAGTCCTTCGGTGTTGGTACGTGTCGAGTGTCGGTTTTCACTATCCAGGAGTGAAACTTAGGGAATGAATACTATAATTTATTGTTAAAATTTGTTTGAAATTTTTATGGGGTTGTTAGGATTTAGAAAATCCTGTAGTTAAAGAGTCGGTCACCTCAAGTATATGTATTCGTTAGAAAGCTCATAGTCATAGTTATTTAGTGTTAGTAAGTAGTTTGTTAAGAAACACCGTGGAGGACGGACGGGTCTTTACCCACTGTATGCTGATTCACAGCCCGTAGGAGGTGTGCCTTGTAAGAACCTATAAATACCCTTTGCCTAGCAAGGCAAAGGGTTGGAGCTTTCATAATATCATTTTTCTTTGTCTCACTAAAGTTCCCAACACTCTTCACTTTCTCTCTCTAAACCTCATATCATACGCCTCGAATATTTGTGTGTTTATGAAAACCAATATGTTTCAAATAGTATCAAGAGCCATGGTTTGATCACTCATCTTTCATGTTCTTTGTTGGAATCACTCCTAAACTAGAATTCAAGTGTTAGTAATTAATATGTAATAGTTAGTTTAATATGGCTTTTATGTTAGTAATCATGCCAAGGCTTATGTAGAAAGCCCATGAGCCTTGGCCCAAGCCCATAAAGGAAAGGAAGGGAACTTGCATGTTGCCCTAGTTCCTTCCTATAAATAATGCTTGTAAACCCTCACTTGAGGGTTGGTTGTTCAATTCACTCATTCACTCTTACGCATAACTCTTCATATACTCATACGTGTGTGTGTGTGTGTGTTTGTTCATCCGATCTCTTCTTCTCTATTTCTTATATTGATGCTTGTGTTATGAATATGGGAACCTAACAGTGGTATCATTCGCCAAATAGTTGGGTGAAAAGGTTTTGTTTTTGAAGTTGGTTTTAGTCTTACACGTAACTCACGGTTCTCAAACTTTGTCACGCTTAAAAACTCATTTTTTACACTTTTCAATCCAAGATTCTTGTACTTTCAACGTTTTTAGGTGTCAAAATATCTGTTTTTGGCAAAGAGTTTTGAACTTTACGTGTATTTCATTGATTTTAAGCTTGTTTTTTATACGTGTATGCTTTTCTACGCGTAAGGTGTTTCTAAGTTTTGGATCATCAAGTCTCACACTTTTGTGCTATTTTGGTGATATTGAAGCTGTTTCATTACAAAAAATCTGGTTTAGAATCACTTTGGGCTAAAAATCAGTTTTGGTTAAGTTTTACGCGTAACAAAACCCTAAAGTTATGCATAACTTTTCCTTGGATCGATCTTCAGTTTTCGTGGTTTACTCAGTGTTTTCTTGCTTGGATAAGCCTGAAAATACTTCGACTTTGGATATCCTTTACACTGTGATAGTGTAAAAGATTTTTTGGGCAAAACCCTAATTTTACGCATAAGCTCAATCTTACGCGTAGAACTCTTTTACGCCTAAGCTTACTCTTACGCCTAAGCTTTGTCTTACGCATAAGCTAATCTTACGCATAAGTTTTCTACGCCTAACTTTCATTTTACGCCTAATCTTAGTATTTCTCAATTCTTACGCGTAAGCTAATCGTACGCGTAAATATCACTTTTACGCGTAAGTTTGGTGTTTTTACGCCTAAGTGTTGCTTTGCCTAAACTTGGTTTTCTACGCCTAAGGATACTTCATTAACAACGTTTCATTCGACTACAAAGATCCATTTAACAACACAAGTTTTCAACATGTCTCAACCTCCATACTCTAATTACTTTCCTTACACGTATAATCAACAACAACAACAACAACTTAGTCCACAACATCAACAATTCAATCAACAACAAATTTATCAACAACAATTTAATCAACAACATTATCCACAACAAGGAGTAATTCCACCTCAAATGGTTCAACCACCACCTAGTCTTCAAGTACAACCTTACACAAACGTTTACAATCAACATCCATCAAGGAATACTATGAAGGAACCGACTTGGTTTGCAAAGATGTGTGAAGCTTTAAGTAGCCAACAATCCATTCATGAGGCTGGATCACTTGATAGACCTCCAATGCTCACTCCCGGAAACTATGATCAATGGGTGATTAGGTTCTTTAGGTTTTGTGATCTAAAGAAGCCACATGGAAAGTTCTTAAAAAAGTTTATCCTGTAAGGTCCATTTCAGATGCCTATTGTCGTTACACCCGGAGATCCAAATGCTATTCCACCAAGAGATGATCACACAAACATTGCAACTGTTGCTGACCTTTCTGGTGATGAACTTCTACATTTCGAAGCTGATGAGCTAGCAATGCAATATATCCTTTTAGGATTACCCAATCTAATCCTTCGAAGTGTTGATGATCAAAAGACTGCAAAAGCAGTGTGGGAACATATTCATCTTCTCATGGAAGGCACTGCACTCAATCAAGAAGACATGGAATCAAAAATTTACTTGGCTTATGAACACTTCATGATTGAACCAGGAGAGACATTAGAGTCATATCATCATTGATTCTCAGACATCATAAATGATTTAGATAAACACAACATCATCATGCCAAGAATTGCAGTCAATACTAAGTTCCTAAGTAGTCTTGGTTCTGATTGGGAGAAGTATGTCATTTTCATCCGTCAAGCTAAGAATCTTCATCATGCTTCATACGGATTATTGTACGACTATTTGAAGCCTCACCAAAAATAAGTTGACAAAGAAAGGGCTATCCGTGGACTCCCGGCTCCACCGTCACTTCCGGACAATCAACAACTTGCTTTGTGGGCTCAAACTAGTTATCCTCCTCAACCCGCTCCTAAACCCGCTCCTCAACCAACTGCAACAATTACACCATATGATCCATCACAGCAACAAACTCAACAAAATCAATTGGTTCCATACAACAACAACAATGATCAAGCACTTTACAGTGAAGCTAATGAGGACTCAGATGCTTTCGATGCATTGCAACAAGGATTTGTTATGATCGCTAAAGCTTTTGGCCGTTATACAAACAAATCCAACAATCGCATTCGTTCCTCATCAAACACAAGGAATCAGGCTGTTGTGAACAATGGACGAGTTGAAGTTCAGAATCGTGGTTATGGTCGTCAGATGGGAGGTGGTCAAGGGTTTAATGCTATGGGAAGGAATAACATGGGTGCTCTACAACAACAGAGAGCTCAAGTGGTTGAACAGGGGAATGCTCAGAATAGGATTAATGGTCTTCGTTGCTACAACTGTAATGAGAAGGGTCACCTGGCTAATGCATGCCCAAAGCCGAGGACTGGAGGCAGTGCTTATCACAAGGAGGCTTTACTTTTGGCTCTTAAGGATGAAGCTGGTGGAACGCTCACAACCAAAGAACGAGCTTTATGGCGATGCAGACTCGATGATGATATGGAGGACTTGCAGGCTAATGCAGCAGTGATGTTGATGGCACAAATACAAGCTCTA
Organism: Chrysanthemum makinoi; assembly: GCA_910596185.1. Taxonomy (NCBI): domain Eukaryota; kingdom Viridiplantae; phylum Streptophyta; class Magnoliopsida; order Asterales; family Asteraceae; genus Chrysanthemum; species Chrysanthemum makinoi. The sequence goes on along the minus strand of OU343218.1, from coordinate 73,602,812 downwards.
CACATGAGTGACACAGGCCCGTGTATGACACTGATGGCTTGTCTCAGGTACCCGAACAAACCATATTCATTACTGATCTAATATCTCAGCCAACATCTGAATCCGACGAGGCTCAGAATGTTCAACATGAGTCGTCCACATCTCATTCTGACGATTCTCAACTAGACCCCGTAGTTACATTTGATGATCAAGATGACCTTATGGCTACCTTTGATACTCAAATTGACTATGTAGTTATACTTGAGGATCTGAATAATGATCATGTTGTGACTCACGTTGAACACGCTGAACCTTTGCCTAATCCAGATATTGACCTCTTACTTAAAAACTATCAATCCCAAATGGATGAATGTCGTGCAACCAATCAGCAATTACACAGTAAAAATGCACTGTTAACCAGGGATATTGAATGCTTAAAAAGACAACTCAATTTTTTCAAAACTCAAGAAAAACGTGAAAAAGGTTTTGAAGCCGCTTTTGCTAAATCACAACAAAATGAAAAATCTTTAGAACGACAGATTCGTGATCTAGCCGCATCGAAGAATGCTTTGTTGTCTCAAATAGAACAACTGAAACATGAACATAAAAAACAACTTAACACTCTTACTTTGGAAACTCAAAAGCCAAGGCTGAGTTGTTAACTTGTCAAAAACAGTTCTCTGCATACAAAAAGCATTCAACGAAACGAATAGATGACCATCTTGAAGAAATTGTCGGCTTACAAAACAAACTCAAAGAGTTTCGAAATGTTGTTTATAAACTATTCAAAAGTTTACTTTAAAACCCAATCCAAATGGATGTGGACCGAATCTGGCTGATTACAAACCACAGCTTCCAAACAAAGCATTCAAACCAAATCCTGAAGTTTCCAGTGCAGAATACAAAATTGATGACTCTGTTATTAGTGTTATTGAATATCATCGTCAAGAGGAATTAGATGCAGAAGACGAGATTCGATCAAAATTAGCAAATGTTGTTTATAACAAACCATTTAACTATTCAAAAGATGTCACTTTCGTCGAACAAAAGGATACTTCTAACACACCTCGAGTTATCACACCTGTGTCTGAGTCTTCTAAAGTTGGTCCCCAACCAAATTATGCACAAATTTATGGTCCTTTACCTTCACTTAGTGAAGTAAATTCAAAACCCGAAAATCGTCAAATTCTTAGATATTTTGACATTTTCACTTCTGACATCAAACTTTTAGAACGTGAGATTGAATTTCATTCTGAAATAAAATTTGAACATTTTCAATCGCCTCAGGTGCGAGAACAAAGAAATATTTTTCAGAAAAGAATTTTACCTCATGTTAAAAATTTGAAAAATTGTGCATTGTATTGGGAAAGGGACTTTCATAAGGAACTTGGACTGATGAAAATAGTTTTGGAGAAAACAGAAACATCGATTTCTAATACAAAACGTAAAAAGAAAATGTTGAGAAAAGATGTTGATCGACTCTTGGAAGATGTTATCTGTGCTGATATCCATAATGTTGTGTTATTCCATTCTTTATCATATGCATCTGATTATATCTCTGCTGATTCTGTTGATTCTGTTGAAATTGTTGAGAATACTGATAATGTGCCTCAGATCGAGTCTTTAAAAGTTGAAAATGAACGATTGCTAAACGAGCTTTCAAATGCAAAACGTCGTCTTCAATGGTGTCAAAAAGATTGTCAAAATCGTGAACTTGCTTTGCAAAACAAAATCAACCAGTTGCAATCCATAACTTTTAATCCAAAATTTGAGCAACTGGATGATAAAAACGCGTCTTTGAAATGTCAAATCTCAAAATATGAACAAGAACTTGCAAAAGTTAAAAAGGAATATGGTGTCATATATGATTTACTTAAATAGACTCATGATGAAGCATCAAACGAACTTGATCATTATCTTGCACACACTAAAGAAGTAATGAATTTTTCTGGAAATCTTCATTCTGAAAATCAAGATTTGTTGCACACTATCATTGAGTTACAGGAGAAGTTAGGAAAGTATGAACATGTTCAGCTTAACAACATTAAGAAATTTGCACCTGTAACACTTAGAAAAAGTGACACTAGAATGCCTACTGACAAATCACAAGATACTAATGTGCTTCCCTCTACTGAAACAGGAATAGTTGCCTCTTTTCCCAACGTCCGCACTTCACAGCCTAGGAGCAATACAAGGAAGAATAGGAAGTTGCGACCTAAGAAAAGAACAATAAAGAATGCTGAAGTAGAAGAACACCCTAGGACTTTGAATAAGACCCAAGTTGCACCCACTTTAGATATTGCGTCTGACAAATGTAATGGAAAAAGTGTTGTAACGAATGCTGAACCTTTAAGTACTTTTGATATTAAGTCTGACGCTTCTTGTGTTATATGTCGTAAAAGTATGCTTTCTGATTGTCATGATAAATGTGTTGCTAAAGCTATCTTATCTCGTTTACGGAATCCTAAGAAATGGAATACCTCTAGGCCCACTAATGCTTCTAAGTCTGTGCTTGGTAAACTGCCCTCTTTAGATTCTAAGAAACGCATCGATGTCCCTGTAGCTCCCTTATCACCTCCAAGGAATGTAGTACCACCTAGTGCATTCACTAAGACTAAAGCAAAGACTAGTTGGAGATGGCAGGAATGGTTACATAATACACTAGGATTTAAATGGATACCTATAATCATTGATAAGTGTGTTTCTACTATAAATGCTCCGGAACCCTCTAACTCTTCGGGTTCCACATCTACTTCTATTCCATCTGTGTCGTCTGTGTGTAATGCAGGTGATACAGATCATCCTTTGGATTGTTGATAGCGGATGTTCCCGACACATGACAGGCAATCTCAAACTGTTATCCAACTTTATTGCAAAGTTCATTGGCACTGTCAGATTCGGGAATGATCACTTCGCAGCTATCATGGGCCACGGAGATTACATCAATGGTAACATCGAAGTTAGCAGGGTTTATTATGTGGAAGGTCTCGGTCACAATCTCTTCTCAGTAGGTCAGTTCTGTGATGGAGATTTGGAGGTTGCTTTTCAGGAGAAAACTTGTTTCATTCGTGATCTACAATGAAACGATCTTATGTCTGGCACCCGCAATTCAAGTTTATACACAATCTCAATGCAAGACATGATTGCTTCATCTCCCATTTGTCTACTTTCAAAGGCAACATCAACAAAATATTGGCTATGGCACCGACGCCTCTCACATTTGAACTTTCAAACCATAACCAACCTTGCTAGATACAGACTTGTTGAAGGTCTCCCGAGATTCGGGTATTCTAAAGATCACCTTTGCTCAGCTTGTGAACAAGGGAAAAGCACTCGTGCTCATTTTCCTTCAAAGGTGGAACACAGCTCTCAGCATGTGCTTCATCTTCTTCACATGGATTTGTGTGGTTCGATGCGCGTGCAGACGATTAATGGCAAACGCTACATCTTGGTAATTGTAGATGACTACTCAAGATGGACTTGGGTCTACTTTTTTCGAAGCAAAGATCAAGCTCCACAGATGATCATCACCTTTCTCATGAAAATTCAAGTTCAGCTCTGGAACACAGTCAGACAAATCAGAACAGACAAAGGAACTGAATTTGTAAATCAAACTCTTCGGGAATTTTATGAGAAAGTGGGAATTGAGCATCAAACATCTATTGCACGCACACCAGAACAAAACGGAGTTTTTGAAAGACGGAACCGTGCGTTAGTGGAAGCTGCAAGAACAATGTTAATCAATGCTAAACTTCCAGATTACTTGTGGGCTGAAGTCGTATCAACTGCATGCTACACTCAAAATCGCTCAATGATTACTAAACGCCACAACAAAACACCTTTTGAGCTTATCCACAACAGAAAACCGAATCTCAAACACTTTCATGTATTTGGATCCCTTTGCTACCCAAATAATGACCGTGATGACTTTGGAAAGCTCAAAGCCAAAGCTGACATTGGAGTCTTTATTGGATATTGTGCTAATTCTATAGGTTACCGGATCTGGAATCGTCGTACAAAGCAGGTTATGGAAACGATTCATGCAAATTTCGATGAGCTTACAGAAATGGCTTCTGAGCATAACAGCTTGGAACCCGGTCACAACCGTTTAAACTTCCCTCAAACCCCATCATCAGCTGAACCAAGCCCCCAGCTTACTCGTCAACAAATGGAAAAGCTATTTGCTCCTTTGTTTAGTGATGACATTGATGAACGTGCTCCTGGTGTATCCGCTGTTTCCGCTGCTCAACCTGATCATATTCCAATACCTGATACACCTGCTACAACAACTACTGTTGAGGAAGCACCACCAGTTGACTCTACAACAACAGTTAAAAAAACTGCTTCCAACGACGCTGAACCAGCTGATGATGTTCTGAACAATGAAGTACTCCCACCTGCAGATTTTGATCCAAATGCGTTCTTTAACCCGTTTGCTAATGAAACTGCTGCACCTGATGTTGCGGAATCATCTACAAGCCATTTGAATCCTCAAAATCTGCACAATGTATACCAACATCAACCCTAGACACATCGTTGGACAAAAGACCATCCTCTTGAGAACATTATTGGTAACCCGAATCAACCAGTCGTAAAAAGACCATCCTCTTGAGAGCATTTATGCACTCACTGTCTGCCAATCTGAACCTAAAAACATTATAGACGCAATGACCAAAGACAATTGGATTGAATCCATGCAGGAAGAAATCAATCAGTTTAAACGTCTTGAAGTATGGGAATTGGTTGAAAGACCAACAGGGGTCTTCGTCATTGGTCTCAAATGGATTTGGAAGAACAAATTGGATGCTGAAGGGAACGTAATCAGAAACAAGTCAAGTCTGGTGGCTAAGGGTTATAGATATGAAGAGGGTATTGACTTTGAAGAATCATTCGCTCTGGTTGCTCGTCTTGAGGTTGTTCGGATCTTTCTCGGGTTCGCGGCTCATATGAATATAACGGTCTTTCAGATGGACGTCAAAACTGCTTTTCTGAATGGTCAACTGAAAGAAACGGTTTATGTCAGCCAGCCAGAAGGATTCGTTGATCCCGAGTTCCCGAACCATGTCTACAAACTGAACAAAGCTCTGTACGGACTCAAACAAGCTCCTCAGGCGTGGTACGATAAGTTATCATCCTTCCTCATTGCCAATAATTTCACCAAAGGTTCGGTCGACCCAACTCTTTTCATACAATATCACGGGGCACACATTTTAATCGTTCAAATTTATGTGGATGACATCATTTTTGGGTCAACACATTTAAAATACTCAAACGCTTTTTCAAAACTAATGAAAAAACATTTTGAAATGTCCATGATGGGTGAACTTACGTTCTTTCTAGGACTGCAAGTTCATCAATCACCCCGTGGTATTTTCTTGAGTCAGTCCAAATATGCCCTTGAACTTTTAAACAAATTTGGAATGCAAACCTGTGACACCTATGCCACACCAATGGCAGATACCAAGAAACTAGACGCTGATTTACATGGGAAATTGGTGGACCCTACCAAATACCGAAGTATCATTGGGTCTCTCATGTATCTAACAGCTAGCAGGCCTGATATTGTCTTTGCCGTATATCTTTGCTCCCGTTATCAGTCGAGACCAACTGAAACCCACCTCTCTGAGGCTAAAAGAATCCTCCGATACATCAAGGGAACCATTAATTTGGGGATCTGGTATCCGAAGGATTCTGGTTTTGAACTAATAGCTTTTTCAGACGCTGATCATGCAGGATGCTTAGATTCACGGAAAAGTACTTCAGGAGCATTACAATTTCTTGGTGATAAACTGGTGTCATGGCAATCGAAGAAGCAGGATTGTACATCGCTGTCCTCAACCGAAGCAGAATATGTAGCCATGTCGGCGTGTTGTGCTCAAGTCATTTGGATGAGAACACAACTCAAAGACTATGGTTACGTATTTGACAGAATCCCGATGTACTGCGACAATCGGAGTGCTATTGCGATCTCGTGCAACTCTGTTCAACATTCAAAATCAAAGCATATCGATCTTCGTAATCATTTCATCAAGGAGCACGCGGAACAGGATACTGTTGAATTATACTTTGTGGGTACTGAATACCAACTGGCAGATCTCCTCACCAAAGCCTTAGCTCCTGCTAGGTTTAATGAGCTGGTCCACCGGATTGGTATGCGGTGTTTGACTCCAGAGGAACTGGATGAACTCTTAAAACATTCTTAAAAACAGTCAAACACCAAAACTTCTTTTGTAAATATTTTTCAAAAACAAAATACAAAAATATAAAATCCAATAAAACAACAAAAATATTCTTCTATCTATATTTCTTTTAACATTGCAAGTACAAATATTCCGTCAACACTTTAATCTTTCAAAATTCAGTGTTTTTCTCCATCAAGTGTTGATGGGGAGAAAGCAAATATTTTTCGGTTTCATAAAACCTTGTACTTGCATGTTCCCTCATCCCGGTTGTTTCTTTAATAATGGTGGTCACATTTCTGATTTACTGACACTCCTCGGACTCAAATCTTTAAAATTTCATTATTATTTAAGTCGAGAGGGAGTGTCGTCAAATTTCTTTTCAAATTATCATTTGTTTGATAACAAAAATAGAAGTTATGGACATTGGATGTAAATGATAAAGGTGGAGGGACTGAAAGTGTCAAATGCTCAAAGTATTTTTTATCAAAATACTTCACCTAACTTTTCAAAAACATTAACTTCACTACATTTAATATCCACCAACTCATATCCTACGCATAAAAATCAACCCTCAAATCCGTCTGTTTGATCATCAATTTGTAAGTGGAAAATCATTCTTTGTAACTTTCTAAGCATAGGTCTTAAATCGTTTTGAAATCCAACGGCTAGATATTTATCTAGAAGTGATTTTGTGTTCTACGCATAAGCGTATGAACACATAATCAAGTGTGAGTGTTTTTGGTTAAAATGATAGAGTCAAAATGTTTATATAATCACATTGAAACCATCTTTATCATTAAAACTCACCCAGATACACGATTTTGAGAATTAAGGTTTATGCGTAAGTTTGGGGATTTTCATATGTGAATGTTTCTGGTTAAAAAGATAGTTGTTTGATGTTGTTTTTATGTTGAATTGATCATATCTAGGCTCAGAACTTACCCAGAAACACTAATTGCATATAAATTGAAAGTTAGGGTTTATGTTCTGGATATTTGGGTATTATTGATTCGTTGAGATTTTGATGTTAAAACTTGGATAGAACAACTCATTAGGCTTCTTAGACTTACCAGAACAAGTTTTGTGCAATTCCTATGGCTAGAACGTTTACTCGTAGAAATTAAGCTTTAGGGATTTAAGGTCTACGCGTAAACCATTTTCAACGCATAACTGTTTAATGAGTATTCATGGTTTGATCTGATAAAGATTGAATGTATGTGTTAATATTGGTGTTATGATAAACTTATTTCAGGATTTCTACGCGTGAAAATTCAGAATCAAGGTTACTTGAACATCTACGCATAAGGATCACCTTACGCGTAGAATGTTATGCGTAAGAGAAATCTTACGCGTAACCTTTACGCGTAAGGTTCTACAATGGGGACTACGCGTATCCTGTGAAGGATATGCGTAAACAGTGACCTCTACGCATAAAGGTCACTCTTACGAGTAAGCCTTAAGCTTAAGGTTCCATATACGCTTACGCGTAAGCTTTACGCATAAGGCCCTCTTTTCCTACGCGTAAGTCAAGAACCTACGCATAAGCTTACGTTTACGCGTATAACCACTCCTATTTACGCATAAGCTTGCAATATCTACGCCTAAGCCTAGTGTTAACCAAAATTATGAATTGTTACGCGTGCAAACTTGTAAATAAATAAATCATAACACCACGAAACCAATAAAGTCACTAATAAGCTTAAACGTTTAATAAGTTGTGAAAAATAAGTGAAAACTTGAACTTTAAAATTCAAAGTTAATCAACTCACGAAACTTATCACGACGTCTTGGGACTATTGGACTAACAAGTGACATTGGACTCGTAACAATCATCGACATATCACATTCAAATAATAGACAATAAAATCAACTGTTGACTAACGTAATGTCTTTTGATATGTTGGTTCTTTTAGCTAAATATCTTTCAGATCATGACATGGACGCTCAAATGCAAAATGTGGAAGCACCAAACATTCTCACTGTTGAAGATATCTTCCCTCATGGTTATCCAATGAAGATCGGAAAGAATAACCTTCGTGTTGATTTTGATATTCTCACCTGCTCAGAGTCTTCTTGTGTGATTACTGTGGACATTCTGCAGAATCACCCTTATCAGAACATGCTCACCAATTCTGCTACAGTGCATGAGATCTACATTCACCAATTTTGGCATACAATGCAAATGATCAAAGGTCAAAATGCTATGACGGTGACGCTCAACCACAAACAAGTCACCATCACACCAGCAGACTTAAGGGCTATTCTTCTCATTCCCGCCATCAAGCCAACTGAATACAATGCCACACCAACTGAAGAGGTCATTCTGCAATTCATGATCGACATTGGTTATGATGAAGCTACAAGAGTAATCACAAAGCATTCATACGTGGATCTTAAGAATATTCCTCAGCCATGGAGAACCCTCTACATTATCATCACCAAATCTGTTTCTGGACGTGACAGTGGTTATGAGCATCCCAAGATCATGGAACTACAGATCTTTTGGGCTTTGGTCAACATGAAACACATTGAAGTTAAAGCTTTAATATGGGACAACATGATGTCTTTCCTCTAAAATCTTGGCTCCAAGATCCCATATATCAGATATACCAAATTGTTGATCCAAAGAGCTCTAGGGAATAATCCTGATATCCCCTTGAGACTCAATGACCCCAACAATCACTCCATGTTGTACGAGCCTACACTCACAGTCAGATTTAAGGAATCGACAACAAAGAAACAAGGTGCAGTGTTGCCAGATCACCTTCTAACTGATGAAGTCAAACAACTTTATTCATACAAAAGGTATCTGGTAGCGGTTGATGAAGGCAAAGTAGGTTTTCTTGATGAAAAGTCCTCTGGTACACCTACTAGGAAAACCAGGAGAGGCAGTGCAGGGAGTGTTACAAGCACCGAGAGTCAAAGAAAGTTTCCTAAGAGGTCACATACTCTCAAAAGGAAAGTTCCCTCTAAGGAAGCTATTCATATTCCTATTCCCAAGCCTGAACCACAACGAAAGCTACTGGATGAAAGCTCTGAGGAAACTCCATCAGACGAAGAGGTTACCTACTCTGAAACTGCAATCGATGACACTCCAACAGTAGCTAAACCTCCCAGTCCAAAAGCTGATAAAGGCAAAGGAAAAACTCCTGTGCTTGAGCATGATAAGGAAAGTTCCGAAGAAGAACCATTGGATGAAGAAAAGGACTATCAATAGAAGTTGAAGAACCTCATACTCAAATACCTTGCCGATGAATTCGTAAAGGAACAAACTCGTGGCTCCGGAGGGTCAAGTGGTAGAACTCGAGCCACACCAGTTTCCGATGCGGTTAATCTACCCGATAAGGGAACTGGTACCACCATCACCCACGAACAAAAGCAAAGGCAGATTGAGGATTCCATCAACTTTGACATAAAGGAACTATACACGGAAAAGACTGAGAAAACTTCTGGTGAAGATACTAAGGCTGATGAAACGGCTAAGTCTAGAAATGATGAAGATACTGATTATGATAATTTTCTTCTAGATAGTCCCGCACGCTCCAAGGAGGAAACTTCTGAGCCACCTAAGGACCCTGAGCCACCTCACGTCTCTTCATCATCAGACTCGTCTTCTCACTCTTCACTTCCACCATCTAAAGGAACAACAAGATCCACATCTAAATCTGTGAAGAAACCAACTGACTCTTGGATATCCCGGGCTAAAACCAAGATTATCAAAGCTGTCAAGCAAGTATGGAAGAAGGATGTGCTCAACAAAAAGCTGAATCAACTCGCTGACAGTATCAATCTTCTAAATGACGAGATAGACAAGATGTCAAGTGAAAGGGAATATATTCAGAAGTCTATGCAATGAGATATCCAAGGGGAAATGAACGAAATGATTAGGGGCTATACCTACAAGTTCCTACTTGACAGAGTTCCTTGAGTTACAAGGGAGATGTTGACCAGATAGCTCTATCCAAATCTCATGAAATTGGTCAAGCAAACAATGAAATCCACTCCGGTTACAATGACGATCAATCCAATTGAGCCTGCAGTTCTCTCTGATGCAGAGTTGATATCCAAGCTGGTGCTACAAATGTCTCAAAGATCTGGAACTTTCACCTCTGACGAAAGTAAACTATTTGAGGCATTACTGGAATATCAACTCAAGAATTCATACAAGGAGCAAGCTGAAAGGCCTAAGCGTCCAAGAGACGATGATAAGGATAAAGAAAAAGATAAAGATAAAGAGCCTAAACGCCTGAAGAAATCTGGTGAACCTTCCTCCATGCCACCTCCACCGCAAAGGACTCCATCTCAACAACGATCTCCTCCACGCTCTTCTGCTGACAAACCTCAAGACTCTGAGTTACCACCTCAGACAGAGAAAACCGGTGATCACTTCGAGTACACTGGTGGTGACGATGAAGAGATACCTGAGCCCCAACAACAACCCACCTCTCCCACTTCAACAAAGAAACCAGCATCCTCATCTAGGTCAAAGAAGAAGAAGAAGACGCCTAAGGCTGATGTCGTCTCATGGCTAGACGAAGATGACACCGAGTTTGAATGGGTCTCTACACTTGTTGATGCTACTCCCGCCCTAACTGATGATCAAGATATGGTAGAAGGTCGAACATTGGAGCATGCTAAGTTACTTCAAGAGAAGTTTCAGGAGAAGAAGATGACCAAGTCAGAGTTAAAACGCATCAAGAATGAAGCCTTTCAATTGCTCAAAGACAGCTCGGAAAGTGCTATCGAAGTTGAATACCATCTTGAAAACATAGCACGAGCCATGTCTAACAACATCGATTGGCTCAAACCTGAAGCTAACATTGACTTCACACGAAAAGACAATGCTCCATACACACCGACTGGACCAGACCTCTACCAACAATTGGCCAACCAGATCAACCTAAGATTCCATTTCGCTACTTTTTCAACAAAGACCTGGAATTTCTTCTACACGGTAGCGATGGTTCAAAGAAATATGCTACATCACTTACATTTCCGTTCCCGGCAGCCATATACTCCAACTGTATAGCCATCGAGGAAAAGGCTACCCACATGTTTGCCAACAGCGTGGAACAGTATGACATCGATGCAATGTATGGGATTCACCATTGGCCGGAACGCCGAAGAATCTACTACAAAAGCTGCCAGGTTCGAAAGTCTAAACATGAAGTGTATAGTGATAAAGGGATCGTTGCTGTTAAGCATGTAGCTCTCTCTTCTAAATGGGACTACACATTCCTCCAGAAAATAGTGGTCAAAAGACAAGACAAAAGGGACCATGATTTCTGTGAAGCGGACTTTTAGAATTTGTCTCTCAATGACATTGAAGATCTGTATCTTGCCAAGGTACAGGGAAGAATGAGACAATTCTCGACTGAAATCCAACGTGAATACATCAAGTCCTTGCTCATCTTCATCAGAAGCATAGTGATCCAAGAACGTGTAGAAGACTTGCAACTTGCCGTTGAATCTTATCAGACACGCGTCAACTTCACCAGACCTCAGCTAGAACTTCGTGACATCAATCATCTTCCTCAATACACTCTCATCAGCAAACTGTTTGGAGTAGTCTACCGTAGTGAACTACATCGTGTAAAGATCTTCATAAGTTTGGAGATCACACACTGAAGAAAGTCAGGGACGGCTTAGCTTATCGGTTAAAGACGATACAACAAGGCATTGGGTCACCACAGAGATGGAATTCTCAGGAGAGACGGGATGTGAAGAGAATCATCACGCGGATTGATGAAAGGTTGTTCAGAAGGGACCAGTTCAGAACATTGGAGAGCTTTGTAGGTGGTCGTCCCAGGATTACCATGAAGAACAATTTTGTGAAAAAAGATTATGTGATAAGAAATATGTTGTGAAATTGCAAATGAATCTTTGTGCTACAGACTTAACCAATGAATTGATGATATCTTAAATGTTAGTAACTCGAAAAGACTTGTCCGGGACGAGTAATAATTTCAAGCTAGTTCGCTAGTGATGTAAACGTGTCTCGCAAAGGACTTGTCCGAGTAGAATGTACCATTCGAGAAACTCTTGGTAGACATGAACTTTGACGGGTTTGACAACCTTTCGAGGCTTGTCCACACCTTCAAGATAGTTATTAGAGCTAGTTGTCACCTAAAAACTGACAATGTAACTCTTTAACTATGCAACGTAACCGTGTCTCGCGGGGGATTGTCTATCTTGAGTTTATCAATTCAAAAAATGCGCTCTCCTCCCTCACCATGCAAATTTCTGTCAGAACACTTAAGCATGTGTGGAGGGGGAGTATTTCTGCAAAATAAAAACTCTCGAAGTGTTTCAAATGTTTCTTATTCACAAACACTTTGAGAAATTTTCAAGAAATCAGTTTTATGGCAATGGAGTTATAAGGTGATTAAGGTTAGGAATAACCGTCCTATGATCCACCAGAGCCGGAGGGATCTACCCAAGGACACTACCAATAGTTAGAATTAGAAGTCCTTAGGTATGATTATAAAAAGGAAAAAAAAATGAGAATCGGAGAAAGAAGGAGTTGAAGAATTAAAAAGAAAAGCAAAGAAAAGGGTGAAAAGAAATAGCCCTCCAGATTATTCAACTTAGGGCAGACACCGGGTTCAATTCATATGCTACTGGTTGTCACTTGATGACACCGGTATTGAAGATTAAAGTCGTCATGGACCCAGTGACGCATGCACTAAACCTTCTTAGCCACTCAAGCTTTTCTCAACAGAAACTTGTTTCATTCTCACAGGGAACCATACGTAAACTATCGGCTTTCTCTTAGAGATTGCTGGTATTGAAGAAGGAGACCCTCTCCCTACTCTCCGCTCAGGAAAACCAAAGCGCACTATTGAGTCTAGAGCCACGAGATTCATCAAAAGATCTCTTAGGTACACTTGACATTTTATCACTTGTCGTTCAACAATAAGGACGCAAGTCATACATTATCGTGTCCTTCACAGATCTTAGCAATCTGTCGAGAACATGTATGAGAGGTTCACAATTGTGATCCTCAGTGATTGAATGGAAACCTCGTGGATTACGCTTAGTGTGTCTCAAACGGTCTACAGTCGTGAGGTGATGCTTCAGTGTACCTCAGCGACTCATCTGAACTGTAGGTGTACTTTGGTACATCGCGTTATCTCACTTGTGGGACTCCAGTTCAGGAACAGCCTTTGTGAGAATTAGAGTTGTGTTTTCACACTATGATGTTAACACTCTCGAAGTTCAAACTTGTAAGTGCTGGAATCCGTTTATAACTAACCATTCTTATGTTTTCTTCTTATGGAAGCTCTGGAGCGGACTGATCGTGCAGATTCTTTACATGCTCATACCAACAACATCACTAATGGAAGTTCTCTCAAAAGGCAACACAAAGTTAGAATGATTCTTCATCATGTCAAAGAATCTACAAAGTTTAAAGACTAAGAGAACTACATCAGTACTGAAATCCAACGTCAAAGAGCGTGTGAGCATGTTGGAGAAAGACGTGGAGACACTGGAGCAACGAAGCAGACCTGATGCAGACAACAACAACATACTATCACTACCATCACAAAGAACAAAGATCAAAGAACAAAGAAAATGATGACGTCAAAGCAGAACCTTTCAAAGGAAACAATTTCTCTACACTGGGGAGATTGTTCGAATCAAGGCACTTCTCCTCACAAGAAAGAAGAATGTCAGAAGATGTCAAAGCTACTATTACATCAGTACCTTCAACGTTTATATTATCAATTACTAACACTTAGGGGGAGATTGTTGGACTCACTCCTAAACTAGAATTCAAGTGTTAGTAATTAATATGTAATAGTTAGCTTAATATGGCTTTTATGTTAGTAATCATGCCAAGGCTTATGTAGAAAGCCCATGAGCCTTGGACCAAGCCCATAAAGGAAAGGAAGGGAACTTGCATGTTGCCCTAGTTCCTTCCTATAAATAATGCTTGTAAACCCTCACTTGAGGGTTGGTTGTTCAATTCACTCATTCACTCTTATGCATGACTCTTCATATACTCATACGTGTGTGTGTGTGTGTTTGTTCATCCGATCTCTTCTTCTCTATTTCTTATATTGATGCTTGTGTTATGAATATAGGAACCTAACATTCATGGATTTCTAGTGGTTTTCATATGGTTTTTGGGTTTGAATGAGTTTAGACTAGTTTTCACCATTTGGATCATTTCTTGAGTTAAAGTTTGAATTTTGATAGTACTTTTGTGTTTAGAATCATTATAAGTGTTTAGGTTTTGGTTTGGAAGGCTTGAATCATCGTGCTTGGATTGTTTTTGGATTTAAAAGTGTTGTTTTTGAAAGTTTCATGTATGCGGCTTGACCCTCGAATAGGATTTATTTGATGCGGTTTGTCTTGAAGACTATGCGAGTTGTATTACAAATGAACGCTTATTGAAGCGGTTTGTCATCATTTGTATGCGATTTGTCATATTTTCGTGAAGCGGTTTGTCTAGTAAGCGGTTTGTCTATTGAGACAAAACAACAAGAAAGGACAAAGTAGTGGAAGTAGTGGGTGTACTTGTGTAGTATACGATTTGTCAACTTATGCGGTTTGTGTGTTATGCGTTTTGACTGTTAAGCTTTTTGTCAACTTAAGCGATTTGTCTCTTAAGCGATTTTTCAAGTAAGCGGTTTGAAACTTAAGCGTTTTGACACTTCAGCGATTTGTCAGGAAAGCGGTTTGACACTTAAGCGTTTTGACACTTAAGCGATTTGTCAGGAAAGCGATTTGAGTAGGAAGCGAGTTGACTGAAGCGGTTTGTCAAGGGTGCGATTTGTCTTGTATGCGATTTGTCTATTGAGACTTATCATTTTTGTGATACGTTTTTACGGTTTTCTCTTGATTTAGTAAAATCCCGTGAAAGAATCTATTTCCCGGTTTAATCAAATAGTAGTAAAATCCTGATAAGGATTTAAAAGGTACACTTTTGAAGGGTCATTTAAGCCCTTAATTGATCACTTTTGTATCCGTTACTAATTAATTTCGTTCCTTTTTACTTTTTAGGTCTCTTGAAGGCAAATTGTTGGAATGACACTTATTCGGACGAAAAGGGGCGAATATATGAAGAAAATGGCCAAAGTCAAGAATCGAGACACTCAAGCTGCTGGAACTGAAGGGGACGGCGTCACATCCAATTCATGACGCCGTCGCGACACACCTTGAGACGACTCAGAGAGCAAATAGCTATTTTGCACTTGACGGGATCAGGTTTAAAAGAGTAGGGCGTCATAACTCAGACGGCCTAGATTTGGATCCCGACGGCGACAGAAGATGAAGCCGACGGCGTCACAAGCATAAGGTGACGCCGTCACAGAGTTGACGTGGCCAAGATGAAAACTGCAACGCCCCCAATTTCGTGATACGCAGCGGAATTCAAATTGGGTGTTACTTCATGGCACAACAGTCATAACAATAGAAAACGATCTCTAAAGGAGTCGTTTTAAAAAGGATTTATCATTCAAATATAACAGAGTTTACAAAATAGGTCCCAGTTGGTTCCATTGTTTACAAAATACATCAATATAAAGTCTTTGATGTTTTGTGAATGATAAATATTTATATCCTTCTTGATCTAGTCCTTGCTCTTCCGACATTATGGACCTGAAATACATGCTTAAAACTGTCAACACAAAGGTTGAGTGAAATTCATAGAGTTTGTTTGATGGTTGAACACATTATGTTGGTAGTGTGAGTTAATTAGACTCACACCAATGGTTTGAAAACAAAACAGTAATTATTGTTTGGTACGACTGCCTCAAGTATATGATACTTGAGCCCGCTTTTGTTTGTCACCAAGCTCATGAAACCAAGGCGTTAACGTGTTCCAATATTAATTGGAGAATGTATTGGTACTTGCCCTAATAGGTAAAATTTGCCATTTTTACCTAATGTTACTCAAATATAGTGCGTTTGTTTGCCTACCCGATCAACACAAACGGGATTCGTCAATCCCAATAGATCTATTCACAATATTCGTGCTCACTCTCTCCAGTGATTAATGGTTCATGATTTAGGGACTTATGTTTGGCAAATGATGGTTACTTAGTGACAATATGACAATCAGATAAATATACAGTTTGAAAGCAATGTGTTCGATTTAAAATAAAGCATTTATTTCCCCCAAGGGTTTGTAAAAGTATTAAGTAATAGAAAGTGGGGCTATGAACTCACCTCAGAGTAAATGATATCAAATGTATAATGAGAATGATGGATATGTCGTGATAACTTCTACGAGAAACCTAGAATAGGATGTTGCGACTTAGGTTTGAAATAATGATGCGAAAGAAATAACAAGCCTATATACGTCTCTATGTTGATCATGATGTAGTACATGGTATTTGTGTATGTCGTTTATAGAAATGGTCTAGTTGTGAAAACGTGTTTAGTTTATATATACCGTACTACCGTTCGGGCCATCACAATTCAGAGGTCATGTAGTAAACGTTCGAGGAGCTAGGACACTTTAATTCGTAAATTCAGCAACTCGTCGATCCGTTTACCCAAATGAAACCCCTCACATGAGCTCCCTAGTATTGTAGCACTTAGTAGATAAAACATATGTTTTGTTTATATATCATAAGTGTCATATGGTTTGTAAACACAAGTTACAAGGTTGTTTGGTTATGATTAATAAATCATAATGGTTATCACAAGTATCGTCATTTCATAAATATGATCATTTGATAATGTAAGTATATAAAGTTATGTCGTTTGGTTTATGTTGGTGTCGATTTGCCAAGGTTAACACCTTAGTTAACGGTCTTGGGTAAATAAGCCTTGAGGCTTTAGCCATGGCCTTGCCGTGGCTTTGGTCTTGACTACCATGGTCTTGAGACTCAGCTTTGACCTTAGCCGTGGCCGTGGTCTTGGCCTATGGCCATTAGGCCTCTTGGTTTGAGTTTAGTTGTGACAAAAGTATAGTCGTGAGACTAAATATAGAGCAGTTTCAGTTTTTGAAAGATAATGGCCTGTTTAGACGTTTTCAGGGTCCGAGATTATTTACCATTAAAGGAAAATGTCGTTCCGGACTACTTTCGTGTTTTAACTTTTTGATGATTCAGACCAGAAGTACCACTTTCAAAACGGACAGCTGCTTAACAGCTTGTGTTTAGGCAGTTTTGGTGTTTTGGTTTCGCTAACTTCTATTGGCCGTATCTTTTGACTCATTTGTCCGTTTCGGGTGATTCAAGTTGCTATGTTTACCTTTTTATCTTGTCTACGATAGTATGTAAGTTAGAAAGTCCATATGTGACTGGTTTTAATGGTCTCAAATGTGTAGAATATGACTAGTTTACTAGTTTGTTACTTTTACGACAATATGTGAATTAAAACATATGATTGAGTATATGTACATCATGAATCAACATAGTAACTATATATATAGCATGAAATTGTCAATATTATGAATAATAAATATGAGATGATGGTGGTGATTAGTTGCTTACAACTTTTGGCTTTCAATTAAGAAAGGAGTAACTAGTAAGGATCTGACTTTGATTGAACACTTAGGACTTTGGATTGAGCTAGCTTTCTACACCTTGGCACCCTTGCAATCTTTAAGAGTTGGTGATGAAGTACTAAGTGACTTGAGTGGATCTAAACTCAAGAAGATCACTTAAACTTGCTAGAGATTTGATGTAGTAACTTGATATATGAAACTTCTTTGCATAAACTTGGAGTTTATAGATCAAACTATGGAAGATATGATGGTTTTATGATATGAACGACCCAAATCCATGTATGAGGGTTTTTAGGATGTATTTCACTTGCTATTTATAGGAGGGTAAGTTTGGTTAACCATATACTGGGTTAAATGTTAACCGTGGTTAAGTTAGGACACATGTAATGATCTAAATGAAGCATGGTTAGGATCAAGCCACCAATATGATGACTCCCCCCCCCCTAAAGTAGGCCATATGAAGATAAGATGACTTAGGTGGATATTTTTGGTATTATCTTGGTTACGGAGTGAGTTTTGGTTCCGTTAATAGCTAATTGTAAGTCGTTAAGTCACGAAACGTAACACCGGATATCGTAAAAATATGAAACTTATAGGAATGATTAAACTCATCAATATACTCAGTATTATCTTATTAAAATGAGTGATAAGTTTAATGGGTCGCGTAAACGCTGTTAAAACTGGAAACGTAAGTTAAATACGTGAAAAATGCAATTTATCAGAAAAGAACGAGATTTCAGGGAAATGACCGTGAATTTATTTAAAGTAGACTAAAATTAGTCTATAAGTGATATTATATGTCAAAATATGGTTTTCGTTATACGTGGGATAACTTAACAGTTATATTTGAAGTCTAAAAGTTACGCAATTTAAGCAAAAATGTAGAACGTACAAGGTTAATTTCTTTATGGTCAAAGGAGGAGGGAAATATTTTTGACTTTTCCAAAAATGTAAAAGTTTCTAAACATCTTAGAAAACACAGTGCAGGAATGGTTAAGTCTGGGTCTACGTAGAATTGTGTAAAACGTAAGTTTAGTCTCGTACGGGTCAGGGTTTATTTGGTAACATTTAAATGAAATCTTAAAAATTCTCATATTGATTATGAGTGATCTAAAAATTAATATGATCTGAGGAAAATTGTCAGAGTTGATTTTCGTTATGCGCGTGATGTTTAAATGGTGTTCCGACCAAAACGAATCTTTAAAACGATGTTTTCTTAATAACTTTTGCGAAGATGATCTAACGATTGTCAAACTCTCAGGATATTACTAAAATAAATTAACTTACGAGAATGTGAAATAAAATTTTACGGGATGAATAGTGAAAGTGAATAGTAAAAGTGAATAGTAATTTCTCGAGATGAATAGTAAAAATTTGAGAATGTATAGAAATCCTGAAAATGCGAATTGTTACAAAAACCTAATGGCGGCGACCCGACGGCCACACAATTAAAGAGTGACGTCGTCGCATATTGTAACTCTATATATAGAATTCGAATTTTCAGTATTTTAGAGAGTTAGTTTTGTGGAGTAAAACCTAAACCGAACGTAGGCTGTCTTGGGCAGTATCTTAGGGTTCCATACCCCATTTTACAACAAGATAAGTGATTTACTTCATTAATTCAATTATGTCTTCAATTGTTTGTGTGTATGCTTGCATGTTTTCCATGTCCGGCTAATTGACTTGTGTGTTTGCTTAGATCTGTGAAACCTAGGTATTGAATATTGATTGGTTGTCTCTTATCTTAATTGAAATTGACCTAGTATTGCGATAGGTCATTCGTTGTGTTTTTAATGCTTGAGTAATCTTTGTGAACATTAGTTTATAATCACCTAGAGTTATTGTAGTCTAAACATCCAAAGATAACCTTAGAATTAGTTTATGAATCCTAGAGATTTCGTAGGCAATAACCTTAAGGTATTCTCAAAGAGTTAGGAAAAAAACTCATACCCTACGACCTTAGAAGACACAACGCGTTAAGAATAAGGACGTGACAATTCAACCATCAATAGGAGATAACTAGGGAGTAATAGCATCTAGGTAAACACTTTTTTAATCATCATAAGAGCACACAACAATAGACATAGACTACCCCTTAGCTTAGTTAATTAGATAATTAGAATAGTAGAGTAATCGGTAGAAATACCAACCCCCCAAATCCAATACCCCGAGATTCGTACCTTTCAATTTTCTAAAAAATATAAAAAGATAAAAAATAATCTTCCTCAACCCCAACCTTAGCGTAGTAATTTCTCACTAGCATTCCTATTCCCCTAGATAACGATATCAATTCCCGAGGCTTACCCTAATACTACACTACAACGATTAGGTTCACTACCTAGGGTGTTGAAAAACTTGCTCGATGAAAAGGAAGTTCCTTTGACCCCGAACGCGCGTTGTACGCGTATCAAGTTTTTGGTGCCGCTGCCGGGGAATAGAATAGCCAGTTAGATTTCCACCTCGTTTAGGTTCCCTTGCTTGATTCCTATCAGGTAAGCTTTTTTTCCCATTTTTAGCTTCCTCGTAGTCTATCCCCCTTCTTCGTGACCTTTGTTAGTAACCCCATCACTTTTCATCATGGAAGGTGATAACCCACCAAACAACAACCTACCACTTAATCCCACTTTTGCCAACCAACTCCGAGCTCGTATTGTTAGTGAAATTGGAGAGCATAGGAAATTGAATAGGATAATTGAAAATGCACTTGAGGAAGCCCTTATGGAATCCACTGGCACTCTAGACAGTAATTCAACCTCAAGTGATTCAGATGATGAGTTAGAAGAAGGAGATTATAAGGTATTAGAAGTTATGGAAGGATGTAAGGAGGAGGAAGAACTTAGGGGGTATTTCGATTCATACCCTAATGGGAAGGAAACCGCCTATCACTATAACGTAGTTAACTTCCCGCATCCACCTTTCGAGCCTTGCATTAGAAGTGGTGACCCTAAAAATATTAAGATACCGTGCATGATTGGATACTTATATAGGGATCACACTTACATTGACTATAAGGCACCCATGAACATAATGTCTAAGCTCTACTACAATTGGATCATGAGCAAAAAGTTAGGACCTATGAGGGACCCCTTTCACCCTAGGAAAGTGAGTAACTATGTTGGGAGGGCCAAAGGATTTCATGTCTTCGTAGGTAACTTCACATATAGGTGTGATTTCATGATCTTGGAGGATGTTAAGGGCATCATTGATGGGTTTTTAGGAGATGTGATACTTGGGAGACCATTTATTGAGGAATCTAAGATGGTTTATGATCAAGAGGAAGGAATAGCCAAGTTCTCAAACGGGATCGAATGTGTTAAGTATATAATGCCCTACAAAACTAAGAAGTTTGGGGGTATTGACGATCTAGATGTAGACAACATTCCGGCCTTTGAAGTAGATTGGGAGAACAAGGTTCACTACACCACTTGTCTAGAGTTAGGCCCTGAGTATATTCGTGATGAGAGAAGAGTGAAAGAAATCGAATGGACCTCTAAGATTAGAGGAACGTAGGGGCACGACTTTGAGTCTAGCTACAAGACTCATAAATATAGAAAAGCGCTTCGTGGGAGGCAACCCATGCTTAATTGTTTGCTTGTTTGGGTGTCGTATATCTTTTATTGATTGTTTATTCTCATGTTTGAACATGTGAAAATGCTTTATTTTGTCTTTAACCTCGTCTTAATTACATATAAAGGTATTTTACAAAAGGGATAAGTGTACGGAGGATTACACATGTTTTCAAAAAGAACGTGAACATGAGAATTACGATTATTAAAAAGATATACATGTGTGTTTGTTCGAGTCAAATGCTTGTATCGAGTCATTATGGATGTTTTGCAGGAAATTTTTCCGGATTCTAAAGATATAAATTTTCCAGAAAATCGCAGACCAGTTTCTGTCAGGAACGGCGTCAGGGTCGCAACCTGACGGCGTCAGGAGGAGTAGAAACAGCTTGCTACTTTTTTTCATTTTCTAAGCCATTTATAAATTTTTGGAATTTTCCAGGTCTTAATTTTCCAGAAAATCTGTAAACATCCATTCCATAAGCATTATATCCTAGTTTAGTAGAGTCATATATATATTGTTACCGCCGATTTTACGTGAAGGTTTCGTTTGTTTTCTTCAAGTGTGTAGGTTTTATTTATCAAGAAGAAGATACATAAGATTGGAAGGAGCTTTTGACGCATACATTCTTCTTGGAAAAGATTTAACCACTACTTCACACGGATCCTACCGAGCTAATCAGGGGTGTATTAGTTTCTTTCGTTTTTAATTACCTTCCATTATCATAACTTTGATACTTTAGGGGAACATAGGGGACAATGTTAAGTTTAAGTGTAGGGAGGGAAAATAAAACGGGAACTTTGAAACTATGCTTATCCTTGACTATTTGCCTTGTCCAATTTCATCTGTGTAATAAACAATGAGAAATATCGGTTTGGGTAATTTTCGCACCAAATTTAAAATTTTTCATGACATGTAGGAGTGGGCCATTAGTCTTAATAAAGCGTCTCATGGATAGGAAGTTATATGAATAGCACAAAACCCTTTACCACTTAAATTCCACCCAAAATGTGAGGATCGCCCTTAGATTTGTAGGGATTAAAGAATTCCACTTTAATGCTTCGAGAGTGTACCGGTAGTATAATAGATTCTAGAACTTGTTTTGTGATGCATTCCGAGATCGCTAGTGAGACTACACATGTGTAGTTAGGAATAACTAAATGATAAGAGGCATTAGGATAACCCTTGTTTGATACCCATATTATAATTACTTCTTCCACATCGGTTGAGTAATTCCCCCACACCCTTGCGTTGTACTCATCTTTAGTACACGATACCCCTAGTTAACCCCTCAGAGCCTATCCTTTTCGCGGTTCTCATGATGTTTCGGTTTTCCGGAATATCAATGAAGAGCATTGTTTACAATCCATCCCCAAATGTACACCCAAATCGCCTTAGCCTACCTTGTATGCACTCACTTTTAGTGCATTATTGTTATCATACTAAACTCTTAGTTCAATTATCTAGTTGCTTGTATAAGTTGCTAAGTCGAGTCATATCCTTTGTACACAGTTTTGGGACGATTGGGACTCATGGGAAAAGTTAAATTTTATGAAGTGACGGGAAGGAACGTTAAATTCAAATTCCCTTTATTTACATAATAATGTACTCCAAGTGTTTTGATCTTTTCAATTCGGGTCAAATTAGTGTTAAAGTAATAAAAACTCAAGTGTAGGGATGTGCCTATAAATCCCTATTATTTTGATGTTATCGTAGAGGATGGTAGAGTAAAAGTGTATGAAAAAAAAATCGAAAAAAATAGAAAAAAAAGAGAAAAAGAAAAAAATAGAGTGTTAAAAAAAAAACATACGGGCTACTATCCTACATCTATCTTTAAATTTATGTTTTTTGTTTTAATTTATCTAGAGTTTAGAGTGTCAAGTCTTGGCTTAGCAACGCCATTCTTCTCATTTATGTTTGTTTGTCACAATTAAAGAGTGACGTCGTCGCATATTGTAACTCTATATATAGAATTCGAATTTTCAGTATTTTAGAGAGGTAGTTTTGTGGAGTAAAACCTAAACCGAACCTAGGCTGTCTTGGGCAGTATCTTAGGGTTCCATACCCTATTTTACAACAAGATAAGTGATTTACTTAATTAATACAATTATGTCTTCAATTGTTTGTGTGTATGCTTGCATGTTTTCCATGTCCGGCTAATTTACTTGTGTGTTTGATTAGATCTATGAAACCTAGGTATTGAATATTGATTGGTTGTCTCTTATCTTAATTGAAATTGACCTAGTATTGCGATAGGTCATTCGTTGTGTTTTTAATGCTTGAGTAATCTTTGTGAACATTAGTTTATAATCACCTAGAGTTATTGTAGTCTAAACATCCAAAGATAACCTTAGAATTAGTTTATGAATCCTAGAGATTTTGTAGGCAATAACCTTAAGGTAGTCTCAAAGAGTTAGGGAAAAACGCATACCCTATGACCTTAGAAGACACAACGCGTTAAGAATAAGGACGTGACAATTCAACCATCAATAAGAGATAACTAGGGAGTAATAGCATCTAGGTAAACACTTTTTTAATCATCATAAGAGCACACAACAATAGACATAGACTACCCCTTAGCTTAGTTAATTAGATAATTAGAATAGTAGAGTAATCGGTAGAAATACCAACCCCCCAAATCCAATACCCCGAGATTCGTACCTTTCAATTTTCTAAAAAAAATATAAAAAAGACAAAAAATAATCTTCCTCAACCCCAACCTTAGCGTAGTAATTTCTCACTAGCATTCCTATTCCCCTAGAGAACGATATCAATTCCCGAGGCTTACCCTAATACTACACTACAACGATTAGGTTCACTTCCTAGGGTGTTGAAAAACTTGCTCGACGAAAAGGAAGTTCCTTTGACCCCGAACGCGCGTTGTACACGTATCAAATCCCGTGGATTCTGTAATCATGTCTACGATCACCTCTTTCGTTGCTGATGACGTTCAAGCTGCAGGATCCGATACTCGTCCTCCCATGCTGGATAGAACCAACTATGACTCTTGGGCTCAAAGAATTCAAACTATATTGCTTAGGAAAGGAAAATGGGGTTAACATTCTTAAGTCAATTAATGAAGGACCATATCAAATTGAAACTACTAGAGATATCCTTGAAACCGCTGCTGATGGTTCAGTTTTATTGGGACTGGATAGGCCAAAGATGTATGATGAGCTTGATGATAAGGAGAAAATGAGATACGATGCAGACATCAGAGCATCAAACATTATACTTCAAGGTTTACCTAAGGACATTTACAAGCTGATCAATCACAACACTGAAGCTAAGGCAGTATGGGAAAATGTTAAGATGCTTCTCTCTGGTTCAAAATTGACTAAAGAAGACAGGGAGTCTCAGCTTTATGATGACTTTGAGAATTTTAAAATGAAACCAGGGGAAAGTGTTACTGACTATTATGTGAGATTCTACAAGCTTGTGAATGATATGAGGAACATCAAAATGACAATGCCAAATATCCAGCTCAATTCAAAATTTGTGAACAACATGAATCCCGAATGGCACAAATTTGTCACTGCTGTCAAGCTGAACAAAGGTTTGAGGAACACCAATTACGAGCAATTGTATGCGTATTTGCTCCAAAATGAGAAGCATGCTGCATTTGAACGAATGGTCATGGAAAAGTTTAATACCAGTACTGGTGATGCAAGTTCTTCAAATGATTCAACTGCATTCTACACTAATGTGGGAATAACTACTAAAGCATCACAAGTCATACCTACTGGGGATGGTAACCACAAACTCATTCCAGATCCAAGTTATAAGCCTTCAGACTCATTCATGGAACAACTTGCCAATCAACTGGCTCTAATGGTTAAGCAAAACCTGAACTTCACCCCACATACCAACAATCATCTCAGAACTGCTTCTAACCTTCACAATCATGCTACGGTTAAAGATGGAAGGGTAGTTGTGCAAAACGTGCAGGGAAGGCAGAATGCTTATCTTCCACATAATGAGCAAGGAAATGTTGGGGTTGGTGCTGGTTATGGGAATGCTGGTATAGATGGAGGATATATGGGTAATCCGAATCGTGGAAGGAACATGGCCCAGGGTCAAGTAAAACCGTCATTCAAGTGCTACAACTGTGGTGGAGAAGGACACATAGCAAGGAACTACACTCTTCCAAAACGTCCACAAAATGCAGAGTACTTCAGAGACAAAATGCTACTGGTGCGAGCTCAAGATAGTGGAGCTGTGTTGAATGAGGAAGAATTGCTATTCCTAGCTGAGGGAAATTCCAAAACTTATGATGCTGACGCGGATGAACAGCCAGTGCAAGGTATGGGTCTGAACAATCCCAACGCATTTCAAGTTGCAGATTGTGATGCATTTGACTCAGATGTCGATGATGAACCAACTGCACAAACTATCATTATGGCTAGTATCTCACCAATGGTTTCTCCAAAGGTTCCTTCACCACAACAGGCCAGTTGTCCCATATGATCAATATGTGAAACAAGATTCATGACAAAGTACAATCAGCTAAAATTATTGAATCAAATATTGAAAATTTGGGTAATAGCAATGTTGTCCCATATGATCAATATGTGAAACAAGATGAAAGTGAAATTGTACCAAGTGATGCATCTTTTGCAGTCAATGATGACTATATTTTTATGAATACACTGCATGTGCTCCTAATGATTCCATAACCTTTGAACTAAATGCCTATAAGGATCAAGTTGCCATATATGAACAGCGTGCTAAATTTGAACTGACTACCCGTGAGCAGGAGATGGATAACCAAATACGTACAGTTATTAGAAAAAGTAATTTTAGGGAAGAAATGTTAAAACAAGAGTTAAACTCCTTACAAGAAAAGCTTAATAAAACTGTTAAGCAAAAGCGAGAACTTCAAAAGAATGTAAAATTGCTTAAACATGAATTTAATGCTAAGAAATCAAAACTTTTAAATGATTTTTCCAACCTAAAAACTTTAAAAAACAAACTTGAAAACAAAATGTACGTACAAGGGAACACCATTCAGACTGCTCACTTGATCAAAAAGCAAAGAGTGTTAAGCGATGAGCACAGTACTAATCTAGTAGAGGAACCCAATCCTGAGGTTGGTAAGAAAGCAAAATCTGCTCAAAAGGTAATCTATGATGGCCATGAGATCCTTAAACCTAGACAAACACCATCATGTATAGAGGGCATTAAAGAGGATAGAAAATTAGAAGATGCCTCGAAAAAAAAATGGCAAAGAAACTAAAAGATCCTTGGTGTATAAAGAATAATATAACGCTTAAATACCATGATTACACTAAGGAAAATTGGATTGCTTTGAATAAGTTAAAACCTCAAACTCAATTGACCCCTGAGCAAGTGTTCTGGAAGAAAGATTTGGATAAGCAAAAAGTTGATAATCTTATTGAGAAGAATCCCCCTTGTAGGAAATTACCTCCAACCACTGTGTATCCCCCAAATACACCTATGCATTTAGTGCCCAGAACTCTTCCCACTCAAAACAAGACCTTAATCAGCCTATATGTAGTTTACCAATTATTTGTTGATTTTGAGAAAACGTGTAAGAAGAGAATCACACCCACAGGGATTACTGAAGGGGAAATGGGTTTTGAGCAAACTAAAGAGTGTTATTTAACCGAGGTTATGCCTTTCTTTAAAAAACTAAAAGAACAATTTGAGAGTCTTCAAAAGGGTGTTTAATGAAATGTCATAACCTCGTACCTTAAGGATAGTCTAGAATGTCTATGTGAGATTGTTGAAGAGGATAAGATAGAGAAGCCACTTGATAGTGCGATTAAGGATTCATGCTTATATGCCAAACGATCTCAGGAGCTTTTAGTGCCTCCTAGTACTTCAGATCCCAGCACTTCTAGACCAGGAATGCAAAAAGTAGTGAAACCAACTAATGTTCCCATCGTTCCCTCTACAGGAGTAATCAGTGACACTAAGGCAAGCTGGTCAAAGCCTCCAGGCAATACAAAGAAAGATAGGACCTCGCTAGCTAAGAGTGATCAAGGGAAGGAAGTAGAAGACCACCCTAGGAACAATAAGTTTGAGTTTAATAAGACGAATCGTGTTGATTCTAGTATTAGCTATAAGCATACTGTAATTAATTCAAATTCTGCTACGATTTGCTAAACATGTAATGAATGTTTGGTTTCTGGCACTTATCATGAATGTGTTGTGAATGAATTAAAATATGTTGCTAAGTCTCCAGTCGAAATTGTTAGAATTGCTAAACAGGTTAAGGATGTCAGAAAACCAAGGTGGAAAAAGATTAAAAAACATTGGAAACCAACAAGAAGAAAATTTAGTAATATAGGTTATCAATGGATACCTACTGGTCGTAAATTCAATCTTAATGAATTGTGCCCTAAATTATCTAGATCAATGCCCATTAGGAAATGGATGCCCACTGGTAGAATTATACCTTTAAGAAGTGAACACACTTTAAATAGATCTACTGTCACTACTAGTCCTGCATCTACCTCTAATGATATCATTGATTCTGCTTCTGATGTGGGTGTTCCAATCTCGTTTACTAACTAAATAGAACCCATTCTAGCATGGGGATCCAAATTATCCAGTCATTCATACTTTTCTGTGTTCAACTGCAGGTCGTACAAATCGTTCTGTGGTATTTGGACTTAGGCTTTTCCAAGCATATGACTGGAGATCGCTCGTGGCTCATGAACTTCGTGAGTAAATTCATCGGGACTGTTAGATTCGGGAACGACCACTTTGGGGAAATTATGGGTTACGGAGATTATGTTGTTGGTGACAGTGTAATTTCCAGGGTCTATTATGTTGAAGGTCTTGGTTATAATTTGTTCTCTGTTGGTCAATTATGTGACTCTGATCTAGAAGTGGCCTTTAGAAAACATACTTGCTTCGTTAGAGAACTTGATGGTGTTGAACTTTTAAAGGGAACACGTGGAATTAATCTTTACACCATCTCTATCGAAGACATGATGAAGTCCTCTACAATCTGCTTGTTGTCTAAGGCTTCGAAAACAAAGTCATGGTTATGGCATCGTCGTCTCAATCATTTGAACTTCGGAACCATAAATGATCTTTCTAGAAAGGACCTCGTAAGAGGTTTGCCCAGATTAAAATATGAGAAAGATCATCTTTGTTCAGCATGCCAATTGGGAAAAAGCAAGAAATATGCCCATAAACCCAAGCCTGCAAACTCAATTATGGAAGTTCTTCATACTCTTCATATGGATTTGTGCGGACCCATAAGAGTTCAAACCATAAACGGGAAGAAATATGTGCTAGTCGTGGTTGATGACTATTCTCGGTTTACTTGGATTAAGTTTTTGAGGACAAAGGATGAAACTCCAGATGTCATCATCAAAATTATTAAACAGCTGTAGGTCGACTTAATAAAACAGTCAGGATTATCCGAACAGATAATGGAGCTGAGTTTGTAAACAAAGAACTAAGTCAGTTTTATGAAAGCATTGGAATCATCCATCAAAGAAGTGTTCCACGTACTCCTCAACAGAACGGTGTAGTTGAAAGACGAAATCAGACTCTTGTCGAAGCTGCAAGGACTATGCTGATCTACTCAAAGGTTCCAATGTTTCTCTGGGCGGAAGCCATTGCCACTGCATGCTACACCCAAAACCGTTCCCTTATTCACACCACTCATGGAAAAACTATTACGAACTTGTCCACAACCGAAAACCAGATCTCTCTTTTCTTCGTGTATTCGGTGCTTTATGCTATCCAACAAATGATGGCCAAGATTTAGGAAAGTTAAGAGCTAAGGCGGACATTGGAGTTTTTGTTGGTTATGCACCAAACCTGAAGGGTTACAGAATCTACAATAAAAGAACCCGAGACATCAAGGAAACTATTCACGTCACATTCGATGAGCTGTCTGAGCAAATAGCTCCTGGACAATCTAGATCTGGACCCGCATTTCAACATTCATTAAGTAGTCCCATTAGTTCTTCTCTTGTACAGAATCCCACCTACAGTTCCATATGTACCTCCATCGGGAGAAGATTTTAAGAAATTGTTTGATCCAATGTTTAATGAATACTATGAGCCTCTTGTTAATGCTCATTCTACACCATCAACAGTGGCGGCTCCTAATCCAATCGACACAGATAATCCAACTGTTTCTGTGTCTCTATCTCAAAAAGCGACTGCTGCAGATCACTCATCATCATCCTCAAATCCTTAATCCTCGAGTGTACATCATGGGAATGTTACTGCCAACTTTGATGGAGATAACCCCTTTGCCACTCCAAAAGATGAACCGTTTGAAAATATATTCGCCCCTGAACCAACACCTGAATTGTCTTCATCAGGGGATCCAGATTCTGCTACATCGGTTCCTTATCATAAACCACATGAACATCTCCGAAAATGGACACATGATCATCCATTGGACAACATTATTGGGAATCCGTCTCGTCCGGTATCCACTCGTAAACAACTTGCCACAACTTGCCAACTTGCCAAAGATGTCAAAACAGCAATGTCTGAGGAGAGCTGGTTTAGTGCTATGCAAGAAGAAATCCATGAGTTTGATCGTCTTGATGTATGGGAATTGGTACCAGCTCAAGATTGTGCTATGATCATTGCCCTCAAGTGGATCTTTAAAGTAAATCTTGATGAGCACAGTGATCATCTGAAAAATAAGGCAAGACTGGTGGCTAAAGGATACCGACAAGAGGAGGGTATTGACTTTGAGGAATCATTTGCTCCGGTTTCACGAATTGAGGCTATCAGAGTCTTCCTGGCTAATGCTGCTAGCAAGAACATGGTGGTATACCAGATGGATGTAAAGACTGCTTTTCTTAATGGAGATCTCAAAGAAGTAGTTTACGTCAGTCAACCCGAAGGTTTTGTGAATCCAGAACATCCTACCCATGTCTATCGCTTGAAAAAGGCTCTTTACGGCTTGAAGCAAGCTCCAAGGGCATGGTATGATACACTGTCAAAGTTCCTATTGACAAATGGATTCAGCAAAGGAGCAGTAGATCCCACATTGTTCAACAGAAAATCAGGCAAACACTTAATTCATGTTCAAATTTATGTTGATGATGTTATCTTTGCCTCGACTGACCCTAATGAATGTGACCATTTTTCAAAGAGATGGGCTCCAAATTTCAAATGTCTATGATGGGACAAATGTCATTTTTCTTGGGATTACATACTTCACAAAGTCCCGGAGGCATTTTCATTAATCAATCTAAATATGCTAATGAAATTTTAAAGAAATTTGGATTTGATTCTTATGACCCTGTTGACACTCACTTGGTGGAGCGCACAAAACTGGATGAGGACCACTCAGGGATCATGGTTGATCAAACGAAATATCAAAGTATGATTGGATCTCTGATGTACCTAACAGGCAGTAGACCTGATATTTTGTTCGTTGTATGCATGTGTGCTAGACACCAGGCTAAGCCTACCAAAAAGCACCTTGAAGCGGTTAAATGGGTCTTTCGGTATCTCCAAGGAACCATTAACATGGGACTTTGGTATCCGGAGGACACCAATATGTTACTAACAGCATATGCAGATGCAGACCATGCAGGGTGTTAAGATGCACGTCGAAGCACGTCAGGTGGTACTCTGTTCTTGGGAGATAAGTTAGTAAGCTGGTATTCAAAGAAACAAATGAGTACGTCTATATCCTCTACAGAGGCGGAATACATAGCCATGTCATCTTGTTGTGCTCAAACCTATGGATGAGATCATAATTATCTGACTATGGCTTTGAATTCAACAAAGTCCCTCTGTATTGTGATAACAAAAGTGCCATTGCCCTCTGCTGCAACAATGTTCAACATTCAAGAGCAAAGCATATCGAAATTCGACATCATTTCATCAAGGAACAAGTGGACAAAGGTGTGGTGGAACTATATTTTATGAGAACTGAATATCAACTGGCAGACATCTTCACTAAAGCTCTTCCTAGAGAACGTTTTGAGTTTATTCTTCCACGACTTGGCTTGAAGAGCCTACAACCTGAGACACTTAAACGTCTTCAGGAGAAAGACGAGGAGTAAAGGTGTTTCTTCATCTATTCTTTGAAAATATTTTATAGAAAAGCAAAATACAAAATTATAAAACCAACAAAAAGAAAATAGAAAAATATAAAATTTCAAAACCTATAAAAATCAGAAAATTTCGAAAAAGTCCAAAAATATGTTTTTATTTATATATCATGTTATATGGTTTCGATAACATCTACGGACTTAGATTTGTCATTCGAAGAATTACACGGGTCTTTAGATGAAGTTTGATCAGTTGTAAGATATTTTATTTAAAAAAAAAAAAAAAAAAAAGTTGGAGAAAAAATGATGGTTTATTGTCATTTTAGGCAGTAACCCGTTTTTAAAGTAAGAACAGAGCTATGCTTCATCCAAATTTAAAACCTCACACTCTGATTCTAAAAACAAAATTTTTATAAGGAATATTTGTCGCCAAAAAGATAAATGTTTCCAACCAAATATTTATCCTTCTAAAGATTCTTCTGAAAAATATTTGTCATCTAATGAAAACAAAATTGCTTTGAAAATATCTCAATCTTTATTTTGAAAATCATCTAGACTTATCATCTGTCAACATATCTATCACTCAATCAACAACTTACGTCATTGATTGAGGGGGAGAGTGATTTCAAACATATCAAAAAGGATATTTTTCAAACAATTGGCACGTAAATGTTCAAGGTCTAATTTTGGATAATCATAAAGAACAATGTTTTATACAATTGGATCCAGACCAAGATTGTGTTTTCATAAGATCATTAAACATGTTTTAAACAATGGAATTTAAAGTCTCATACTCTGATCCTTATCAATTTAAATGTTTCAAAAGAAAGTCACAATTCTCCTCATAATCTTACAAAATTAATTTAAATCAATAGAGATCACAAATCTCAAAGGGATTGAAAAGTGTGATCGGGGGAGAATTTTTGATTTAAATTGGATTTAAACTGATAATTCCATAAGTAGTTTTGGTAATGTAATAGTAAGCACTCCTCCCTACATGTGACAAACGATTTCAAAATTTCATGCACATGTCAAGGGGGAGCATTCATCTTGAACCAAAATGGATTGAAACGTGATTGATTTATCTCAAAGTGCAGGTTCCCTCTAATATGTGCAAAACTCTTTTGAATATCGATGCACATATTGAGGGGAAGCGATCAAATGAAAACCTCATCCTTCCCAAAATATTTTGTACAAAGTACTTAAAATACTTGATTTGGTAAGGGAAGTGATGATGATATCTTTAGAAAATAGTTAATCAAAGATTGAAGTTCTCATTCTTAATCTAAGACTTCAAAGTCCTCTTGCCTCCATGTGCTAAAACAACTTCGAATACTTGAAGCACATGTTGAGGGGGAGCTTTTCTAAAATATCAAAAACAATTAAGGTACAAAATGCTTTGATTTTACATCACAAGTACCTTGATTGATTTTCAAATGGTTTTCAATTGGTTTCAAGGCGGAATGAACAATACCTAAAGACCGGCCAAATTTACTTTATGCACGGAGATATAAGGATGGTTAGGTTAGGTATTTGTTCCCATGATCCCACCAGAGCCGGAGGGATCTACCCATGGACAATCCACTAGATAGTGTAGAGTCCTTAGGTATAATGAAAAAAGTAGAAAAATGAGAAAAGGGAAGAGTGCTGACTGAGGCAGAGCTAGGACTGGAACAAACCCAACAAGGTTCTAGTAATGAAGTCTCGGTAAGCACTGAAGGGGTTGGAGAATGAAAAAGAAATGAAATGAGAAAAGGGTGAAAAGAAATAGCCCTCTAATAATTCAACCTTAGGGCAGAAACCGGGTTCAATTCATAAGCTACTGGTTGTTACTAAGGTAACGCCGGCATTGACGACAAGACGTCATGGACCCAGTGACGCAATGCACCTAAACTTCCCAAGCTACTCAAATTCCTCTTAAAAGGACTTGTTTCATTCTCACATGGAACCTACATAATCTATCGACTATCTCCTAGAGATTGTTGATATTGAAGAAGGAGACCCTGTCCCTAGTCTCCGACATAGGAACCAAATGTGCACTATTGAGTCTAGAGCCAAGAGATCATCAATAAATCTCATTAGGACACAATCAATGAAGACTCACTATTTCACACAATATGGAAAGTGAGAATATACTTTAAGAGTCCTACGCATTATCTTTGTGGTATTGCCAGAACATCCGAGTGATATGTTAAATATTCACGATGAAGATGGAAATCCTTCTAGAGCCAACATCAAACAAGCTCTTGGTGGGTGGCATGTGAGATCTATCCAATAGATCAATCATGTGACAACTGGACAGAAATGATGCGGCGATTCACATTTTGAATCAATCCTGGTTCAGGAAATGGATTGACGAATACCTTTGAAAAACCAGTCTATGTGCTCAAAAACTCTTTTCCATAGCACATCGACTGTGTATTACATTTTCAAAATCAAAAGGTATTTATGATTGAAAAATTGATTTCCCTTATAAAACCTTCGTTGTTATTGCAAAAATTCTTTCTATTAAGCAATACTCGAGTGTTTCTCAAATCATTTTCTTCAATCAGCGAATCTCAATTTGCTGGTTCACTCACTCCGTGTTGTCATCTTTGAGACGTTCCAGTTTGAGAACGGCTAGAGCAGCTGTGAAACCCTGTCAAGGAGATTCTTCAGAATTATAACTGATCACAGGCAGTACTTGTACTGATCATTGGGGAACAGTGGTTCTTGCAACCTATTCAACGAAGGTGATCAAAGACACTTTTTGTGCGCTTTATTGCTAACTGTTGTTTGCAGGGACACCCTACGGTTGCAGTTGATCAGAATTGAGGCGTCAATCCATAGCCGCATGCTCACACAACGCGTTCATCTCAGAGAAATCATGATAAGTGCATATCTTCATCAAGTGACCCTGATATTTTCACTCCATGCTTCTGCTACGCTGCTGCAAATATCATGAATTAACAAAAGCTTCCGCAACTCTGATGAGAAGATATCATGATCCAGAATGTGAGCATGTCGGTCCAAAAGTCACAACTTCACATGATGGCAACACTACAAGGATGAGTCAGAGATTTATGGTAGCTGATGATCTCAATGCTGACTCAAAACTCATCATCAGGTGGATCAGTTAAAGACCTCCACTTGAATGAACAAAACATACAGAAAATGAAGAATCAAAGACTACGGACTACAGAGCAAAAAACTTAATCAAGAATCCGAGAACACTGATAACATCAAATAGTCCTGATTTTCTAAGCGTTAATTTCCCTCTTTATCATCACATTTTGAGTAAAATGCTAGTGAAAACATCCTTATTCCTTATTATTTCATTTCAGGACCTATTTTATGTAAAGAAGCTGTAATTGGAAGTTTTCAAGCCCTATGGATGAGTTGTCTCTTAACTACGGGGTAACCAAGTGCTGAAGTTACGACGTAACTAAGATTATGAAAACTACGGCGTAACCCTCAGCTCAGGTTACGCTGTAATAAAGAAATGCACATGATTTACAAAAGCTACGGCGTAACCCCAGCTCAGGTTACGCCGTAGCCATGGATAAGCACAAAAATTGAAGAGTTACGGCGTAACTACCTAATAATGTTACGCCGTAACTAGTATTGGAGCCTATAAATAGTCGAAGGTTTCACCAGTTTTAATCATCTCTCCTTTCCCAAACCTTTTAGGGTTTGGGTAGATCAAAACACAGAATAAGAAGCATGGCTTAGGAGCATGAATAACGAAGTTCTCGTCTACGATTTCCATTGTATTTGAGTTTGAATACCTTTTATACTTTTCTAGGACTTATTCTATGAATTCATGTTATTAATTAAAGTTTGCATTTATGTTATTGATATTCTCATTAATTCTTTATAGATATTTGCTAGTCTTTTCATAGATCGCTAGTCTTGGTAATATTATAAGCTTGGTAGTATCTAAAGGGCTGGGAGATATGACCAACTGACCCCAGTCTGATAGATTGCAAAGTATGGGAGGAATTGGCCATAGTACAACCACTCTTCGTGTGCGAACTGACCAAATGATCACATATCAAGTGGAGGTATTTAAGAGGTTAGGGGGAATCTAAGTTCCTAACGGCCGGGTTTCCACCGACTAGATCTTGCATATTTGGCACTTAATGACTGCTATTAGGTTGCTGAATGATCCCGGGTGACCTGTTCATCTTGGTGAGGAATCTAAGAACCATTGGCCATGACGAATTGACCAAAGGAGTCTGGTGATAATTAACCACTATATTGAACCTCATATCGAGAATCTATTCATATTTGTATTCTTCGTTAAGCTTCATTGATTTATCTCTTTACCCTAAATTTATGGTGTCTGTGT
Organism: Chrysanthemum makinoi; assembly: GCA_910596185.1. NCBI lineage: Eukaryota > Viridiplantae > Streptophyta > Magnoliopsida > Asterales > Asteraceae > Chrysanthemum > Chrysanthemum makinoi. Next base: position 73,567,280 of record OU343218.1, on the reverse strand, counting down.
GTGAAATAATAGCATATCGATGAATTATAACAATCTTGTCATACCAATATATATTATCAATATCATTTCTAATCATCTTAGTTCTTTCAAGGTCACAGCTCTCTTGGGATGATACTCGTATTTACCTAAGGCTTTACTACATCTGATCGGGTTCTCTGCCCGTTAATATGTGTTTATCCTAAGTTATCTAAGTTTTATAAATATTAAAATCAGGATGAAATAGCACATCAGCTTTTTGGCGCCGCTGCCGGGGAGCAGTTAATGGAAGATCTAAGGTATATCATATTCACCTCATTAAGAGATTTGAGCACTTCCATAAGGTACGTTTCTCAATATCTCATATTGCAATATTACACATTTTTCCTTCGATGATATTAGTTACGGCGTAACTTCTATTAAGAGTTACGACGCAACCACTATATAATCTCAATATTTCTTCATCTCGTCATTCAATCCATGGCTGGTAAGATCTATTACTACTCTTTTTGATTCGTTTCTTTCGATTATTCAATTAGGGTTTATATTTTAATATTTTCAGGATCTTGCTTATTTGATTATATTATTGCTATTGGTTTGATTAATTGATAATTATGATGAATTCCCCATGTTATTTTGATTCGTGTCCTTTCATTATGGGTCATTTAGGATGTTTTGACTTAATTTAAAAGGGTTTTGGGTCAAACACAAACCTAGTGGGTTAGGAGCGGTCTCTCAGCACTAATAGGTTAAAAAATTATTTATACCTTTTACCATTTGGAAAAAAACTGATGGTTCCGGTGTAGTCTATTGCTGAATTAGACCATCTGTGGTGCTGAGTTTCTGGGGAAGGTTACGGCGTAACCTGGGGATAAGTTACGCCCGTACTGCTTGAGTATGTAATTACGGCGTAACCATTGTGTTATGTTGCGCTGTAACTGCTTGAATAATCTAATTACGGCGTAACTATACATCAGTAAGGTCTGCATTTAACTATTATCCGTCTTAATTGCAGGCGCAAACAACCCCGCTCAATGGGTTAGCTTTTTGGCATACCAAGATGCAGGAATTAGGCAATTATGCCTTGATGAGTACGAGAAATTGAGGAGGAAAGACATTAGTCAACCGGAAGCCTTGGATTTCGAGGCATTTGATAGTTTGGCCAATGGAAAAGCTGGATGGAAGTTGAGGAAATTCTGCAAGATAAAAGTTCACATGTTCAGTGGGGGAGTTCACATGCAATGCTTGGATAAGGCTTTTTAGGATCACGAAACCGGTCATTCCGGAATATGTTCGGGAATTCCTTGCTAGTGTTGAGTTCCAAAATGAGATTGAGGATGATGATGAGGAGTCGTTGTTTTTCCAATTAGGGGGTGTGAAAAGGAGTTTGACTTTAAGGCAATTTACTGAGAGAATGGGCTTGTATACTCATGAAGAAATGGATTCGGAAGCTTTTCCAAGGTTTTACAACACTTGTTGGAGGCATAGGGATGAAACTCAAGACACCGTAGCCTATTTCAATCGGATTGCTATTATGGATGGTTACGATTCTAAGCACCCACCAACCTACACAATGGTTAGGAACCCCATTCGCCGTTTGGTGCACCGACTCCTTGCTTGCTCTATTCGGGAAAGGCATTCTACCAAGGAGAAAATGACCATGGATGATTTATACCTCATGGAACGGATGGACGGGGGAAATCACATTGATGCCCCCCACTATTTGGCGAGGTTCATGGGCGGTGGTGCTAAGGGGTTTACAGCTAGGAGCCCAATTCAGGGGGCTCATTTCATTGGGAGATTAGCTAGGAGCTATGATTTGATGACCTATGTGGCATTGGCTCGGGTGTCCCGTGGTAGGGAGACTAGCTTGATTGGATTGAATAAGCTAGTTGAGTTCGGGATTTGCACCCAAGACGTGTATGGAGTGATTGAATTAGTTGGGATAGCCCCGAGGAGGGAAGTCGGGGAAGGTAGTGGTGCTGGTGGTGAAGCCCAAGAGGATGCTGAAGAGCGTGTGCCTAGGGGTCGAAGAAGGGCACACGTTAATGTGGGGGAAAGGTTACAGATCATCGATGAGCGGATCGAGGGAATGGCTACCCACTTCAACGAGGAAATTGATAACCTCGGGGTGGGTTTATACGGTCTAAGTAACTAATTTGAGGGTTTTGCTGGTACAATGGATCAAGTGCAGTAGCTCCAGCAGGATTTCTTTAACTGGAGTGTTGATCATACGAGCCAAATGCTACAAAGCATGCACTTGAGCCACCCTAGATGGCAGGGACCGGGGTATGCGTACCAGCCCGACATTCCCGACATTGGCGTCCAAGGAGGAGTGGCATTCATGCAGGCCGAGCCCACTCCTGGTAGCACCACAAGCACCCCGTTCGACCCTACCCAATTTCACTCCATGGATCACGATCTTCACAGGGATGATTGATTCCCCTGTTTGTTGGAACAATTTGAAACAATTTAAAACTTATGTCTGTAATAACTGAATTATTAGGATATTTGTATGCTTAATTAGCGATTGTACCCATGGGTACAAAATTTTCCATGTATTCTGTGCAGTATCTGGTTCTGTGATACGAATTACGGCGTAACCTTTGGGTCAGTTACGTTGTAACCTATGCAGTAGTAGGAAAATTTTTTGGCGATATAATAGTTAGGGCGTAGTCTCCGGAAATGATACGCATTAGCAACCTCATGACCTACCTTCAACCTTTAGTGAGACATCTTGGGCAAGCATTTAAGATGGGAGTTTATTTCTTTCTTGATTATTTTTCATTTCTATTTTATTTTTCCTTTTTTTCTTCGTATAAATAGGACTTTGTACACTTCAAGTGGGGGGATAGGAATAGAAATGAAGTATGATTACTTAGCTTACTTGCCCTAATTTTCTAGTTGGTTTTCAAAATTTTAAGCTCATTTGAAAAAAATTTGTCATATTTTTAACCAAACTAGAATTACATAAAGCCGAGCACACTATAACCCTTATTGCCATTGGTGAGATTTAGCCCTTCCGTTTTCCTCATTTTACCCAAATCTACCAAATAATGAGTGTGCCGATAGTATTGCAAACTTTAGAACTTGGCTTTTACATCACTTCGAGACCATAGACGAGTAGTGTATCAAGTTAGCTTGATGCATTTGGAAAAGGCGATTTGAAAAAAGTAAATTTTTTAGGATTAAACCAAAATAGCCCATATGTGTTTACTTGTGTGCGTTTATCGATTAGTCAAATTGGCTTTTCGACCTCCGTGTTAACCTTTTTTTTTTGCACTCTCCTTTAGTGCAAGATACCCCTAGTTACACCCCTTTTGAGCCTATCCTTTCATTTTCTAACCCTTATTTTTGTTACACCCTTACACCTTAGCCTACCGTGTAGTCTTACCTTTTTATTTTGAAGTCATTGTTCGCCCTAGTTCGAGGTTTGAATAAAAGTTTCGGAAGGCGTACCTAATCTACATCATACTGAAGATCGTCAAAGACCCCCAAATTATCTCCTTATGCTCAGTTCAAGTGATGGGATGCATATATGTTAATATTAGTGCTGAAAAGTAAGCACTTTATCAATTTAAGAAATTGGCATTGAGAATAAAATCTTCGATCACATTCGAAGGTTGGAAGAATAGTGCAAGAAAGAATAATGGTGGATTCCAGTGACATATATTGATCATATGAAGATGAACCTTGAATTAACGGTGAGGCGATGGAAACTCGGTTTTAAGCTAAGACTATTTGTTTTATTTTCTTTTCACCCATTAAAATATCCCATGCCTTACCTTACTCTTTTTGTCGTGAAGCGTGTCTAGGTGATGCAACGAGCAATCCTTGATGTCTTGGCCATGGATTTGGTCTTGTATCATTGATTTTGTCCACTTCGTCATGACACGTTAGTAATGACACTACCCCAAAGCCTTTGAATTACTATAACCCAACATTGCTTTCTAAAATCTCTCTTAACCTTAGCTCTAGTTGTGGAGTTGTGTGTAATTGCCAAGTTTATGATAGAATACTTACTATGACTGTGCAATTGAGTGATCACCCCAAAATTAACACTTAGATTAGGATGAGAGTGAGAGTGTTTTCGTTCCCATTTCGTGAGGTGTTCGGCTCTTATTAATATTCTAGCATAAAAATCTTAAACTGCACATTCCTTGAGGATGTATCTTTTGCAGTCTAAATTGGTCTACTTGAGGGCAAGTAGAGTTTAAGTGGGGGGATATTTGATAACATCAAATAGTCCTGATTTTCTAAGCGTTAATTTCCCCCTTTATCATCACATTTTGAGTAAAATGCTAATGAAAATATCCTTATTCCTTATTATTTCATTTCAGGACCTATTTTATGTAAGGAAGCTGTAATTGGACGTTTTCAAGCCCTATGGATGAGTTGTCTCTTAGCTACGGCGTAACCAAGTGATGAAGTTACGACGTAACTAAAATTATGAAGACTACGGCGTAACCCTCATCTCAGGTTACGCCGTAACAACGGATAAACATCTAAATGACGAAGACTACGGCGTAACCCTCAGCTCAGGTTACGCCGTAATAAAGAAATGTACATGATTTACAAAAGCTACGGCGTAACCCCAGCTCAGGTTACGCCGTAGCCATGGATAAGCACAGAAATTAAAGAGTTACGGCGTAACTACCTAATAATGTTACGTCGTAACTAGTATCGGAGCCTATAAATAGTCGAAGGTTTCACCAGTTTTAATCATCTCTCCTTTCCCAAACCTTTTATGGTTTGGGGAGATCAAAACACAAAAGAAGAAGCATGGCTTAGGAGCATCGAATAACGAAGTTCTCATCTACGATTTCCATTGTATTCGAGTTTGAATTCCTTTTATATTTTTCTAGGACTTATTCTATGAATTCATGTTATTAATTGAAGTTTGCATTTTTGTTATTGATATTCTCTTTAATTCTTTATAGACATTTGCTAGTCTTTTCATAGATCGCTAGTCTTGGTAATATTATAAGCTTGGTAGTATCTAAAGGGCTGGGAGATATGACCAACTGACCCCAGTCTGATAGATTGCGAAGTATGGGAGGAATTGGCCATAGTACAACCACTCTTCATGTGCGAACTGACCAAATGATCACCTATCAAGTGGAGGTATTTAAGAGGTTAGGGGGAATCTAAGTTCCTAACGGTCGGGTTTCCACCGACTAGATCTAGCAGATTTGGCACTTAATGACTGCTATTAGGTTGCCGAATGATCCCGGGTGACCTGTTCATCTTGGTGAGGAATCCAAGAACCATAGGCCATGACGATTTGATCAAAGGAATCTGGTGATAATTAACCACTATATTGAACCTCATATCGAGAATCAATTCATATTTGTATTCTTCGTTAAGCTTCGTTTATTTATCTCTTTACCCTAAATTTCTGGTGTCTGTGTGTGTGAAATAATAGCATATCGATGAATTATAACAATCTTGTCATACCAATATATATTATCAATAAAATTTCTAATCATCTTAGTTCTTTCAAGGTCACAGCTCTCTTGGGATGATACTCGGATTTCCCTAAGGCTTTACTACATCTGATCGGGTTCTCTGCCCGTTAGTATGTGTTTATCCTAAGTTATCTAAGTTTTATACATATTAAAAACAGGATGAAATAGCACATCAAACACCAAAATGTAATATCTGTTTGTAATTGATGTAATTGAGGTGACCTCCTTTAGGGGGAGATTGGTAGGATTTAGAAAATCCTATAGTTAAAGAGTCGGTCACCTCAAGTATATGTATTCGTTAGAAAGCTCGTAATCGTAGTTATTTAGTGTTAGTAAGTAGTTTGTTAAGAAACACCGTGGAGGACGGACGGGTCTTTACCCACTGTATGCCTGATCCACAGCCCGTAGGAGGCGTGCCTTGTAAGAACCTATAAATACCCTTTTTCTAGCAAGACAAAGGGTTGGAGCTTTCATAATATCATTTTTCTTTATCTCACTAAAGTTCCCAACACTCTTCACTTTCTCTCTCTAAACCTCATATCATACGCCTCATATATTTGTGTGTTTGTGTGTTTATGAAAACCAATATGTTTCAGGGGTCTTACAAAACATCGTACCTCGATCCAAGGTTTGACATCTTTTAACCTTTCAACCATAAGAGGATCAAGAAAATTCTTTCGATTTCTCAATTCATTAACGCTAGGAACTTTTGGACTTTTATCTACTTGCACAAAAGGCGACCTAATAACTTCTTCAAACCTCCTCTTCTTTGTTCCACAACGCTCGAGAGCAATTTTCATGTGAGATGACTTCATGTGAGATTGGGTCATTCTCAACCTCTTTTCCCTAGGCTATTCCATAGGATGAAACACATCATCTTTCTGTGGTGATTTGACAACATCTTCCTGTGAGACGTTGAGGAGTCCATCTTTCTGTGATGATGGAAGATTAAGCATTTGCGAATCAAAAAAATTAACAAAATCATTGACTTCACTGCAATACTCGTCAGCAAGATCAAGACCCTGTCAATGAAATGCAAAAACTTAGTCAAGAAAATTAGGATATCCAATCGTAAACCACAATTGCATTGAAAATTTGTCACTCATGATATAGTTTGTATATTATTATTATCTGATAAGAACTTAGACCCTATAATGTATCAACCGAAAAGTTGAACTCTTATCCAGAATACATAGAATCTACAAAGTTGGAATATAAGTTAGCTTTAATCCTACAGGATATCAGTAAATTACCTTTTCAACAGCTGATGGGATAACTTTGTCTTGTTGTTCGGGTTTACAAGTATAAAACTGCCTACAAAAAGAATTTACCACGTATTAGTAGACAGTCTTAAAATATATACAAAAAGAATTTACCACGTATTATAAAACTGCATACAAATGCACATTTACATTTACGAGTATAATACTTGGTACGATATTAAAAGAGATACAAGCTGAATAGATTAATTGATTCTGTAAAGCCCCAACCCGATAAGGGCAGAAGTGTCACATTCTGGTGTCATATCAGAACATACAAATAAAATCCTCACAAACGGAAACCTTAAAAATGAGGTATCAAATCATATAAACAATTGACTGACAAGGAAATACAATATCCAAAATGAAAAGAAAACTCAAAATAAAAGCTCTTCAAAATAAGTCCCAAAGTAATAAGGTGCTAGGGTTGGTGCACTCAGATACTCTAACTCTCAGCCCATCGAAGCCCATCTTCCAATCTAAAACCTGCCGCAGGAAAAGAAATGCGACTGAGCTTACAAAGCCCAGTGAACAGATATAACAGAAACGAAAACTAAACAAAATAGAAATACGAAATAAAACAAAGAAACGAATAACAAAGTCACAACGGAATGAGATCAATGAATCATTGAGGATTTTGCGGAAACACAATCATACAGAAATCCGGAAGAACAAATAGCAATTAAGAACAAACACATATCATATTGATGGCACCAACGCAAACGCATCAAGATAACCAAACATTAACTAAAGCAGGAAATTCGAGTACATATGAGCCAGACGAAAGGTCAAAAGGCTAACGGAAACAATTTCTAGAAAGTAAACATGGCATTCATACAAGTCAATTAATCTACATTTAACACACTTAATACAATATTGTAGCAGCGGGAATAGCAGTCAAATCATGGCAGTCACACATGCAAATAGAAAACATAGTGGGAAAACTATAACTAAATAAGCAAAAGTCATAGCATAGCAATTAGAAAATTATCAAAACAAATATCATAATTAAACCATTTTCCAAACCAAAACTTAATATAAACAGAGTCTAAACATGGCAGATCAAACATAAGCAGATAGATACACTAACGGATAGGCAAAGTTCACCAGATTAACTGAACAATCATACTTAATAAACTTTTAGGATACTCACTATCACACTAGCACATTCATCTCACAGATCAACTAATTCACATAACGATAACTAACATGATATCAGATGACAGCCTGCGAATCATATTGAAAACATATTAATCATATCCTAGCATAGTAGACGGTAGTCACTTAAACATACAAAAGCATAACCACATATAATAACATATAATAAGCCTAGCACATAATTATAAACACTTGAACATACCGAATCAACATCAGAATACTTAATACCGAAATAACAGATAAAGATTTAGTTAACTACCACGAGCCCAGAACATATCATATCCGAAATATCTTTCTTATTCAGAAGGTAACCTCATAAACTAATTGGAGTAGCTAGCTCCCAGAATTTTGTGAAGACGCGTATGGCATACGACATCATTCACCGAAACATATCGATAACAGATCGATCTAGGATGCATCCATACGCCCCAACAGACAGATAGTGGTCATACTATCAATAAACAGATAAAGGAAAGGGACGTGGCAAAACATCACTCTACTGCCCTAGAGTCATGTCAGAGGTGCATCACTGACACGGACATGGAACCCCCATGACTAGTGAGTATATTGGCTCGGGTGTCAAACTAACTTAGGTCAAACAGATTGTCATAATTGACAATCATCATAATCAAACACAAAGTTCAACAGATAACATATCAGATAATTCATATCATAAGGTTCATGTTCAAAGGTTCAGAAGTCAGAAGTTAATGTCGTAGTCACACATCATACTTTCATAACCAAATGTTCACAATTCAGAAATTCATAGTCAAATATAGCAAGGTTCAACAAATGTGTGTATCAAAGTCTTTCTAACATAACGTTCAAGTCAGATATTGCATGATTCAATAAAACAGGTGTTTCAAACAAGCAACAGATCAAACAATCAGGAAGGGTTCATAGCAATGGCATAGGAAACCCTAATAATTGAAATAGAAAAGCTAATGAAAGAAAACGTCATAAGAAACCTTTACTGAAAAGATCAGAATATCTGTACCTCAATCGAAGCAAATCAAAATAGAAACGTAAGTCACACGATGCATCAATCCCGCCGTCCGGAACCTATATGAAGTTTGATAACGCTTATTAAAGTCGGATTACTCATTTTAGACGGCTTTCCATTTTTAGCAGGTTCCAACATTTTTGTAACTTTTTATTTTATAGTCGATACATTTAACTCAAATGTACATGCTTCTTATTACCCTTGTTTTAACTTGATACAAAAATAGACTAACTGATCATGGGTCGATTTATAAGGCCTTCTCCCTTTGATATTTCATGTAGTTAAAAAAAATCATGATTTCATGCCAACAATAAAGGGTCCATCTTTTAACCATATCAAATCAGTATATTATTTTATAAGTAATATTTCAATCGTGTATAGCATGCATGTGCAAAGTGAGGTCACAAGAATTTCAAAAACTAACTACAGTAGGGTCGACATGTATGGGTCAAAACATGGGTCCTTCTTCATTTGTTATTTCATGAGTCTACTGTTATGATTTTACGGGTCTTTACTACGTCATTTTCTGAGAGGTTTTCATGCAATGGTTAACGTGACCCTTCATGTGACCAATTACCATTTTGTGTGACATAGTTAACATATCTTTAATGTAAGTTTTACTTTGTGAAAAACATGCATTCGAATGGAGAAGGTAATACACAGATAAACAAAGAGAATTGCAAGAAAGAGAAGTGAGACGAGATGACGATATAAGAGGTTACCCTTGTAGCGTGTACGTGTGAAAGAAAACAAAGACCAAGACGAAAACGAAGCCAACACCTCGTGACTTAACCACCACAGAACTAAGCCAAGCCAGCCTCCTTCGAATGCAAACCCACCCGACAAGAGCAACAACAACACACCCACTCCTGTAGCCTTTCGAATCAGCAGCGCAACCACCCTTCTTCGAACCAAGCAGTACTTCCATAAACAGCCCTTCTTAACACCCTACGAATCACCCTTTTTGCCTAGCAAAACTCACGACCAGGAGCAACCAAAACAGCCTTCGACCAATATACCCACGACCCACGAGCACCACGATCCAATAGCCTTCCTTGGCGCCTAACGAGTCTCCTTTGGACCTCCTTGTTGTCGACTGGAAAATGGAGAAGGAGTTTCCTTGCCGTCACTTTTGCAATATGGGATTTAGGGTTTGTGTTGTGTTATCATGTGATACGTAAAAAAAAGAAAATGGGAATGGGTGGAGACTTGGGTTTGCCGTGACTAAGGAGAGACAAGGCCCAACCATATCTAGTTGGGTTTTCAATTTAAGTTAATGTATTGTGTAGATTGTGAAAATTTGGCCCATGCATAAATTTAGACATAGATGTAAGTTAACTTGTTTATCTTGCACAAGTTAGTCGTTTACGAGTTAGGTTGGAATCAAAGTTAATAAGTTTGACATAATATACATATTTCACAATCGTCGAGTCTCAAGGGCAAAATGGTCTTTTATCACATTTACGATTTTAGGGTTTTACAACTCTTCCCCTCTAAAAGAAAATTTTCGCCCTCGAAAATTGAAGTATCGTGAGCACTGGAGACGTAACGGTTTAAGGCGAACATAGCAATCCATAGTTTCACACAGTCATAACAATTTCGGTTCCAAAGCGTACAAAGCTTATATACATATGTATGTCGGTGAGAATCTCACGAAAAGGTACAGAATTCTAGACAAACATGAGGAGTGCCAAATAACGGATATAAGTCCTAGTCCATTCACGTACCAACCCCTGGCATTTCCCAAGATGTCGTATGATTTCAATAAGTTCAAATTATATGATCTCGGTATTATCACGGTGATCAAGCGTCATAATACTTGCATCACATAACAAGTCCTTATTGTCATCATATTCGTCCCGGTCATGACAAACCACATAACCAATATCACAACAAAACATATCACATACAGATAGCAATTAACATACCAAAACAGACCAGATACACATACATGCAGCATATAATACATCAAACCAACTTACCATAACACAAAGAAGGGAGGCCACCAACTTGCTCAAAACGGTTCCTCATGACTCATTACTGACGATCCAAAAACAAAACTGAAATATACCCGAATGCAAAACGATAAAACTTCACGATTCAAACCGAGTTCTGAACAAATCAAAGAAAAGCAATACCGGTCAAAATCACTTAACAAAATATCAACCGCCTCAAAAACGCATGACAACGAATCGGAGTAACACAAGTCGCGCCCAAAGCATACGAAGTAGATGAACCTTCTCAGCCACTGGTTGAATCTTGTCTTCGTGTGTTGCGTCCTTAGTTGATCCGTCCATTTTCCTCCAAAGAAGCATCCCCGATGTCTCAGCAAAGAAGCACGGTATCCGGAAGTGGCTTCGCCTTCCGAACCTCTCCGGGACAGGGACTAAGAATGCGCAAAGGTCGTACCGCACTATCATCTTCTAATACGATAAATCTCCATCTAACGATCGGCATCAGACGGATGTGCGAAGACAAAATAAACAAAATCAACAAATGCTGAGAAGTGACCAAATTAGTGAAGACAAAAGAATATCGAAGTCAAATCGGAACGACAACCAAAAGGAATCGGAAGAGATCAGAACAGACGGAAGCCTAGTGTCTACCCAGTCCTCACAGACAATCCTAAGGTCAACAAGACGAAACCTGGCTCTGATACCATAATTGTAACGCCCCAACCCGATAAGGGCAGAAGTGTCACATTCTGGTGTCATATCAGAACATACAAATAAAATCCTCACAAACGGAAACCTTAAAAATGAGGTATCAAATCATATAAACAATTGACTGACAAGGAAATACAATATCCAAAATGAAAAGAAAACTCAAAACAAAAGCTCTTCAAAATAAGTCCCAAAGTAATAAGGTGCTAGGGTTGGTGCACTCAGATACTCTAACTCTCAGCCCATCGAAGCCCATCTTCCAATCTAAAACCTCAGCAGAAAAGAAATGCGGCTGAGCTTACAAAGCCCAAGTGAACAGATATATACAGAAACGAAAACTAAACAAAATAGAAATACGAAATAAAACAAAGAAACGAATAACAAAGTCACAACGGAATGAGATCAATGAATCATTGAGGATTTTGCAGAAACACAATCATACGTAAATCCGAAGAACAAATAGCAATTAAGAACAAACACATATCATATTGATGGCACCAACGCAAACGCATCAAGATAACCAAACATTAACTAAAGCAGGAAATTCGAGTACATATGAGCCAAACGAAAGGTCAAAAGGCTAACGGAAACAATTTCTAGAAAGTAAACATGGCATTCATACAAGTCAATTAATCTACATTTAACACACTAAATCCAATATTGTAGCAATAATAGCAAATCATGGCAGTCACACATGCAAATAGAAAACATAGTGGGAAAACTATAACTAAATAAGCAAAAGTCATAGCATAGCAATTAGCAAATTATCAAAACAGATATCATAATTAAACCATTTTCCAAACCAAAACTTAATCTAAACAGAGTCTAAACATGGCAGATCAAACATAAGCAGATAGATACACTAACGGATAGGCAAAGTTCACCAGATTAACTGAACAATCATACTTAATAAACTTTCAGGATACTCACTTTCACACTAGCACATTCATCTCACAGATCAACTAATTCACATAACGATAAATAACATGATATCAGATGACAGCCTGCGAATCATATTGAAAACATATTAATCATATCCTAGCATAATAGACGGTAGTCACTTAAACATACAAAAGCATAACCACATATAATAACATATAATAAGCCTAGCACATAATTATAAACACTTGAACATACCGAATCAACATCAGAATACTTAATACCGAAATAACAGATAAAGATTTAGTTAACTACCACGAGCCCAGAACATATCATATCCGAAATATCTTTCTTATTCAGAAGGTAACCTCATAAACTAATTGGAGTAGCTAGCTCCCAGAATTTTTGTGAAGACGCGTATTGCACACGACATCATTCACCAGAAACATATCGATAACATATCGATCTAGGATGCATCCATACTTCCAAATGCATGTGATAGTGGCCATACTATCAATAAACAGATAAAGGAAAGGGACGTGGCAGAACATCACTCTACTGCCCTAGAGTCATGTCGAGGTATCACGATCACAGGACATGGAACCCCCATGACTAGTGAGAATATTGGCTCGGGTGTCAAACTAACTTAGGTCAAACAGATTGTCATAATTGACAATCATCATAATCAAACACAAAGTTCAACAGATAACATATCAGATAATTCATATCATAAGGTCCATGTTCAAAGGTTCGAAGTCGGTTAATGTCGTAGTCACACATCATACTTTCATAACCAAATGTTCACAATTCAGAAATTCATAGTCAAATATAGCAAGGTTCAACAAATGTGTGTATCAAAGTCTTTCTAACATAACGTTCAAGTCAGATATTGCATGATTCAATAAAACAGGTGGTTCAAACAAGCAACATGAGATCAAACAATCGAAAAGGGTTCATAGCAATGGCATAGGAAACCCTAATAATTGAAATAGAAAACTAAAAAGAAAACGCCATAAGAAACCTTTACTGAAAAGGTCAGAATATCTGTACCTCAATCGAAGCAAATCAAAATAGAAACGTAAGTTACACGATGCATCAATCCCGCCGTCCGGAACCTATATGAAGTTTGATAACGCTTATTAAAGTCGGATTACTCATTTTAGACGGCTTTCCATTTTTAGAGTGTTCCAACATTTTTGTAACTTTTTATTTTATAGTCGATACATTTAACTCAAATGTACATGCTTCTTATTACCCTTGTTTTAACTTGATACAAAAATAGACTAACTGATCATGGGTCGATTTATAAGGCCTTCTCCCTTTGATATTTCATGTAGTTAAAAAAAATCATGATTTCATGCCAACAATAAAGGGTCCATCTTTTAACCATATCAAATCAGTATATTATTTTATAAGTAATATTTCAATCGTGTATAGCATGCATGTGCAAAGTGAGGTCACAAGAATTTCAAAAACTAACTACAGTAGGGTCGACATGTATGGGTCAAAACATGGGTCCTTCTTCATTTGTTATTTCATGAGTCTACTGTTATGATTTTACGGGTCTTTACTACGTCATTTTCTGAGAGGTTTTCATGCAATGGTTAACGTGACCCTTCATGTGACCAATTACCATTTTGTGTGACATAGTTAACATATCTTTAATGTAAGTTTTACTTTGTGAAAAACATGCATTCGAATGGAGAAGGTAATACCACGGTAAACAAAGAGAATTGCAAGAAAGAGAAGTGAGACGAGATGACGATATAAGAGGTTACCCTTGTAGCGTGTACGTGTGGAAGAAAACAAAGACCAAGACGAAAACGAAGCCAACACCTCGTGACTTAACCCACTGACGAACCAAGCAAGCCGCCTCCTTCGAATGCAAACCCACGACAAGAGCACACAACAACACACCCACGACTGTAGCCTTTCGAATCAGCAGCGCAACCACGCTTCGAACCAAGCACCAGCGATTAAACGACCCTTCTTAACACCCTACGAATCACCCTTTTTGCCTAGCAAAACTCACGACCTGGAGCAACCAAAACAGCCTTCGACCAATATACCCACGACCCACGAGCACCACGATCCAATAGCCTTCCTTGGCGCCTAACGAGTCTCCCTTGGACCTCCTTGTTGTCGACTGGAAAATGGAGAAGGAGTTTCCTTGCCGTCACTTTTGCAATATGGGATTTAGGGTTTGTGTTGTGTTATCATGTGATACGTAAAAAAAAAGAAAATGGGAATGGGTAGAGACTTAGGTTTGCCGTGACTAAGGAGAGACAAGGCCCAACCATATGTAGTTGGGTTTTCAATTTAAGTTAATGTATTGTGTAGATTGTGAAAATTTGGCCCATGCATAAATTTAGACATAGATGTAAGTTAACTTGTTTATCTTGCACAAGTTAGTCGTTTACGAGTTAGGTTGGAATCAAAGTTAATAAGTTTGACGTAATATACATATTTCACAATCGTCGAGTCTCAAGGGCAAAATGGTCTTTTATCACATTTACGATTTTAGGGTTTTACAGATTCCCCAGCCAAAACTTGTCCAAAGATGGGCTAAAGTTAAAAATGATTATCAAATTAAGATAGAATCTATGTCTACATCTAAACCCTGTGTGGGCTTAAATGTTGTACACAGATTAAATGTTGTACACATATTATGTACACAACTAACACTGAATGATGCAAGCATATGTAAATTGTCAAGAAAAATAAATCAAGACATCGAACAAACAGATAACTTAATATACTTGCAACTGCATATTTACAAGTATAATACTGATTTAATTACCTTTTCGTAAGTCTCGCTGTTGACTTTCTCCTTCTGTTCTCTTTTAGAAGTGTAAACGTGCATACCAAATTTGTTTACCAAATATTAGTATACAATAATAATTAATTAAATTACAAATACAAGATTAAAATCAATAAATAACCTTTTCATAAGTATCTTTGTTGACTTTGTCTCTTGTTTTGGTAATAACTTGCAAATGTAAGTATTTTGGAACAAAACATGCCTATTAGTGTATACCATGATAAGTGTTTCAAAAGAAAATATATTGGACAAAAATTGCAAAAGGTAAAACATTAACCTCAACTGTAGTCTCAAGTTTGAATGTGCGAGCTTCCAAAGACTTAACAACAGCCTGAAGAGCAACAACATCTACCTCTTGACCAATACTCTCCACTGAGCAATCCTCTAGACTGATTTTTTGCTTAGGCGTGCGTACTGCGGCAACCTTTGCTTTCTGAAAATACTCTTCATAAAGTCCCCCTTTTACAACAGGTGGTGCTCTAGGGGTATACCACCTAAAAATTTGTTACTCTATGTATACCATTAAGACTCAGCCTCAACTCTGGTTGGGAAGACAATGAAGTTTGGTGTCGAGCCCTAAGAAAAATATATATATTAGTTTTTATCTAACAATCAATTAAAAAACATTATAAGTTACAAGGACCAGAAATATAATAAATAAACACTTAAACATTATAAGTTTCAGCTTAGCAAAAAGCTGGTCGAAATTATCAGATTTTACAAATGATGTGTGTTTAGACCATGCAAGTGCTCTTGAATAACCCTTGGATCCTTGTTCCACCAGTGATTACTTTTATCCGAAAGCTCTATAATCCATATCTTGAAAACGGTAAATAAAACCCTTATAAGTTACAAAGACCAGAAAGATGATAAATAAGCACTTGAATAAACAATAAGCAAATTGTATTAGTACTAACCTTGAAAGAACAAACAAATCCAGACAAGCAGTAGGTAGGAACATCCTTGGATTTTTTACAAACCCGATGTTTGACTGTAACCTGGTCGATGCTCGAAAGCGACATTTCTGATTGAAGCATATAGCTGCCTCCAAACATGCTCTCCCCATGGAAATGCATTGAATTCGTCGAGATCCTCAACCATCCTCAACAACATATCATTAATGACAGAACCCAACTCTTTACCCATGAAAATAACCTCCAATGTTAGCAGCAGACAAACCCGTAAAGCATGTTCATCCGACAGACTTAAGAAAATATCTTCATCCTCAATAACCGATAAAAGATCAATGTTTTTAACATACTGTCCTATCTTATCTGAAAAAATACGATCACGGAACGGGATATCACCACTTCTCCATTTCCTAAAGCTAAGCATACCAAATGTAAACCAAGTTAGCAGACAGAATTCACGTCGACCAAAGGCAAAAGTATGTCCATTCACAGAGTAAAACAATGGAAGATCATAGCTATCATCATATTGGCGGACTTGTTTCTGAAGCATATAACGCACTAGCCCTTCCTCATTATCAACATAGGTCAGATCCAGCCAAGGTCCGAAACATGAGGCCTTAAACATTGTAACAGCGTGGTCTAATCTATCTTTCAGAAGTAAGAAGTAATACAATTTACTCTTATGATAACTTTCGCATCATAGTCCTATAAAAAGAAGTAATAACAGAATGAAAAAAATAACATTTATAAGCAAAACAAAGAATTTGAAGTTCACTCACACATAATCTCAATCTCAATAAGGCGGTTACAAGAAAAAACAAAGAAGCAATCCCAATATGCACTAATGAAAACCCTTAAGGATACACAGACCTGCCCATTTTCTATAAAAACAAACCAGCTAATACTCTTATGGCGATTAAGTATTTGCAGCAGGCATAAACCAAATTTAGTTGCATTAGTACTAACTCTACAACAAAAGGCATCAGCCATACACCTTATGACTTAAGATCATACACCAACATATCAATGGTTTATCAGTTACAAACAGGCATATAAGCAATAAGGACTTAACAATAAGCAATAAAAACCTTAATAAGGACTTAACAATAAGCAGTAAGGACTTAACTGACTTAAATAATAAAAACCCTAATAAGGACTTAACAATAAGCAGTAAGGAAGGACATAGCCACTGAATAACCCTAATAAGCACTTAAATGAGCAATCAAGAAACCTAATAAACCTGAAAACCCTAAAACGCAATTACAAAATCTCTAGTACCACAAGAAAAACAAAATGTCTAGGCACTTATTTTGATTAAAAACTGAAAAAACCCTAAAATCACTTAAATAAGCCATCAAGAAACCTAATGAACCTGAAAACCCCTAAAAAGAACTTACAAATAAGCATTAACAGAAGAAAAACAATTTGTCTAGGCACTTATTTGTCTTAAATACGAAATACCCAAATAAGCACTTAAGAATAAACAGTATTCAAGAACAACACAATGTCTAAACACTCACCATATATGAGAACGGGGGAATCGTGTGTGTTTCTTCCATTATAAGCTTTTAAAGATGCAAAATTTGCAGTGGAGAAGTAGTTATCAACAATTTATGGGAGGCGATGATCAAGAACCCCATCTAAAACCAAGTTGTGTGTGTGTATGTGTTGAAAAGAAAAGGAAAAGTAAAACTAAAAAATAAAGTATACACAATCCAAGCAAAAGGTTGTGTCATTCCCAATATAACTTTTTACTTTTACAAAAGAAAAAGTACGTTAACTTTTATTAAAAGACAAGAATAATGTATTATATTTGATTTAGATTTGGTAGGCTATAGTACTTTTAATAAAAGATAGAGTAAATTGCAAAATCGTCCCACCAAATTACAAACTTGCGTTTAGTGCTTTGGCCCCAAAAGTGCAAATATACCCTGGGGGAAACTTCAAAGAAAAGCCTAGATCAAATTAAAATACCCTTCTCTTTTGTACTTTTAGCAATGGTCCTGTGTTTAACAATTTTTGCAAATTTAGTCCTTTTTTTTTTTAATTAACTCCCGTTTTTTCAGTCGCGTTTTTACGTTTTATACGTTTCGTAATACGTTTTCGTCAGATTTTTACTGTTTTCATCCGATTTTTGCATTTAACGTTTTTTACGTTTTCCTGATTTTTACGTTTTTTGTCTCTTTTTACGTTTTCACGCTGCCTTAAACGATTTCTTTTTCGGTCTCTTTTTTTTTCAAGTTTTCGTCGTTTTTCGTTTTCGTCCGTTTTTTTACGTTTTCGTCCGATTTTTTACGTTTTCGTCCGTTTTGTTTATGTTTTGTTTTCATCGTTTTTTAAGTTTTTTATTTTTTTCGTTTTAGATCCGCGTTTCACGTTGCTGTTGCCGATTTGTCAGCACGTTTTCGATGAGTTATTACGTTTTACGAATGGTTGTTTTAGGTTTTCGTCGTTTTCGTTTTAACTGACAAAATGTCCCGTAAAATAAAAAACGGACGAAAAACGTAAAAACGCTGACGTAAACACGTGAAAAATAGGACGGAAAATAACAAACGTAAAAACAATGACAAAACGTCGGAGGAAACGTACAAAAACAGCAACTAAAACGAAAACTGGAAACGTGAAAACGGACGTCGCATGGATAACGGCAAAAGCGTAAAACAAAACGGACGGCTAAAAGAGCGAAAAAAAATGGGGACGAAAACGAAAACTTAAAACGGACGAATAAAAAGAGACAAAAACGTTTGTGAAAAAATGACAAAACGTAAAAGAACAAACTAAAAAGTAAAAACAGACGAAAACGTAGAAGACAAAAAGCGTAAAAATCGGAAAACGTAAAAAACGGGACGAAAACGGCTCTAGAAAACGTATGGAAAAAATTACGTAAAAATAAAAAATGCAGCGTAAAAATTGCGTAAAAAACGGGCGAAAACGTACCGCCTAAATCATCAAAACGTAAAATAACGAAAAACTAATAAAAATCGGTGGCGGTAAAAAAACGTAAAAATCTGGTAAAAATTAATACTAATACTAATAGTTAATTAAAAAAAAAAAAGAGGACTAAATTTGCAAAATCTTGCGAAACATGGGACCATTTGGCAAGAAACAAAAGTTTATTTTTCATTTGATCTAGGCCAGGGGCGATTTACAAAGTTTCCCCACGGGGGCCCGATATTTGCACTTTCAAAGTTTTGGGACTAACAATTTGGCCATAGTTTAGGGACGATTTTTGCAATTTACTCTAAAAGATACAAAGGGGTGGATACTTAGCATTAAATTAGTGGATCGAAAGAAATGGCGGTCGAGTTTAGAAAATCATGTAATTGATCAAACTTTTGCTTATTTGAAATTCCTCGATTATTAGAATCTATATTTATGTCGAAAACTTTATAAAATATTAATCTTAAATTTAAATATAACAAATATCACATAAACTCTAAATTTATTTATAAGAAACAACATTTAGTATTATAGTTATAGTTTATAATGTTTTTATTTAAAGAACTATCAAATAAGTGAAGTGAATTATGGCAAACCGAATTAGCACGATTTATGTTAAAACTCTTTTAATACGACTTATGTCATGACCCTCTGCGTGGGATGGTAATTTGTCTAATGTAATAATTGTGTTAAACTTAAGTCAACTTGGTTGTCGAATACTCTCGATTGCATCCCATGCCCTATAATTGTAGTAGCACATCTTAATGTTTTATAATGGGGTGAGTGCTTATATATTTTTATTCAAGGTGGCTACTTTTATAATTTTGTTTATATCAAAAGCTATAAACCTGAAAACAGTAAATATAAAGTTTAGTAAGTAAACGCTTAAAACTTAGAAATACGGAAACGAAACGACAAAAACTACTGAAAAAAATAAGGGGACAAAAGAGAATATTCCCTAAAAATAGGGCAGGGCTACGGGGATAGCCCCGTATGAATAGTGTATCCCTTTATAATTAAGTAAAGAAATGAAAAGGGGTGGGTAGCCACTATATGAGCCAATCTCCGACTGACTTCGTGTATACGACAATTTAATCTTATGCATGCCGCTTGCGTACGGGTGTTGCTATACACACTCCATCCCATCATTAGTCAACCATCTGTCTCATCAACTCATCTCACAATCCCATATTCATCATTTTATATTATTTTATTTTTTATTCTACGGAGTAATATTT
The DNA here is from genome assembly GCA_910596185.1 of Chrysanthemum makinoi. Classification (NCBI taxonomy): domain Eukaryota; kingdom Viridiplantae; phylum Streptophyta; class Magnoliopsida; order Asterales; family Asteraceae; genus Chrysanthemum; species Chrysanthemum makinoi. The sequence goes on along the minus strand of OU343218.1, from coordinate 73,546,964 downwards.
TATGTAAATTGAAGTACTAATTCTTTGTTGGGTTGTTAAGAGTTTCTTCGGTACATGTATTATTTAATTATATTTGTAACACTATATCTACAAATGTAATATGTACGTTGTATATAATAAATTTAAAATATATACATTAGCATTTAGTACTTTGCATATTTGCATTTTTTGCTTTAAAAAAATCGTTCGATTTTTATAAAACAATTTTTTAGTTTTTACGGTAAGTTTTATCAAAATATTCAAAAGGTGTATAATAAAAAAAAAAAAAAAAAACTCTCTTAACATAAAAAAGAAAAATAAGAGATAGTAAGAGATAGGGTGCAAACGAACTGAACGTTCAAATGAACATTTCATGAACGGTAAAAATTGTTCGCTTATTTATTAAATGAACGAGCATGAACAATATTTTACATTAGTTTAGTTAAATGAACGAACATGAACAAAAGTAGCGTCCGTTCATTTATGTTCGCGGAACGTCCGATTATGCGTTTATTAACGCCGCTTATGTTCATTTATTTATTTATTTATGTTTGTATATCATATCTTTTAATTGTATAATTTTAGAATTGAGTTGTTTAAACAAAACAACACTTATAAAACAATATATTGTGCACAATTTACGAACATAAACGAACATGAACAACTCATTTCCTTAATAAACGAATATGGACAAGAAAATTCGTCCGTTTAAGCGTTCGCGTCCGTTTATTTGTCCGATTAAAATTAAATGAACGAACATGAACAAGACATCGTTCATGTTCGTCCGGTTCGTTTACAACCCAAGTAAGAGATGTAAACAATATGATAACTAAATTCATTGCATATTAAAAACATATTTATTACATCAAACAAACATTAAACAATACAACATAAACGATACAAATAAAAAAGACATAGCACATTTTAAATTATTCCAATACTACCTTTTCAACATTACAGTTTGACCAATTTGAGCAAAGCAATTGATCGTAATAGTTTATCTGCTCTATGTACGGAGTAATCCATACGATAACCACACATTGACGGTTACACTAAAGCCAAAAATTGGCGTCACACTATCCCTTAATCACAAGCCACTCACTGGCATACCCTAATCACAAGTCACTCACTGGCATACCCTAATCACAAACCACTCACTGGCATACCCTAATCACAAGCCACTCACTGGCATACCCTAATCACAAACCACTCACTGGCATTCCTTAATCACAAACCACTCACCTGGCATTCTTTTAATCACAAACCACTACATCAATCACAATATTCCTTAATCATAAGCCACTCACTTGCGTCATACTACTTCTTAATCATAAACTTTATAATTCCATATCACAATCGGGTTATGTTATAGTCACTCCTACCCCACACCTTACACCCTATGAACAAATCAAACCATTCTAGGAGCAACCTTTCAATAGCACCTATGAGAAAGTACAATAAACCTTTGGCAAAATCTAGAAGGGCATGATAAAGGACCTATAATCCCACAGAAACTTGAAAACTTTACACCTACCCTGAAAATTTAATACCTAGAGCGCCACCCACCTCTTAGGAATAATAACAGCCTACCTTGTTACCCTCCTACAAACAAAATAAAAGAGTTGCCATACAAACTATTTCCGATTATCCCTCAAACCATTATAATCAAAATACTTCATGAATCACTTCATGAATCATTCTACAAACCAAATTACCACCTTACTACAATTCTACCTATACCTTACCAAAATAAAGTGTTCCTTAATACTTTGAAAGGTATTCCGGAACCACTCTATTAGTTACTTACTTCCTCGAAAAGTGTTTTAAGTTAATACCCTATAAACAGAAATGATCAATGTCCCCCTTGATAGCTAAGCCTGACCTTAGGATGTGTCCTACACCTCTGCCTAAAACCATAGATAACCATGAGATTCATCAACTATTAAACCTCCAATCCTACCCAACTTAGACAACTAAACCCTACCCGTGACTTTGGGTAAATGTTATATCCTGCTACATATCCTTGCTACAATATATTTTCCAAATTTGAGGATCCCCCTTTTTTTTTAATCCAACAATAATACTTTCCAAGTCATACAATACTATCCTGCTACATTCGCCTTGTTGAAAAAAGTCTTGAAAATACTCCGACCAGCTCATTTTTACTTAAGTAATGTTTGTGTGTTTTTTATTTATGACTCAATACTAGTATGATTACATATTTATAACTTGTAAAAGAAAAATTCTTATAATTGAAAGTTTCTTATTATTGAATTGCCCATTTTGTTTTATGATTGAATTGTACATTTTAATGTAAAAAGATAAAAAGTGTAGAAGTGCCCGTTTTATTTCTTGACTGCATTGTACATTTCAATGTAAAAGGATAAAAAGTATAGAATGCCTATTTTTTTCATGATTGCATTGTACATTTTAATGTAAAAAGATAAAAAGTATTATACATGACGGCTATTGCATTTGTCAATTAATACAAATTGGAAAAAAAAAAATAGTTACAAGATTGCATTATGTTACGGCAGGGGTTATTCATACGGGGGCTATATTTTTAGATATACCCCCCCTATATATATATATATATATATATATATATATATATATATATATATTTTTTTTTTTAATTTTTTTATATCAAAAGCTATAAACCGAAAATGCGAACAAAAGAAATATAAGTTTAATACATCAAACGCTTAAAACTGCTGTAAATACTAAATGAAACTGACAAAAAACCTGCATACTAAAAAAATGAGGATGACAAAGGAATATTTTTTATGATTTGACATCATAAAGATGTATTAATAGTATATCCCTATGTAAGTGTATGGGCATTGTACATTTAATTGTTATGTTACTGCTTTTATACATGTTGTGCCATTTCCTGTCAATCAAATCTGTCAATGTCAGTAGTGCAAATAAAAGATTTGGAGTGTAGATAGAACCTCCCCCTTGCGTACATACAGAAAAAACCAGTACAGTATTTTCTTCAATTCATAAGATAGATGCCCACTACTTTCAGGAATATTCCCTTGCGTACATATTTTTCATTTTAAAGCTTATTAAACTTTAAAACCGTTTATAGCTTTTGTACAGTATGAATTTCTTCAATTCATAATGCATATCTATACCAAGTACAAGATGCGGCACGATGATAACGAAAGAATATAATGTCATTTAAATTATAAAATGTAATGGTAGCTAGTCTATTCTAAAGTAGAAGAAACTAAGCTAGGAATGGTGGCAACTTTGTCGATTGCGATAGACCATCTTTGTGGTTATTGATTGTTGGTTATTGTATGAAAAAATGGTTCCATGTTTTTAAACATATGGTAACGAGTCGAATTATGAATTTAATTTCTGGTATTCATACTTACTCCATTTAGATAATCAAAGACCAAACGTTAAACATGAGATACATATGGGATATTCTAGTCTTCAGCGACAATTCACGTCGCTAAATGAATGAAAGTTTTCTTTTTTTTTAGAAAAGGAATGAAAGTTTCCTTAGGAGTGTCTGCGAATTTAGATTGTGTTCGCAAAACTGATTTTTCGTTTACAAGGTCTCAACCTATTTTGGACGTGCACATAATGTTTTCTGCATGTTGTCAAACACTATTTTCTTAGTTACATTTAACACACAATAATCAAATAAACTTCCCCAAAACAACCTTATATTGTACCATTTTGAGTTTTGACATCTTCTTTTGAACATCTCGGGTTTTTTGTCGAAAACCGAGGTTCGATCTTAGGTACATATATAGTTAGATCCATTAGCCGAATATATTATTGTGGTCTAAGTATAATTGTTTTGGAATTAACCCATGTGTTAACTTATTTATCATCTAGTATTGATTAGACGCTATAATAGCTCAAGCCAGGTTGGGTCTATTAAGGCTTGGGCTTCTTTATCATCTAATAAGATCGCCCTTCAAGTGGGATGTTCATATTCAGTTGTATTTAGTATTGCGATGTTTTGTTTAACGTTGTTGAAACATTAATAAAGTCCTACATATTTTACTGAAAAAGAGATTGAAGATGATTGTGTGATATTAAAATGAGTTTTAGGAGACAGTATGGGTGTCGGCCAAAGTGTCAGCTTGCCAGTTGCCATATGGTGCGCCATGGTGCAGTGTAGTAATTGGCCGACACTCTCGCATCACTATTCGACTCTTTCAATACATGAATTTTTACAAGTAAAATATTTATATTTATATCTTATAATATGAGGTGTATTTAATACCGGATAACAAGATCTAAACAAGCACCTTATGTCGATCATATCACCTCCATATTACGCAAGAAACATTCACTCAACGTTACAATTTTTCTTATTTTATTTATTCTTTTCTACAACCATTTCTTTATTACAATATTGGAAATTGAGAATGAGATATATTATGAGATCTTACCAACACATTTACTTTTAAATCATAAATCAAATCTAGGGTACTGGTTATGTAACGTTATTTGTAACTGATAATTAGTAATATTTGTCAAGTTGGTTTAGGCTTTCCTCTAAAAGCTTATTACAAGGTAGCTAGTACTCACGTATCAACATTAAATTTAGATAGCTATTTAGGGTAAAAGTGCAAACAGGCTACCGTGTATGCGGAAATCACAACATGATGCAAGTATCATGTTCAAAGAGCCATCGTGAAAAAGTCCGACATTGATATTGATTTTTTTTCCTTGATGATAGAGAATACATGTTATATTTCATAACACTAGATGAATGGCACTCAGTCTAGTAGGTTTACTTGACTTGGTTTTAAGAGACGTTTGATTCGTAGAATGATATCGTTTCTCGGATACTTTGTCCACTATTTTGAAACATCTAACGTTTGTGGAGAGCCATACTAAAGTTATAAATCACTTTGAGCTATATGGATGTAATTATTACTCGAGCATTGATTGTAATGACTAACTCGTATGCCTAATAATATGCCTAAACATATGTGTCAGCATCCTATTGGGGACAGCAGGGGGACCCGCTTCTTCACAAACCAATAATTTATATCACATCTATTAGGCACACAATTAGTCACATATTTTAGGCCTCCCGATCATTTTCCATTATTACTCTACGTGACGATCATGCCATTCGAATTCTTTTACCTAATTAGTGAAAGACTAGAAGCCACGAATATATATTATGGTTGAACGAAAAAATCTTATGGGAACATGCATATATGCAATTATCTACTTGTTTGTAGTCCCACGAAGAGTGTCGGTGAGTTGCAAGTACGTTGTATGTCCCCGCGTGTTTCTATCACCACATAAACAAATTATTTAACATTAATTTTTTTCGCTTAATAAAAGGAAAGAGACACATAACGAATCCGATACCAATTTTCGTTAATAATTTCCTTTTTGGTAAGTTACAAAAATGGCCCTTATACTATTTTATAATCTTCATTCCCATCCACGTAAATGTAATTTTCATTTTCAGTTTTTGGACCGTATTCTCCCTCCTCTTTTATGTTTTGGGGTGTTTGGGTCATGTTAAGCTATTACGCTCATATTTTGGAGCTTAAACATTGCGGTTTTGCAGAACCGGTCTGTCGATTTTGGTGGTCGTGTAAGAGAATTACAAAGTGGGTCTCTTAATCACGTAATGATATAAGTAAATATTGCAAAAAACCACGTAAATATTGCATAAAACCATTCAAGTTTATCCCAAAAGCATTATATATCAAAAGTTTCCTTATTGCTTGAACAAATATTAGGCAACTCCAAAGGGTTTTTCTTAATTAAAATAGTATATCAACCAACAACTTACATAACAATTTAAGAAATGATATATTTTTCCAAACTTATTCTTACTTATCTTCCTAATGACACATGTTAAACAGTGGTTCACTTACAAGGCCACTTTGTATGTACTCCACTATTTATGTAAAATTAAAAGGATAAGGCTACTGGGGATTCAATCTTTTTACTTTTCACTGTTACGTTAACTTTCTCTCTTCAGCGACCTTCAGGCGATTAGGTAGCCCAAAGAAGAGTTTAATTGCTTATTATTTAAAAAAAAAAAAAACATTTTTAACAAAAAATAAAATTTCATTAATAATTAAAACGTTACATAATAATTCAAATAAAATTAAAACATTACGACAATACAACGACTAAACTAGTTTTGATTATGACGATGCCAAATGTCTTCCACCAAATCGGCTTTGAGGCTAAGATGAGTTGTTCTGTTGCATATCTCCCTGGTAATTTTCAACGATTCCAGATGCGTTCTTATGGTATCATAAGAACGGTGCTGCTCTGCTGGAAAGAATACGGGAGATATCGCCCGCTCTTCGTCCTGAATTATCATATTATGTAATAGACAAAATTACACGGTTGGTCCCTGTGGTTTACTCGTATTGCAAGTTTGGTCCCTAAGTCATTTTAATTACCCCACCGATACCTATTTTTGAAACGTTGCACTCTTTTAGTCCCTATTTTGGATGGCCGTTAGTGCAGTCCGTTAAGTATTTTGCGCTGTTAGTCCTTCATTAATAAATTTTGCACCGTTAGTCCTTATTTTTTAAAATATAGTTTTCCACAGTTAGTCCCTCCGTTAATAATAGTTATCGCCCGATTTTTTACGTTTTTGTCCGTTTTCGTTCGTTTTTTATCCGTTTCCCCCCGGTTTTTTACGTTTTTCGTCCGATTTCTTTCGTTTTTTTTTTATAGTTTTTGTCCGTTTTTCTTACGTTTTTATCGGTTTTCATCCGTTTTTTTCCGTTTTCTAACATTTTTCTTAAATTTTTATCCATTTTTCTTACGTTTTGTCTGTTTTATTTCGTTTTTGCCCGTTTTTGTCCGTTGTTCTTACGTTTTGTCCGTTTTTCGTACGTTTTTATCGGTTTTCATCCGTGTTTGTCCGTTTTTCTTTTGTTTTTGTACTATTTCAACATATTGAAAATTTTTTCCAAAAAGAAAAAAAAATTGGGAAAAAATTTTCCAAAAAAAAAATTGGAAAAAAAATATTTCCGAAAATAAAATTTGAAAAAAAAAAAAAAATTCAAATTTCAAAAAAAATTGAATAAAAAATTTCAAAAAAAAAATTGAATAAAAAAAATATTTTTCATATATATTTATTTTTTTTAAATCTTTAAAAAAAAATTTTGAAAATTTTTTTTTTCAAAATTTTCAATATGTCGAAATACTTTTTTTGTTTCAAAACTTGTTTTTCAAAATTTTTCGTAATTTGGACATATTGTAAAAAAAAATTTCCAACAAAAAAATTAGAAAAAATATTTCCAATTTTGAAATTTGAAATTTTTTTTATTTTTTTTCAAATTTTTTTTTTCGGAAATATTTTTTTCCAATTTTTTTTTTGGAAATTTTTTTTCCAATTTTTTTTTTCTTTTTTGAAAAAAGTTTCCATATAAGAAAAACGGATGAAAACCGATAAAAACGTACGAAAAACGGAAGAACAATGGACACAAACGGATGAAAACGAAAGAAAACAGACAAAACGTAAGAAAAATGGACAAAAATTGAAGAAAAATGTTAGAAAAACGGATGAAAACCGATAAAAACGTAAGAAAAACGGACAAAAACTATAAAAAACGAAAGAAAACGGACGAAAAACGTAAAAAAAAAGGGGGGAAACGAATAAAAAACGAACAAAAACGTAAAAAACTGGACGATAACTATTATTAACGGAGGGACTAACTGTGGAAAACTATATTTTAAAAAATAAGGACTAACGGTGCAAAATTTATTAACGAAGGACTAACAGCGCAAAACACTTAACGGACTGCACTAACAGCCATCCAAATTAGGGACTAAAAGAGTGCAACATTTCAAAAATAGGTATCTGTGAGGTAATTAAAATGACTTAGGGACCAAACTTGCAATACGAGCAAACCACAGGGACCAACCGTGTAATTTTGTCTATGTAATATGATGCATGTGTACATTATATGCGATAGACGCACTTTGTCAAACCCTTTAGCTAGATGTTTAATCATTAGTCACTTCTTCTTTAGTACACCAAAATCACGTTCCACATATTTTCTTGCTGATTCGTGCATCGTCTTATACAATATTCGTTTGTGATCATTCGTCCCTGGATTTTTAACGGACTTCATAATAACCGACCATTCCGGATATATCCCATCAGCAAGATAATATTCGCGTTTATAAGGCACGCCATTAGCAACGAATTCCACATCCGGTGCTCTCCCCGTTTTGAGATCATTGAAAATAGGCGATGCACGTAAAACATTTACGTCGTTATTCATCCCAACGACACCAAAGAACGCATGCCAAATCCATAAATCTTGGGACGCGATCGATTCCAATAAAATGAAAGGAGTCTGCCCGTGATCACCCCTACAAAATTGAGCTTTTGAAGCATGTGGGCAATTCTCCCACGGCCAATCTGTGCAATCGATGCTTCCTATCATCCCAGAAAACCCATGACTTTCGTAGTGATGAGCATAGAGTTTGTCAATGTCACTAAACGTCGGCTTTCGCAAATACTCTGCACCATATAACTCCATTATGGCCTCACAAAATTTTTCGAGACACTCACGAATTGTCCATATGCACTTATTCGTCTAGAGCATCAGCATTGACTCTGTATGCCAATTGACGGATTGACGAAGTACACTTCATCAATGGAGAAATACCAAGTACGCCTGTACAATTAGGAGTTTGTTGGAAATAAGGTGAATGATCGGTTATATCTCGGACGATTCGTGTGAATAGTCGCTTCATACGTAAAACGATCATGGAATGCTATATCGCCGTATCTTGGGGTCTCGCTGAAGTAAGCATCCACTAAACGGTTATGAGCACCCACACGATCTCTAGTAACAGTGTTTCGTGAGAGTTTTTGTGACGCTTGAAAAGCCTCCCAACACTCTTCCGCAAACATCATAAACTCGGTATTAACTTCATTTTCATCATCCGATGACCTAATCGGCAATGAATAGTAAATAGTGAAGAATTAAAACTCATAGTGTGGAAAGAATATAGAGAATGTGTGAAATGAGATTTGTGAGTTTAAGTGTGTAAATATGTTGTGTATTTATAGGGTAGTTTAGTAGGGTTTTGTTTTGTTTTGTTTTTTTTAATTTCAAACGGTAATTTTTTATTTTATTTTTTTGGTTTGGATATGCAACGGCTAGAAAAATATTGGACGTTTGTGCTTTGTGGATTCGATCGAGCAGACGACCAAGTGTGCTTCTATTTTTGGCGATCGAATGGCTTCACAACAAGGACGATCGATCCCATAATCGATCGTGGCAAGCCTCGATCGACCTATTGTAACCGGCCTAAGTAGAACACGTTTAGAAGGATATATCATTTCTCACCACGTCTTACACTCGGTACGCTAATTACAACTAGGGCTGAGCATCAAAGGTCTAAAACCGAACCGAACCGACAAAATAGACAAAAACCGAGCCGACCCGACAGCCCGTCGGTTTGGGTTCGGTTTCGGTTTCATGATTTTCATGTTTCGGTTTTGGGTCGGTTCGGTTCGGTTCGGCCCAAAACCGACAAAAACATACCAAAATACACCTAAACTGAACCGAACCGACGGCCCGACACGAAACCGAACCGGCCAGTCGGTTCGGTTTCGGTTTAGGTTTTTCATGTATTTCGGTTTTTAGGTTTTGTCAGTTCGGGTCGGTTTTGGACCGACGCTCAGTCCTAATTACAAGCTTAAAACCTATGATTAAAAAGATTTTTATAACTGCAACTAGTTTTGGTATATGGATACTTATCCAATCACAAAAATGTTAGTTATGTATATAATTCTTGAGGATTTTGTCTACTTTTTCTGAAATTGTCATCCAATTATTATAATTCATGAGTGATTATGTGATGGACATTATTCTCCTGTTCGCAGTTTTTGATTGAGGTCGTCATAAACGAAACACTACAAAATCTATTGGCTTTTTTCTATCACAAATACTCTGGTCATTTCTTACGGTAGACTTTTTCTAAGCACTATTTTGCAATAACTCACTAAGCACAATAAATACATTAACTTATTCATATGGGATCTATGTTACAAACAGAAAAATCTGAAAATTTGTAAGGAGTAATTTAATGTACAACATGTTAGTCTGTACTCTGTAGTTGGGGTATTATATCTCATTTTAGTATAAAGAGTATAGTTTAAGAGAGACTTAACAATGTAATACGAGCATAAGCACGCGTTATCCTTCTATTCAAACTTTTTATAGACATGTTACCTATTTGTATAGGTGAAAAAGTAACCATCATTCAAAGCGTAAATAAATATCAATAACCAATACAAAGTGCCCAATAGTTTTAATGCAATTTTAAGCACGTTTAACTTTCTTTACAAGGTATATATACATGCCTATACTACAAACAATATAAGCAATTCCTTATCTTTTACCCACCCGATCCGTAACCCCTTCCTTAAGCTTTCTAGGTTACCCTTTTTGTCTCCTTTCCACTCTCCACTTTTGATTCGATTGGATCTTAGCAGCTTTAAAAATTAGTTAATCAAATGCATGTTTATTAATGAGTAATAACCGAAACTTACAGTTTTTTAGGTCAAGATAACATAAGGACATATATATTATGGATCTAGATAACAACGTGATCACACCTTTGCATACTAGTCGACAAAAAGGAAAAAGTATAAAACGATGATTAATTATATGACGAAAGGTTATTGTATTATTGGCTTGAAGTTATTCTCCTTAATTCTATCATATCAACCACAATCATCTTTTATTAGTGTCATATAAACTTGGTTAGAATATTTAGCTATCAAATAGTGACAGTCCTTTGAAAATTATGATAATGTTAATTTAGATTATCAGTCTGTTACTTTATAGCTGTATATCATTATTTCCTTTACACTTCTTTCATCTAAATGATTTCAAATCATCTTCTCACAATCTTACTTGTTATTTGTTCATCTATTGCCTTATCATTTGAACTTGTGTAATTGATTTTCGAGTAAAATGCAAACGGCGACTTTGTAATTTGGTCGTATTTTTTGTGAGAATTTTGGTGTGCAATTCTATTCCCGAGCATAAGAACATATTAAACTTTGAAAGCGGAGACGGAATCTTTTGTAGTTGCACAACAAAGTTTCTAACAAAAAACTACGTCTAACACTTCCGAAGCTACAGAATTGCAAGGAGTACACTCGAATGTAATCAAACGACACAGACAACTTTTGATGTTTACTTTTGATCATACTATCAAAACGAGAAATTATTTTACATTAAAACAATTGAAGAGCATATATACAAATAGAGTTAAAAGGTAGTGATATGAATTCTACTAGGATAATAATTATGACCTCGATTGATTTAGTTAATTTTCTAGTTTGCTTAGATAGAAATGTAGAATATAGCTAATGATCGATTAGATTAACATCATCTTAATATTAATCCTCTCCTAAGCTATTACTTGAACCCTAATATTACATATTCCAGAAGAAAAAAGAAAAGAAATACAGATAGGCAATATGCATAGTTTAATCGATTTCTTAAAGTCTTTCCCACCTGTAAAAACGAGTGAAAAGCATGTCGTAATTTATAAAAGCAAGTGGACACCAAAACACAACACTTCACTGACCCCACCACCCTCAATTCCTTTATATCCTACCCTTGATACAACTCTTCACTTCAGGGCTCTAATTATCACGCACATTATTTGATAATTGCTTAGAGCTCTATTCACCAATATGAAAATGGCGTCATCGCCAGACACTAGCAAAACAACCAAACTCGAACGTTACAATAGTTATATTAAACGTGTTAATAGTACTAAGCTATTAGCAGCGTCTTCTAAACTATTGTTTCGTGTTACGCTCCTAGTTGCATTGATATTGATATTTTTCTTCACCTTTAATTATCCACCACTTTCGGATACTTCTATCACGCCAAATGGTCACAAGGTACACACAACGTCTCATTTATTGTCTTCCGCTTTTTACGGAAGCGGGGCCAGTTGGGAGAAAGAAGTGAGGCGTTCTTCAACACCAAGACGCGCTAATGGATTTTCGGTACTTGTTACTGGTGCCGGTGGATTCGTTGGGACCCATTGCTCACTCGCGTTAAAAAAACGCGGTGACGGGGTCCTTGGTTTGGATAACTTCAATTCCTATTATGACCCGTCTTTGAAACGGGCTAGGCAAAAGGTTTTGAAGCAACACGAAATTTTTATTGTCGAAGGGGACTTGAATGATGGCGAATTATTAGCTAAGCTTTTCGACATTGTGCCTTTTACTCATATACTTCATTTAGCTGCACAAGCGGGTGTGCGTTACGCTATGGAGAATCCTCAGTCTTATGTTAGCTCCAATATTGCTGGATTTGTTAATCTACTAGAAATCGCAAAAAATGCTGATCCACAACCCGCGATTGTCTGGGCTTCTTCCAGCTCGGTGTACGGGTTAAACACTGAAAACCCGTTTTCAGAGTCTCACCGTACAGATAAACCCGCCAGCCTTTATGCAGCTACCAAAAAGGCTGGCGAAGAGATTGCACATACGTACAATCATATCTATGGTCTGTCCATCACGGGCCTGCGGTTTTTCACTGTTTATGGCCCATGGGGTAGACCAGATATGGCTTACTTTTTCTTTACTAAAGATATATTGCAAGGGACACCTATCAATGTGTACCAGACGCATGACAACAAAGAGGTGGCGCGTGACTTCACGTTCATTGATGATGTAGTTAAAGGGTGTTTAGGCGCACTTGATACCGCGGAGAAGAGTACCGGGAAAGGTGGAAAAAAGAGGGGTCCAGCACAGTTAAGAATATACAACTTGGGGAACACGTCACCCGTGACAGTAGGGAAATTGGTGTCAATATTGGAAAGTTTGTTAAATGTTAAGGCTAAGAAGCATGTGATTAAGATGCCGCGAAACGGTGACGTTCCATACACTCATGCTAATGTGAGCCTTGCATATAAGGATTTCGGGTATAAACCAACTACTGATTTGTCGACTGGGTTGAGAAAGTTTGTTAAGTGGTACGTTAGTTATTACGGAATTCAACCAAGGGTAAAAGGGTCAAATGATTCTTCTTGATTTGTCTGATGATGACTTGATCTTCATCTTTCAAATGCTTTTTATGCTTTGTTCTATGTTTTTTTTTCCCTTCATTTTTGGTCCCTTTTTAAAGTATAATCGTCGTGGATGATGCCATTGTATCGAGGAGAGTCGTTGGGTGCTCGTGTAGGATCAAGAAGACGGCCTCTCGAGGTACAAGTGCAGCAAAAAATGAATTTCAATATTGTTGTATCATTTAGTGTTTGGTATAATTACGTATACGTACAACATATCATAAGATGGAAGCAAATTGGAATGGAGGTGGGGAAGTGTAGATTTGAGAAACGGAAGGGTTCAATTTGTAATATTTTATTCTTAGATGTAAATTTGGACATAATTGATTTTCTACCCAAAAAGTAAAGGGTGGAGATCAAGTTATTGGATTTTGGAATTAAAGAAGAATTTGGCATCAAAGTTTCTTTTCTTTGAGGCTGCTTACAATAGCATCGATCTACACTCGATCGAGGGTGATATGCCGATCGATTCCAATCAATCGTGCTGCTGTGAAGTTTGTCGATCGCTAATGTTTTGAATCAAATGGGTCGTCTGTACGATCGAAACCACAAACCACACTTAAATTTACAAACAGTTGTTGAAATTGTATTTATTTTTATATGCGTGTGTGTGTTTTTAATGTGTGTGTGTTTCTATAGGTTGAATATGATTGTTTTTTTTAATTATTATTTTTTTTATTTTTATTTTGTAATTTTTTAGTTTATTTATAAAGTATTTTATAAAAGAAGGAAAAAAAATTGATCGTGGTCGCTCTTACTAGAACACCTAATCACCTGAAGTTGTTAGAGTAGTTCTGTGTCGTGAACAGAAAAAGGGGATTGATCCTTACTGAGGCGCCTGAGTAAAATTATGTTTTGTGTTCATATTAAAGTTTCTTAATACTTTATCGCTTTTTGATGATTGCATATGGCTTTAGGGGAATAATAGATGCCTTTAATGATTGAAGAGGGTCTGAGTTGTAACAAAAGAGTAGTTATATGGCCAATTTAGCAAAAAAAGAAATAATAATTTGTTCCTTTCCTAAAGTGTAATCAAGGGGTGGCAATATTTTGTGTCGGTGGACAAAAAGAGGAAGGCAAATTACATTCCTTTTGAACTTTTAGAGCATAGAGTGTCATGGCTAGTCAAATCTTTTTATTTGGGCCTCACTTGTGCCACATCACTTTCACATCAGTGTAACACACTCACTTAAAAATATCCCTCAATCATAACTAACTCAAACATTTTCATTTGGGCCCCACCCACCCTTAAAAACTAAACATTTAACGGAAACATTTCAAAAGTGTTTTGTCTTTTATGCGTTGTTGGTGAGAGATGCAACCGCGATGGCCTTAATCGACAGGAGCGAGGTCCCGCTGAAAAACAGCCCATCCACGTTGGACTGGCGAAGCCATTTCGCCGTGATACTCCATGCTCTTATATGTACTATGTTTTATTTTTGGCCGCTCTTACTTTGAGGGTGATATTGTCGTTGTACTCAGATGTTTTAAACCCTAGTCGGTCGGTTGAACCGGTAGGAGACTGGACCAAATGTTACCGGATTTTTGTTTATTTGAGAACCGGATTAAACTTGCGGTTTTACGTTGTACCGGATTGACCAGGTTTGATAAACTTAGACAAGCTATGACTTTTTTTCTTTCTTTTTTTTAAAAACAAAGTGGGTAATATCCCGAGTCTCATGTAAGACAACTAAATGCACCTCGAGGTGCAAAAATATTTTCTTTCCTCTAAAACTAATAAAACCCTTTTGTCATTTCATTTTCGCTAAACTCAAATTTGTGTTAGGTTAAGTTTTATATTTGTATGGACAAACATATTCTGATTTGAAAAGTTTATAATTAAATTGAAAAGTTAAAGTAATGGTAATTGATATGGTCAAATTTTAAGAAAACAACAAATTAGAGTTATAAAGTATAAAATATTGTTGGTATTATATTTACTTAAAATGTTCATTAATAAAGATAAAATTTTAAAAACACCATAGAGTTATCTCATTTTTACAAATTAAAACTATAATTCTATTGTAAACTAGAGCTATAAATCGATTGTTTGTATTGTAGATACGAAAATAAAATACTAAACCCAATAGAGTCGCATCGTTTTTTTATCAGTTCAATTAAATGTAAGATCAAAATTGGATAATACTTACAATATCAAAGATGTTATGAAAAGTATACATATGTATAGAACCGGCTCGACCGACGGTTGAACCAGTGACCCGATGAACAAATGACTCGACGGGGTCAATTAATAAACCGAATTTTAAAACATTGATTGCACTATCATTGTTTGTTAGGAATTAGAAAATTCCATAGTGAAGTAGCGGTCACCCCAAATATAATCTAGCATAAGTTAGCTCGTAGATATATCGTTATTTATGCTTTTATTAGTTAGTTATTTAGTTTAGAGTAACACCGCGTGGAGGAAGGACGGGTCGCCTTTACCCACCGTATGCCCCATCCACAGTCCGAAGGAGGACGCTAGTTTGTAACTATAAATACCCTCTACCTCCCAAGGTAGATGGTTGGACCTTTCATTCATCTTAATCTAACCTTCTATGTTTTCTTTCACTTTCTCTCTCTAGAAAGGCTCCACTTTCTCTCTCTCAAACTCTATACACCCGACCCATATTATTGATGTGTTATGTGTTTATGAAATCTAATATCTAACAATTGGTATCAAGAGCCATGGTTAGATCATCTCTTACATATCTTTGGATTTCTAGTGGTTTTAGGTGATTTTTGAGTTTGAAAAAGTTTAGTGGTTTTGCATCATTTGGTGGATTTCTAGTGTTAAAGTTTGGATTTTGATTGTACTTTTGTGGTTAGGATCATCACAAGTGTTTAGGTTTTGATTTGGAAGGCTTGAATCATCGTGGTTGGGTTGTTTTTGGATTAAAAAGTGTGTTTTTAAAGTTTTTTTTAGCTAGCGACATTGAGCTACTTTACTTCTTTTCTTGGTAGCGACTTGGTTTGTAAAAGGCAAGCGAGTTATAGTTGCTTTTTGGTAGCGACTTAAGTTAGCGACTTGGTTCTATTGAGACAAGCCGACAAAAGTAAACTTAGTGGATTCTCCACCTACGGGTAGCGACTCTGGTGTAAGTTAGCGTAACTTGTACTTTATATTGTTAAGCGATTTGGTGTTAGCTTAGTTGGTACCTAGCCGAGTTGCTATTTAGCGCATTTGAAAATTAGCTAACTTAGTTCTTAGCGACTTGCTGTCAAAAATTTTGCTAGCTTAACTTGGAGCTTAGCGAGTTGTTACTAGCGTTTACTCTGGGTCCTAGCTTAACTTGGTTCAAGAATTCTTAGCGACTTGTTGACTTTTCCCGACAAAAACTTCAAACGGCTATAACTTTTGATCCGTGAACTCGGTTTTCAAATGGCGTTCTACCCATCAAAACGACTGTGAGAACGAGGAGAATGTCACGCCGAATCAACTAAAGTTCATTCGGGTAAACCTTCGAGCTATAATCCGCTCTGCAATGACGAAGTTATTGAGGTTTTTGTGGGTGTTTTAGACCTAAATTTCTCGTGAAAATCGTGCATAAACCAATCCAAATCTCAACCAAACAACATCTCTGCTAATCCTACAAATAATTATATGTCCTTAACACACATTGTCTATCATTTTGACAATCCATCAGTCATCTTAACACGTTCCATTGGTCATTGCTATAACGGGTTTGGTACTTGATTTTGTAAAACTCACAAAAGATTCTATTTCTCGGTTTAAATCATGGGACTTGTAAAATCCCATGGATCTCATCAACATCATGTCCTACACCCCTCTATCTGATTCATGATTTAAGTACTCAAACCTGTATGATGCTGTAGACAACCATGAGAATATTAGCTATACTGAACGGTTACAGATGATGGAATCAATCAATGATGATTTGTGTTCTTCATGCTCCGAGTCCAATGGGATAGATTTGCACCTGTTCAGGCTACAGAATGCCATGCAAAAGGAAAGCAGCATTGAACCTTATCAACAACTTCACTCTCACCTCATGTTACTTCTACCCACATCAATGGAACGAACATGTATTGCCCTCTTCCGTCAAGACTTATCCACATTAACAGGAACTCTGCTGTTAAACCTAGAGCAATTGGAGCTACAACTTGGCAAAGAGAAGGTTCATAAGGATAATTCCAGCGCTGCACTTCAAGTGATCTACAAACTATTTCAGTCATTCATTAGAAGGGAATTCACATCTGATTATGATCAAGACATGACTGAAATGTCCTTCAAGAGACACACTGGAATGGAAATTAGCGTGTTCACGGAGACACTTATCCATCTCATGGATAATGTGGAGAAGTATATTGAGGAAGTTACTCAGAAAGATGAAAAAGTTGATGAGAAAGTAGATGAGAGTCGGGTACAGTTGAGAGATATTTGTGATAAGTCGGGTAATGTATCAGAAAGGTCGGGTGTTGCTGAATGCAGAATATCATAAACAACAAAGAATGATGTAACCAGCTCTTCAGTTACTCTTAACACACAGGAAGTAGATGCTGAAATCAGAAATGGGAATGAATGGCGGGCACAATCAAAAGATTGTAATGTTGAGCTGGGTAATGCACCAGATGTTGGATCTGTTGACACTGAATACAGAGGCTCAGAGATAGATAAGATTGACGCAGCCAGCGGTCCAGTGACTCTTGTTACACATGATATGGATGATATCAGATCATACCGATAATTGAACAAGTGTCATGCAATGAGGTACCCTTAACTGTTCAACATAGTGCATCTGCTAAAGTTCTTAAACAAACTGATCATGATGCTGAACATGTCTTTGATAAATGTTCTATAACTGAGGCTGAGTCTGAGATTAAGTGTTTCAAAACAAAAGATACGGTTGATAAAAAGGCTTTTGATGAACTTTCAAACAAATTCTCAAATCTTGAAAAACATTGCATTTCACTTGAAATTGCGATACAGAGTAAAGAAGAAAGTTTTCAACTTAACAAACCATGTAAAAATCCGGAACTTCCTGAATTCCGTGAACTTTTTGAAATTAACACTTTGAAAGCTCAGCTTCAAGACAAAGACTCAACCATTTACAATCTGAAGAAACATATTTATGTCTTGAATGTGAAAAGTAATTTAGTCATGAATACACAAGACATTGATGCTACTATAACAAGAAATAATGAATTGTCAATTTATGTGGCTAAATTACTAAAGGAAAATGAGTATTTGAGAAAGCATCACATAGAACTAAGTGACTCTGTCAAAGAAGCTAGAACTAAGTCAAAGGAACAAACAAACCCTTTGATAGCAAAGATTGATGAACTCAAAGCTCAACTTCAGGAAAAGAGTTTCGCCATTGTTGCTTTAAAAAATGAGCTCAGAAAAACAACAGGGAATAGTGTGAACACTAAGTTTTCAAAACCATCAAACTTGGGGAAACCAGTTATTAGACAACCGAATGCGTTTAGATCTGAACGACCAAAATTTTCAAAAACGCGGTTTGCCTCCCAAGTTGATGCGAAACAAGTTTTGACAAAACCAGTCACTTCACCTCACTTGCCTAGGAAAATTGACATGAATGACTTGTATAAGAACTCTTATCTTGAAATGGCTAGAAAGAAGGCACAGAATCGTAAAGACAGAATTTTAGGTGCAAGACCTAGGATGATGAATTCTTCTAGATTTCAAGGCACTGCTAGTAGTTGCGTTTCGATTAAAGCTATTCCCATAGCAGATCACTCTAAGAAATCTAGATCTATTTCTGAATCCAAACAAGCTGTTTGCTCAAAGTGTCTGAAATGTATCTTTAATGCTAATCATGATAAATGTTTCACAAAATCCCTGAAGAAAGTAAATGCTCATGCAATGGTACAACCTGTTAAGTCTAGGATTTACACTAAGTCATCCACAGTGCATATGAAGCAAATGAAACCAAAAGCCTCACCTAGATGGTTACCAACTGCTAAATCTTTGGAAACTAGGAAAAAGGATAAGTGTCTCACTATGCATAAGAAGCCTTACAATCCTAGACCTTGCCATAAGTGGATACCATCTGGTAGAACTTTTAAGGATGCTGGACTTAGGTGGATAACTACAGGAAAGATGTTTACCAATGGCATTCTCAATGTTGACCGTGAAACCCCAAAGGGTTTGGATTTGGATACTGATGTCACTAACCATAATATATGCAATCAAGTTTGTAATATTAGTGCAGGTAGTCCTTACTCAGTTGCAGATACTTCGATCCTTCAATACATGGACTGGCTTAAAGTATAGATAACAAAAGGATTGATATCTCATAACTCACGGGTTCATGTTACTCAACATTGATATTCAATCGGCTATGACGTTTGAACACTACAGTTCAAGCCTCGTACTCTAAAGAAAAGAAAAGTGTACGTTTCAGTGCGCTTTATCTTGGAAAGAAGAGAAATCTTCTTATGACGTCTGTTCAAATCAGTTCAGGCCTCGTACTTCATCATTATGGCGTCTGCAGATAACACTTCAGGCCCCGTTCCTCATAGAAAAGAAAAGTGTACGCTCTTCTGTGCGCTTTATCTTCAGCTAATGAGAAATTCTCTCATGAATGGCCATACTCATCTACATTCTTCATCAACAAGCTTCATGTTTTTCCACGCTCATTCAGTCATCAAGTGGATCTACGTTCATTGGTGTATACTCTTATTCACTTGTTAAATCAAAAATGGCAACTTCAGATGCAATTTTTGAGGGGGAGAAGAGTGAATATACTACATGATGATGGATGTTTGAATAATGGTTATACGACTTAATTTTTGATGATGATGAGTGTATATTCTTTTTGATGAAGAGTGAATATACTAAGGATAACTGGGATTCATTGTTTTGATTTTTGATGAAGAGTGAATAATGGTTCCTCTCATTGGGCACGCTATAAATCAACCACATGAACATTAAGGAAAATGACTTCCTTATTCGCTCGAAGACATTTGTGGTGAATCTTCCAGATCAGTCTCTACATGTATACCTTTAGGAAGAATGCATTAATGTCGAGAAATCATTTGTTCCGGTTCATTCAGTGGATCGACGTACATCCGGTTGTACGTTTATTCATGTGTTGGGCATTTGACACAAGCTGATTACCTCGGAGTTAATCGTTTATCACTTATTTGAGATTGAAGTTGACTTTCACAAAGGCGTGTTCTTATTTGATAACTTGCTCGGGATTTAGAATTTGAGTTGAAGACTTGGTTTATCTAGTTACCAGCAGTCGGGCTGGATGGTTGAAGACCTGGTTAACTATCACTTCAAGGAGTTACGTTGTTTTACTCAGTGACACACGCTTATGTCGTTGTGGATAATCGCAAGAGGTGTTAATGTCTCATACTTTGGTTGAGTATTGAGTACTTGGAGATTTGCTTGGAGCATAAATTCTCGACACCGTTCTTCCAACATTAGTGCAAGCTTAAGATGCAAATGCGGGGAATTCTACTTCAGTTTCAAGTTTGGTACATCGGGTTTTCTTCATCAGTATTCACTTCAAATTGTCTACGAATGGGTTGATAAAGATAGTCAGAGAGTGTTTCTTTAGCAGTTGATTCTCACAAAATTCATTTGAGCTAATTTTTGTTCTTCTCTATTTCAAGAATATTTGGTATGTATAATGTGTTGCTGATTCTGAGGTATCAAGGGGGAAGGAGACATACATCTAAACACACAACGAGTACACGTGATGAACCTAATACTTCTTTTCTGTTGAAGTAATCCCGGGAAAGACAAATGTCATAACCATAGAGAAACTCAGTGTTTACTCATAGCCTTTGATGTATTATTCCAACCATTTGGGAGGAAGTGGTCTCTGGATACTTTTGGTATGTGTTAACTCAACCCTCAGTAGAAGGAAATATGAGAAGAATATTTGGTTCGTGAGATGATATTGCTTATCGACATCTTCGATATGAATAATGGTAAAGTGCTTCCGATTATTCCTTCTTGTACACATTATTATGTTGATTCCGATAAGATCACAACCATCATGGGGGAAAGATAACCTGATCGGGCTTAATCAGTTATTCTGGAGTTGACATCTGCAGAGATGATCAGTGACTCAACATGTTACTTGAATGTCATCGTCTCTACTCTTGTTGGGTACATGTGTACATCATGGGCTGATTGGTTATATGTAAGATAATTGGAATGCATTTGGAAAAATGAAGATGTTGATGTATTGTTCCCCTGAATAGACAACTGGTCAATCTTGAAGAGTAATGTGTACATCAGAGACGCACAACAGAGCTTCATTCAATGAGACTGTTTTCATTCATTTCTACTTCTTGGAAAATGGTCTTTATACTCAGTTTGTCGGTTTGAGGGGAAGCTACCAAAGATTCACTTGTTGAAGGCTCAAGTTCTTTCGACGATTCAAGAGCCTCGAATGCTTTGGTGGTGCAAGTTTAAGAGATGATGACTTCTATCTTCTACGAAGTGCTGAACGATTTCCTTATTGCGGTACTTGTATCATCATCCTCTTAAACTATTTCTCTATATCTGTAAATATTTATCAAAAACCAAATAGAAAAATATAAAATCAACAAAAGCCCATAAAAATCAGAAAATTGAAAAATACCAAAAAATATTGTTTTTCTCAAGACATGTCTTCTGGTATCGATAACATCTACGGTCTTAGAAATGTCATTCAATAATGGCACGGGACTTTAGATGAAGTTCGAGCAGAAGGTGTAAATATTCCTTTCTAAACATGTCTCAAAAAATGGCTTACAGTTATTTCTGACTGTAACCCGCACTTCAAAAAAATGGCTTGCAGTTACTTCAGACTGTGACCCGAGCTTAAACCATGGCTTGCTATTATTTCAGATAGCAACCCGTTCTTCAAGAAAGGAAAGTGTTGCGCCAAAAACAAATTTTCAAAATTATCGTGCACTTATCCTAAAACTATTTAAGGAAAGTATGTCGAAGGACTGCTGTTCCTACTCAAATATTTTTCCGTCTAAAATTCTTCAGAAAAATATTTGTTTTAACAAAATGGTGGAAAATGAGTTGCTTTCAAAACAATCAGTTTCAGAGTTTTTATGAAATTTGCAAACTCAATCAATGACTTCAGCGCTTATAAACTTTTCAGAAATTGAGTCATTGATTGAGGGGGATAATGTTTTCAAATCTATTTCATCTAACGGGCTTTCTTAATTATCCTACGTGCTTAATTAAAAATGATATTTGCCTATGTCGAAGGACTAGGAATTTAGGATATGATTGTTAGGTTTAGATGATTAGAGTTTGATGAACACATTATTCCCATACATTTATATGATCTGATTGATATGTTGCATTGACTTTTATTAGTCGATTGTTGTTTGGGTGATGTCGACCACCATATATTTGTATGTGTGTTCACTAACGTATGCAGGTATATTGGTATAAAAGAAAGTTCCCGATCCGGATCCCACAATTGAAGATGATTGGATGCCGAAAGGAAAGGGTAACTATATCTTGGGTTGACAAATGAAGAAACGGAGCTTAATTGGACTTCTATGGAGAGTTGGCATAAATGCAACATAAGAGGTCTCACTGCATCAGCAGATGGTTTTCTTCTAAGTGATTGAAGAAACGGAGCTTAATTTGACCTCAGTTGGCATTCAAAATGCAACGTAAGAAGAAGTCTCACTGCATCTGCAGACGGTTTTTTCTTCCAAGCCCTACAGCAACAACATCAACAGAAGCAGCTCAACCACCTAACGTATCTTTGTGCAGGATACCATTTTTGAACAATTTTGAATAATTTGATTAAAATTGTTTGGAAAATGGAAAATATTGTTTTGAAAATATATTGGACTAATTTTTGAAAATCACCGGACTTCATTTTATCAAAACCTTAGTCACTCAATTATTGACTTCTGTCATGGATTGAGGGGGAGAGTGATTTAAAATAAAATATTTTCAAACGATATTTCTTCACAAAAGTTCCGGTTTGTACAATAATAAGTGGTGATCTAAAGATTTAATGTTATGTCATGGTATGATTTTTTCTTTAGAATCAAGGTCTTTCAAAATGAAATTTTTTCTGTTCTTGTTTGATTGTGAAATTGTTTTGTTTTACTCAAAATATCTCTTAAAAAACTATCATACCTGACACTAACAATCTTTAATGTCTTAAAATGGTCCTTATCTGTCATTTTTCAAAGTTAAATCAAGCCACGTCTTTCCCCAAAATCTTTTAAATGATTTAAATCAATTGGGATCACAAATCTCAAAAGGTTTGAAACTTTGATCGAGGTAGAGATCGTGAGTTAAATCTCTTATCTGTTTAAATGGAATTGGTTTTAGTCCTTTAAAGGCACTCCTGCCTCCATGTGCCAAACGATTTCATACACAATGCACATGTTGAGGAGGAGGATTTATCCAAAAACATGATGAGTATTTAAACCAGGCCACATATTCTCCCATGTTTTCTAAACCGTATTAAATCACTTGGGATCCAAAATCTCAAAGGGTTTGATATTTTTTATCGGGGGAGAATTTGTGATTTAATAATGAAATTTGATAAAAGGTGATCGTTTTGATTTAATTGTGCAGGCTGCTCTCTCATATGTGCTAAACGCTTTCGAATCTTGAAGCACATATTGAGGGGGAGCAAACAAACTATCGAGGAACGAAAGCTTTTTAAAGTGATTTATAAAGTACCTTGATTGAGTTTTAAAAATGGTTTCTTAATGGCGCTTGTGATTGTGGATGTGCTTCAAAAGAACTCTTGCCTCTATGTGATAAAATGATTTCAAATATTCTATGCACATATTGAGGGGGAGAATTTACCAAAGAAAATCAAATGGCTTTTTCCATGAAAATTGTGATCAAGAAATTATTTCAAAGAACTCTTGCCTCCATGTGCTAAACAATTTCAAAATCATATGCACATGTTGAGGGGGAGCATTTTCTAAATGATCAAAACTATTAAGGTACAAAATGCTTTGATCTCGTATCACAAGTACCTTGATTGTTTTTCCAAATGATTTTTCAATTGGTTTCAAGGAAGAATGAACTGTACCAAAATACCGACCATTTTACTTTATGCATGGTGTTATAAGGATGGTTAGGTTAGGTATTAGTTCCCACGATCCGCCAGAACCGGAGAGATCTACCCAGGGACAATCCACTAGATAGTGTAGAAGTCCTTAGGTATGATGAAAAAAGGAGAAAAATGAGAAATGGGAAGAGTGCGGACTGAGATAGAGCTAGTACTGGAATAAACCCAACAAGGTTCTAGTTATGAAGTCTCGGTAAGCACTGAAGGGGTTGAAGAATGAAAAAGAATTGGAATGTGAAAAGGGTGAAAAGAAATAGCCCTCCAATAATTCAACCTTAGGGCAGTAACCGGGTTCAATACATATGCTACTGATGGCTACTAAGGTAACGCCGGTATTGAAGACAAGACGTCATGGACCCAGTGACGCACTGCACTAAACTTCCCAAACCACTCAAGTTCCTCTTAAAAGGGCTTGTTTCATTCTCACGGGGAACCTATATAATCTATCGACTTTCTTTTAGAGATAGTTGATATTGAAGAAGGAGACCCTCTCTCTAGTCTCCGGCATAGGAACCAAATGTGCACGATTGAGTCTAGAGCCAAGAGATCATCCACAATATCTCATTAGGACACAAAATTAATGAAGACTTGCTGTTTCACACAATGTGGAAAGTAAGTATATATTTAGAGTCCTACGCATTATCCTTGTGGTATTGCCAGAACATCTGAGTGATATGCATACATATTCACAATGAAGATGGAAAGCCTTCTGGAGCCAACATCAAACAAGCTCCTGGTAGGTGGCATGTGAGATCTATTCTATAGATCAACCATGTGACAACTGGATAGAAACGATGGGGCGATTCACTCGTGAATCAACCTTGGTCCAGGAAATGGATTGACGAATACTTTTGGAAAAACCGTTCGATGTGCAAACCTTCTTTTCTCTAGCACGTCGAATGTGTACTTATGTTTTAAAACACAAAAAGTATCTCTGATTGAAAAAATACTTTTGGAAAAACCGTTCGATGTGCAAATCTTCTTTTCTCTAGCACGTCGAATGTGTACTCTTTTAGATACAAAAAGTATTTATGATTGAAAATTGATCTTTCTCATAAAACCTTCGTCGTATTGCAAAACTCTTTCTTCAAGCAATACGCGATTGTTTTTTTTTTCAAATCATTTTTCATCAATCAGTGAATCTCAATTCGCTGGTTCACTCACTCCGTGTTGTCTTCTTTGAGACGTTCTGGTTTGAGAACGGCTAGAACAGCTGCGAAACCCTGTCAAGGAGATTCTTAGGAATCCTACCTGATCACAGGCAGTACTTGTATTGATCAAAGGAGAACCGTGGGCCGTGTACCTCAATTCAACGAAAGTGATCAAAGACACTTTCGTGTGTTTTATTGCTAACTGTTGTTTGCAGGTACATTTGGACGGTTGCGGATGATCAGAATTGAGCGGTCAATCCAAAGCCGCATGCTCACAGCATCCACACTTAATTGAAGAAATCATGACCTGTGCATATCTACAGAACTTGGCTCAGATATTTTTATACTATGTTCACGATGCGCTTGCTGCAAATATCTTGAACCAGAAAAAGCTTCCGCTACTCGATGGTAAGATGTCATGATTCAAAAGTGTGAGCATGTCGGTCCCAAAGTCACAACTTCACATGATGGCAACACAATAAAGGGTGATCCAGAGATTTATTGTGGCTGATGATCTCAAAGAAAGCTCGAAGATCATCAAAGATGTGGATCAGTTCAAAGACCTCCACTGAAAGTACAAACCACTCGGACTATGAAGAGTCACTGCTAAAGCACAAAGATGCAGAAGTTGAAGAATTCGAGTCTACGAGCTCAAGACTGAAGATAAAATAGAATGCTAGGATTCAAAATGTAAAACATGGGGTGACCTCCCTTAGGGGGAGATTGTTAGGAATTAGAAAATTCCATAGTGAAGTAGCGGTCACCCCAAATATAATCTAGCATAAGTTAGCTCGTAGAAATATCGTTATTTACTGTTTTATTAGTTAGTTATTTAGTTTAGAGTAACACCGTGGAGGAAGGACGGGTCTTTACCCACTGTATGCTTGATCCACAGTCCGAAGGAGGACGTTTAGTTTGTAACTATAAATACCCTCTACCTCCCAAGGTAGAGGGTTGGACCTTTCATTCATCTTAATCTAACCTTCTATGTTTTCTTTCACTTTCTCTCTCTAGAAAAGGCTCCCACTTTCTCTCTCTAAACTCTATACAATTCGACCCATATTATTGATGTGTTATGTGTTTATGAAATCCAATATCTAACATTGTTATATAAGAACAAAGGGTGTAGTAGCTCAAGACAAATGCAAAAATGATGTCATGTCATGTCACCTCACCATTTCTCATATCTTCACTTTACAACTAGTTTTCCCAACAAATTAATTAAACACATATTATAGCACACCTTGTACATTTAGCAATCATAATATCTTTAAGAGACATGCATCACATTTAATAAAATAAAAACGTAAGTACATAACCTAAAAACATAATAAACATATCAGGCTTTAAAAAACATAAATCTTATAATATAATCGCAAATAAAAACTTAAATACTCATAACAAACATCAAACAACCAGAAACAAATAAAAACTAAAAAAAAACCCGAAGTACCATCAATTTCTGATCACAATTGCATGCATAGCAACATCTGCACATCTAATAAACAAATACTCCACACTGTTGCGTCATAAAAAAATCCTCAAATAATGTGTGTTTGACGGTAAAGTGCGAGATGAAAGAAACGGTGTGTGAGATAGTGATATGAGAGAGGCAAACCATGTGTGTGAAATTGTGTGCTCGGGGGGTAGATATGACCAATATATAAAACACACCATAACAACAACGTTTTAACCAAAAGTTATTTAAAAACAAGAAACGGCGTTGTTCCCAGCCAAGCAAAGAGGTAAAAAAAAAAACGACGTCATTTTTTAACCCCTTAAAATGACGTCGTTTCTCACGATAAATGTATAATAGAGTAACTAATGCAAATCCTTAATAAAAAAGCCTTATTTTTTACTATTAAATTTGTCGTAAACATGCTGCTTTTTTCCAGACTTGCGCACCTGTAGCAAAACGGGATTTTCCGCTTCGTAACTGGGTGGGTCATTTTTCTTGTAATTTCATATATACATGACTCATAAGGCTACAAATTTGTAGTTTAGTGCTTTAGTTGGGGAAGAATCATTCTGGGAGATTTTAGCCTCTGAAGTCGACAAAAAAGTTGGATCAGAAAGTTGAAACTTTTTTACTATTGTTTAAACTTCACTTGATTAACATTGGATCTTAATGCAAGTGGGATTTTATTATGATAGGAGTTTTTAATGCCCTAACTTAACTTTTAATTCTCTTATAAATAATGAGAATAGGCTTTGGTTATTAGTGATTGTTTTACCTAATTGATTATGTGTTTTATTTGTTAACATGCACACTATTATTAGATAAAATGATAGACTAAGAATAAAACATAATAAAAAGTTTAAATTTTTGATTTTAAACTTTAAAAATATAGCCTTGTTATAAACAAGGATCCCCGTGCGTTGTTGCGAATTGTTCACATACGATAATAGTGTAAGTATTGGTAGACCAAATTCAACACGAAGTATACTAACAAAGTAGTGAATTTAGAAGATCTATAAAGTAAAAAAGCAAGTAATTATTACTGGATAACTGAAAACACTTGTTTTTGAAAATAAGATACATACAGATCTACACAAAATCATTTTCATCCATCCATGGTTTCAGTTCTTGCAAACAAGACCAATCGCTTTCATTCCTTTATGGCTTAAACTCTAGCTAATTTGTCACTGGCAACAAAATCGTTTTCACTCCCTTGTCTGAATCAACTCTTGCTTCTGAAACAATCATTTACTTTTTTAGCAATGATTCTCAACCTGTAAAGTAGCTATTTGTTGGGTATATCATTCAACTGATCAAACCATTACACGTTTAAAAGCAATGGAAAATAAACTTTCCACAAAAGCAATAAGTAACATACGTCAACGCATCCAGTTAAATGAAGCAATTTTCCACAACGAATTTGACGATCCTTGAGATGACCAAAGATGTAACCCGATCCATAGGCGATGACTATGACAACTTTTGTGTTAAAAGTCACATAATCAGAATGCCAGAGTCAACAAAAATACCAGTATACCACCATTATCAGGGTATGAAAATTGGGAAAACTCAATATAAATGTTTTCTGCTAAACAGGAAAGCATGATTTTTTACATAAAGAAGACTGAATAACATCATCGACCGCGACTCCTATCAAACACCTTTATTTCATTGTTTTCTCTCTTGTTTTTCAGTCCAAGGTATATTTTTCTCTTACCTATAAATTTTTCTTGAACTTAAATAATAAAATGGAGAAAACATTAGTAATAGGACACATGACATAAAAAATGTGGCTCTGTTAGGAACACGTTATAAATATGAAGTGTCGATCATTATATTTATAATAGGTCGTTAGTTATAACGGTTTATAATTGTTTATTATTAAATATCCAGCTCATCTAGTAAGCTCGTGGGCCGTGAGGAAAGGTTCTTCTAGAACCTAGGGAAACACCCATCATTATGTACACACTATAGTTGTAAAACCCTAAAATCTAAAACGCGTAAAAAGACTATTTTGCCCCTCAAATTTAAAACTTATAAAATACGTAAAATACGCAAAGCTCTTTAAATACATTCCGACCTAACTCGTAAATGATCAAAATGTACAAAAAAATAAAAGCTACATTTATGTTAATTGTTATGCATTAACCAAAAATTTCTAAAATACAAAATACATTATAACTAATTATTTAACCCATGATATTAGTAAATTAGAAAGTGAAACTTTAGTTGTGACTTCCCTTGTACCCATCCATATTGCACGCCCCATAACCAATTATAAAGCCTATCCCAATTTGTGAACCAGACCCTTTGTTTTCTCCTTTGTCATGGTGAAAACCAAATCCCCCATATATATCTCCCATTCTTTTTTTTTCTGTTACCCTACGTTCCACATATATACACATACCTAAACCCTAGCAAAACAAAGTGACGACAAGTTCTATATTACTTCTTCTCCATTCGATTTAGAAGGCAAGTAGAAGAAAGTGTTTGTGATCGTGAGTCTCGATTCGTTGGTCCTTGTTTTCTTTTCTCTCATACGCTAAGGGTAATGTATCCCAACCTTTTTCAAATATTTTCCTTGTTTTCTTGTCTTCTGTCATGTGTAATGTGTCACCATAAGAATGCATGCATGCAAATAAAACATCACTTAATGATAAGATTCATCCCTTGATATTAACATGCATCACATGAAAACATAATAGTAGCACACGAGGTAACAAATATGTTATACATGTAATTCGACCCATGTTTTGACGCCATCAACAGAATCTGTTCGACCCATATTCTTGATTGTTTTGAACCTATATTCGACCCTCTTATGCATGTTATGTTCACGTTTATTCATTTTCGTATCGAGCTAGATTGGTCACATAAAATCATAACACATCCATATATATATATATATATATATATATATATATATCACTACAACAAAAATCGCTTTTTGTGACTACAAAAGTAGTCGCTAAAAGCACTACATGTAGTCTCTATAAACTTGTTGCGACTACATGTAATCTCAACAACTGCCATCTCTTATACCTCGTCGCTACAGGTTTGTAGTGACTACCATCTTCATTTCTAGCGACTACTATTTGTTGACCTTGACTTTCTGAAATTTGACCAAAAAACTCTAATGACACATTTTGTAGCGACTATTTTTGTAGTCACTATATGTTTTTTTTCATTTTCCCCCGTTCTTTCAGTGACGACCTTTAGCTACTACTTTTAGCGACTACTTATAACGACACAAGTAGTTGACTTTTTGACCATGCTTTTAGCGACTAATTTTTGTGACTACATGTAGTCGCTAGATGGTTTTGCACATAATGTAACAATAGCTTTTAGCGACTACATGTTGAACCTTTAGCGACTACTTGTAGTCGCTACAGGTACCTGCTGCACAAACCTGCGCAGGCTGTTCCTAGCTGTTTTGCCAGGTCATTACGACCCATTCCGCAAGCAGCTTTTCCAGAATTTCAACGCAAATCAATTCAACACAAATAATAACTTAAAACATACAAATTACATTCACTTAAAGTTCAACGACAACATAGACTTAAATTGTTCAACAACATAAACTTAAATTGTTCAACGACAACAACATAAACCTAAATTGTTCAACGACCGACATAAGTTGTTCAAAAGCATTAAACGTTCCACAAACCAACCTAACAAGTAACAACAACATCTCCTACTCACCTGAAGGGCCGACATCATCTTCGGTGTTAGGAGCATCTTCATCAGCATCTAAAAACTGACTCGGGTCAAGAACGGCGGGTCGTTGCGGCGGGGTGGTGTTGTTATTATTCATAAAATTATCATACATCTCTTGAACTTGAAGCTGACTAGCCACAACATACCTAGCGAATGCCGACCGAGATATCGGTGGTTCGGGGGCGTGAGAAGCTACAGAACCAGACGAGGATGAACCGGCCGACACCCGCCTACCTCGACCCGGATAGAACGCTCGACTCATTCCCAGAACTTGGCTTATAATCTATTAATCAGTCATCCTTATCTCTTGTCCTTCTTGGCTTTCCCGTATCTTGATCATCTCATTATGTAAAGACACAAAACAATGAAGTTAACTTCACAAAAATGAAAACAACTTATAGTTGACCCATTTTAGCCCAAACGTAAACTAATAAGGAACTAGTCGTTTATATCATACCCGTTTCACCCGTTTTGACCAATTTCACCCGTTTTAGCCTAAATGTGTACATGTTTGGGCTAAAAATAGGTGAAATGGGTCAAAACGGGTGAAATGACTCAAATAAACGATAAAGTTACTTATTTGTACATGTTTGGGCTATAATGGGTGAAAAAAGTGTAATATAAACATCTAATTTACTTTTAGTACATCTTTCACCCGTTTTGACCCATTTCACCCGGTTTAGTCTAAACGTGTACATGTTTGGGCTAAAATAGGTGAAATGGGTCAAAACGGGGTGAAATGACTCAAATAAATGATAAAGTTACTTATTTGTACTTGTTTGGGCTATAATGGGTGAAACGGGTGTAATATAAACATCTAACTTACTTTTTAGTACATGTTTCACCCCGTGTTGACCCATTTCACTCATTTTAGTCTAAAAGTGTACATGTTTGGGCTAAAATGAGTGAAATGACTCAAATAAACTACAAGTTACTTATTCATACATGTTCGGGCTATAATGGGTGAAACGGTTGTAATATAAAGTACATGTTTCACTCGTTTTGACCCATTTCACCCGTTTTAGCCTAAACGTGTGCATGTTTAGGCTAAAATGGGTCCAAAATGACTAAAACTTGTACATTTTGGGCTATAAACATCTAATTTACTTACATATCGTGATTCAGCTAAAGGGCTGTTCCATTGTCCATTACTCGTATGAGTATCCTGATACTGGTCGAGAAGGTCTGGGTATGCATGAGTTTCGACCCACTGAAAACAAATTAAATAATTATAATAACAATGAAACAAATTACATGAGTATATAATAACAATAAAACAAATATTATTCGCAACTTACCTTCTCATGGCGGCTTGCAGCATAAGATTTTGTGCCATGATTTAACGAGTACGGCAGCTTCTCTCGGTTGGCCTTGTTCTTTTCGGACCAATTCTTGAACTTATCAGAAGTAACAAAATCAATATATTTGTGCCAATCAGCCATAGACATGCCATTATGAGGAGTATCCCTAAGCGACTCTGGATCTGTATTCCCAGGAAACAACTTAGCCTTGAGCTTGTTTTTTCGATCCCTGTATCGCTCCTGGAACAATACTTCCACGCCTTTCTTGATCTATTGCCAAAACTTCCCACAAAAAAAAGGCGCCAAGAATTCCCACTAAAAAAATGGCGCCAAAACTTCCCACCAACATGACAAACACATTATATAGTCCTTTTATCTTCACACGAATTTCACAACCTCTTATCCTTAAAACCACTCAACCTCACATCCTCTTATCTTCACACAAATTTCAAAACCTGAGATGGAGCCATTTAATCCTATTATGTGTTCTTGTGGAGCAGGAAATATAAGATTAAGAACATCACATAGAGAAAATTCATCTGGACGGCAGTATTATGCATGTCCTCTGTCGAAGGTGAACAATCATACATTTCTTATTTATGTAAATATACAAATAATTGGGTCGTAATCTCTTATAATTTTCTTATTATGTAACAGCCTAGAAAAGAAGATAATGGATGCGGATATTTTATGTGGAAGAGTGAATTTGACGAGTACTTAAGAATAATGTGAAGTCCCAAACCTTGGATCTAGAACACTTAGCTTGTAAACGTGTTAGTTGCCTTGGATGGTTCCAAAACAACAATGAGAAACTTTGTTGTAGATACACACAAGTATGCGGAATCTACTTGAATGTACTTTAGAAGATTATAGTAAACACAATGTAACACCAACAACTTCAATATTATTAAGTAATAATACGAGTACTCTCCTAGTACTAGGGTTTACAACCTTGAAGCTTTTCTTAAGACGGCTAGAGAATAGGTATATGTTTAACCTAGCTAGGATCTCATTTTATACACTAAGGAGATCCCTTACAGAGATAATTATGCATTAAGTATATCATATCTTCTATTGGAATAGAAGATATGCTGTTACAAACCATACACGACATTCCTTACTTAGAACAGTACAAACTTAATACTATCAGTACTAACATTTCCACTATAAGTACTAACTAGTTAATACTTATCAAATAACACTATCAGTACTAACTTTACTACTATAAGTATTAACTCCCAACAATCCTCCTCTAAACTTGTGATTGGGTTTCAGAATCACAAGTTTCTTCAGTCTTTGAGGATTCTTTCAAACTCACTTTCCTCTGCTAGGTCTTCCAGCTTGGTCAAAGATCTTTATCAGCAACTCCTTAGCCATGTCAACTGCATTACCCATCCTTAGCCCAACTGTCAGCATTTGTAGAAGAGTTCCTAATGCAAGTGGGTAAGTTCTTTCAACCAGCATGTAGATATCAGTTCCATTGCATGTAGTAACCAAGTGCAGTCCACAAGAGTCAATCAGAGTCCAAGTCAGTGCTTCCTCTCCAGGTTGATACTTCCATTGTTCTCCTGCTGGATCTGGTTCAATCAGAGTCCAACTCCAGATCCTTATCATTGTCTGGATCTCTGTTCTTGAATCTTTCTTTAACTAACTCCCATAGCTTGAGTAGATCCTCTCTATCAATGAATGCAAATAAGTCTACTAAGTACAGATAGGCACTTGTTCTTCCACCAGCTCTGTGTATCCTCCAATGTCTCTTTCCATCTTCAGTGTAGATATCCCAATTGATGATTGGATACCTAGTGTTGATGGGCTCTGTGTATAGTGTTTCTTCAGGAGCTTCAATAATACTCATCTGATTGAGTTCCTCTTCAGTGAGTCCACCTTCTTCTTCAGATGCTTTCAATATTTTGGGTGCAGTTGAAGAAGCTCTTTCTTTTGATGGTCTTTTGTAGCTTTCAATTGGCTGTGATCTTACAACAAAATCATCTTCATGCATAGGTTTGAAGTTGAGAATGCTTCTTTGAATTCTATCAGCAAGTCTTTGGAGAGTCTCCCAAGACATTTGATTGAGCTGTTTCAATGTTCTTCTGTCTTCACCTTGATACCTGATATACTTACAAAGATACATCTTTTACTGACTTTTGTTTGGAGGTCTTGAGGCCTTTTCAATTTCCCTTTGTTGTCTAAATTGACTCTGTCTTCTGGCCAAGATCTCACTGAACAACTGAGCTGCTTCATTAACACTTGTATTCTGATCTTGTTGCAGCTTCTGTTGTACTTCCTGAGTTGCTTCTACCTTGGCTCTCATTTCATCCCATGTTTGCCAGTCTTCATCTAATTTAGCCATATTCTTCTTTTCTTTCTCTTCAGCCTCTTTTTTCAACTCTTGCTCATCCCATTCAGCTGCAAGCTTCCTTGCTGCCTCTTCATTTATCCTCTTAATCTCTTTCTTCTTCTTTGGTACTTCCACCAGAATCCCCTTGCCTTTGTCTTTGGGATCTATCTTTGGAGCTGAGGAGGTTGGTGATGGTGGAGCACCTCCTTCTTGAATAGTGACTCCCTTTTCCTTAGGCTTGGTTACTGCTGACTTGCTTTTCTTTCTCAGATACAGAACAGGAGGCTTCTTGTAAGTTGGAGAGATAGGGACTGATTTCTTCAAGCTTTGAAGTCCCAAGACTGCATGTTTCTCTCGATCTTCTTCATCACTGTCTTCATGTGGAGTGGTAGTGATGATAGTGGCCTCTGTTGTTGTAGCTTGTTGTAGTTCAGCAGCTACTTGGAAGATTGGACTTAGTACGGATTGCAGAACACCAAGAGTAATAACCATAGTACTATCAGTACTAACTACAACACTAACAGTACTAACAGGGATAGTACTTGATAACGCTACACGCGTCGTTCGGGGTCAAAGGAACTTCCTTTTCGTCGAGCAAGTTTTTCAACACCCTAGGCAGTGAACCTAATCGTTGTAGTGTAGTATTAGGGTAAGCCACGGGTATTGATATCGTTCTCTAGGGGAATAAGAATGCTAGTGAGAAGTTACTACGCTAAGGTTGTGGTTGAGGAAGATTATTTTTTATCTTTTTATATTTTTTAAGGAAAGGAAAGGTACGAATCTCGGGGTTTGAATTTGGGGGGTTGGTATTGCTACCGATTACTCTACTTATCTAATTATCTAATCTAATGTGTATGTAGTTATGTCTAATTAATATGTGCTCGTATGATAGTTTAAAGATGTGTTTACTTAGGTTTTACTACTCCTTAATTATCTCCTATTGGTGGTTGAATTGTCACGTCCTTATTCCTAGTTGCGTTGTGTGTCTAAGGTTGTAGGGTATGCGTATGTTCCCTAACTCTTTGAACTTACCAAAGGGTCTCGTCTATAAAACCCACTAGGGATAATAAACTCTTACTCTAAGGCACTCTTTGGATGGTTTAGCTTACAACTACTCAAGGAGTCATATTCTAAGGTTCACAAAGATTTAATCAAGCATTAAGTACACAACGAATGACCTATCGCATTACTAGACCATTAATCAACTAAGATAAGAAACAACCAATCAATATTCAATAATTAAGTTTCATATGCCCTAAGCAAACACACAAGTAAATTAGCCGGACATGGAAAACATGCAAGCATACACACAATTAATCAAAGACATAATTGTATTAATGAAGTAAAACACTTATCTTGGTGTAAGATAGGGTTTGGAACCCTAAAATAGTGTACAAGACGACCTTGGTTGGTTTTAGGTTTTTACTCCAAAAGACTACACACCAAATCTTTGAAAAATTCTGATTCTATATATAAGATTACACATGCGACGGCGTCACCTTATGTTTTGTGAGGCCGTCGTGTCGCCGTCATTAGGGTTTCGTCTTGGCCACGTTAGACTTGCGACGTCGTCACCTTATGCTTGTGACGCCGTCCTCTTCAGCTTCGGCGCCGTCGGATTACATCTAGGCCGTCGAGTTGCGACGGCCTACTCTTTTATAACTTGACGTCGTCACTTGAAAATGGGAGTTTTGGCTTCTGTCCCGTCACAAAGATCCTCCGACGGCGTCACACTTAACACCTGACGCCGTCACCTTATGTTTTCAGCAACTTTGAGTGTCTCGATTCTGACTTTGGCCATTTTCTTCGTATAATCGCGCCTCTTCGTCCAAATAAGTGCCATTCCAGCATTTTGCCTTCAAGAGACCTAAAAAGTGAAAAGGAACGATATTAAGCAATAACGGATACAAAAGTGATCAAATAAGGGCTTAAACGACCCCTCAAAAAGGTACCTTTTAAAACCTTATCAAATATCCATACACTTGGTATTTGCTTGTCCTCAAGCAAATGTGCTTTTAGCCAATTAATTTATAAGTTAGAGGTCATGAAGCATTGGTTTAAAATAGTCCACAACACATATAAGCCCCGCAAAAGTCATAACAAGCACGGAAATTACATACTAGCACCTCACATAGGGTGTTTGGATACTCACATCTCTCTTGGGTGTATATGAAATATAACAAATTGGAAATGGAAGATAAACACTCATTAACCGGTCCTAGTACATAGATTACCATAGGCTTGAGAATAGATCAAACCTCCGTCGCTTTGGCGTAAGCACCTAGGAAAGACTATCAAAGAGGTCTTTAAAGGGTTGTAATGTTAGGCTTACGGTAGGGAAACAAAGGATTTGGTGGGATAGGCTATATAGTGGTGGCAAGTAAAAAATCTCTTATGTTACAAGCATACGAAGAATGGCGTTGCTAAGCCAAGACTCGACACTCTAAACTCTAGCTAACTGAAATAAACAAACATAAAATTAAATGATAGATGTAGGATGGTAGCCCGTATGTTTTTTTTTTCAAACACTCTATTTTTTTCTTCTCTTTTTCTATATATATATATATATATATATATATATTTTACACTTTTACTCTACCATCCTCTACGGTAACATCAAAATGATAGGGATTTATAGGCACATCCTTACACTTGAGTTTTTATTACTCTAACACTAATTTGACCCGAATTGAAAAGATCAAAACACTTGGGGTATATTATTATGCAAACAAAGGGAATTTGAATTTAACGTTCTCTTCCCGTCATTTCATAAACTTTAACTTTTCCCATGAATCCCAATCGTCCCAAAACTGTATACAAAGGATATGACTCGACTTAGCAACTCATGCAAGCAACTAGATAATTGAACTAAGGGTTTAAGGTGATAACAATAATGCACTAAAAGAAAGTGCATACAAGGTAGGCTAAGGCGATTTGGGTGTACATTTGGGGGTGGGGTGTAAACAATGCTCTTCATTGATATTCCGGAAAAACCGAAACATCACGAGAACCGCAAAAGGATAGGCTCTGAGGGGTTAACTAGGGGTATCGTGTACTAAAGATGAGTACACCGCAAAGGGTGTGGGGGAATTACTCAACCGATGTGGAAGAAGTAATTATATTACGGGTTTAAACAAGGGTTATCCTAATGCCTCTTATCATTTAGTTATTCCTAACTACACAAGTGTAGTCTTACTAGCGATCTCGGAATGCATCACAAAACAAGTTCTAGAATCTAATATACTACCGGTTTACACTCTAAGCATTAAAGATGAATGCTTTAATTCCTACTAATCTAAGGGCGATCCTCACATTTTGGGTGGAATTTAGGTGGTAAAGGGTTTTGGTGCTAGTCATATAACTTCCTATCCGTGCGACGCTTTTGTTAAGACTAATGGCCCACTCCTATATGTCATGAAAAATTAAAAATTTGGTGCCAAAATTACCCTAACCGACATTTTCTCATGGTTTATTACACAAATACAATTGGACAAAGCAAATAATCAAGGATAAGCATAGTTTCAAA
Source organism: Chrysanthemum makinoi (assembly GCA_910596185.1). Classification (NCBI taxonomy): domain Eukaryota; kingdom Viridiplantae; phylum Streptophyta; class Magnoliopsida; order Asterales; family Asteraceae; genus Chrysanthemum; species Chrysanthemum makinoi. Next base: position 73,509,347 of record OU343218.1, on the reverse strand, counting down.
GTTCCCGTTTTTTTTTTCCTCCCTACATAAAGCTGAACATTGTCCCCAATGTTCCCCGAAAGTATCAAAGTTATGATAATGGAAGGTAATCAAAAATGAAAGAAACTAGTACTCCCCTGATTAGCTCGGTAGGATCCGTGTGTGAAGTAGTGGTTAAATTCTTTCCAAGAAGAATTTATGCGTGAAAAGCTCCTTCAATCTTATGTAACTTCTTCTTGATAAATTAAACCTGCACCTTTGAAGAAACAAACGAAACCTTCGCATAAAATCGGTGGTGGTATTAATATATATAAGACTCGATTTAAACTAGGATATAATGCTTGTGGAATGAATGTTTACAAAATTTCGGAAAATTAAGACCGGAAAATTCCAATTTTTTTTAAGTAGCTCGAAAAGCGAAAAAAGTAATTGTTGTTTTTCTCCTTCCTGACGCCGTCAGTTGCGATCCTGATTTGTCAGGTTATCTTGACAAAAGCGGGCTGCGATTTTCACGGAAAAATTCGGAAAACTTACATCTTTAGAATCTGGAAAAATTTCTGCAAAACATCCATTATGACTCGATACAAGCATTTGACTCGAACAAACACACAAATATATCTTTTAATGAATTGTTATTCTCATGTTTACGTTTCCTTGAAAACGTGTGTAATCCTCCTACACTTATCCCTTATGTAAAATACCTTTATATGCAATTAAGACGAGGTTAAAAACAAAATAAAGCATTTTTACAAATTTAAACATGATAATAAACAATCAATAAAAGATATATGACACTAACAAGCAAACAATTAAGCATGGGTTGCCTCCCACGAAGCGCTTTTCTTTATTTAAGAGTCTTGTAGCTATACTCGTAGTCGTGCTCTCATTGCCTATATAAGTAAGCCTATCCTCCACAATGTCATAAGGATCAAACTTATCATTTAAGTTCCTAATAGTACGTTCGGTTAGATATTCCTTTTCAAACTTTTCTCCATCGGGATCATAGATTGTTATCCTAATGTGCCATTCTCCATTACCGTCACTAGGCGATCTATCCCAATCCCATTTGTGTTTAGATTTCTCAACTTTCCACTTATTCATGACAAGGTTGACGGGCAAGCTTCCTAAGAACTCGGTCATCTTCCTAAATACTAAGGCGTCCTCGAACGGGTTCACTTCCATGTCCCTAGCCATTTATTTTTCTTGGAAAGTTGCTTTACTAGTGAAGGCTTCATCTAGGTAAAAAGGTCTTTGGGGGCCTATGAGGTTCTTATCTATCCAAGGTCCATATCTAGAAGGCTCTCTATCCAACTTAATCTCATGTGGGATTTCCTCTTCTTTGTAGTACGTATGCTTTTTGACATCGTAAATTGACCTAGCACTCCCTTCTCCTACCACTATTTTGGACATCTTACAATCGATGATGGCACTAGCGGTAGCTAAGAATCCTCTTCCTACTAGTAAGGGGCATGTCGGGTCCTTATTCATGTGTAGCACATGGAAGTCGGCCAAAAGAGTTAACTCTCCTATGTGTACTACCATGTCTTTTATTATTCCTACCGGACGTGCAACACTACCGTCCGCTAGACCTAAGATGGTTTCCGTTGGTTCTATTTTACCTAAGTTAAGACTTCTATGGAGGGACAACGGAACAAGATTGATGCATGATCCTAAATCGGCTAGAGCGTCGAGAGGTTTGGAAGTTCCAAGCCTACACGGAAGAGTGAATAGCTCGGGATCGTCTAACTTCTTAGGTAAATTATTTCGCACAAAAGCGGACCCATGTTTTCCAAGCTTAAGTTCTAACTCATATTTTTCTTTTAAAGCATTATAATAAGGTGCATGAGCTAAGACCTCAAGAATCGGTTTTTCTTGATGGAGTTCCTTGTACTCCTCCTCTAAACTAGGTTTGGATTCTTGGTTGACGGGTTTCTCAAGAGTGGGTTCCACCAACGGTGCAGCGCCTTGGTACCTTTTGGATGGCTTGGAACCCTTTTTGATAGCGTTTACCGAGTGAACCTTTGGGTGTGAGGGGCATGGATGTGTGTTCTCCCATGGTGAACAAGAACATGAAGTCGACGAGATTGAATTCACTTTTGGGTTCTTTATAGTGTTACTTGGGAGTGCTCCAACTTCCCGTTCATTGAAGGCTTTTAAGAGGGCATCAAGCTTGTTTGTCATCTCGCTTTGTCTTTGCTTAAAATCGGATTCAAGCTTAGTCAGTCGAGTCTCTTGAGATGACAGGAATCTAGATGCAATTACCTCAAGATTAGTGGGGTTCCCGGTGTTTAGAGAGTTGAACCTATTAGGTGGACTAGATGAGCTTTGGGGTGTTCTTGAGTTTTGGTTCCACTTAAGGTTAGGGTGATTTTTCCATGAGGGGTTGTAAGAGTTTCCTAAGTTGTTTTGTTCGGGCTTGAAAGTGTACCACTTTTCTCCCACTCCGTCGGTACGCATGGGCGTAGTCACAAAGCTTGTTGGAAGTCTTGTGCAATCACGAGTGTCATGGAGACCACTACATAACTCACAAGGTAGCGTGATTTTATTCACTTGACGCGAGGACTTAGGATTTTCGTAGGAACTCATTAGGAAATTAACTTGATCTTCAAGTTCGATCATCCTACGGTCGGAAGGAGGCAAGGAGATTGCCTTAACGGTTTTGGGCAGCTCACGGGGGTCATCCCAACTTTAGTTGTCATAGAGGCGAGGTCCTCTATCATACCCCATGATTCTTCCGTGGTGAGATCACTAAGTTTTCCACCGGCCGCTTGGTCAATGGATCGCTTGGTAGGGAAGTTGACATGATCATAGAAAATTTGGACTTGGAGCCAAAGATCAATGCCGTGATGAGGGACTTTATGAAGTAAGTCCTTGAATCGAGTCCATGCTTCGTAGAGATTCACCTTGACGTTGTTGGAACATCAAGATGTCATTCCTAAGCTTAGTGGTTCTCCCCGTTGGGAAAAATTGAGCAAGAAGCCAGAGGTAAGATCATCCCAACTTGAGATGGATCCGGCGGAAGTCGCTCAAGCCAATTACTAGCTTGGTCCCGTAGAGAGAATTGGAAGAGACGCAGGGGCGTGGTCTCCCGAGTAGTAGCATCAAGGTCGATGGAATCGACAATTTTGAGGAAATCCCTTAGATGCTGATTTGGATCTTCAGAACGAAGTCCATGGAATGCACATCCGTTTGCACCAACCGGATGGTGTCGGATCGAGGCCGTAGTTTGGGCTTGGTCGGGAAGTTCATGGTGTTCCTATAGCCTGAGTGGCTTGGTCTTGAGTATTCACCAAGAGTACGGGCTCTTGGCGGGTCAATTGGTGGTGGGTTGATGAATGGTAGGTGGTTATCACCTTCCATGATGAAAATTGATGGGGCTACGAACAAAGGTCACGAAGAAGGGGGATAGACTAAGAGGAAGCTAAAAATGAGAAAAAAGGTTTACTTGATAGGAATCAAGTAAAGAAACCTAAACGAGGTGGACTACTAACTAGCTATTCTATTCCTCGGCAGCGCCGCCAAAAACTTGATAACGCTACACGCGTCGTTCGGGGTCAAAGGAACTTCCTTTTCGTCGAGCAAGTTTTTCAACACCCTAGGCAGTGAACCTAATCGTTGTAGTGTAGTATTAGGGTAAGCCACGGGTATTGATATCGTTCTCTAGGGGAATAGGAATGCTAGTGAGAAGTTACTACGATAAGGTTGTGGTTGAGGAAGATTATTTTTTATCTTTTTATATTTTTTAAGGAAAGGAAAGGTACGAATCTCGTGGTTTGAATTTGGGGGGTTGGTATTGCTACCGATTACTCTACTTATCTAATTATCTAATCTAAGGTGTATGTAGTCTATGTCTAATTAATGTGTGCTCGTATGATAGTTTAAAGATGTGTTTACTTAGGTTTTACTACTCCTTAATTATCTCCTATTGGTGGTTGAATTGTCACGTCCTTATTCCTAGTTGCGTTGTGTGTCTAAGGTTGTAGGGTATGCGTATGTTCCCTAACTCTTTGAACTTACCAAAGGGTCTCGTCTACAAAACCCACTAGGGATAATAAACTCTTACTCTAAGGCACTCTTTGGATGGTTTAGCTTACAACTACTCAAGGAGTCATATTCTAAGGTTCACAAAGATTTAATCAAGCATTAAGTACACAACGAATGACCTATCGCATTACTAGATCATTAATCAACTAAGATAAGAAACAACCAATCAATATTCAATAATTAAAATTCATATGCCATAAGCAAACACACAAGTAAATTAGCCGGACATGGAAAACATGCAAGCATACACACAATTAATCAAAGACATAATTGTATTAATGAAGTAAAATACTTATCTTGGTGTAAGATAGGGTTTGGAACCATACTGTACAAGACATCCTTGGTTCGGTTTAGGTTTTTACTCCAAAAGACTACACACCAAATACTGAAAAATTCGGATTCTATATATAATAGTACACATGCGACGGCGTCACTTTATGTTTTGTGGCCGTCGTGTCACCGTCATTAGGGTTTCGTCTTGGCCACGTTAGACTTGCGACGGCGTCACCTTATGCTTGTGACGCCGTCCTCTTCAGCTTCTGGCGCCGTCTGGATTACATCTAGGCCGTCCGAGTTGCGACGGCCTACTCTTTTACAACTTGACGTCGTCACTTGAAAATGGGAGTTTTGGCTTCGTCCGTCACAAAGATCCTCCGACGGCGTCACACTTAACACCTGACACCGTCACCTTATGTTTTCAGCAGCTTTGAGTGTCTCGATTCTGACTTTGGCCAATTTCTTCGTATAATCGCTTTTCGTCCAAATAAGTGCCATTCCAGCATTTTGCCTTCAAGAGACCTAAAAAGTGAAAAGGAACGATATTAAGCAATAACGAATACAAAAGTTATCAAATAAGGGCTTAAACGACCCCTCAAAAAGGTACCTTTTAAAACCTTATCAGTACTGATAGTGCATGTAGGAGTACTAAGCACTTCTTCTGCATGTTTGGTGATCTGAACTTCTTCTTCTTCATAAAGAAAAGGGCTATGAAAATCTTGACCACCACCTTGCCACTGACCAAATTCCCTTCTACTTTGAATGTCAGAACTCCTCCCATGTTTGGAAGAATCCTCTATGGAGGTACTAGAGACTCTGAACTTGGCCTTCTTTTTGAGTGATGTGGTAATTGGAGATGCTTCTGTAGTGGGCTTGGAAAGAAGCTTGACTTGATGCTCTAGCCTTTTCATCTTAAGGAGCATCCTGGTATGAAATTTTACAGCAGCTTTCTTGTGTTCATCAAAAGCAATCTCCAGTGTGTTAAATTTTCTGCATAAGAACCTGTACAAATCCGTCGTTTCATGAAGTGATAAGCTGCCCTCACCACTTCCATTTGTGTTACCTGCTGAGAGAGGTGGGTCACTGGACATTTGAGATGCATTCCCAGGGCTAGCCTGAGCAGATACACCCCCTTTTTAGCCGGTGCCTGGGTCCACCATGTGAGGAGTGCTTACTAGGTGTTGGCATGGATTGGGTCTTATTGATGTTACCACTTTCCTCACCAGCTTCTAAGCCTGGTTGAGTAGTGGCAGCCCTCACCACTCTATCTCCTCCATCACCTGAGATAGGCTCATCTGCTTCAATGATAGGAGGAGAATGGGTCTGAGCATTCATACTCTCCTGTCTGGAGTGCCTACTTGTTGATGAGAGTGGTTGAATAGGAGAGTGTTGGGATCGGGGTGTGTGTTGGGAGCCACCTGTGCTTGATGGTCCTTCACCCTCTGCAATGAGCATGTTAGCAAACAAAGGCACTACAACCCCATTATAGCCTACCACAGCCCTTGACATATTAGAAAAACTTTAGCTGTAAGTATTTTTGAAGGATAGATATTTTTGTGAGGCTGTAGGTTTTGTTTCTGAAGATCCAAAAATATTTGTATAAACCTGGATCTTGATTGGGTCGCAGTCAGGTTTTATCACACAAGCTAACCACTTGTGAATGGTCAACCGTAATAAAAAGTCCAAACAGTCTGAAAACGAAATGCAATTAGATCCAGGAGAGTTTAGTGTATCCCCGGGTCGTTAAGTCCCAACGAGGTGTGAAATCTGTAGTACAACGAATCTGTGATCGGGTGAATATTGAACAGGAAAAGGGTGATGATTGATTAAACTAAGGAAATAAAATCTAATCAAGACTTTGAAGTCATTTTAATTCTATTTTTAAAAACGATTAACTTTTAAAACCTAAAATATACGTTTACGTTTAAATAAACGTCTACGTACAAAAGAAAATGTGAAATTGAAACAGTATTAAACCTAAAAATATAAAAATGAAATTTTTATAAACCTAATGATAAGAGAAAATTTTAAGAAAAATAAAATTATTTATTACACTATTTATCTAATTATTATTAATTAAAAACTATTTTTAACTATTTAATGATACCCTAAAATATAAGAAAATATGAAATAAAGCTAGAAAAATGAAATTATGATTTATAAAAATCTAAAATAACTAAAGAGAATTTTCAAAACTAATTTTGTATTTTTCGATGATTTTCTATTTTCTACAAATTTAAAACTATTTTAAACTAATTAAATGGCTAAAAATTATAAATTTAACTAGGAAAAATCTGGAAAAATTATTTTTTTGCTTTTATATTTATCTTAATCTATGAAAATTGAAAACTTATTTTTTTGAAGCTTTTCTGATTTATTTGTAATAAAAGTTATTTAAAATGCTAAAAGTGAAATTAAATGCAGAAAAATAGTAAATGAATAGTGAAAAATATGAAAACTTCCAGTCAACTATAAAATAATACTGAGAACCCAGGAAAAATAATAAAAGTGGTGCAGGTGTGCAAGATTAGGTTCTGTAGTGAAAAGTGCTTATAAATAAGCACTAAAAATAAGCTATAAGTACCAAATGAGCACCAAATGATCACAGCAGCTAGAGTATGCAAAATATACTTAATACTAACCTATTTCAACTAGCCTAAACCTCTAATATGCAAACTATAATGATTTGGTTCTATTTAAGCACTAGTGCCAAACAACCCTACTTTAAGCCCTTGTTAAGCCAGCTTATAAAAATCACAAAAATAAACTAAAATCACCATGAAAACCACTACCAACCAAAGTGTCTAAATCCAGAATTTCAGCTAATAAGGACTAAAATTGAGGAAACTAAAAATGCAAAAGTGGAAGCTATTTGTACTTGCAATGGAAATGGGTCAAAATGAGCTATTAAGCTTGCATAAGCTAATAAAAAGCTACCACTACTGAACCAAAGGTTGAATAAGCTATAAACAAGTTATAGGAACTTAGAATAAGCAACAACAACAAGAAAAACACACTAAATAAGCAAAAATAAGGAATAAGCAAAACGGGAGTTTTGTGAAAAAGGGCTTAAAAGAAGCTAGCAAATAAGCAGTTTACAACACAAACTAAAAATTATAAAAAATACTATGATGAAGATAAGCAACAGAATGACAAATATCCAAAAGCACAAGTCTTCACTCCTAATATTAAGTCCTACATGAAATTCACAAGTTTATTCAAAAACGGGTTTCTATGAAATTTTGACTTTTTGAAGTTTTTGAAAATTTGACTTTGGTGAACTTCTACTGATTCTAGGTTACTGAAATGGAAGTAATAAGCTACAATGCAACTAATCTAAGCTACTTTAACTACTTATGTAACCATCTATAGGAGTATGCAACTTAAATTTTTAACAGTTAACTAAAAAATGGAGATTAAAGTTCTTTTTGACTATTTAAGGAAAGACTACTGAGTTTGATGCTAGAATTGAACTATTAGGGCCTAATGAAACATGACTGAACAAAAATCACCCACTGAAATAACAGTAGCTTAGTGAAATGCACTAAACCAAACACCCCTTTAACAAAGCTTCAAATGTGATTTTCAAAGGATTAATGAGATTTAGTCCATGACACTGAGTTGCAAGAACTTATAAGGATAAAAGAAACTATTTTAAGCACAAAGTGACCACTGTTAACAACAAAAACCATGAATCAATAAGCAAGCTAATTTGACCGTGAAATTCTTGAAATGAACAACCATATAAACTAATGAACAAGCTGATTATATTAAGCATTAACTAAGCTAACATACATCAAATAATCACAAACAACAGAGATGAACAACAATTAAAGATTGCTACAGTAAAATGCATGAAATTGAGAAAAATGCTTACAAAGATTTCCAAGCACAAATCAGTGAACCAAAGGCCAAATACACTTCCTAAAGCCTCCCTTGAGGCACTAATACCCTTGCAATCGAAAATCAACCATGATTCTGCTTCCCTTCTTCTTTTTTCTTGATTTTTGAATTAAGGACTATTTATGTGGTATTTTTGTGATTTTAGAGTTTTCACAATGAAACTATGTTTTAGGCTTACTGAGCTATTAGAAACTAGTTATTAGGCTAAAATGAGTGTAAGAGAATAGTTAACAACAATTTTCAACAACATTAAATTCAAAACGAGATTTTCACTAAATATGGTAGAAACTGAATTCAGAAAGAAAGCTTGGAATTAAGGTTTGAAATAAGTCTCAAATATACTGAAAAGCTTAAAATTACACTTTAGAAACTAATTGAGATACTGGAAATGAAAATTTAATTAAAACGACATGTCTAAACTAAGCTAAAAACTACTACTCGTCTTTTCTCCTTCTTCTTCCTTTTATATATGATCATTAGGGTTCCTTGGGTTCCTCTGAATCTTTCCCACTTGTTTTCAGCCTTTGATGTGGTCTAATTCATCCTGACCTTTGATTTCCACTTTTGGCGGGAAAAGTCATATTGACAGTTGTAGATTGCTTGTAGGTTTGAAGAAGCAATAAATGCTTCTTGGTTATTAGTGGGGAAGGAGGGGACATGAAAGGTAAAGGTTGGTGATGAGCTGGTGTGTGGAGGACAGGTGTGGTGGTGAAACCAGGGATGTGGAAGGGGTGGTTTTTGGGAGGGAAGTGGGTTGACCGGTTTTGACCTGGGCTGGGTTTAATAACTGGGAGGTGGTTGTTTGTTGGGTTAATAATACAAAGGGGTCCGTTAGGTTTGTAGTAGTTAAGCCAAGGACCAATGTTGTAACTTCGAATTCTTGAAGGACTGAACACGTAATATTTCATAAGTTATCACAAGGACTAATAATGCCAAGTTTGCTAAACCAAAGGACCTCATTTGCATTATTTACAATTTAAAACACCCGGGGGACGTTTTATGATATTTTCCAAAATTGAGGGGGTGAAATTGTAATTTTCCCAAAAGTTATCAAAAGGTTCCAAATTGTAAGTTATGAATAGTACAAGGGTATTATTTGATAAAATTCCATGTTTAAATACCCGAGGACTAATTTTGCCATTTTTGAAACTTGAGGGGTAAAAGTTGCCAATTTTAGAAAACTTTCATCCAGGGATTATTTGTGAACATGTTTGATTATCCAAGGATTAAAGTTGACTTTTCATACATTTTAAACTTTCAGGGACTAGTTTTGTTAATTTGTGAAACTCCAGGGACTGAAAATGACAGTTTTGTGAACTTTGCATGTTTTTCACTTGTTTTCAATCTTTTTGTACCTGAATCACATAAAAACACATTTAGATGAATTTGTAACAATTATAGGGTCATTTGTGTGTTTTTGGTCATTTTTGTGGGTTTAAATAATATAAAATATATGTGTATTTAGACACATATCAGATACATTAGAAACTTGGTTTTGCTTACTACATTTTTAAGCATACCATCAAAGATATAGTTTGAAAAATTGAACACCCTGCCTGTTGCAAGGTAAATCAAGGCTGTGGCTATATTTGTGGGAAAAGCATCCCAGCCAGTCCTTTTGTGACTCAAGCAGTGTAGGAGGGTATGGATTAGAAATCTCCATTTTGGGGAAAACTGACTTTTGTGAAAATTGAAAGTGTCATCATGTCTATACCTCATCAATGAGAGTTGTTCAAAATTTTTAGTGCCTGGCAAAGTGCTAATACCATCAGCATCCCTAAGATGAAGATGTTCTCTTAGAGATGCTTCACTAATAACAATTTGTGTGCCATCCACTGTACCAATTAACTGTTGTACCCCTTCCTCAGTTGTTGAGGCAATTGTAGTTTGCCAAAACTTCCTGACAGGGGTACATAGGATAGTAGGGTTTAAGAGTAAAGCAAACCTGATGCTGCTTCTTTTTAGAAAAGCTACTATCTCAGTAAATTCATCATGACCTTCTGGCAATTCCAAGCACGCCACCATGTTATGCTTGTCGACAAAATCAAGAGGAGCCATGAATGATTAGAATAAGGGTTAGTAAGGTGGGATTTAATCGCATAAGCCTTTAGTGAATTATGGTGAAAACAATTGGAAAGTTATGCAATATATAGAGATTTGAAGAATTTTAGTTGAACCGTCTTATGAATATATATGGTAATAAGTGCAGAGAAACCAATTAGGAAACCCTTTTATAAGGAAAATAGACGGTAACAACTCTACTTGCACAAGTAATCATTGCATAACAGACTTTTGGAATAAGTACTAACGGCTAGTTCATCAGTACTAACTATGCTTATCAGTACTAACTTATAACCATCAGTATTAACTTTACCCATCAGTTTTATCTCATAGTTAGGAAATTATAATACTGAAACCCTAATTTTGAAGGGATTAAGTGTGGTGATAGACACTTAGTCAAGGTCGGCCTTACATGGCCTCTGGTTTGGTGAAAACCAATGGTTTCAGTGCAAAGCACTGCCTGTGATGGATAGTCCCATTTAAAGGGCCTTCCTGACAGGGTTTCCAGCTCGTGGCAGGTGTTGCCTCCAACACAAGTGTTGGGTTCACGGTTGCTCGCTGTTCTCTAAGCCAGATGCCCTTAGGCTAGTCACACTATTTGTAAACAGATAGAATGGCAAAAAGTGGGTTAGTACAGAATGAGTTTGACTAACTGAAACCATCAATTCATGTTCATTAGTATCACAAGATGCCACATAATGCTTTGGCATCACAAATTTCATAGTTACAACAACTTCCATCATGTTGTGGCTTCAGAATGATCATAAGAGAGAGAACCACATGTGATGTAACATTGAGTCACCAAACCATGTCCATACTGCTTGTGTTATGCCTGAAAAGTTAGTCCAAAACCAAGAAAACACAATCCAAGACATTTTCTTGCCAATCCGTATTAACTTAACACAATCAGTATTAACTGGATAACAATCAGTACTAATCACTAGTTCACAAAACTTTATAAAATAGAGAGAGATAAGACATATTAAGGATGAAGCATCCCAATACTTGTGACCAAGTACTGAAACCTTCCCAAGTCAAAAGCTTTGGTTAAAAGATCTGCAACATTAAACTCAGTATCAATTCTATCAACCTGAATGAGTTTCTTTTCATTACAGTCCCTTACAAAATGATGTCTTATCTATATATGTTTAGTTTTAGAATGAAAAACTAATTTTTTTATAATGCATATAGTACTGTTGTTAACAATATAAATGACAGTGCCCATAAAATTATACCCATAATTAAGCATTTGATTCTGAATCCAGAGAACTTGACCACAGCAACTTGCAGCAGCTACATACTCAGCCTCAGTTGTAGAGTTTGCCACAATGCTCTGCTTCTTGCACTGCCATGAAATCAACCTATCTGTGGAAAACTAGAAGGGGGGGGGGTTGAATAGTTTTACCGATTAAAACTTTGTTTTAAACTATTTAGATAGACTTATGTCAAACTATTCAAATGTGTTTGTTGGATGTTAATAGATAGATATGGAAATATGTAATGCAAAGGTAAAGAGTAAGAAACACAAAACCACGACGCAAGTGTTTATAGTGGTTCGGCTACAAGGACACCTTCCTTGCCCTACTCCACTCCCCGAGTCACCTACTTGAGAGTTCGTAATCACTACACCAACTCCTTATGGTGGAGAAGCCATCACAATGTCTCTTACACCTTTTTCCGGTACAAAGCTAAATACCGAGTTCTTTCACACCAAGGTGAACCACACCTAACACAACGTCGCCTACCCTTTATCTGGTGCTAGGCTAACCACTGAGTTCTTTCACTCTAAGGAGAACTAATCCTATCACAACGTCGCCTACCCTTTACTAGGTACTATGCTAAGTACCTAGTTCCATTGCAATGGAGGAACTACTACCCAACACAACACAACACCTAATCTCAAGGAGATCCACTCCTTATTACAACACCATCAAGGATATCACCATCCTTGGAAATAAACTAATACTATATGTATAACGATGCATCTCATCGATTATACGACCTAGGCATTCTTTCCTAATGCCACTTGATTTGATTCCTAGGCATCCTTCACTAATGCCTTTGACATAACGCTTGGCACCTTTCACTAATGCCTTCGTCTTGACACCTTTAGCATTATTCACTAATGCTTTTGACACGGACGTTAAGCACCTTTCACTAATGCTTTCGTATTGACCCTTTCGGCATCCTTCACTAATGCCTTCAACACAACAAATCTATGGAGGAAGAAAGAACTATCAACAAGAGAACCTCAGTTGTCTTGATGATGACGAAGCATGGCAACTCATGGACTTGAGCTTGCTCGACTTCAAGAAGTGGTGATCTCGCCTTTAAGAGGAACCTAGAGAATCACACAAAAACAAAAGACAAACTACATTAAAAGATCCCTTAGGATCAGTGGTTAGAGAGTTACAATACTTGGGGAAAGTATGTGTGAGAGTGGTGAGAAATAATGAAGAAATGGCTCACTATTTATAGAGAGAAAAATCCTACTGTTCCCCGGATCCCACGGATCCCTCCCACAAGGGATCCGTCTAGCGTAAAGCTAGGGATCCATGGGACGCTCCTATTTGCCCATTGGTATTTTGGTTATGGGTCATGGGTTGATCCATGGGTCTTATACTAAATACCATGGGTTATAGATTAAAACCATGGGTCATGGTTATTGATCATGGGTATCCAAGTAGATACAATGTATCCATAACATGCAATGCATCTAGTCCATATATGAATTAAGCATGATGTCATGCAATGGGTTATGGGTCATAAAGTTTGGTTTATACCCAACTACATTCAATGTATTTGGTCAATGGGTCAAGTGCTTAAGTTTCTACCCATTTATATTACCCATTATAATACATACTAGTTATGTATATATTTACCCAATATGTAAACGGTAGTTGTTGTACATATGTATTACTAAATCATAAAATCACTTATACTTGTTTTAGTGTTTTATGTGAAAACGTAAGTGTGTTATAAAACTATTGGCTCAAACCATTTACGTATTTTATTTGTTTCGTTAAAATGATTTTACGTTTGTTATCGACAAAACATTAGAAGATCATAAAATATAAATAAACGTTTTTAAGGCTTATTTGTATTAACAATCTCCCCCTTTTTGTTGATGACAAAACATAAAATTATTTTAAGGAAAAACTAAAATTCGTAAAAGTTTGAGTTTGTAGTTTTTACTTTCTTCTCCCCCTTTTTGTCGAAACAAAAAGAGCTTTGAAAAGAAACTAACAAATTGTTTTAAGAAAAACATGTGAAAATTAGAAAAGAAAGAAAAATAGAGAGCAAGTAACGGGAAAGGATCTCGTCTTAACTCCCCCTTGACGAGTCCATCCCTGTGTGAGGGCGTCAAGAAGGATAATACTAAGCTAGTTCATTTGCAACTAACTTTGCAAAAGATTTCGTCTATATGACGAATGTGCTCCCCCTTGATGATTGCAACTTTGCAAAGGGACGTCATGAAATGTAATCCTAATATTGCAAGTAATTTTGCAATGTATTGCTTTGACACAAAGCTCCCCCTAGCTTTAGGGTGTCAAAGTCTTCATGTGTAAATTGAATAACTACAAAACAAAGGTTAGAAAACAAGTATAATGCATAATTTCCTGCAAATATGACTAAGGTTAGTAGAAAAATAGTTTTCTGTCTCACGGATCCCACGGTTCCCTCCTTGTAGGGATCAGTCTAGGCAAATTTCAGGATCCGTCTGGCTGATGACTGAATTCAGCAATGGTGATATAACAAATAATGTTAACATCAAAGTGAGATGTATTATACAAAATAATCATATACTCAGAAATATTGCAAGTAGCATGTAATTTCATTTAATAAAACTAGAGGTATGATATACATGACTCTAAAAACTAAGAAAATGAACGATACATGACTTGGAATTACTAGACTTATCTAAGTAACGCTTGATACTTGGTGATGAGAGTGGAGTGGTGAATGATAGGGCTCTAGGCACCAATGGTGATGGTTTAGTGGAAATGGGATTGTTTGGTTTAGGAGGTATAGTGGTGTTTGGCATAGGTAGTTTTGTGGGAACTATCCTTTTAGGGATTGGTTTGATTGGTTGAGTTAGTGGAGGGGAAATCCTAGCATTTGTGGATTTAACCGGAGATGATTCGGTTGAGGGAATTTCATGTACAACACGAGCAAGTTTCTTTGGTGGTTCTTGGGTGGATGAGTTAGCACTAGGAGATTTTCTCATGATGAAATGACTAAAGAGAAGGTTTATAAATGCTGAGAATTATGTTGTGTTTGATGACTAAGGGATTCTAACAAGATGACTTATAAAGGAAAAGATTTGGTAAGTACATTCAAGACTTAAGCTACTAAGATTCTTTGGAATGTGATGAATAGCATGCACAAGAATTAACATCAGAGTTGTATTGATCTAGGATCTTAATTAAGATGAGATGGAGTGTTCAAGTTATCAAGATGAGCTTGAAATGATTGTTTTAGGTAGAATTGACATGAATCTGTCATACGGATCCCACGGTTCCCTCCAATGAGGGATCCGTCCAGGCTAATCCTAGGGATCCGGCTTTCAGCAGCTAGGAAAGGGTAAGAATGATGTTTCTAAGATCTAAGGCCTATAACATCTTGTATGTTTCAGTCCTCCTAAGTATCTTAAATGAAAAGGTACTTAAATGTTCAAGGGTAATGAGTGATGTAGCTAATGATTGCCTCTTATGGAAGAAATTGTAGCTTTTATGAGTACCAATGAATAAACAAAGATGACACTAAAAACTTGAAAGTGTCAAATGGAGCTAAATGGTCCTAGAGACCAGATAGTAGCTTAAGATAGTGTTTTGGAGGAAATCCTAAAAGCTTAAGATGGAAAAGATAGAATTTTACCCATTTCGACCTATTTTTGAGGTAAGGATGACTACACTCAATTTGCTAAAATTGAAAGGTTTCCAAAGCTAGATGTATTAACATGTGAGGAATCATGTGTGAGTATAAGAGCGGAAGAGTAATGAGTTTTGATGAAACGATAGATCTACAAGCACCTTGAGTGTGATCTAAGTGAGTTATGCGTGAGTATGAAACTTTTACTCAGCTTGATGAGGACTCAATTTGTCCTAAGACACTATGTTTTGCTTAGTGTGAAGTGATCTAAAGACATGTTTTGAAATATAATGATTGCAACTGCATTTCTGCTTGCCCGGATCCCACGGTTCCCTAAGAGTAGGGATCCGTCTTGCACAAACTTAGGGATCCGTCTCCCTGCAAAACAGCACCTTTACAAAAGGTGTGCAAGGGTTGCACAAGTTTACTCTATGTATCGAATTTTAAAACTAATGATTTCTTACAGCAAGCATATATGTATACAAGTAAAATATAGCAATGAGAGCATGTAAGAATAGCACATAAGTAATTAATATGAGATCTAGCTCACAAATAACACAGAGGTTTATCAAACTTAACAAACACTATTCAAGAGGCTCAAAACATATTTACGATCTAGATTAGTAAATCGTTTGTATTAACAATGACGTGCAAGGTATGTGAAAAAAATACATGATAGTGTTCAAAACAATAGAGTAGTGAGGTGCTAGCTCAAGACAATCCTAGACTTCATCCGGAAGGTGGAGTTGTTGTTTTGGTCAACGGAAGCAATGAACTATGTATAGTCATTACAGATGGTGATTAGCATACAATGAACTTCGTCCATGAAGTCATGTAGCTCTTCTCGATCAAAGCAAGATAATCGCTTGATGAGGCAAGTGGTTGTGATTAACTAAAAGAAAAATCAATTTTGCAATTTGTTTGATTAGTAATCCTAAGACAATGCAAAGTATTTCCATTGTAAACTTACTTTAAGAAAACATAGGAGTATAAATTTCTCAAGTGAGAGAATGAATATGAGACTATTACTAGCGGTGCTCAATTACGCCTAAACACGACCATTTTTACAGGCGATTCCACATACCCAACTTCTATCAAGGAAGCAATTCAACCGTTAGGTCAAATTGAGTTTCTAGTGCAATAAGTTCTCTAGTATTCATTCTCAAGTTAGGAAAATTTATATTCATACAATGGCCTATCGAAGAGTAACAATGATGATACTTTGCTTCGTTTTTTTTTATTAATATTATACTTGAAACAACTAAGGTGACGAAGGTGTCATGTTAAAAACAAATTTAAAAGTTGTCCATATGGTGAACAAAAAAAAATGGTTGGATGAGCTAGTTCAACATATGTTGTTGGAAAGCTCGAGTTTGGACTTTCGGATATGAACAATTATATTTGCGTTGCAAAATAATTTACTTGAGTATATCGGATGAAATAATCAAGTTGTCAATCCTACTATGAAGCTTGGAAAGTGATCATGAAAGAGAAAATGGGAGAGTACATCATCAACACAAGTGTAGGTTATGATCCGATGTACATTCTTGTTGTTTTTAAAAAACGACACAAGAAAATATGAAATCAGGAATTCATATAAGCACATAAAACATTTATGTTGCACACATGATAAACTCAACTAGAAGCCATTTAGTATATTACAGGATTTAAACATTTTCAACTTATATGATGTATCTAAGTATTTAAACTAACATTTTCGACACAACTAGATGTTATCCCAAACACTTCTTCAAATAGCACATTGATTAGTAGAATATTACTAAATCGACAAATAAGAGAATGAATAGCAAGGAAAGGAAACCACATATGTTATTCAATCAAAGAAGCACAAAAGCTATTTGAAATAAGCAAATAATCAAGTAATGCAAGGTAAGACAATTAATCATTTAGCATAACATATGAAAGTTCTTTTCATCGCTTTGTGTTAAATATAAAAATGTATACCAAGCTTGATTAGTTTCTTTTATAAAAACCTTAATTTAAAAAGAGGACACATTGTTATTCAAAGATGAAAACATCCGTCTCCAATTAGATCAAAAGTTTGTGCAAAAGTTATGACCGAAAAATGACTTTCTATAATAAATCAATGATTCAGTAAATTTTTGTTTTGAATCAGTTTATGAAATCATTTTGAAATGAAAGTAGACTCAAATACCTTTAAAACGATAGGTGGCACGACTTCTACGGACTTACGTTTAATTAGTTATGAATTTTTGAAATTTAACCAAAATTTGTCCTTTGTTGCACGGATCCGACAGATCCCTTCCAAAAAGGGATCCGTGGATCTTACACAGATTCACAAAAATACATATTTTGACCCGACGAAAAGGTTTAACCTTTGTAGACTTTTTAATGAGGTTGTATTACCCATTCCAATCTTTATTTAAGCTTGAATGAACATATATCAAACACAAAACTTCAAAGAAAAAAAATACTAAACCACTTTTCATATTATGCTTATTATAATATAGAAGCATATATCACCATTTTATCCACACGCAATTTATCACGTCTTTGACCAATAATTGTAACTAGGAGAACATACCTTTTCTATATTCCCTTTTTATGGTTTTAGAAACCATAGACGCTAAGTACTCCATGGTCTCCTAAGATGCCCAAATCCTTTGCTATGTAGATTTCTCAAAAGAAAATGTTAGAATGATCTATCACTATCCAACATTTAAAGAATGATGATTTCTAAAAAACATGACTTTTTGTTTTAAGAAATTCCCTTCTTTGTAGTTTTCAAACATACACGGATCGTATCAAGTTTTCAAAGTACAATATACTTTTAAAAAACTTGGTAACGAAGCTCTGATGCCAATTGTGGAAAACTAGAAGGGGGGGGGGTTGAATATTTTTACCGATTAAAACTTTGTTTTAAACTATTTAGATCGACTTATGTCAATCTATTCAAATGTGTTTGTTGGATGTTGATAGATAGATATGGAAATATGCAATGCAAAGGTAAAGAGTAAGAAACACAAAACCACGAAGCAAGTGTTTATAGTGGTTCGGCTACAAGGACACCTTCCTTGACCTACTCTACTCCCCAAGTCACCTACTCGAGAGTTCGTAATCACTACACCAACTCCTTATGGCGGAGAAGCATTCACAACGTGGCTTACACCTTTTTCCGGTACAAAGCTAAATACCGAGTTCTTTCACACCAAGGTGAACCACACCTAACACAACGCCGCATACCCTTTATCCGGTTTAGGCTAACCACCGGCTTCTTTCACTCCAAGGAGAACTAATCCTATCACAACGTCGCCTACCCTTTATTAGGTACTAGGCTAAGTACCTAGTTCCATTTCAATGGAGGAACTACTACCCAACACAACACAACACCTAATCTCAAGGAGATCCACTCCTTATTACAACACCATCAAGGATATCACCATCCTTGGAAATAAACTAATACTATATGTATAACGATGCACCTCATCGATTATACGACCTAGGCATTCTTCCCTAATGCCACTTGATTTGATTCCTAGGCATCCTTCACTAATGCCTTTGACACAACGCTTGGCACCTTTTACTAATGCCTTCATCTTTACACCTTTAGCGTTCTTTACTAATGCTTTTGACACGAAAGTTAAGCACCTTTCACTAATGCTTTCGTCTTGAACCTTTCGGCATCCTTCACTAATGCCTTCAACACAACACATCTATGGAGGAAGAAAGAACTATCAACAAGAGAACCGCAGTTGTCTTGATGATGACGAAGCATGGCAACTCATGGACTTGAGCTTGCTCGACTTCAAGAAGTGGTGATCTCGCCTTTAAGAGGAACCTAGAGAATCACACAAAAACAAAAGACAAACTACATTGAAAGATCCCTTAGGATCAGTGGTTAGAGAGTTACAATACTTGGGGAAAGTATGTGTGAGAGTGGTGAGAAATAATGAAGAAATGGCTCACTATTTATAGAGAGAAAAAGCCTACTGTTCCCCGGATCCCACGGATCCCTCCCACAAGGGATCCGTCTAGCGTAAAGCTAGGGATCCATGGGACGCTCCTCTTTGCCCATTGGTATTTTGGTTATGGGTCATGGGTCATTGGTTATGATGGGTTGATCCATGGGTCTTATACTAGATACAATGTATCTTATGAGTGCAATGCACCTAGTCAAATGGGTATGGGTCAATACCATGGGTTATGGATTAAAACCATGGGTCATGGTTATGGATCATGGGTATCCAAGTAGATACAATGTATCCATAATATGCAATGCATCTAGTCCATATATGACTTAAGCATGATGTCATGCAATGTGTTATGGGTCATGGACTTTGGTTTATACCCAACTACATTCAATGTATTTGGTCAATGGGTCAAGTGCTAAAGTTTCTACCCATTATAATACATACTAGTTATGTATATATTTACCCAATATGTAAACACTAGTTGTTGTACATATGTATTACTAATTCATAAAATCACTTATACTTGTTTTAGTGTTTTATGTAAAAATGTAAGTGTGTTAGAAAACTATTGGCTCAAACCATTTACTTATTTTATTTGTTTCGTTAAAATGATTTTACGTTTGCTATCGACAAAATATTAGAAGATCGTAAAATATAAATAAACGTTTTACGGCTTATTTGTATTAACACTATCACCAAGAAACTGACATCCTCCTATGGTTGACTTCCTATCAAGACTTGCCCCAGTATAATCACTGTCAGAGTAAGCTACCAGATCAAAGGGAGAGTCCTTAGGATACCAAAGGCCTAGTTGAGCGTGGCCTTTCAGATATCTAAAGATTCTTTTAACTGCATGCAAGTGAGAAAGCTTTTGAGAGACTTGGAACCTTGCACATGCACATACATCAAACATAATGTCTGGTCTGGAGGCAGTCAAATACATCAATGAGCCAATCATTGATCTGTAGAGATGCTGATCAATTTCTTCACCATCAGCATCTGGAAGTAATGGCTTATTATGCTCCATAGGAGTACTTGCAATCTTTGCGTTGTCATAGCCAAACTTCACCAAAATCTCCTTGACATATTTGTCTTGGATGATAAATATGCCATTTGTCTTCTGTTCGACCTGTAGCCCAAGAAAGAAGGTAAGTTCTCCCATATAACTCATCTGAAACCTATCATGCATAAACTTTTCAAATTCTCTGCATAGATCCTGCTTAGTGGAGCCAAAAATAATATCATCTACATATATTTGAACCAACAGGATATCATTCTTCACATTCTTGATGAATAGAGTCTGATCAATCTTCCCTCTTCTGAAGCCATTGCCCAAAAGATACTTGGCCAATGTTTCATACCAAGCTCTTGGGGCCTGATGTAGACCATAGTGTGCCTTTTGAACCCTGTATACTTTGTCTGGAAAGTTGGGATCTTCAAAGCCTGGAGGTTGACAGACATAGACCTCCTCCTCAATCTTTCCATAAAGAAAAGCACTCTTCACATCCATCTGCTATACCATGAAGTCTTTTTATGATGCAAAGGCCATGAATAATCTAATAGCTTCAATCCTTGCCACTGGAGCAAAGACTTCTTCATAATCAATTCCTTTATACCCTTGAGCCACAAGTCTAGCCTTGTTCCTTATTACCACACCCCTTTCATCCTTCTTGTTTCTGAAAACCTATTTGGTGCCTATAGCTCTCTTTCCATCAGGAAGATCCACAAGAACCCATACATTCTGATGTTTGAACTGGAGAAGCTTTCTTGCATTGTTCTACCCATGCTTCATCTTCAAGAGCTTTAGACTTTCTTTGGTTCTGTTGGAAAACAAAATAGGCAAAGAGACATGTCTGTGAGGCACCATGATTTCTTTCTTCATGTATGGCACTAAAGACTCCTGTCTCACTATGCTGAAATTTAGATCTTGTAGTTCTTTCAGGATTGACATCCCCAATAACATTTTCCAAGGGATGATCCTGATTGATTCTTCTATGTGGTGTAGCAGAACAACATAAGAGATGAAGCTATATTTGTAAATCAATCTCATCACTTCACCAAGGATCGGAACCTCTACATTGACTGATGGAATGGAATAAGGACCATCAGTACTAAGATTTGGCTCATCAGTTACTAACTTTGGCAGAGATAACCACATTGTTATGAACACTGAGGTTCTACCACTGTGTCATCTGTATTGGTTGCATCTCCTTCAGCATTAGAATCATTGGTCTTTGGAGGCTGATCATCATCTTTGTTTGCCTCCCTGAAAGAAGTGCTTCCACTGAGTTATCATTCCAAATGGGCAATAGGATGCGTCATCATCCATCAGGACCTTGCTTTTCTCTGCAATTATGTTAGAATCCACGAAACAGCACATAGTTCATAGATTCTGTAGCATATCAATATCAAAAGCCATGTTGGTCCTTGCCCTCTACACTAGGTTTGTCAGCAAGAAACTCTATGTGCGATTCTCCTCTATCTTCTGGATCTAGAATTGTAAACCAAAGGCTTTTTACTATTTAATGAGTAACCAACTAGATATCCCACTATCGATTTTCCATCAAACTTACCTAAGTGGTCAATGGTATTGAGAATAGAGACATGACACCAAAAAGGTTTAAGAAAGTCTAGGGTAGGCTTTCTACCTAAAAACCAATCATAGGAGTTTGCCATGAGGCTTACAATCAGTAACCTGTTCTGAACATAACAAGCAGTGTTAACGCCTCACCAAAATGTTGTGGGTAACTTGGAATCTGCTAACATAGTCCTAGCAGCCTCAATCAATGTCCTATTTCTCCTTTCAGCAACCCCATTTTGCTGAGGAGTTCTAGCTACAATGATTCTCTTTTAATACCTTAAGTTGACGGAATCATTAATGACTTGGTTTTTTAAACTCTGTCCATTATCACACCTAATGATTTTAACTTTCTTATCACTAGGTTCTCTATAGCGTATGTAAGACTTAAGTATTTCACTGGTCTCATCCTTAGTGTTCAAAAAGAAAACCCAAGCAAATCTGCTAAAATCATCAGTTACAACCAAACAATACTTCTTAAAGCTCGGGCTGCTAACATTTGTGGGGCCAAATAAATCCACGTGCAGCATGTGAAGTGGTTGGGTGATAGAGTTAAAAACCTTGGGCTTACAAGAGGCTCTATGCTGCTTCCCTTTGAGGCATGCAATACAAGTTTGTTTATTTTCAAATTTTTTTGAAGGTAAACCTCTTACAAGGTTGTTTTTAGCTAAAAGATTTATTACCTTAAAGTTCACATGACCTAGCCTTCTATGCCATAACATAGATTCATCCAAAGAAACTGTAGCAAATAAACATGTAAGGTGTTGTCTTTAGGCACTATGTTTTTCATATTGACATTGTACAGATTGCTTTTCCTATGAAACTTATGTAGTACCTGATCATCACTAGGAAACTTAAATTTAGGAGATAAAACCAAGCAATCACTATATGTGAATATAACAAAATTCTTCTTGTCACACATTTGTGACACACTGAACAGGTTGTATCTGAGTTCTTTCACATAGTACACATCTTCAAAGTCCAAATTACTAGTCTTGATTGTGCCTTTACCAGTAATTCTACCATCAATTCCTCCTCCAAAAGAAACATATCCTCCATTCAAATCAGTGAAGTCTGAAAGATAGGATAGATTTCATGTGCCTGGAACACCATCGCCCGAATAGCCAAGATCATCATTATTGTTGGAATGTCCCCGCACATAAAAATAAAGGAAATTAGTTCATTTTGGGACCCAAGCCATTACCGACTTGGATATGCCTCGTGCATTAATGTAATCATATTTCTCGAGAGTAATGCTGCCACTGTGGGGTGAGTGGTCTTTCACCCAACATGCTGAGGGCTTTTAACAGATTGCCCTTGATTCCCTTTGTAGCATTCACTTTAGAGCCAACAGGTTTCATTTTAGGCTTAAAAGTATTAACTTTTGGCCTATCAAGATAAGTCTTGGCTCATAAGTATTAACCTTTTTTTGTAAAACTTGATTGTTCATCATAAGAGTTAAAGGTTTGTGCTAATTTAAAGGACCTTGGTGAAGTAGATGATGATTTTGAAATTTTGAAAGTTCTTTTGGGTCTTTCACCAAATACTCTGGGTTGGTGGGCTAGCAAGTATAACCGGCCTTGCATTATTCAAAGATTTTATGCCATTTTAAGAAGAACTGCTCTTTGCATGATGGGTGAGGTCTCATTGGATGTTGGCAATGAGCCTGCAGATGAGAGGAGCTACCACACACAAAGCAAGATTTATTATACATGACAATCATCTCCTAGGGCCGATTTTACCGGTTCAGTTTCTCTTGTTCGTCTAGGATGTTAGGATTTAGTAAATCCCGTTATTAAAGTGTCGGTCACCTCAAGTATATGTAATCGTTAGAAAGCTCGTAGTCGTAGTTATTTAATGTTAAATAGTATTTAGTTAAGTATCACCGGTAGGCGGGACGGGTCTTTACCCACTGTATGCCTGATCCATAGCCCGAAGGTGGCGTTTTATGTAAGACTATAAATATCCTCTACCTCCCAAGGTAGAGGGGGGAGGAGCTCATAATAACACTTTCACTTTCTCTCACTAAGTTCCCAAACCTCTAACTATTTCTCTCTAAACCTATATTATACGCTATGCGATCATGATTTGATATGTTTGTGAAATTTAATATGTTACAATTGGTATCAAGAGCCATGGTTTGATCATCTCTTTTACATATCCTTGGATTTCTAGTGGTTTTATATGGTTTTTGGGTTTGAAAAAGTTTAGTGGTTTTGCATCATTTGGATCATTTCTTGTGTTAAAGTTTGATTTTTGAGTGTACTTTTGTGTTTAGAATCATTGTAAGTGCTTGGGTTTTGATTTGTAAAGCTTGAATCACTATGGTTGGGCTTGTTTTGGATTGAAAAGTATTGTTCTTAAAGTTTTCTACCTAGCGACTTGGCTCTCGGAGTTGTTTTCTTGGTAGCGATTTACTTTGTTAATTTCCAGCGACTTGTAGTTAGAGGAGTAGCGACTTGAGCCTAGCGACTTGTCTATTGAGACAAGCCGACAAACAGTACAACGTAGTGGAGGTTCCACTTTGGCTAGCGACTTGGTTGGCGTAGCGACTTGTCTCTATTATTTCTAGCGACTTGTCCTTATTGTTCTTAGCAACTTGGATACTTAGCGAGTTGTTCTTTAGCGACTTGTCTGCTTAGCGATTTGGTGCTTTAGCGACTTGTGTTCAGCGACTTGGGTCTTAGCGACTTGTGCTTAGCGACTTGATTCACAGCGACTTGAGGTTTAGCGAGTTGCTACTTAGCGACTTGGTGACTTAGCGACTTGGTTGATATTTGTTTCTAATACGGTTTTCTCTTGATTTAGTAAAATCCTGTGAAAGAATCTATTTCCCGGTTAAATCATAGAGTTATAAAATCCCGTGAAATATGTAAACATGTCTACCAACGTTCCTACAATCATCTCTACTGTAGCTGAGGACGTTCAAACAGCTGGTTCAGATACTCGTCCACCCATGCTTGACAGAACTGACTATGACTCATGGGCTCAATGAATTAGGTTGTATTGTCTGGGAAAGGAAAATGGAGTCAACATTCTCAAGTCAATTGATGAAGGACCTTATCAAGTTGAGACAACTAGAGACATACTTGATACTGCTGCAGATGGAACAATGATCTTTGGATTGGACATACCAAAGACGTATGATGAGCTCAGTGATAAGGAGAAAAAGAGATTCGATGCTAATATCAGGGCTTCAAACACTATACTTCAAGGTCTTCCAAAAGATATCTACAAGCTTATCAATCAAAACACTGAGGCCAAGGCGGTTTGGGATAATGTCAAGATGCTTCTCTCGGGTTCTGAATTAACTAAGGAAGACAGAGAATCACAACTGTATGATGAATTTGAGCACTTTAAGATGAAACCCTAAGAAAGTGTCTATGAATATTACGTGAGATTCCACAAGCTTGTGAATGATATGAGGAATATCAAAATGACCATGCCAAATATTCAGCTGAACTCAAAGTTTGTGAACAACATGAATCCCGAATGGCACAAGTTTGTCACCTCTGTGGAGCTAACCAAAGGATTGAAGAACACCAACTATGAGCAACTGTATGCCTTCCTTCTTCAGAATGAGAGGCATGCTATATTTGAACGAAGGATTCTTGAACAGTTCAAATCTAAACAGGGAGAAACAAGTTCGTCGAATGATTCAACAACATTCTACACCAATGTTGGAATTACCACCAAAGCTTCTCAAGTCATACCTACTGGAAACGGTAATTACAAACTCATTCCCGATCCGAGGTTCAAGCAATCTGATGCTGATACAGTCATGGAATACTTCATCAATCAACTGGCTCTTATGGTTAAACAAAACTTGACCCTTACTCCACATACTAACAGTCTTCACACTAACAACGAAATCAGAACTGCATCCAATCTACACAATCATGTTATTGTCAGAGATGGAAAGGTTATGGTGCAACCGATTCAAGGAAGGCAGATGAACAAGGAAGAGGTGGAGTTGGTGGAGGTATGTGGCTAATGGTAATCGTGGAAGGAATGCAAATCAAGGACGAGCAAAGCAAATCAAGTGTTACAACTGTGGTGGTGATGGACACATTGCGAGGAACTGCACATCTCCAAAATGCCCTCAAAATACAGAGTACTTCATGGACAAGATGCTGCTGGTACAAGCTCAGGATAGTGGAGCGGTGTTGGATGAAGAAGAATTGTTGTTTCTTGCTGAGGGAAATGCCAAAACCTATGATGCTGATGTAGATGAGCAGCTAATTCAGGAAATAGGTCAAAATAATCAAAATGCCTTTCAAGTTGCAGACTGTGATGCATTTGACTCTGACGTCGATGATGAACCTACTGCCCAGATAATCTTCATGGCTAGTATTTCACCAATGGTCTCTCCAAAGGTCTCATCACCACAACAGGCTGGTCCATCCAAAGAATCAATCATTTCAGAGGTATTAAAACTATACGATGAAGTTGATGAGCAAATGATTCATAATGAAGTACATCTCTGAAACTTATGAATCAGATATTGATAATGAGGGTAATAGCAATATTTTCTCATATGATTAATATATGACGCAAAGTGAAAGTGAGATTATACCAAGTGATGCATCTTCTGCAGTCAATAATGACTATGTTTTTTATGAATACAATGCATGTGCTCCTAATGATTCTGTTATCTCTGAACTGAATGCCTATAAAGAACAAGTTGCTATTTATGAACAACGTGCTTAATTTGAGTTAACTACCCATGAGCAGGAAATGGATGACCAAATGCGTACAATTATTAGAAAAAGTAATTTTAGAGAAGAAGTTTTAAAACAAGAGTTAAACTCTTTACAAGAAAAGCTTTCTAAAACTGTTAAGCAAAAGCAAGAGCTTCAAGATAATGTTAAAGTGGTTAAACAAGAATTTAATGCTAAAGAATCAAAACTTTTGAATGACTTTTCTAATCTAAAAACTTTGAAAAACAAGCTTGAAAATAAGTTGTACGTACAAGGGAATACCATTCAGACTGCTCACATGATCACTAAGCATAGAGTCTTATGCGATAAGCATAGTATTCCCCTTGTTGAGGAACCAAATCCCGAGGTAGGTAAAAGGCTAGAGCCTGCTCATAAGGTACTATATGATGGCAATGAGATTCTTAAGCCTAGGCAAACACAATCATGTATTGGAAGCACGGAAGAGGATAGAAAATTAGATGATGCATCTAGGGAGAAAATGGATAAGAAGCTTAACGATCCTACGTGTAAAAAGAATAACATAATGATCAAACCCCATGTTTCACTAGGAAAATTGGATCTCCCTGAACATGTTTAAGCCTCAAACTCAATTAACCCCAGAATAGATTTTTTGGAAGAAAGATATGGATAAACAAACAGTTAATGTACCTGTTGAAACAAACACTCCCCTTAGGAAAATGCATGCAGCTACTGTGTATCCTCCAAATACACCAATGCACTTAGTTCCTAGAACAATTGCCACTAATAGCAAGACCTTAATCAGCCTATATGTTTTTTATCAACTATTCGTTGATTTTGAGAAGACATGTAAAAAGAGAATCACACCTACAGGTAACTCAAGGGAAAGGGGTTTTGAACAAACTAAAGAATGTTATTTAACTGAGGTCATGCCTTTCTTTAAACAATTAAAAGGTCAATTTGAAAGTCTTCAAAAAGGGATAAACTCGGATATTAAAGAAATGGAAAAGAAATTTGATGCAATGATTGTTGAAGTCAATGATTATGAACGAGAACTCAAATATAATGAAATTGAAAGGAAGAATTTGCATATCCTAAATGAGAACTTAGTATTAAGTTGTGTGGCTAAAGACGTGTTTTATACGGTTACTAAGCATTCTATTACTGCTTCTCAATTTCATGAATTAACTGTTGCTTTGAAAGTCTCCCATGATCGTGTCATTGAGCTTGAAAACAAAAACTCATAACTGAATGATAAAATTGATCAGATGATCACGATAATTTGGTAAAACACTTTTCTAAGCTAGAAGTTGAACATTTTGATTTGCAATTAAAATATCAACATTTCAAGGAAAATGTCAAAACCTCAAACACCAAGACATTCTCAAATGTTCCAGAGTTTGATGCACTTTTTGAAATAAACAAATGTGACGAACATATTCAAGCTCATTGTAACACAATCAGAAAGTTGAAAGCCCAAATTTCACAATTAAAGGGTGAAAAGAACAACGTGACTGGCTCCCAAATGCCTCCTCCTTTAGATTCTCAGTGTTCTCAAACTTTTCATCTTCAAAACTTAGTCAATGTTTTACAAAAGGAAAATGAGAGTTTTCTAGAAGAAAATGAAAAAGTTAAACGACACTTTAAAGAGTTATATGCTTCAATGAAAGTCACTCGTGACAAGAACAACGAAAAGATAACGTCTTTGCAAAAGGAAATTGAGAATCTGAAGAGTCATGAAAAAGGGAAAATGGCACTTGTCTTTAATGAGAATGTTGCATCAAAGTCATCTGCAGACTGCTAATATATTGTGACTGTTAAATACATTCCTCATCTTAGAAATAACGAACTTGTGTTTCATAACTATTTCGCTCACCTTAAGGATAGTCTAGAATGTCTCCGTGAGATTGTAGAAGAGGATTTCATAAATAAGCCACTTGATAGAGAAACTAGGTTTGCTTGCATTCAGGCCAAACGATCTCAAGAGCTGCTAGAATGTTTAAGAGCAACATGTCCTAAATCCTTAGGTGCAAAATATAAAGCTGTGATGCCTTGTTCCATGCCTAGTGCCAATTGTGCAACCCATTCTATGCCCAGTATTAAGAAAGTGAACTCTAAAGTCCCTGCAAGTAGTTTTGATCCATGCACGTCTAGTTCAGGAATGCAAAAAGTAGCCCAACCAACTAATGTTCCCATAATTCCCTCTACATGAGTAATCAGTGACATAAAAGCAAGCGGGTCAGAGCCTCTAGGAAATACAAAGCAAGATAGGACCTCGCAAGCTAAGAATGTGCATTGGAAGAGAGTAGAAGACCACCCTAGGAACACTAAGTTTGAGTTGAATAAAACGAATCGTGTTGATTCTAGTATTAGCTATAAGCGTACTGTAATTAATTCGAATTCTGCAACTATCTGCAAACCATGTAATGATGACTGCTTGATTTCTGTTACTGATCATGAATGTGGTGTGAGTGTTTTGCTTAATGCTGTTAAATGCCCAGTTAAAGTTGTTAATGTCAACAATAAAGCTAAGAAGGCTAAAAGGCAAAGGCGGAAGAAAGTTAGAAAACATTGGAAACCCACAGGAAGAAAATTTAGTAATATTGGTTATCAATGGATACCTACTGGCCGTAAGTTTAATCTTAATGAGTTTTGCCCTAAATTTGCTAAGTCAATGCCAATTAGAAAATGGATGCCTACTGGTAGAACTATTCCTTTAAGAAGTGAACATACTTTGAATAGGTAAAATACGGACACTAGCACTGCATCTATTCCTGATGATTCCATTGTTTCTACTTCTGATGTGGGTGTTCCAATCACTGTTACTAACCAAATGGAACCCATTCTCACATGGGGATCCCAATTATCCAGTTATCCATTCTTATCTGTGTTCAACTACAGATCGTTCAAATCGTTCTGTGGTACCTGGACTCAGGCTATTCCAAGCATATGACTAGAGATCGCTCGCGGCTCATGAAGTTCGTGAGTAAATTCATCGGGACTGTTAGATTCGGGAACGACCATTTTGGAGCAATTATGGGTTATGGAGACTATGTTGTTGGAAAAAGTGTAATCTCCAGGGTATATTATGTTGAAGGTTTTGGTCATAACTTGTTTTCTGTTGGTCAATTATGTGATTCTGATCTAGAAGTGGCATTTAGAAAACATACTTGTTTTGTTAGAGAACTCGATGGTGTGGAACTGTTAAGAGGAACTCGTGGTTCAAATCTATACACCATCTCTATCGAAGACATGATGAAGTCTTCTCCAATCTGCTTGTTGTCAAAGGCTTCAAAACAAAATCATGGTTATGGCATCGTCGTCTCAATCACTTGAACTTTGGCACCATTAATAATCTTTCCAGAAATGATCTTGTAAGAGGCTTACCCAGATTAAAGTATGAAAAAGATCATCTTTGTTTAGCATGCCAATTGGGAAAAAGCAAGAAATATGCCCACAAACCCAAACCCACAAACTCAGTAATGGAAGTTCTGCATACCCTTCATATGGATTTGTGCGGACCAATGAGGGTGCAAACGATTAATGGGAAGAAATATATTTTAGTCGTTGTTGATGACTACTCTCGATTTACTTGGGTAAAGTTTTTGAGGACAAAGGATGAAACTCCAGATGTCATAATCAAACTTATCAAGCAGCTTTAGGTTCGACTTAACAATACGGTTAGAATTGTTCGAATAGACAATGGCACAAAGTTCGTTAACAAAGACTTAAGTCAATTTTATGAAAGTGTTGGAATCAGTTATCAAAGAAGTGTTCCACGAACTCCTCAACAGAACGGTGTAGTTGAAAGACGAAATCGAACTCTTGTGGAAGCCGCAAGAACAATGCTAATTTATTCAAAGGTTCCAATGTTTCCCTGGGCTGAAGCCATTGCCACTTCTTGCTACACCCAAAATTGTTCCCTCATACACACATCTCATGGAAAAACTCCATACGCACTTGTCCATAAACGAAAACCTGATCTCTCCTACCTTCGTGTGTTTGGTGCTTTGTGCTATCCAACGAATAACGGTCAAGATCTAGGTAAATTAAGAGCTAAGGCTGATATTGGAGTTTTTGTAGGTTATGCATCAAACAAGAAGAGTTACCGAATCTACAACAAAAGAACTCGAGATATCATGGAAACTACTCACGTTACATTCGATGAGCTGTCCGGGAAAATGGCTCCATGATAATCCAGTTTTGGACCAACATCTTAACCTTCATCAAGTAGTCCTATCAGTTATACTCTTGTTCTAAATCCCTCACCAGCAACTCCTTATGTACCTCCTTCAAAAGATGATTTGAAGAAATTGTTTGATCCAATGTTTGATGAACACTATGAGCCAAGTGCTAATGATCTGTCAATTCCATCAACAGAGGCTGTTCCTATCCCTGTCAACGAAGTTAACCCTTCAGTTTCTATGTCATTAAGTCAAGAAGCGCCTGCTGCTGATCACTCTGTCTCATCAACAAATCATCAATCATCGAGTGTACATCATGGAATTGTGTCTGGCACATATGATGGAGATAATCCCTTTGCTACTCCTGAAGATGCCCCCTTTGAAAACATATTTGCTCCTAAATCATCATCAGAACCATCTTCATCAGGAGAAATTGACTCTGCTACTTCAGTTCCTCAACAACAACCACATGAACACCTTAGAAAATGGACACATGATCATCCATTGGACAACATCATTGGAATCCCTCTCGTCCAGTATCCACTAGCAAACAACTTGCAACTGATGCCTTATGGTGCTTCTTCAACTCCGTACTATCCAAGGTCGAACCAAAAGATGTTAAAACTGCCATGAATAAAGACAGCTGGTTCAATGCCATGCAAGAAGAAATTCACGAGTTTAATCGACTAGATGTATGGGAATTAGTACCTGCTCCTGACTGTGCTATGATCATTGCTCTAAAGTGGATCTTCAAAGTAAAACTTGATGAGCATGGTGATGTTTTAAAGAACAAGGCTCGATTGGTTGCAAAAGGATACCGTCAAGAGGAGGGTATTGACTTTGAAGAATCATTTGCTCCTGTTGCTCGTATCGAGGCAATCAGAATCTTCTTGGCTAATGCTGCAAGTAAGAACATGGTAGTCTATCAAATGGATGTAAAGACGGCTTTTCTTAACAGAGATCTTAAAGAAGTCGTATACGTCAGCCAACCTGAAGGTTTTGTGAATCTAGAGCATCCTACTCACGTCTATCGCTTAAAGAAGGCTCTTTACGGTTTGAAGCAAGCTCCAAGGGCATGGTATGATACGCTATCAAAGTTTCTTCTATCTACTGGATTCAGCAAAGGAGCAGTTGATCCGACATTGTTCACCAGAAAGTCAGATGCTGATCATGCAGGATGTCAAAATACACGTCGAAGTACGTCTGGAGGTGCTCAGTTTTTGGGTGATAAGCTTGTGAGCTGGTCTTCTAAGAAACAAATGAGTACTTCGATATCCTCTACAGAGGCTGAATACATAGCCATGTCATCTTGTTGTGCTCAAATCCTATGGATGAGATCCCAATTATCTGACTATTGCTTTGAATTCAATAAATCCTCCCATGTATTGTGATAACAAAGTGCCATTGCTCTCTCATGCAACAACGTACAACACTCAAGAGCAAAGCACACCGACACTCAAGAGCAAGTAGAAAACGGTGTGGTGGAACTTTATTTTGTGAGGACTGAATACCAGTTAGCAGACATCTTCACCAAAGCTCTTCCTAGAGAACGTTTGAGTTTATCCTCCCACGACTTGGTGTAAAAAGTCTACAGCCGGAAACACTTAAACGTCTTCAAGAGGAAGAAGAGGATTAAAAGGTTTTCTTCATCCATCTCTTGTAAATAGTTATTCAAAAAGCAAAATACAAAATTTCAAAACCAACAAAAAGCAAATAGAAAAATATAAAATTTTCAAAATCCATAAAAATTAGAAAATCTTGAAAAATCCCAAAAATATTGTTATTTTGTCATGTTTTCCTTATTCGATATCATCTATGGACTTTGTGTTGACATTCAAAGGATGTCACGGGTTTTTAGATGTTCTTCGAATGTACATAATTTGTTTTAGAAAATATATATATATATATATATATATATATATATACTAGTGGTCGAAGCCCGCCCAATGGGCGGGCATGTCTTATAATTATCGTTGACATAATTTGCTATAGCGAAAGAAGGTGGGTAATTGTAAAGAAGTTTCTCCATAAAAATTATATAACATGTCTAAAAAGTAAAATGTAAAATACTGAATTATACTTATTGTTGGCATATTTTACTATAGTGAAAGAAGGCGGTAAAAAATGGTAGGAAAGTGTACATGTTGAAAGAAAGGGTCGTACATACGAATAGATGGGTGGGCGGTGGGTTAGGTAATAAATCAATAAAGATAAAGTTTTTAGGGGATGTCAAATCGGGTTGGGTTGCGGTAACATTTTTACTTTTCAGGTTTAGAGATAATCAATATATATTCCATATAATAATAATAAACACTAATATTACACTAAAATATCATCCTTTCTGATGTGTTTCCTAAAGCGATGACTGAGATTGGTGATATTTTAACTAATTATCTGCATAAAGAATAAGGAGGTTTAATCTGCTTACCTGTTAATGCTTATTTACTATAAGAATAAGCAGTTAAAAAGTTTTAACCTAACACTCGCATTGTGTAAAAAATAAGTAGATAAGCACTTAAATAGGCAATCCTAACCGCCCATACTAAAAATAATCAAGTTCAACCCAACCACATGTTGAGGAGTACCCCCTAAGCCACATATCTTGCCACCTCTAAACTCCATGCTCAAAACCAATACCAGGCTACAGTTTAACAAATTAAAAAATGGTCATTCGAACTACATCGAATTAGACTACCAGAATCTTACCTTCTTACCAGACGGGTTTTTTATAAAATTTTTTACTATGTATGATCAATATTAGAAATAGGTAATCTTAAGTATATATGTTTTTATTTATTTATTGTTTTTAAATAATGGTTTTGAATTGAAAATTATCTTTAATATTCAAGCAAAATGCATCCTGTAATATTTTCTAGTTTTAGATCGTGCACATTTTGAGATAGATCTTTGCCTAGGGTGTTTTTACATGCTCGATATTTTTTGAGTTGTAAGAATTCGTATATGTCAGATTGGTTTTCGCAGATTAAACGTGATTCGTAATTAAATAACGAAAATATGAACATGACTAAAAACACATAATAGAATCATTAAGTTGTAAAGATATAAATGAAGTATAAAGTTTTATAATTTCATAATAAAATTCAGTTAAAAACCAAATATAAATAATTAAAAATTGTACTCAAATCGAAAGCTCATGAAGTCCTTTTTTTTTTTTTTTTTTTTTTTGTAACTTTATTATTTTCATCTTGTTCATTCTTTTAAATCTTAACATCTACTTCATGGTATCTTGTTTCATTGTATTTTTAGAAACTATCATACCAAATACATAAAGATTTTTTGTTTTAAATAAAATTATCCTTTTAATAAAAAAATTATTGTATTTGTATTGGTTTTTCACATGTAGCTTATTTCTTAGACATATTATTTGGTATGTTTTATTAACAGTTTTTGTTACTTCGTATAGTAGAATCACCTGTTTTGGTTCCGAGTTTCATTTTGTTCCTCAAATCTCCAGAAATAGTCGTTCTTGAGGGAGTCCATATCACATACTTACTACCTATCCAAGTTTGTGAGTACTCAAAGTTAACGCATTTCAGTACCCCCTACATCATCAATAGATGCATTACCAAAAAATCATATAAAATGATTGAAAGATGTCAATAGAAAAACCATTCAGACTTGTAGCAAAAATATAGTTGATTCTCCTTTTAGCGCACAAACTGCGAAGATTACGCAATGATACTACAAGTCTACAACTAACAAATAAGAGATAATTATTTGAAAATGTAACTAACTTGTTACATTTTCGAGTGTTGTGTAGCCAACTTTAATTTTTGCTATTGTAACACAGAAGTTTGAATTCAAATCATCTTCTCTTTATACTCTAATTATCGGCGCATTTGAGGCTTGTTGTTCTTTAGTATCCTTAGAAGACTTGTCCTTCTTTTGGTTCTTTTTGGCGGTTTTGCTCTCTCCAACTGGCACGTTTGTTTTTTTCTCTTGCTCTCAGTTTCGATTCTTCGCCTTCTTTTGGGTGCCACCTGGAAAAGGAATGCGTATGACGACCGTATAAAGTTAAAAATTCAGTTCCACGAGTTTATATTTTACCTGTAGACATCAGAATATGAATGCACGATCTTTGTCTCTAACGTGTGGAGACATAAAAAGAGGGGACAATGCACTTAAAAGGACCATGATTTAATAATTAACGTCTAATGGACAATGCCTCATTGATCATCTCATATAAAAAAATTTAAGTTCACTAACATGATTTTTGTGATCATTATTAGTACGATAATATAATATAATTAAAACTATTTGTATAAATATCATATTTGGACAAAAATATGTTCCAGATCCCACCCGGACATTGATCCGTTAGACCATGCATAGCTTGATATACCCATTATGCCACCTCTAATATAACATAATTGATATGTAATAAGGAGCTCACAGCTCTTATACTTGTAGTGACAGCACCAGCTGTATTGGATACACAAAAACCAACAGCTGCATACTGAAAATTAACTTTATCCTCAAAAATAATAATATAAAAAAAGGTCATGAAGGCTGTTTTCTTACGAATTTTTTAAAAATACAGTAGCTGGAACAACTTATCTGTAGCACGTATAACATAAATTACAATACCTGATGGCTATATCCCAGGGGCCATTGTTGTCTTGAGCTTTCTGTAAATTCTGCCCAAGATTATGGATGGACACCATAACATGCAAGCTTGAACTTAGAGGCCAAGTAACCTTCCTGGTGGTGCCTTCTTGGGCTTTAAAGAGCAACTGTGAACTCAATAAAAGCTTAAGATGCGTAACATTAGCGTTGTTTAACGGTCTTAATGAATGGAACTGCTGGAATAAACTATTGAACTTTGTCCTAAAATTCATGTAACACAATAAGCAGATAAGTAGCTTCGAGGGTGTTTGGAATTGTGATAGCCTAATCAAGCTAATTATATAGCTTGTACTTAAAATAGTTTTAAGGATCAACAATGAAACTTTAAAAAATCATCTCAAAATCCCAGGACCACTTAAGTTTTAACATGTCAAAATAGGTTGTGTTAGTATGACATACTATTGTGTCCCTCGTTTCTTAATTTTCTGAATATAGAGTTTAACTATGATTACATAATACTATTGAAAATAATCTAAACTTTCTTCAATAAGCCGACTTAATGTGGTGTAAATATTAGAATTCCCTTTGCCGACTTTCAGCCCATTTAACCAGCTCAAATTGTTTTATTTTCAGCCCAATAATTCATACTTCACCTATTTGACCCACCGGATAAAGGAGCATAGCTCAAAAACTTACCCAAAAATGGGTCCACATTGCCACATCTGGCGACAATCTCATCGCCATCGACAAAGAAAATGTATTAATCGTTCTATACTTCTAAAGTTCCAATACTATTAATGGAGTAATAATTAAAGCTTACGTTCAGAAGGTATAACTGATCCATTCAACTGTTGGCTTAGCCCCACTGCAAAGTTGTACATATCAATAACTTCCTGCCAAGAAAACACTTCATACTGCCTTTGGCAGTTCATGTATGAGTGAAACACAAAATGAACCAAATAAGCCATACAAAATGCATATATGTAGGAAACGAAGATGGCATATGAATGAGATTATTATGCTCATGCATTGATGTATGGGATGATCAAACATGGGTAAAGACCAACATAGAGTACAGTCAAAAGACCCTTCATTTCACTTGATGCACGGTGTAGAATAGTTGCATCATCTTCGGCACATGATTTTCCATTCTTTCTGAAAACAAAGTTTACAATAAGAATGCAGTGATTTAGACCAAGAATGATTATCCTAAGATAATCCCGTCAGCAGAATATGAGCTCATTTGAAAAGTAAGATTAAAATTTATAGGAAGATGATACAGAGCCACACAAAGCAGCACATATATTTGTAGTTTGTTATCATCTAAGAATGCAACCTAAAGTTGAATGATTGATCTGTCCTCTTTGTTTAACTTCTATCATCATTTCAACAACAAACCTTCAAAGTCATTTAGAGCTTCAAAATCTAAACATACCTAACTAAGACTTTTAGTTTAGCTTAACATATTCACAACACTTAAACTGGTTGGGAGCTCAACAAATTCTAAGCATACATAAAATCATGATATAAAGTCACTCGTACTCAAATAAATCGCTCATAGAGACTCACTTCAGGCCATTAACAGATTTGAAGATTGTGTTTGAATTTCGATTGTTACAAAATCACAACCGCCAGATATGTTAAAAAGAATTGAAACAAACAGACCATATCCACAACACATGCATTTTAAATTGTTTCAAGATTAAGCAAATGAGCATCATAATCCTCAATAGATAATACGCACAGCTAAGGTTATAATTCAAGAGAATATAGATTCAGGGAAAATGTAATAGTAGAATCCAAACAAAGATAACAGGGATCAAAACTAAACTCGACATACCATCTTTAAACCGATACTCAACCTGCCTGACCCATGTATAGGAATGCTTGTAACACATAAAATATATACAGATTTAACATGTAGGTTACCTTTTGCAGTTCACCTTGACCATATCGCCCCATTGACTGAAACCATTTTCTAGCAGAAGTTAAACGTTTGCTGAGTGCTGATCACCAACAGCATATGAATCTTATTCAAAGGTTTTGGTTTTCCTCTTACCTAATTTAAACACCGTCATTTGATTGTTGGAATAATATCAACTGTGACGAACAAAAAAATCAGTTGATCAGATAATGCAAATATAATTTCATTTGCAGCTAATGTGGTAGGAAAAAACAAATATATAAGGACTGATAGTGACAAACAGTTTCCACCTAAAAGTTTGAGTAATTCAGGGGAAACTCAACATCTCAACTACCTGTCATTTTAAAAGTCAACAATTATATGCAATAACTTCTGTTATATCCCAGTATCCTTTGCATATATTTATTTTGATTATTAGACCATGTAATCATATGATGTATATCAGTTTAATTTGGATCTAATGGTGGCTATGATATCTTTGGCCCTTATACTTTAGCAATATTCAATTACCTGCAAATATGGAAAACTCAAGGATGACTATTCCATCGAGAGAACACAAAATTGTAAATAATAAGATCATAATAGGCAATACGATGTGAGAAATAACCACCTTTTGGGATCAGCAATGCAAGGCCAAACAGGTTTCCCAAGAGAATGTCAATAACTACACTCAACCACATGGAATGTTTGCATACCAAAGCTTGATGTACTAAACAATAAAAAGGTACCTTATGTGAAGCATGATCAAAATCTTCCAGTGGACCAAACTCCCTCTCAAACTGTATCAATGAAATAAAAAATGAATCAATATACATCAAAACAAACAATATAATTTACATGATTTAAAATAAACTACATAAAATATATCATTGATATTAGGATTGTGAGAAAAAGGTATCATATGAATATACTGATATAAAAATCATATGAAACACATAACATGGTAGTGCCGAGACATGAATGAGATGAGATTATACTGATATAAAAATCATATGGAACACCTAACATGGTAGTGACAGACATTATCGTCTTCGAAATAGCAATCATCATGAGATTTACCTTCACACGTCTTTATATAATAACTGAGCAGCTTCATACAATGATTCATCAAACAAACAATCACCAACATTATGAAGGTTAGCTACGTTTGGCAAGAGAATGAACTTCTCAATCTCGCTTAGACACTCATTATCCTTAGAAAATGTGTAGGTTGTTGTTGTTACCTTATTAAAAACATCTTGGATTAATAGATCTCTGCAATTTGAATAAATAAAGGAGTAACAAAGTTAGAGATTATAAACATCATAAATCAAAATCAATAAAAGCATTTGAAACTAATTTATAATTCATCATGGCACATGAGATAACCTTACCTTGGCATTGACGTATGTGTTATGTGTGTGCATGTGATTGTGTAGATTATTTTTTTTGCTGCTGCAATTCTGTAGGATAATGAATATGATATTAGGGTTGTGAGAAAAAAATATATTATGAATGAATTGAAAGAAAAAAAAATCGTATATGTTTTATTAGGGGGGATTCTCCTACATAATTGGTTTTCATTTAAGATAATTATGCAACATAATTATCAAAATAACTTGTTGCCTAAGTGGTAAACACACAAGTTATTTAACAAAACAACCAAGGTTCAATCCTTGCAAGGAACCTTTTTTATAAACAATTTTCAAAAACATTTTAAAAAAATCCGAAAATTACAAATAAAAATAATAAAATTCCGAAAATTACAAATAAAAATAATAAAATTCGGAAAATTAACAATTAATTGCTTAGTTGGACCAAAAATGCTTAGGTGGCATTGAGGTGGCATTAATGCCAAATGCCTCCTGTTATATATAATATAGAGATATATATATATATATATATTTTGAGAGAAAGTGAAACAAAGGCTTATAGTCATTTTAGTTTATAACCCGTTTTTTAAAGAAAGAAAGAGCAGCGTTTATCTTATTTTTCACGACTCATGCTCTGATTCTTAAAACAAACGTTTGTCACTAAAACGACAAATGTTTCCTTCACAAGTATTTTTCCTTCTAAAACTTCTTCTGAAAAATATTTGTTATCTAATTGAAAACTAATAAAAATAACTCGGTCTCAATTTTTGATAATCATCTGGACTTAACATTGGTCAAAATCTCTATCTCTCAATCAAGAACTTATGTCATTGATTGAGGGGGATAATGATTTCATTTCAATCAAAAGGTTATTTGTCATACAACTGGTTCAGACCACGGTTTATGTCATGTTTTCAAAAGATACTAAAGCATGTTTTTGGAGTTTAAAGTCTCAACTTTGATCCTTATCGGTTAAATGTTTTCATAAGCAAGTCACAATTCTTCTCAAAAGCTTTCAAAATCAACTTAAATCTACAGAGATCACAAATCTCAAATGATTTGAAAATTGTGATCGGGAGAGAATTTGTGATTTAAATTGTTTAAACTGAAATTCGATAAATGATGTTATAATGATTTACAATCTCTCCTCCCTGCATGTGCCAAACGATTTCAAATTTAACATGCACATGTTGAGGGGGAGCATCTATTTCAAACCAAAAAGAAATGAAATGTGATTGATTTGTTTCAATGTGCAGTTTTTCCCTATTATGTGCAAAACACTTTCAAATCTCTATGCACATATTGAGGGGGAGCAACTTTTTGAAAACCACATCCTTTCCAAAAATACGCTTAACAAAGTATGAAAAATGCTAATTTTGATCTGGAAAGTGATGTTGATATCTTTTAGAAAATGGTAATCAAAGAAGTGATCCTTCCTCTTGCCTCCGTGTGCAAAACGATTTCAAATACATATTGCACATGTTGAGGGGAAGCTCTTTTTCTAAAATATCAAAACAGTTCAGTACAAAATGCTTTGATAATATATCACAAGTATCCTGATTGATTTTCAAATGGTTTTCAATTGGTTCCAATGGCAGATGAACAATTCCAAATAGACCGACCAAAGTTACTTTATGTATGGAGTTATAAGGGTGAAAATAAATAGCCCTCATATTATTCAACCTTAGGGCAAAACCCGGTTCAATACATATGCTCTTGGTTGTTACTAAGGTAACACCGGTATTGAAGACAAACGTCATGGACCCCGTGACGCACTTGCACACAAAACTTCCCAAGCTACTCAAGTTTCTCTTAAAAGGGACTTG
Organism: Chrysanthemum makinoi; assembly: GCA_910596185.1. Taxonomy (NCBI): domain Eukaryota; kingdom Viridiplantae; phylum Streptophyta; class Magnoliopsida; order Asterales; family Asteraceae; genus Chrysanthemum; species Chrysanthemum makinoi. The sequence continues at coordinate 73,469,129 of OU343218.1, read as the reverse complement.
TTTCATTCTCACCGGGAACCTACATTATCTATCGACTTTCTCTTAGAGATTGTTGATATTGAAGAAGGAGACCCTCTCCCTAGTCTCCGTCATAGGAACCAAATGTGCACTATTGAGTCTAGAGCCACGATATCATCAAATAAATATCTTTTAGGACACTTGTCAATGAAGACTCTCTGTTTCACACTATGTGGAAAGAAAGATTATATCTTAAGAGTCCTACGCATTATCCTTGTGGTATTGCCAGAACATCTGAGTGATATGCAAACATATTCACAATGAAGATGGAAAGCCTTCTAGAGCCAACATCAAACAAGCTCTTGGTAGGTGGCATGTGAGATCTATCCGATAGATCAACCATGTGACAACTGAACAAAAACAATGGGGCAATTCAAACTTATGAATCAATCCTGGTTAAGGTTATGGATTGACGGATACCTTTGAAAAACCGGTCGTTGTGCTAAAAAAAATGAAATAAAATAAAAAATAAATCTTTTCTTTAGCACATCGACTGTGAATTAATATTTCAAATATAAAAGGTGTTTATGATTGATAATTGATTTTTCTCAAAAACCCTCGTTGTATTGCAAAAACACTTTATTAAGCAGTACTCGATTGTTTTTCAAATCTCTTTTCATCAATCAGTGAATCTCAAATTCGCTGGTTCACTCACTCCGTGTTGTCTTCTTTGAGACGTTCCGGTTTGAGAATAGCTAGAGCAGCTGCGAATCCCTGTCAAGGAGATTCTTCGGAATTATACCTGATCACAAGCAGTACTTGTACTGATCAACGGGGAACCATGGGCCGTGTACCTCAATTCAACGAAAGTGATCAAAGACACTTTCGTGCGCTTTATTGCTAACTGTTGTATGCAGGTACGGCCGATGTTTGCAGCTGATCAAAATGGAGAGGTCAATCCATAGCCGCATGCTCACACAACACATTCATTTTCAAAGAAATCATGATAAGTGCATCAATGACTCTGATATTTTCACTCCATGCTTCTGCTACGCTGCTG
>OU343218.1:73416858-73468011 GCA_910596185.1 Chrysanthemum makinoi | reverse complement strand
CTCTTTTTCTAAATTTACCTTAACATTTTCATTCTCGATGAAAATTTTAACAAGTTAGTAGTATTTTCTAACTCTCTTTCTAGCACCCTAATCTTCTCTTCATAAGCCACTTGATTTTGTTGGTACCAAACCTTTTGTTTTTCCAAAGTTTTGACATTATTTTTATAGGCTTGAACTAGAACATAGTATTCTTTATATTGGCCTTCAATGTCATCATATTCCCTTTTAAGGGCATCATATTTATCATTACACCCAAATATATAAGTATTTACCTGAGATGAGATACCCATTAGGGAAATTTCCCCAGCAGCATCACCAGTCTCACCAAGCATTCCAAACTGATGAGGAGCACCAACACTTTCTCTCTCATGAGCAGTCCAATCAAGCATTGAATCCACAGACACCAGATATTTAGGTTCCTCATGTTCCTTGAGCTTGAATGCTGAGTATCTTTTCTTGTCACTTCCTTTCTTTTTTGGGCATTCCCTGGAAAAGTGACCCAATTGATTGCATTCATAACACCTGACCTTCTTCTTGTCAAACCTGGCTGCATCCCTTCCCCAGAAATTGATCTTCCTTCGAGACTTCTTCTCAAACTTGTTGACTTTTATAGAAAGCATAGCCATCTGCCACTTTATGTCCAACTCCTCCAGATCCCACTTATCCACCTGATCAAAATCCTCATAGGCCAGTTGCTGTTGAGATTCACTTTTAGCAACAAACGAATAGAGTACATTTTTCCATCACATTACTAGACTTTGAGTGATTTCTTTGTCCAGAAGAGGTGTATGTGGTTGCTGCTGATGATGAGGTGGGACTATCAGGATATGACATCTTGGTATTAGTACTTGTAGCACTAACAAATGCATAACTAGTTAAAGTGAGAGAATAGCTTGAATGACCCTTGATATCAATTTCAAGATTCTTGAGCTTGTTGTACAAGTCACCAAAGCTTGGGTACTCAAGGCCTCCCTTTGCCTTGAGAGTGATGCAAACCTGCCTCCATGAAGAAGGTAGAGCCTTTAGGAACTTGGTGTTGCAGTCTTCATTGTCTGGTTTTGACTGCATCTGATTAAGTTGGCTCAAAATCTTCTGAAACCTATTATACCCCTTGTGTATGCCGTCTTCTTTAGAGATCTTGAACTCCTGGAACTCCTGCTTCAACATTGTCTTTCTCATCTTCTTGGATTCGTCATTACCTCCAACCCTTGCCTTGATGGTTGCATTTCCTTTGCATCATCAAGGTGATGAAAATCACCCATATATGGAAATCATCCGAAGTGCCTGAAGCAAAGTTGTCCTTGCCTTGGTTTCCCTCTGGACTGCAATATGTTCATCAACAGAAGTTGGAGGGAGAATTATTATGTTCCCTTTAGTATCTCTTCCAGTTTTCTAACTACTGTTACCTTTCAAAACAACATTCCAGAGATGGAAATCACTATTAGTGATCCAATTTTCCATCTTCATTGCCCATATCTCATATTCGTCCTTCTTGAGATAGGGAAACTTAGCATTATTGTTTGACATGGTGGTGGTAACAACTTATTGAACTGATTGAGTTTGAGTGCTGCTCTCAGGGGTTTCCTGATCATCTCCTTTATCTGACATTGTTAGAGAGTTTTAGGGTTTTTGAGAGATAAGCGTGATTTTCTTGTGAGAGATTCTCACCAGGCTCTGATACCACTTGTTGGATCAGTTCTAAATAGATCTTTTGAGCCTTTAATAAACTGATAGAATACTTATGTAATCACAAGTAAACTATGGAGAATCTCTAATAAACTTATGCTCACGCGGAATATGAACACAAGAGTTAAAGAACACAATAACAACTAAATACTTTGATCCTCTACGGATCTATATTAATTCACTAAGAATGTTTTCAAGCACATACAAAACTCATAGCCGCAGGTTTCTTTTATACTATAAGAAACCCTAATACAACTGTTTACAAAACATATAAAAGATATGCATTATCTCTTCCTAATATAACTCATGCATAACCTAACCAAATACTAATAATACGGATACTATTATCTGCAGAAACAATACTATGTTCGCACTAATAGCAGAAACTGCACTAACAGTAGAAACAACTGAAACAAACAGCAGAAACCTATCAGTAGGAACTGCTCTATACTATTACATTATTTTTAAATAATTCCTAACAAAAGGAGACCAAAGCAAAGCAACACATCGATGACACACATAAGTACATATAAATAACCAACATCCAAGTACCGAAACATAATCAAATAGGATTTGATGAACCGTATCATAATCACGACAAGTAACCAATCTATAAACAAGCATAGCAGACAACGTATCAACTAACATAAATATGACACAAAAATAAATCATGTACTCATAATACATATAAGCCCAACAGAAATCTAAAAGTGGAAGCAATTAAATTGAATGCAAGCATAGCAATTACCCAAGTCAGACAACCCATAGTTTAAAACATAACAAGTATCATAGACAGCGGAAATACTAACAGCAGTATAAACATGGTAGCCACATATATCAGGTAGGAATACAGAACGAACATCATACTTGAATGAATTAACTAAATAAGAACATGGCATGGCAAGCTAAACAAGTCAACTAGACAAACAACATAAGTTGAACCATTTCTGTTATCAAACAGTAGCATAAACAGATTTGTAAACATGACAGATCAACAAGGCATGTAAACAATCAATTACTATGTCAAACTAACAACATAAGCCTTGGAAGTACCCATCAGAAGTATAAACATGGTGGTCACAAATAGCAATTAGGAATACCAAACGATAATCATAGCCCACAAAAGTAATTGAACGAGGTATAACATGGCAAACGAATAAGTTAGATACTTACATACTAGCATGGCAAACGGTGAATCAATTAACCACGTAAATGCATGGCAAACAGATAGTCACATATTAATCATATAATAGTAGGGTCAACACATGAATCCAAAAATCATGAAATGGTTCGGTAAGTGAATGTAATGACAGTTCGAAGTATAAACTTGATAGACCACTAAAATGGAATAAGAGTATGACAAATCAAATGAAATGGAGTATAATATGGTAGTCGGACGAATCATGTAAGGATACTGAATGAATGAGTAATCAAGGAAACTAAAACGAGAAATACAGAATATGATACATTGTGGAATAACATGAGGCATAATAAAGATGAAAGGACCTGAAAGGAAATATATCAGTAAACTACCACGAGCCCAAACAAATCAAATCATATCATATCATAAGTAACCATTGTATTCGAAGGGGTGACCTCGAAATACCAAATATAATAGGAGGGGAGACCTCAAGTGACCAATGGAGTGATCAGCTCCCAAAATGTGAAGGACGTGGATTGCACCCAACATCAATCACCAAACAAATCATAGAATAGCATATACAAAACAAATCTAGGATCCATCCATACGCCCCTGAACAAATCATAGTGGCCATAATAATAATAATAATGTTGAGCTCATAATATATATAACAAAAGGGACGGTGTGGAACATCACTCGACCACACTAGAGTCATGTCAATGGTGCATCAAAGACATGGCCATGTTACCTACATGGTTAGGAATTGGCTCGGGTACTAAACTGAAGGGTCAAATGAAAGTCATAATCTAAAGGTTCATGAAAAAGGATCAAAACAAGGTTCACATAAAAAGGTTCACAAAACTAAGGGAACATAGCAAAGGCGTATCGGGGAACCCTAATAATAAGGCTCAGAGCAAAAGGCAAAACTAGTCAAGCTAATATCAAAAGATGTAGAAGAATCATGAGAAACCTTAAGAGATAAGATCAGAAAATCTGTACCTTAATGCCATTGAAAAGAAAGCAAACAAATGAATGAACACGAAGACACAACGTCAAGTCTCCTTCAAAGAATCTACACGGATTACGATTTGTTTAATACTTATTAGCTCATTTAAGTCATAACGGATTAATTGTATTAATATTTTTAGAGTTATAAGTGTATTCTCATTTTTAGTAATGGACGGAATTAAAATAATTTAGGGTAATAATCATTAATTAGCCAAACTTAAGGGTTACAATTGATAAATGGCAAAATTAAATGTTTAATATGACAAAGATCCTATTTTAAGGCTTTATTAGATATTCCTCAAAGTATAGGGTTCGCATGGTAAATAACTCAAAGTTTAGGGTTTACATGGTCATTATCTCAAGGTATATGGTCAATTATGTAGATGTTGCAAGTTTACTCTATTTACAACTTTAGCTCCTTATTATAACATTTTAACGAGCAGCCTCTTCAAGTTTTGTAATTTACGAAATAAACCTTGCACTTTTATTAACTTGAAAACCTTATTAGAAAACCTTAGACCTAGTCGATTTTATTTACATTAGAAGCATGATGCAACCTAAATAAAACATATTCTACACGACACAAACAAAGACAACATGAGACTCTTTTAAAATCGTTATCGATACTAGACGTAACCCAAGCTATACGCGTATATATATATCCCCTTTTAACTTGTTACCCATTTAAATAAACGTGCAAGTGGTCGAATGGTCATGGGGTCGAGAGAAATTTCAAAATAGTAAGTATATATGGTCAAAATAACAGGCACCTCATTTAATAATTATATGACTCTATTATGCGTGACAATACTTTATCATTTAAGCAAGATTTATAACGTGTATACATGACCATAGCCACACGACATGAACTCAAAGGAAACAGGTTATGGGTCATGATGTAGGGTCGAGCGAGGTTTAAAACAGATTTAAACATGGGTCAAAGTAACATGCTTATTCCATTCATTACTTCATGCGAACCTATTGATGATTACGTGATGAATGTTAACATTACATGCAAAGTTTAAACATATTTATATGAGTTGATATCTAGGTCGATTACATGGGCTATATTCGATATATACATATATATATTGGCTACAATATATATATATATATATATATATATATATATATATATTATATATATATATATATATATATATATATATATATATATATATATATATATATATATATATATATATATATATATATATATATACACTACGCCAATTTTGGGCTTTGGGGACGCCAAATTTTTAGCGACTACACAAATAGTCGCAATAGGCTCAGAAAACGACAAAAATCTCATTTCCTTAGTCTCGTCTTGGACCCAAACTTGTAGCGACTATAGTTTAAACCTGTAGTGACTACGTGTAGTCGCTACAGATACAATAGAAGACAAATTACTAGTCCACAAATTATTTTGCTTTGACTATCACTTGTTGCGAATACATGTAGTAGCAATAGGTTTAGGCACGAAAAAATTTTAGTCAAAGTCAAAAAAAGTTACTTTTCTAGTTGGGGGGATTTTTGGCGCCAAATCTTTAGAGACTACATGTAATCGCAACAGGTTCCGAGACGAATTTTTTTTGTCCAAATACAAAAAAAATGTATTTTACCGGAGCGGGAATTTTTGGCGCCCAATTTTTAGAGACTACATGTAGTCCCTAAAGGTTGCATTTTTTTAATTGATTAATTAATTATAAGTTATTTAAATAAATTAAAAACGATTTCTAATTAATTTAAATTACTTTTTTACTAGACAACGAAACGAAAGACGAATGTGGATTACATTACAAATCGAAGTAAAATACATACGAAGTGCATGACAATGTGGGACACACATACTGTTTCAGTCAATGATTTTGGATTTAGACAAATTTGGTCCTGACGACATGTCAAACGGGTGAGTCGAGTTGTTATGGATATGCATAACATGTTAAATGGATGAGTCGAGTTGTTATGGACATGCATAACATGTTAAATGGATGAGTAGAGTTGCTATAGATATGCATAACAAGTTAAACAGATGAGTCGAGTTGTTATAGATATGCATAGCATGTTCTTTGATTTATAAAAATACTTGAAAGATACATACGAATTAGTTAAACATACGTATTATTCCAACAATAACAACAACAACAACATCAACAACAACAACAACAACAACATCAACAACAACAAAAACAAAAACAACTGCAAGAACAACAACAACTACTACTACATACGATGATTTTCCATGTCATCTAACAACTCATGAAGTAATGCATCCGACTGACATGCGTGGTCGTCAGGAATCCTTGCCATTTCAAGTCTTGCCTCCAGCATCCTTACTCTTGTCTCTAGCACCTGTTTTTGTGATTCCAACATGTTTATCCTAAGATCTTTGGCATTACAGGTTGAGCACTCTGTTGGTGCAGATCCAGAACCTTGAGATGTTGAACCAAAAGAGATTATTTGTTGGGAAATTCATTGTTGGGAGTTAATACTTATAGTAGTAAAGTTAGTACTGATAGTGTTATTTGATAAGTATTAACTAGTTAGTACTAATAGTGGAAATGTTAAGTAACATTCGCCTACAATGCATGGGATAGTGGATTAAGTTGAGTGTGTTTTCTAAGTCGTTTCTGTAAGAATCGCAGGTTTGTAACAAAGATATCTTTTATTCCAATAGAAGATATGATATACTTAATGTATAATTATCTCTGTAAGGGATCTCCTTAGTGTATAAAATGAGATCCTAGATAGGTTAAACATATAACTATTCTCTAGCCATCTTAAGAAAAGCTTCAAGGTTGTAAACCCTAGTACTAGGAGAGTACTCGTATTATTACTTAATAATATTGAAGTTGTTGGTGTTACATTGTGTTTACTTTAATCTTCTAAAGTACATTCAAGTAGATTCCGCATACTTGTGTGTATCTACAACAAAGTTTCTCATTGTTGTTTTGGAACCATCCAAGGCAACCAACACGTTTACAAGCTAAGTGTTCTAGTTCCAAGGTTTGGGACTTCATAAGTGGTATCAGAGCTTGTGTCCTGAAGCTTTGTTTTTAGAAGATCCTGTGTGACAAATCTAAAGAAATGGATTTTGACAAATCCAATGTTGTTAACAGAGTTCCTAAGCTGCAGCCAAATGAATATGAACTCTAGAGAATGCGCATAGAGCAGTACTTCCTGGTACTTGATTTCAAGCTATGGAACATTGTGCTCTATGGAAACTCTTACAAATCTACTGTCACTGAAGAAGTTGGTGGTAAGACCGTTACTAAAGAAAAAGGTTATCCTATCACTAATGAAGAAATGGCTCTAAGAGGCAATGATCTCAAGGTCGAAAGTCTTTACTCATGGCAATACTTGATGATCATCAACTCACCTTCAACAAACACAAAGATGCTCAGAGTTTGTTCAAAGCCATTGAAACCAGATTTGGTGGAGATTCTGTCACCAAGAAAACTCAGAAGACTCTTTTGAAGCAAGAATTTGAAAACTTCATTGTTGGTGCAACTGAGTCCATTGACTCAGTTTATAATAGGCTTCAAAAACTTGTTAGTCAATGGCGTGTGGATGTGGAGCTCTCCAAGAAGATGTCAACCTCGGGTTTGTTAGAAGTCTTCCATCACCAAAATGGGACACTCATGTCATAGTATGGAAGAACAAGCCAGATTTTGAAACCATGAAGTTGGACAATGCCATTCAATAGCTTTAAGGTGATTGAACAAGACATGAAGAGAAAAGCACCGTGCATCTTCCATTCTGGGTCACAAAATATAGCATTTGTGGCTCACCCTGTCACTAGCAATGATAAGGACAGTTTTAATGTTAGTACTCCTAGTACTAATGTTATCTTGATGGCTCAAGATAACCACTACAGGCATCAATGAAGGTACAATCTATGCTTTCATAGCCGGCAGAGTCAAGGATCCCATATCACTCATGATGATCTAAGACAAATCCATGAAGATGACATGGAAGAGATGGACATTAAATGGAACATTGCCCCGACAAGATGAGGGCAAGAAGGTTCATGAAGAAAACTGGAAGGCGATTAAGATCAATGATGGAGATATCTGGGTTTGACAAGGGAAAGGTTGAATGCTACAAGTGGCAAGCTTGGGCATTTTGCCGAGAGAATGCGAAGCCCGTGAGCAAAGGGAAGCACTGAGGTGAAAACTCTAAAGCAATGGTGGATGTTGATTGTGCTGGATATGATTGGAGCTTCATGGCAGATGAAGAAGAGAGTCCAATCAACATGGCTTTGGTATCTAAGGTACTTACTGAAACAAATTGCTCTGATACATGTATTCCATTAAGCAAATATTTAGAGCTAAAAACCATGTTTGATAATGTGTTTGAAGACCTTGCTAAAACTAATTATAACTTAGCAAATCATAAAAGAGGGTTAGCAGTTTTGGAAAAACAAATTGTACATTGTAAAGAAAATGAGTGAAAGTTTACAGAAACAATTGATGTGCTTAATAGGGAAATCTCTTTTAAAGACATCACCATAAATGTATTATAAAAAGAACTAGAGAAATTCACAACAATTAAAGATAACATAGAGCTAAGTGTTGAGCAACTTAAAGATACACAACATTATAATTCTGAGAGAGTTGATAGATACCTGGAAAAAGTATTAATTGGCAAAGCCAAATCAGGTATGGGGTATAAGACAGTACCACCACCATTCAGAGGTATCCCTTCACCTCCTGGTATAGACCTTGTACACACTGGATTAGAAGAGTTCAAGGAACCCACATTTGTCCGAGGCCCTACAATCAAAAGTACCTTTCCGAAAGACTAATGAAGTGTTTGAAAGTGCTAGTGAACCTCCTTACAGTCAGAGTTATCTGAAAATAAAAGGCTAGTGTAGAGTCTAGTGAACCAAAGCAAGTACAAGCCACTAAACCAGTAAGACCATTTGACAAAACATTAATAAGCGATTAAATATCTTTGAGATGTATAGAAACAGGTCATCTAGTCCTATGTAACATATTAGATTTCACAAACATATCAAATTATGATCACACATAGGCGTATAATATAAGGTTTTAGAGAGAGAAATAGTTAGAGGTTTGGGAACTTAGTGAGAGAAAGTAAAAGTGTTATTATGAGCTCCAACCCTCTACCTTGGGAGGTAGAGGGTATTTATAGTTTTTTACATAAAAGCCACCTTGCTGGATCGTGCATACAGTAAAGACCGGTGATACTTAACTAAATACTACTTAACATTAAATAACTATGACTACGAGCTTTCTAACGATTACATATACTTGAGGTGACCGACACTTTAATAACTGGATTTACTAAATCCTAACAATCTCCCCTAAGGGAGGTCACCTCAAATTACATTGAATACAAACAGATATTACATTAAGATTGTTCTTGTATTCTTGTTAATGTTCTTTGCTCAGTAGTCCGTAGTCATTGATTCTTCATTTTTGCATGTTTTGTTAATCCAACTAGAGGTCTTTAATTGATCCACGTGATAATGAGTTTTGAGCCAGCTTTGAGATCATCAGCTAACACAAATCTCTGACTCTTCCATTGTGGTGTTGACATTATGTGAAGTTGTGACTTTTGGACCGACATGCTGACATTCTGGATCATAAAATCTTTTCATCAGAGTAGCGGAAGCTTTAGTTGATTCATGATATTTTCAGCAGCGTAGCAGAAGCATGGAGTGAAAATATCAGAGTCATTGATGCACTTATCATGATTTCTTTGAAAATGAATGTGTTGTGTGAGCATGCGGCTATGGATTGACCTCTCCATTTTGATCAGCTGCAAACATCGGCCGTACCTGCATACAACAGTTAGCAATAAAGCGCACGAAAGTATCTTTGATCACTTTCGTTGAATTGAGGTACACGACCCACGGTTCCCCGTTGATCGATACAAGTCGCTTGTGATCGGGTATAATTCGAAGAATCTCCTTGACAGGATTCACAGCGGTTGCTCTAGCTATTCTCAAACCGGAACGTCTCAAAGAAGACAACACGGAGTGAGTGAACCACCGAATTTGAGATTCACTGATTGATGAAAAGAGATTTGAAAAACAATCGAGTACTGCTTAATAAAGTGTTTTTGCAATACAACGAGGGTTTTTGAGAAAAATCAATTATCAATCATAAACACCTTTTATATTTGAAATATTAATTCACAGTCGATGTGCTAAAGAAAAGATTTATTTTTTATTTTATTTCATTTTTTTTAGCACAACGACCGGTTTTTCAAAGGTATCCGTCAATCCATAACCTTAACCAGGATTGATTCATAAGTTTGAATTGCCCCATTGTTTTTGTTCAGTTGTCACATGGTTGATCTATCGGATAGATCTCACATGCCACCTACCAAGAGCTTGTTTGATGTTGGCTCTAGAAGGCTTTCCATCTTCATTGTGAATATGTTTGCATATCACTCAGATGTTCTGGCAATACCACAAGGATAATGCGTAGGACTCTTAAGATATAATCTTTCTTTCCACATAGTGTGAAACAGAGAGTCTTCATTGACAGTGTCCTAAAAAGATTTATTTGATGATATCGTGGCTCTAGACTCAATTGTGCACATTTGGTTCCTATGCTGGAGACTAGGGAGAGGGTCTCCTTCTTCAATATCAACAATCTCTAAGAGAAAGTCGATAGATAATGTAGGTTCCCCGTGAGAATGAAACAAGTCCCTTTTAAGAGAAACTTGAGTAGCTTGGGAAGTTGTAGTGCAGTGTGTCACTGGGTCCATGACGTCTTGTCTTCAATACCGGTGTTACCTTAGTAACAACCAGTAGCATATGTATTGAACCCGGTTTCTGCCCTAAGGTTGAATAATATGAGGGCTATTTATTTTCACCCTTATAACTCCATACATAAAGTAACTTTGGTCGGTCTATTTGGAATTGTTCATCTGCCATTGGAACCAATTGAAAACCATTTGAAAATCAATCCAGATACTTGTGATATATTATCAAAGCATTTTGTACCTGAACTGTTTTTGATATTTTTAGAAAAAAGAGCTCCCCCTCAACATGTGCAATATGTATTTGAAATTGTTTTGGCACACGAAGGCAAGAGGAAGGATTCACTTCTTTGATTACCATTTTCTAAAAGATATCAACATCACTTTCCAGATCAAAATTAGCATTTTTCATACTTTGTTAAGGGTATTTTTGGAAAGGATGTGGTTTTCAAAAAGTTGCTCCCCCTCAATATGTGCATAGAGATTTGAAAGTGTTTTGCACATAATAGGGAAAAACTGCACATTGAAACAAATCAATCACATTTCATTTCTTTTTGGTTTGAAATAGATGCTCCCCCTCAACATGTGCATGTTAAATTTGAAATCGTTTGGCACATGCAGGGAGGAGAGCTTGTAAATCATTATAACATCATTTATCGAATTATCAGTTTAAATCCAATTTAAATCACAAATTCTCCCCCGATCACAATTTTCAAATCCATTAAGATTTGTGATCTCTCAGAGATTTAAGTTGATTTTGAAAGCTTTTGAGAAGAATTGTGACTTGCTTATGAAAACATTTAACCGATAAGGATCAAAGTTGAGACTTTAAACTCCAAAAACATGCTTTAGTATCTTTTGAAAACATGACATAAACCGTGGTCTGAACCAGTTGTATGACAAATAACCTTTTGATTTAAATGAAATCATTATCCCCTCAATCAATGACATAAGTTGTTGATTGAGAGATAGAGATTTTGACCAATGTTAAGTCCAGATGATTATCAAAAATTGAGACCGAGTTATTTTTATTAGTTTTCAATTAGATAACAAATATTTTTCAGAAGAAGTTTTAGAAGGAAAAATACTTGTGAAGGAAACATTTGTCGTTTTAGTGACAAACGTTTGTTTTAAGAATCAGAGCATGAGTCGTGAAAAATAAGATAAAGCATGGCTCTGTTCTTTCTTTAAAAAACGGGTTATAAACTAAAATGACTATAAGCCTTTGTTTCACTTTCTCTCAAAATATATATATATATATATATATATATATATATATATATATCTCTATATTATATATAACAGGAGGCATTTGGCATTAATGCCACCTCAATGCCACCTAAGCATTTTTGGTCCAACTAAGCAATTAATTGTTAATTTTCCGAATTTTATTATTTTTATTTGTAATTTTCGGAATTTTATTATTTTTATTTGTAATTTTCGGATTTTTTTAAAATGTTTTTGAAAATTGTTTATAAAAAAGGTTCCTTGCAAGGATTGAACCTTGGTTGTTTTGTTAAATAACTTGTGTGTTTACCACTTAGGCAACAAGTTATTTTGATAATTATGTTGCATATTATACTCTATAAATGCAACCAATTATGTAGGAGAATCCCCCCTAATAAAACATATACGATTTTTTTTTCTTTCAATTCATTCATAATATATTTTTTTCTCACAACCCTAATATCATATTCATTATCCTACACAGAATTGCAGGCAGCAAAAAACTAATCTACACAATCACATGCACACACATAACACATACGTCAATGCCAAGGTAAGGTTATCTCATGTGCCATGATGAATTATAAATTAGTTTCAAATGCTTTTATTGATTTTGATTTATGATGTTTATAATCTCTAACTTTGTTACTCCTTTATTTATTCAAATTGCAGAGATCTATTAATCCAAGATGTTTTTAACAAGGTAACAACAACAACCTACACATTTTCTAAGGATAATGAGTGTCTAAGCGAGATTGAGAAGTTCATTCTCTTGCCAAACGTAGCTAACCTTCATAATGTTGGTGATTGTTTGTTTGATGAATCATTGTATGAAGCTGCTCAGTTATTATATAAAGACGTGTGAAGGTAAATCTCATGATGATTGCTATTTCGAAGACGATAATGTCTGTCACTACCATGTTAGGTGTTCCATATGATTTTTATATCAGTATAATCTCATCTCATTCATGTCTGTCACTACCATGTTATGTGTTTCATATGATTTTTATATCAGTATATTCATATGATACCTTTTTCTCACAATCCTAATATCAATGATATATTTTATGTAGTTTATTTTAAATCATGTAAATTATATTGTTTGTTTTGATGTATATTGATTCATTTTTTATTTCATTGATACAGTTTGAGAGGGAGTTTGGTCCACTGGAAGATTTTGATCATGCTTCACATAAGGTACCTTTTTATTGTTTAGTACATCAAGCTTTGGTATGCAAACATTCCATGTGGTTGAGTGTAGTTATTGACATTCTCTTGGGAAACCTGTTTGGCCTTGCATTGCTGATCCCAAAAGGTGGTTATTTCTCACATCGTATTTGCCTATTTATGATCTTATTATTTACAATTTTGTGTTCTCTCGATGGAATAGTCATCCTTGAGTTTTCCATATTTGCAGGTACTTGAATATTGCTAAAGTATAAGGGCCAAAGATATCATAGCCACCATTAGATCCAAATTAAACTGATATACATCATATGATTACATGGTCTAATAATCAAAATAAATATATGCAAAGGATACTGGGATATAACAGAAGTTATTGCATATAATTGTTGACTTTTAAAATGACAGGTAGTTGAGATGTTGAGTTTCCCTAATTACTCAAACTTTTAGGTGGAAACCGTTTGTCACTATCGATCCTTATATATTTGTTTTTCCTACCACATTAGTCAAATGAAATTATATTTGCATTATCGATCAACTGATTTTTTGTTCGTCACAGTTGATATTATTCCAACAATCAAATGACGGTGTTTAAATTAGGTAAGAGGAAAACCAAAACCTTTGAATAAGATTCATATCTTTGTTGGTGATCGGCACTTTCAAAGAAACGTTAACTTCGCTAGAAAATGGTTTCAGTCAATGGGGCGATATGGTCAAGGTGAACTGCAAAAGGTAACCTACATGTTAAATCTGTATATATTTTATGTGTTACAAGCATTCCTATACATGGGTCAGGCAGGTTGAGTATCGGTTTAAAGATGGTATGTCAGAGTTTAGTTTTTGATCCATGTTATCTTTGTTTGGATTCTACTATTACATTTTCCCTGAATCTATATTCTCTTAAATTATAACCTTAGCTGTGCCGTTATCTATTTGAGGATTATGATGCTCATTTGCTTAATCTTGAAACAATTTAAAATGCATGTGTTGTGGATATGGTCTGTTTGTTTCAATTCTTTTTGACATATCTGTCGGTTGTGATTTTGCGAACAACCGAAATTCAAACACAATCTTCAAATCTGTTAATGGCCTGAAGTGAGTCTCTATGAGCAATTTATTTGAGTACGAGTGACTTTATATCATGATTTTATGTATGCTTAGAAGTTGTTGAGCTCCAACCAGTTTAAGTGTTGTGAATATGTTAAGCTAAACTAAAAGTCTTAGTTAGGTATGTTTAGATTTTGAAGCTCTAAATGACTTTGAAGGTTTGTTGTTGAAATGATGATAGAAGTTAAACAAAGAGGACAGATCAATCATTCAACTTTAGGTTGCATTCTTAGATGATAACAAACTACAAATATATGTGCTGCTTTGTGTGGCTCTGTATCATCTTCCTATAAATTTTAATCTTACTTTTCAAATGAGCTCATATTCTGCTGACGGGATTATCTTAGGATTATCATTCTTGGTCTAAATCACTGCATTCTTATTGTAAACTTTGTTTTCAGAAAGAATGGAAAATCATGTGCCGAAGATGATGCAACTATTCTACACCGTGCATCAAGTGAAATGAAGGGTCTTTTGACTGTACTCTATGTTGGTCTTTACCCATGTTTGATCATCCCATACATCAATGCATGAGCATAATAATCTCATTCATATGCCATCTTCGTTTCCTACATATATGCATTTTGTATGGCTTATTTGGTTCATTTTGTGTTTCACTCATACATGAACTGCAAAAGCTGAGTATGAAGTGTTTTCTTGGCAGGAAGTTATTGATATGTACAACTTTGCAGTGGGGCTAAGCCAACAGTTGAATGGATCAGTTATACCTTCTGAACGTAAGCTTTAATTATTACTCCATTAATAGTATTGGAACTTTAGAAGTATAGAACGATTAATACATTTTCTTTGTCGATGGCGATGAGATTGTCGCCAGATGTGGCAATGTGGACCCATTTTTGGGTAAGTTTTTGAGCTATGCTCCTTTATCCGGTGGGTCAAATAGGTGAAGTATGAATTATTGGGCTGAAAATAAAACAATTTGAGCTGGTTAAATGGGCTGAAAGTCGGCAAAGGGAATTCTAATATTTACACCACATTAAGTCGGCTTATTGAAGAAAGTTTAGATTATTTTCAATAGTATTATGTAATCATAGTTAAACTCTATATTCAGAAAATTAAGAAACGAGGGACACAATAGTATGTCATACTAACACAACCTATTTTGACATGTTAAAACTTAAGTGGTCCTGGGATTTTGAGATGATTTTTTAAAGTTTCATTGTTGATCCTTAAAACTATTTTAAGTACAAGCTATATAATTAGCTTGATTAGGCTATCACAATTCCAAACACCCTCAAAGCTACTTATCTGCTTATTGTGTTACATGAATTTTAGGACAAAGTTCAATAGTTTATTCCAGCAGTTCCATTCATTAAGACCGTTAAACAACGCTAATGTTACGCATCTTAAGCTTTTATTGAGTTCACAGTTGCTCTTTAAAGCCCAAGAAGGCACCACCAGGAAGGTTACTTGGCCTCTAAGTTCAAGCTTGCATGTTATGGTGTCCATCCATAATCTTGGGCAGAATTTACAGAAAGCTCAAGACAACAATGGCCCCTGGGATATAGCCATCAGGTATTGTAATTTATGTTATACGTGCTACAGATAAGTTGTTCCAGCTACTGTATTTTTAAAAAATTCGTAAGAAAACAGCCTTCATGACCTTTTTTTATATTATTATTTTTGAGGATAAAGTTAATTTTCAGATGTACTGTTGGTTTTGTGTATCCAATACATTTGGTCTTTGTCACTACAAGTATAAGAGCTGTGAGCTCCTTATTACATATCAATTATGTTATATTAGAGGTGGCATAATGGGTATATCAAGCTATGCATGGTCTAACGGATCAATGTCCGGTGGGATTCGGAACATATTTTTGTCCAAATATGATATTTATACAAATAGTTTTAATTATATTATATTATCGTACTAAATATGATCACAAAAATCATGTTAGTGAACTTAAATTTTTTTATATGAGATGATCAATGAGGCATTCTCCATTAGACGTTAATTATTAAATCATGGTCCTTTTAAGTGCATTGTCCCTCTTTTATGTCTCCACACGTTAGAGACAAAGATCGTGCATTCATATTCGATGTCTACGGTAAAATATAAACTCGTGGAACTGAATTTTTAACTTTATACGGTCGTCATACGCATTCCTTTTCCAGGTGGCACCCAAAAGAAGGCGAAGAATCAAATGAGAGCAAGAGAAAACAAAGCGTGCCAGTTGGAGAGAGCAAAACCGCCAAAAAGAACCAAAAGAAGGACAAGTCTTCTAAGGATACTAAAGAACAACAAGCCTCAAATGCGCCGATAATTAGAGTATAAAGAGAAGATGATTTGAATTCAAACTTCGGTTACAATAGCAAAATTAAAGTTGGCTACACAACACTCGAAAATGTAACAAGTTAGTTACATTTTCAAATAATTATCTCTTATTTGTTAGTTGTAGAGTTGTAGTATCATTAGCGTAATCTTCAGCGGTTTGTGCTAAAAGGAGAATCAACTATATTTTTGCTACAAGTCTGAATGGTTTTTCTATTGACATCTTTCAATCATTTTATATGATTTTTTGGTAATGCATCTATTGATGATGTAGGGGGTACTGAAATGCGTTAACTTTGAGTACTCACAAACTTGGATAGGTAGTAAGTATGTGATATGGACTCCCTCAAGAACGACTATTTCTGGAGATTTGAGGAACAAAATGAAACTCGGAACCAAAACAGGTGATTCTACTATACGAAGTAACAAAAACTGTTAATAAAACATACCAAATAATATGTCTAAGAAATAAGCTACATGTGAAAAACCAATACAAATACAATAATTTTTTTATTAAAAGGATAATTTTATTTAAAACAAAAAATCTTTATGTATTTGGTATGATAGTTTCTAAAAATACAATGAAACAAGATACCATGAAGTAGATGTTAAGATTTAAAAGAATGAACAAGATGAAAATAATAAAGTTACAAAAAAAGGACTTCATGAGCTTTCGATTTGAGTACAATTTTTAATTATTTATTTTTGGTTTTTAACTGAATTTTATTATGAAATTATAAAACTTTATACTTCATTTATATCTTTACAACTTAATGATTCTATTATGTGTTTTTAGTCATGTTCATATTTTCGTTATTTAATTACGAATCACGTTTAATCTGCGAAAACCAATCGACATATACAATTCTTACAACTCAAAAATATCGAGCATGTAAAAACACCCTAGGCAAAGATCTATCTCAAAATGTGCACGATCTAAAACTAGAAAATATTACAGGATGCATTTTGCTTGAATATTAAAGATAATTTTCAATTCAAAACCATTATTTAAAAACAATAAATAAATAAAAACATATATACTTAAGATTACCTATTTCTAATATTGATCATACATAGTAAAAAATTTTATAAAAACCCGATCGGTAAGAAGGTAAGATTCTAGTAGTCTAATTCGATGTAGTTCGAATGACCATTTTTTAATTTGTTAAACTGTAGCCTGGTATTGGTTTTGAGCATGGAGTTTAGAGGTGGCAAGATATGTGGCTTAGGGGGTACTCCTCAACATGTGGTTGGGTTGAACTTGATTATTTTTAGTATGGGCGGTTAGGATTGCCTATTTAAGTGCTTATCTACTTATTTTTTACACAATGCGAGTGTTAGGTTAAAACTTTTTAACTGCTTATTCTTATAGTAAATAAGCATTAACAGATAAGTAGATTAAACCTGCTTATTCTTTATGCAGATAATTAGTTAAAATATCACCAATCTAAGTCATCGCTTTAGGAAACACATCAGAAAGGATGATATTTTAGTGTAATATTAGTGTTTATTATTATTATATGGAATATATATTGATTATCTCTAAACCTGAAAAGTAAAAATGTTACCGCAACCCAACCCGATTTGACATCCCCTAAAAACTTTATCTTTATTGATTTATTACCTAACCCACCTTCACCCATCTATTCGTATGTACGACCCTTTCTTTCAACATGTACACTTTCCTACCATTTTTTACCGCCTTCTTTCACTATAGTAAAATATGCCAACAATAAGTATAATTCAGTATTTTACATTTTACTTTTTAGACATGTTATATAATTTTTATGGAGAAACTTCTTTACAATTACCCACCTTCTTTCGCTATAGCAAATTATGTCAACGATAATTATAAGACATGCCCATTAAGGCTTCGACTATATATATATATATATATATATATATATATATATATATATATATATATATATATATATATATATATATATATATATATATATATTTTCTAAAACAAATTATGTACATTCGAAGAACATCTAAAAACCCGTGACATCCTTTGAATGTCAACACAAAGTCCATAGATGATATCGAATAAGGAAAACATGACAAAATAACAATATTTTTGGGATTTTTCAAGATTTTCTAATTTTTATGGATTTTGAAAATTTTATATTTTTCTATTTGCTTTTTGTTGGTTTTGAAATTTTGTATTTTGCTTTTTGAATAACTATTTACAAGAGATGGATGAAGAAAACCTTTTAATCCTCTTCTTCCTCTTGAAGACGTTTAAGTGTTTCCGGCTGTAGACTTTTTACACCAAGTCGTGGGAGGATAAACTCAAAACGTTCTCTAGTAAGAGCTTTGGTGAAGATGTCTGCTAACTGGTATTCAGTCCTCACAAAATAAAGTTCCACCACACCGTTTTCTACTTGCTCTTGAGTGTCGGTGTGCTTTGCTCTTGAGTGTTGTACGTTGTTGCATGAGAGAGCAATGGCACTTTTGTTATCACAATACAAAGGGATTTTGTTGAATTCAAAGCCATAGTTCGATAATTGGGATCTCATCCATAGGATTTGAGCACAACAAGATGACATGGCTATGTATTCAGCCTCTGTAGAGGATATCGAAGTACTCATTTGTTTCTTAGAAGACCAACTCACAAGCTTATCACCCAAAAGCAGCACCTCCGGGCGCATTTCGACGTGTATTTTGACATCCTGCATGATCGGCATTCGACTTTTCGGTGAACAATGTCGGATCAATGCTCCTTTCTTTGAATCCAGTAGATAGAAGAAACTTTGATAGCGTATCATACCATGCCCTTGGAGCTTGCTTCAAACCGTAAAGAGCCTTCTTTAAGCGATAGACGTGAGTAGGATGCTCTAGATTCACAAAACCTTCGGGTTGGTGGCGTATACGACTTCTTTAAGATCTCTGTTAAGAAAAGCCGTCTTTACATCCATTTGATAGACTACCATGTTCTTACTTGCAGTGTTAGCCAAGAAGATTCGATTGCCTCGTCGAGCAACAGGGAGCAAATGATTCTTCAAAGTCAATACCCTCCTCTTGACGGTATCCTTTTGCAACCAATCGAGCCTTGTTCTTTAAAACATCACCATGCTCATCAAGTTTTACTTTGAAGATCCACTTTAGAGCAATGATCATAGCACAGTCGGGAGCAGGTACTAATTCCCATACATCTATTTGATCGAACTCATGAATTTCTTCTTGCATGGCATTGAACCATTGTCTTTATTCATGGCAGTTTAACATCTTTTGGTTCGACCTTGGATAGTACGGAGTTGAAGAAGCACCATAAGGCATCAGTTGCAAGTTGTTTGCTAGTGGATCGGACGAGAGGGATTCCAATGATGTTGTCCAATGGATGATCATGTGTCCATTTTCTAAGGTGTTCATGTGGTTGTTTTTGTGGAACTGAAGTAGCGAGTCAATTTCTCGATGAAGATGGTTCTGATGATGATTTAGGAGCAAATATGTTTTCAAAGGGGCATCTTCGGGGAGTAGCAAAGGGATTATCTCCATCATATGTGCGGACACAATTCCATGATGTACACTCGATGATTGATGATTTGTTGATGAGACAGAGTGATCAGCAGGCGCTTCTTGACTTAATGACATAGAAATCAAGGGTTAACCGTTGACAGGGATAGGAACGACCTCTGTTGATGGAATTGACTGATCATTAGCACTTGGCTCATAGTGTTCATCAAACATTGGATCAAACAATTTATTCAAATCATCTTTTGAAGGAGGTACATAAGGAGTTGCTGGTGAGGGATTTAGAACAAGAGTATAACTGATAGGACTACTTGATGAAGGTTAAGATGTTGGTCCAAAACTGGATTATCATGGAGCCATTTTCCAGGACAGCTCATCGAATGTAACGTGAGTAGTTTCCATGATATCTCGAGTTCTTTTGTTGTAGATTCGGTAACTCTTCTTGTTTGATGCATAACCTACAAAAACTCCAATATCCGCCTTAGCTCTTAATTTACCTAGATCTTGACCGTTATTCGTTGGATAGCACAAAGCACCAAACACACGAAGGTAGGAGAGATCAGGTTTTCGTTTATGGACAAGTGCGTATGGAGTTTTTCCATGAGATGTGTGTATGAGGGAACAATTTTGGGTGTAGCAAGAAGTGGCAATGGCTTCAGCCCAGAGAAACATTGGAACCTTTGAATAAATTAGCATTGTTCTTGCGGCTTCCACAAGAGTTCGATTTGTCTTTCAACTACACCGTTCTGTTGAGGAGTTCGTGGAACACTTCTTTGATAACTGATTCCAACACTTTCATAAAATTGACTTAAGTCTTTGTTAACGAACTTTGTGCCATTGTCTATTCGAACAATTCTAACCGTATTGTTAAGTCGAACCTAAAGCTGCTTGATAAGTTTGATTATGACATCTCGAGTTTCATCCTTTGTCCTCAAAAACTTTACCCAAGTAAATCGAGAGTAGTCATCAACAACGACTAAAATATATTTCTTCCCATTAATCGTTTGCACCCTCATTGGTCCGCACAAATCCATATGAAGGGTATGCAGAACTTCCATTACTGAGTTTGTGGGTTTGGGTTTGTGGGCATATTTCTTGCTTTTTCCCAATTGGCATGCTAAACAAAGATGATCTTTTTCATACTTTAATCTGGGTAAGCCTCTTACAAGATCATTTTCGGAAAGATTATTAATGGTGCCGAAGTTCAAGTGATTGAGACGACGATGCCATAACCATGATTTTGTTTTCGAAGCCTTTGACAACAAGCCGATTGGAGAAGACTTCATCATGTCTTCGATAGAGATGGTGTATAGATTTGAACCACGAGTTCCTCTTAACAGTTCCACACCATCAAGTTCTCTAACAAAACAAGTATGTTTTCTAAATGCCACTTCTAGATCGGAATCACATAATTGACCAACAAAAAACAAGTTATGACCAAAACCTTCAACATAATATACCACGGAGATTACACTTTTTCCAACAACATAGTCTCCATAACCCATAATTGCTCCAAAATGGTCGTTCCCGAATCTAACAATCCCAATGAATTTACTCACGAACTTCATGACGCGGCGATCTCTAGTCATATGCTTGGAATAGCTGAGTCCGGTACCACGAACGATTTGAACGATCTAGTTGAACACGATAAGAATGGATAACTGGATAATTGGGATCCCCATGTGAGAATGGGTTCCATTTGGTTAGTAACAGTGATTGGAACACCCACATCAGAAACAATGGAATCATCGGGAATAGATGCAAAGTACTAGTGTCCGTATTTTACCTATTCAAAGTATGTTCACTTCTTAAAGGAATAGTTCTACCAGTAGGCATCCATTTTCTAATTGGCATTGACTTAGCAAATTTAGGGCAAAACTCATTAAGATTAAACTTACGGCCTATAGGTATCCATTGATAACCAATATTACTAAATTTTCTTCCCGTGGGTTTCCAATGTTTTCTAACTTTCTTTCGCCTTTGCCTTTTAGCCTTCTTAGCTTAATTTTTGACATTAACAACTTTAAGCGGGCATTTAACAAGCATTAAGCAAAACACTCACACCACATTCATGATCGATGCAAAATCAAGCGTCATCATTACATGGTTTGCAGATAGTTGCATTGAATTAATTACGATGCGCTTATAGCTAATACTAGAATCAACACGATTCGTTTTATTCAACTCAAACTTAGTGTTCCTAGGGTGGTCTTCTACTCTCTTCCAATGCACATTCTTAGCTTGCGAGGTCCTATCTTGCTTTGTATTTCCTAGAGGCTTTGACCCGCTTGCTTTTATGTCACTGATTACTCATGTAGAGGTAATTATGGGAACATTAGTTGGTTGGGCTACTTTTGCATTCCCTGAACTAGACGTGCATGGATCAAAACTACTTGCAGGGACTTTAGAGTTCACTTTCTTAATACTGGGCATAGAATGGGTTGCACAATTGGCACTAGGCATGGAACAAGGCATCACAGCTTTATATTTTGCACCTAAGGATTTAGGACATGTTGCTCTTAAACATTCTAGCAGCTCTTGAGATCGTTTGGCCTGAATGCAAGCAAACCTAGTTTCTCTATCAAGTGGCTTATTTATGAAATCCTCTTCTACAATCTCACGGAGACATTCTAGACTATCCTTAAGGTGAGCGAAATAGTTATGAAACACAAGTTCGTTATTTCTAAGATTAGGAGGAATGTATTTATGATCACAATATATTAGCGGTCTGCAGATGACTTTGATGCAACATTCTCATTAAAGACAAGTGCCATTTTCCTTTTCATGACTCTTGATTCTCAATTTCCTTTTGCAAAGACGTTATCTTTTCGTTGTTCTTGTCACGAGTGACTTTCATTGAAGCATATAACTCTTTAAAGTGTCGTTTAACTTTTTCATTTTCTTCTAGAAAACTCTCATTTTCCTTTTGTAAAACATTGACTAAGTTTTGAAGATGAAAAGTTTGAGAACACCGAGAATCTAAAGGAGGAGGCATTTGGGAGCCAGCCACGTTGTTCTTTTCACCCTTTAATTGTGAAATTTGGGCTTTCAACTTTCTGATTGTGTTACAATGAGCTTGAATCTGTTCGTCACATTTGTTTATTTCAAAAAGTGCATCAAACTCTGGAACATTTGAGAATGTCTTGGTGTTTGAGGTTTTGACATTTTCCTTGAAATGTTGATATTTTAATTGCAAATCAAAATGTTCAACTTCTAGCTTAGAAAAGTGTTTTACCAAATTATCGTGATCATCCTGATCAATTTTATCATTTAGTTCTGAGTTTTTGTTTTCAAGCTCAATGACACGATCATGGGAGACTTTCAAAGCAACAGTTAATTCATGAAATTGAGAAGCAGTAATAGAATGCTTAGTAACCGTATAAAACACGTCTTTAGCCACACAACTTAATACTAAGTTCTCATTTAGGATATGCAAATTCTTCCTTTCAATTTCATTATATTTGAGTTCCTGTTCATAATCATTGACTTCAACAATCATTGCATCAAATTCCTTTTCCATTTCTTTAATATCCGAGTTTATCCCCTTTTGAAGACTTTCAAATTGACCTTTTAATTGTTTAAAGAAAGGCATGACCTCAGTTAAATAACATTCTTTAGTTAGTTCAAAACCCCTTTCCCTTCGATTATCCCTGTAGGTGTGATTCTCTTCTTACATGTCTTCTCAAAATCAACGAATAGTTGATAAACAACATACAGGCTGATTAAGGTCTTGCTATTAGTGGCAATTGTTCTAGGAACTAAGTGCATTGGTGTATTTGGAGGATACACAGAGGCGCATGCATTTTCCTAAGGGAGTGTTTGTTTCAACGGTACATTAACTTTTTGTTTATCCATATCTTTCTTCCAAAAAATCTATTCTGGGGTTAATTGAGTTTGAGGCTTAAACATGTTCAGGGAGATCCAATTTTCCTTAGTGTAAACATGGGGTTTGATCATTATGTTATTCTTTTTACACGTAGGATCGTTAAGCTTCTTATCCATTTTCTCCCTAGATGCATCATCTAATTTTCTATCCTCTTCCGTGCTTCCAATACATGATTGTGTTTGCCTAGGCTTAAGAATCTCATTGCCATCATATAGTACCTTATGAGCAGCTCTAGCCTTTTTACCTACCTCGGGATTTGGTTCCTCAACAAGGGGAATACTATGCTTATCGCATAAGACTCTATGCTTAGTGATCATGTGAGCGATCAATGGTATTCCCTTGTATGCATAACTTATTTTCAAGCTTGTTTTTCAAAGTTTTTAGATTAGAAAAGTCATTCAAAAGTTTTGATTCTTTAGCATTAAATTCTTGTTTAACCACTTTAACATTATCTTGAAGCTCTTGCTTTTGCTTAACAGTTTTAGAAAGCTTTTCTTGTAAAGAGTTTAACTCTTGTTTTAAAACTTCTTCTCTAAAATTACTTTTTCTAATAATTGTACGCATTTGGTCATCCATTTCCTGCTCATGGGTAGTTAACTCAAATTAAGCACGTTGTTCATAAATAGCAACTTGTTCTTTATAGGCATTCAGTTTAGAGATAACAGAATCATTAGGAGCACATGCATTGTATTCATAAAAAACATAGTCATTATTGACTGCAGAAGATGCATCACTTGGTATAATCTCACTTTCACTTTGCGTCATATATTAATCATATGAGACAATATTGCTATTACCCTCATTATCAATATCTGATTCATAAGTTTCAAGAGATTGTACTTCATTATGAATCTTTTGCTCATCAACTTCATCGTATAGTTTTAATACCTCTGAAATGATTGATTCTTTGGATGGACCAGCCTGTTGTGGTGATGAGACCTTTGGAGAGACCATTGGTGAAATGCTAGCCATGAAGATTATCCGGCGTAGGTTCATCATCGACGTCGAGTCAAATGCATCACGTCGCAACTTGAAAGGCATTTTGATTATTTTGACCTATTTCTGAATTACCTACTCATCTACATCGAGCATCATAGGTTTTGGCATTTCCTCGAAGAAACAACAATTCTTCTTCATCCAACACCGCTCCACTATCCTGAGCTTGTACCAGCAGCATCTTGTCCATGAAGTACTCTGTATTTTGAGGGCATTTTGGAGATGTGCAGTTCCTCGCAATGTGTCCATCACCACCACAGTTGTAACACTTGATTTGCTTTGCTCGTCCTTGATTTGCATTCCTTCCACGATTCTGATTAGCCACATACCCTCCACCAACTCCACCTCTTCCTTGTTCATCTGCCTTCCTTGAAGGGTTGCACCATAACCTTTCCATCTCGACAATAACATGATTGTGTAGATTGGATGCGATTCGATTTCGTTGTTAGTGTGAAGACTATTAGTATGTGGAGTAAGGGTCAAGTTTTGTTTAACCATAAGAGCCAGTTGATTGATGAAGTATTCCATGACTATATGTCGGATCGATTGCTTGAACCTCGGATCGGGAATGAGTTTGTAATTACCGTTTCCAGTAGGTATGACTTGAGAAGCTTTGGTGGTAATTCCAACATTGGTGTAGAATGTTGTTGAATCATTCGACGAACTTGTTTCTCCCTGTTTAGATTTGAACTGTTCAAGAATCCTTCGTTCAAAAATAGCATGCCTCTCATTCGAAGAAGGAAGGCATACAGTTGCTCATAGTTGGTGTTCTTCAATCCTTTGGTTAGCTTCACAGAGGTGACAAATTTGTGCCATTCGGATTCATGTTGTTCACAAACTTTGAATTCAGCTGAATATTTGGCATGGTCATTTTGATATTCCTCATATCATTCACAAGCTTGTGGAATCTCACGTAATATTCATAGACACTTTCTTCTGGTTTCATCTTAAAGTGCTCAAATTCATCATACAGTTGTGATTCTCTGTCTTCCTTAGTTAATTCAGAACCCGAGAGAAGCATCTTGACATTATCCCACACTGCCTTGGCTTCGGTGTTTTGATTGATAAGCTTGTAGATATCTTTTGGAAGACCTTGAAGTATAGTGTTTGAAGCCCTGATATTAGCATCGAATCTCTTTTTCTCCTTATCATTGAGCTCATCATACATCTTTGGTCTGTCCAATCCAAAGATCATGGTTCCATCTGCGGCAGATCAAGTATGTCTCTAGTTGTCTCAACTTGATAAGGTCCTTCATCAATTGACTTGAGAATGTTGACTCCATTTTCCTTTCCCAAACAATACAACCTAATTCATTTAGCCCATGAGTCATAGTCGATTCTGTCAAGCATGGGTGGACGAGTATCTGAACCATTTGTTTGAACGTCCTCGCCTACAGAGAGATGATTGTAGGAACGTTGGTAGACATGTTTACATATTTCACGGGATTTTATAACTCTATGATTTAACCGAAATAGATTCTTTCACAGGATTTTACTAAATCAAGAGAAAACCGTATTAGAAACAAATATCAACCAAGTCGCTATAACCCTTGAGACAAGTCGCTAAGTCACAGTCGCTAAGTAGCAACTCGCTAAACCTCAAGTCGCTGTGAATCAAGTCGCTAAGCACAAGTCTCTAAGACCCAAGTCATTTGAACACAAGTCGCTAAAGCACCAAATCGCTAAGCAGACAAGTCGCTAAAGAACAACTCGCTAAGTATCCAAGTTGCTAAGAATCAACTCGCTAAGAACAATAAGGACAAGTAAGCTAGAAAAATAGAGACAAGTCGCTACGCCAACCAAGTCGCTAGCCGAATTGGAACCTCCACTACGTTGTATTGTTTGTCGGCTTGTCTCAATAGACAAGTCGCTAGGCTCAAGTCGCTACTCCTCTAACTACAAGTCGCTGGAAATTAACAAAGTAAATCGCTACCAAGAAAACAACTCCGAGAGCCAAGTCGCTAGGTAGAAAACTTTAAGAACAATACTTTTCAATCCAAAACAAGCCCAACCATAGTGATTCAAGCTTTACAAATCAAAACCCAAGCACTTACAATGATTCTAAACACAAAAGTACACTCAAAATTCAAACTTTAACATAAGAAATGATCCAAATGATGCAAAAACCACTAAACTTTTTCAAACCCAAAAACCATATAAAACCACTAGAAATCCAAGGATATGTAAGAGAGATGATCAAACCATGGCTCTTGATACCAATTGTAACATATTAGATTTCACAAACATATCAAATCATGATCACGCATAGCCGTATAATATAAGGTTTTAGAGAGAGAAATAGTTAGAGGTTTGGGAACTTAGTGAGAGAAAGTAAAAGTGTTATTATGAGCTCCAACCCTCTACCTTGGGAGGTAGAGGATATTTATAGTCTTACATAAAACGCCACCTTCGGGCTATGGATCAGGCATACAGTGGGTAAAGACCCGTCCGTCCTACACGGTGATACTTAACTAAATACTATTTAACATTAAATAACTACGACTACGAGCTTTCTAACGATTACATATACTTGAGGTGACCGACACTTTAATAACTGGATTTACTAAATCCTAACATCCTAGACGAAACAAGAGAAACTGGAACCAGTTAAAATCTGAGCAACTAGGAGATGAATTTGTCATGTATAATAAATCTTGCTTTGTGTGTGGTAGCTTCTCTCATCTGCAGGCTCATTGCAGACATCCAATGAGACCTCAACCCATCATGCAAGAGCAGTTCTTCTTAAAAATGGCATAAAATCTTTGAATAATGCAAGGCCGGTTAATACTGCTAGACCACAACCCAGAGTATTTGGTGAAAGACCCAAAAGAAACTTTTCAAAATTTCAAAATCATCATCTACTTCACCAAGGTCCTTTAAATTAGCACAAACCTTTAACTCTTATGATGAACAGATCAAGTTTTACAAGAAAAAGGTTAATACTTATGAGCCAAGACTTATCTTGATAGGCCAAAAGTTAATACTTTTAAGCCTAAAATGAAACCTGTTGGCTCTAAAGTGAATGCTACAAAGGGAATCAAGGGCAATGCTGTTAAGCCCTCAGCATGTTGGGTGAGAAAGACCACTCAACCCAACAGTGCATCAGTTACTCTCCAGAAATATGATTACATTAATGCACGAGGCATATCCAAGTCAGTAATGGCTTGGGTCCCCAAAATGAACTAATTTCCTTTATTTTATGTGCAGGGACATTCCAACAATAATGATGATCTTGGCTATTCGGGACATTGGGTGTTCAGGCACATGACTGGAAATCTATCCTATCTTTCAGACTTCACTGATTTGAATGGAGGATATGTTTCTTTTGGAGGAGGAATTGATGGTAGAATTACTGGTAAAGGCACAATCAAGACTAGTAATTTGGACTTTGAAGATGTGTACTATGTGAAAGAACTCAGATACAACCTGTTCAGTGTGTCACAAATGTGTGACAAGAAGAATTTTGTTATATTCACATATAGTGATTGCTTGGTTTTATCTCCTAAATTTAAGTTTCCTAGTGATGATCAGGTACTACATAAGTTTCATAGGAAAAGCAATCTGTACAATGTCAATATGAAAAACATAGTGCCTAAAGACAACCTTACATGTTTAGTTGCTACAGTTTCTTTGGATGAATCTATGTTATGGCATAGAAGGCTAGGTCATGTGAACTTTAAGGTAATAAATCTTTTAGCTAAAAACAACCTTGTAAGAGGTTTACCTTCAAAAAAATTTGAAAATAAACAAACTTGTATTGCATGCCTCAAAGGGAAGCAGCATAGAGCCTCTTGTAAGCCCAAGGTTTTTAACTCTATCACCCAACCACTTCACATGCTGCACGTGGATTTATTTGGCCCCACAAATGTTAGCGGCCGAGCTTTAAGAAGTATTGTTTGGTTGTAACTGATGATTTTAGCAGATTTGCTTGGGTTTTCTTTTTGAACACTAAGGATGAGACCAGTGAAATACTTAAGTCTTACATAACTGCTATAGAGAACCTAGCTGATAAGAAAGTTAAAATCATTAGGTGTGATAATGGGACAGAGTTTAAAAACCAAGTCATTAATGATTTCCGTCAACTTAAGGGTATTAAAAGAGAATACAGTGTAGCTAGAACTCCTTAGAAAAATGGGGTTGCTGAAAGGAGAAATAGGACATTGATTGAGGCTGCTAGGACTATGTTAGCAGATTCCAAGTTACCCACAACATTTTGGGCTGAGGCAGTTGATACTGCTTGTTATGTTCGAGCAGTACTGATTGTAAAGCCTCATGGCAAGACTCCCTATGAGTTGTTTTTAGGTAGAAAGCCCACCCTAGACTTTCTTAAACCTTTTGGGTGTCATGTCTCTATTCTCAATACCATTGACCACTTAGGTAAGTTTGATGGAAAATCTGATAGTGGATATCTAGTTGGTTACTCATTAAATAGTAAAGCCTTTAGGGTTTACAATTCTAGATCCAGAAGGATAGAGGAGAATCTGCACATAGAGTTTCTTGCGGACAAACCTAGTGTAGAGGGGCAAGGACCAACATGGATTTTTGATATTGATATGCTAACAGAATCTATGAACTATGTGCCTGTTTCTGTGGATTCTAACATAATTGCAAGAGAAAAGCAAGGTCCTGATGATGATGATGACTGCATCCTATTGCCCATTTGGAATGATAACTCAGGTGGAAGCACTTCTTC
Source organism: Chrysanthemum makinoi (assembly GCA_910596185.1). Classification (NCBI taxonomy): domain Eukaryota; kingdom Viridiplantae; phylum Streptophyta; class Magnoliopsida; order Asterales; family Asteraceae; genus Chrysanthemum; species Chrysanthemum makinoi. The sequence continues at coordinate 73,438,571 of OU343218.1, read as the reverse complement.
AGGGGAGGCAAACAAAGATGATGATCAGCCTCCAAAGACCAATGACTCTAATCTTTGAAGGAGATTCAACCAATACAGATGACACAGTGGTAGAACCTCAAGTGTTGGTACAAGCGTGGTTATCTTTGATAAGCCACAAGTTAGTACTGATGAGCCAAATCTTAGTACTGATGGTCCTTATTCCATTCCATCAGTCAATGTAGAGGTTCCTGATCCTTATGGTGAAGCTGATGAGATTGATTTTACAAATATAGCTTCATCTTATGTTGTTCCTGCTACACCACATAGAAGAATCAATCAGGATCATCCCTTGGAAAATGTTATTGGGGATGTCAATGCTGAAAGAACTACAAGATCTAAATTTCAGCATAGTGAGACAGGATTCTTTAGTGCCATACATGAAGAAAGAAATCATGGTGCCTCACAGACATGTCTCTTTGCCTATTTTGTTTCCCAAACAGAACCAAAGAAAGTCTACAAAGCTCTTGAAGATGAAGCATGGGTAGAAGCAATGCAAGAAGAGCTTCTCCAGTTCAAACTTTAGAATGTATGGGTTCTTGTGGATCTTCCTGATGGAAAGAGAGCTATAGGCACCAAATAGGTTTTCAGAAACAAGAAGGATGAAAGGGGTGTGGTAATAAGGAACAAGGCTAGACTGGTGGCTCAAGGGTATAAAGGAATTGATTATGAAGAAGTCTTTGCTCCAGTGGCAAGGATTGAAGCTATTAGATTATTCATGGCCTTTGCATCATAAAAAGACTTCATGGTATAGCAGATGGATGTGAAGAGTGCTTTTCTTTATGGAAAGATTGAGGAGGAGGTCTATGTCTGTCAACCTCCAGGCTTTGAAGATCCCAACTTTCCAGACAAAGTATACAGGGTTCAAAAGGCACACTATGGTCTACATCAGGCCCCAAGAGCTTGGTATGAAACATTGGCCAAGTATCTTTTGGGCAATGGCTTCAGAAGAGGGAAGATTGATCAGACTCTATTCATCAAGAATGTGAAGAATGATATCCTGTTGGTTCAAATATATGTAGATGATATTATTTTTGGCTCCACTAAGCAGGATCTATCTGAGAATTTGAAAAGTTTATGCATGATAGGTTTCAGATGAGTTATATGGGAGAACTTACCTTCTTTCTTGGGCTACAGTCGAACGAGAAGACAAATGGCATATTTATCATCCAAGACAAATATGTCAAGGAGATTTTGGTGAAGTTTGGCTATGACAACACAAAGATTGCAAGTACTCCTATGGAGCTTAATAAGCCATTACTTCCGGATCGATGGTGAAGAAATTGATCAAGCATCTCTAGATCAATGATTGGCTCATTGATGTATTTGGCCTCGACCGGACATTATGTTTGATGTATGTGCATGTGCAAGGTTCCAAGTCTCTCAAAAGCTTTCTCACTTGCATGCAGTTAAAAGAATCTTTAGATATCGAAGGCCACGCTCAACTAGGCCTTTGGTATCCTAAGGACTCTCCCTTTGATCTGGTAGCTTACTCTGACAGTGATTATACTGGGGCAAGTCTTGATAGGAAGTCAACCATAGGAGGATGTCAGTTTCTTGGTGATAGTGTTAATACAAATAAGCCGTAAAACGTTTATTTATATTTTACGATCTTCTAATATTTTGTCGATAGCAAACGTAAAATCATTTTAACGAAACAAATAAAATACGTAAATGGTTTGAGCCAATAGTTTTCTAACACACTTACGTTTTCACATAAAACACTAAAACAAGTATAAGTGATTTTATGAATTAGTAATACATATGTACAACAACTAGTGTTTACATATTGGGTAAATATATACATAACTAGTATGTATTATAATGGGTAGAAACTTTAGCACTTGACCCATTGACCAAATACATTGAATGTAGTTGGGTATAAACCAAAGTCCATGACCCATAACACATTGCATGACATCATGCTTAAGTCATATATGGACTAGATGCATTGCATATTATGGATACATTGTATCTACTTGGATACCCATGATCCATAACCATGACCCATGGTTTTAATCCATAACCCATGGTATTGACCCATACCCATTTGACTAGGTGCATTCCACTCATAAGATACATTGTATCTAGTATAAGACCCATGGATCAACCCATCATAACCAATAACCCATGACCCATAACCAAAATACCAATGGGCAAAGAGGAGCATCCCATGGATCCCTAGCTTTACGCTAGATGGATCCCTTGTGGGAGGGATATGTGGGATCCGGGAACAGAGGCTTTTTCTCTATAAATAGTGAGCCATTTCTTCATTATTTCTCACCACTCTCACACATACTTTCCCCAAGTATTGTAACTCTCTAACCACTGATCCTAAGGGACCTTTAAATGTAGTTTGTCTTTTGTTTTTGTGTGATTCTCTAGGTTCCTCTTAAAGGCGAGATCACCACTTCTTGAAGTCGAGCAAGCTCAAGTCCATGAGTTGCCATGCTTCGTCATCATCAAGACAACTGCAGTTCTCTTGTTGATAGTTCTTTCTTCCTCCATAGATGTGTTGTGTTGAAGGCATTAGTGAAGGATGCCGAAAGGTTCAAGACGAAAGCATTAGTGAAAGGTGCTTAACTTTCGTGTCAAAAGCATTAGTGAAGAACGCTAAAGGTGTAAAGATGAAGGCATTAGTAAAAGGTGCCAAGCGTTGTGTCAAAGGCATTAGTGAAGGATGCCTAGGAATCAAATCAAGTGGCATTAGGGAAAGAATGCCTAGGTCATTATAATCGATGAGGTGCATCGTTATACATATAGTATTAGTTTATTTCCAAGGATGGTGATATCCTTGATGGTGTTGTAATAAGGAGTGGATCTCCTTGAGATTAGGTGTTGTGTTGTGTTGGGTAGTAGTTCCTCCATTGAAATGGAACTAGGTACTTAGCCTAGTACCTAATAAAGGGTAGGCGACGTTGTGATAGGATTAGTTCTCCTTGGAGTGAAAGAAGCCGGTGGTTAGCCTAGCACCGGATAAAGGGTAGGCGACGTTGTGTTAGGTGTGGTTCACCTTGGTGTGAAAGAACTCGGTATTTAGCTTTGTACCGGAAAAAGGTGTAAGCCACGTTGTGAATGCTTCTCCGCCATAAGGAGTTAGTGTAGTGATTACGAACTCTCGAGTAGGTGACTTGGGGAGTAGAGTAGGGCAAGGAAGGTATCCTTGTAGCCGAACCACTATAAACACTTGCTTCGTGGTTTTGTGTTTCTTACTCTTTACCTTTGCATTGCATATTTCCATATCTATCTATCAACATCCAACAAACACATTTGAATAGATTGACATAAGTCGATCTAAATAGTTTAAAACAAAGTTTTAATCGGTAAAACTATTCAACCCCCCCCCCTTCTAGTTTTCCACAATTGGCATCAGAGCTTCGTTACCAAGTTTTTTAAAAGTATATTGTACTTTGAAAACTTGATACGATCCGTGTATGTTTGAAAACTACAAAGAAGGGAATTTCTTAAAACTAAAAGTCATGTTTTTTAGAAATCATCATTCTTTAAATGTTGGATAGTGATAGATCATTCTAACATTTTCTTTTGAGAAATCTACATAGCAAAGGATTTGGGCATCTTAGGAGACCATGGAGTACTTAGCGTCTATGGTTTCTAAAACCATAAAAAGGGAATATAGAAAAGGTATGTTCTCCTAGTTACAATTATTGGTCAAAGACGTGATAAATTGCGTGTGGATAAAATGGTGATATATGCTTCTATATTATAATAAGCATAATATGAAAAGTGGTTTAGTATTTTTTTTCTTTGAAGTTTTGTGTTTGATATATGTTCATTCAAGCTTAAATAAAGATTGGAATGGGTAATACAACCTCATTAAAAAGTCTACAAAGGTTAAACCTTTTCGTCGGGTCAAAATATGTATTTTTTTAATGCATTAAGATCCACGGATCCCTTTTGGAAGGGATCACGGATCCGATGCAACAAAGGACAAATTTTGGTTAAATTTCAAAAATTCATAACTAATTAAACGTAAATCCGTAGAAGTCGTGCACCTATCGTTTTAAAGGTATTTGAGTCTACTTTCATTTAAAATGATTTCATAAACTGATTCAAAACAAAATTTACTTGAATCATTGATTTATTATAGAAAGTCATTTTTGGTCATAACTTTTGCACAAACTTTTGATCTAATTGGAGACGGATGTTTTCATCTTTGAATAACAATGTGTCCTCTTTTTAAATTAAGGTTTTTATAAAAGAAACTAATCAAGCTTGGTATACATTTTTATATTTAACACAAAGCGATGAAAAGAACTTTCATATGTTATGCTAAATGATTAATTGTCTTACCTTGCATTACTTGATTATTTGCTTATTTCAAATAGCTTTTGTGCTTCTTTGATTGAATAACATATGTGGTTTCCTTTCCTTGCTATTCATTCTCTTATTTGTCGATTTAGTAATATTCTACTAATCAATGTGCTATTTGAAGAAGTGTTTGGGATAACATCTAGTTGTGTCGAAAATGTTAGTTTAAATACTTAGATACATCATATAAGTTGAAAATGTTTAAATCATGTAATATACTAAATGGCTTCTAGTTGAGTTTGTCATGTGTGCAACATAAATGTTTTATGTGCTTATATGATTTCCTGATTTCATATTTTCTTGTGTCGTTTTCTAAAAACAACAAGAATGTACATCGGATCATAACCTACACTTGTGTTGATGATGTACTCTCCCATTTTCTCTTTCATGATCGCTTTCCAAGCTTCATAGTAGGATTGACAACTTGATTATTTCATCCGATATACTAAAATAAATTATTTTGCAAGCGAAATATAATTTTTCATATCCGAAAGTCCAAACTCGAGCTTTCCAACAACATATGTTGAACTAGCTCATCCAACCATTTTTTTTGTTCACCATATGGACAACTTTTAAATTTGTTTTTAACATGACACCTTCGTCACCTTAGTTGTTTCAAGTATAATATTAATAAAAAAACGAAGCAAAGTATCATCATTGTTACTCTTCGATAGGCCATTGTAGGAATATAAATTTTCCTAACTTGAGAATGAATACTGGAGAACTTATTGCACTAGAAACTCAATTTGACCTAACGGTTGAATTGCTTCCTTGATAGAAGTTGGGTATGTGGAATCGCCTGTAAAAATGGTCGTGTTTAGGCGTAATTGAGCACCGCTAGTAATAGTCTCATATTCATTCTCTCACTTGAGAAATTTATACTCCTATGTTTTCTTAAAGTAAGTTTACAATGGAAATACTTTGCATTGTCTTAGGATTACTAATAAAACAAATTGTAAAATTGATTTTTCTTTTAGTTAATCACAACCACTTGCCTCATCAAGCGATTATCTTGCTTTGATCGAGAAGAGCTACATGACTTCATGGACGAACTTCATTGTATGCTAATCACCATCTGTAATGACTATACATAGTTCATTGCTTCCGTTGACCAAAACAACAACTCCACCTTCCGGATGAAGTCTAGGATTGTCTTGAGCTAGCACCTCACTACTCTATTGTTTTAAACACTATCATGTATTTTTTCACATACCTTGCACGTCATTGTTAATACAAACGATTTACTAATCTAGATCGTGAAATATGTTTGAGCCTCTTGAATAGTGTTTGTTAAGTTTGATAAACCTCCGTGTTATTTGTGAGCTAGATCTCATATTAATTACTTATGTGCTATTCTTACATGCTCTCATTGCTATATTTTACTTGTATACATATATGCTTGCTGTAAGAAATCATTAGTTTTAAAATTCGATACATAGAGTAAACTTGTGCAACCCTTGCACACCTTTTGTAAAGGTCTTGTTTTGCAGGAGACGGATCCCTAAGTTTGTGCTAGACGGATCCCTACTCTTAGGGAACCGTGGGATCCGGCAAGCAGAAATGCAATTGCAATCATTATATTTCAAAACATGTCTTTAGATCACTTCACACTAAGCAAAACATAGTGTCTTAGGACAAATTGAGTCCTCATCAAGCTGAGTAAAAGTTTCATACTCACGCATAACTCACTTAGATCACACTCAAGGTGCTTGTAGATCTATCGTTTCATCAAAACTCATTACTCTTCCGCTCTTATACTCACACATGATTCCTCACATGTTAATACATCTAGCTTTGGAAACCTTTCAATTTTAGCAAATTGAGTGTAGTCATCCTTACCTCAAAAATAGGTCGAAATGGGTAAAATTATATCTTTTCCATCTTAAGCTTTTAGGATTTCCTCCAAAACACTATCTTAAGCTACTATCTGGTCTCTAGGACCATTTAGCTCCATTTGACACTTTCAAGTTTTTAGTGTCATCTTTGTTTATTCATTGGTACTCATAAAAGCTACAATTTCTTCCATAAGAGGCAATCATTAGCTACATCACTCATTACCCTTGAACATTTAAGTACCTTTTCATTTAAGATACTTAGGAGGACTGAAACATACAAGATGTTATAGGCCTTAGATCTTAGAAACATCATTCTTACCCTTTCCTAGCTGCTGAAAGCCGGATCCCTAGGATTAGCACGGACGGATCCCTCATTGGAGGGAACCGTGGGATCCGTATGACAGATTCATGTCAATTCTACCTAAAACAATCATTTCAAGCTCATCTTGATAACTTGAACACTCCATCTCATCTTAATTAAGATCCTAGATCAATACAACTCTGATGTTAATTCTTGTGCATGCTATTCATCACATTCCAAAGAATCTTAGTAGCTTAAGTCTTGAATGTACTTACCAAATCTTTTCCTTTATAAGTCATCTTGTTAGAATCCCTTAGTCATCAAACACAACATAATTCTCAGCATTTATAAACCTTCTCTTTAGTCATTTCATCATGAGAAAAGCTCCTAGTGCTAACTCATCCACCCAAGAACCACCAAAGAAACTTGCTCGTGTTGTACATGAAATTCCCTCAACCGAATCATCTCCGGTTAAATCCACAAATGCTAGGATTTCCCCTCCACTAACTCAACCAATCAAACCAATCCCTAAAAGGATAGTTCCCACAAAACTACCTATGCCAAACACCACTATACCTCCTAAACCAAACAATCCCATTTCCACTAAACCATCACCATTGGTGCCTAGAGCCCTATCATTCACCACTCCACTCTCATCACCAAGTATCAAGCGTTACTTAGATAAGTCTAGTAATTCCAAGTCATGTATCGTTCATTTTCTTAGTTTTTAGAGTCATGTATATCATACCTCTAGTTTTATTAAATGAAATTACATGCTACTTGCAATATTTCTGAGTATATGATTATTTTGTATAATACATCTCACTTTGATGTTAACATTATTTGTTATATCACCATTGCTGAATTAGGTCATCACCAGACGGATCCTGAAATTTGCCTAGACGGATCCCTACAAGGAGGGAACCGTGGGATCCGTGAGATAGAAAACTATTTTTCTACTAACCTTAGTCATATTTGCAGGAAATTATGCATTATACTTGTTTTCTAACCTTTGTTTTGTAGTTATTCAATTTACACATAAAGACTTTGACACCTAAAGATAGGGGAGCTTTGTGTCAAAGCGATATATTGCAAAATTACTTGCAATATTAGGATTACATTTCATGGCGTCCCTTTGCAAAGTTGCAATCATCAAGGGGGAGCACATTCGTCATATAGACGAAATCTTTTGCAAAGTTAGTTGCAAATGAACTAGCTTAGTATTATCCTTCTTGGCCCTCACACGGGATGGACTCATCAAGGGGGAGTTAAGACGAGATCCTTTCCCGTTACTTGCTCTCTATTTTTCTTTCTTTTCTAATTTTCACATGTTTTTCTTAAAACAATTTGTTAGTTTCTTTTCAAAGCTCTTTTTGTTTCGACAAAAAGGGGGAGAAGAAAGTAAAAACTACAAACTCAAACTTTTACGAATTTTAGTTTTTCCTTAAAATAATTTTATGTTTTGTCATCAACAAAAAGGGGGAGATTGTTAATACAAATAAGCCTTAAAACGTTTATTTATATTTTATGATCTTCTAATGTTTTGTCGATAACAAACGTAAAATCATTTTAACGAAACAAATAAAATACGTAAATGGTTTGAGCCAATAGTTTTATAACACACTTACGTTTTCACATAAAACACTAAAACAAGTATAAGTGATTTTATGATTTAGTAATACATATGTACAACAACTACTGTTTACATATTGGGTAAATATATACATAACTAGTATGTATTATAATGGGTAATATAAATGGGTAGAAACTTAAGCACTTGACCCATTGACCAAATACATTGAATGTAGTTGGGTATAAACCAAACTTTATGACCCATAACCCATTGCATGACATCATGCTTAATTCATATATGGACTAGATGCATTGCATGTTATGGATACATTGTATCTACTTGGATACCCATGATCAATAACCATGACCCATGGTTTTAATCTATAACCCATGGTATTTAGTATAAGACCCATGGATCAACCCATGACCCATAACCAAAATACCAATGGGCAAATAGGAGCGTCCCATGGATCCCTAGTTTTACACTAGACGGATCCCTTGAGGGAGGGATCCGTGGGATCCGAGAACAGATGGGATTTTTCTCTCTATAAATAGTGAGCCATTTCTTCATTATTTCTCACCACTCTCACACATACTTTCCCCAAGTATTGTAACTCTCTAACCACTGATCCTAAGGGATCTTTTAATGTAGTTTGTCTTTTGTTTTTGTGTGATTCTCTAGGTTCCTCTTAAAGGCTGAGATCACCACTTCTTGAAGTCGAGCAAGCTCAAGTCCATGAGTTGCCATGCTTTGTCATCATCAAGACAACTGAGGTTCTCTTGTTGATAGTTCTTTCTTCCTCCATAGATTTGTTGTGTTGAAGGCATTAGTGAAGGATGCCGAAAGGGTCAATCTGAAAGCATTAGTGAAAGGTGCTTAACGTCCGTGTCAAAAGCATTAGTGAATAATGCTAAAGGTGTCAAGACGAAGGCATTAGTGAAAGGTGCCAAGCGTTATGTCAAAGGCATTAGTGAAGGATGCCTAGGAATCAAATCAAGTGGCATTAGGAAAGAATGCCTAGGTCGTATAATCGATGAGATGCATCGTTATACATATAGTATTAGTTTATTTCCAAGGATGGTGATATCCTTGATGGTGTTGTAATAAGGAGTGGATCTCCTTGAGATTAGGTGTTGTGTTGTGTTGGGTAGTAGTTCCTCCATTGCAATGGAACTAGGTACTTAGCATAGTACCTAGTAAAGGGTAGGCGACGTTGTGATAGGATTAGTTCTCCTTAGAGTGAAAGAACTTGATGGTTAGCCTAGCACCAGATAAAGGGTAGGCGACGTTGTTTTAGCTGTGGTTCACCTTGGTGTGAAAGAACTCGGTATTTAGCTTTGTACCGGAAAAAGGTGTAAGAGACATTGTGATGGCTTCTCCACCATAAGGAGTTGGTGTAGTGATTACGAACTCTCAAGTAGGTGACTCGGGGAGTGGAGTAGGGCAAGGAAGGTGTCCTTGTAGCCGAACCACTATAAACACTTGCGTCGTGGTTTTGTGTTTCTTACTCTTTACCTTTGCATTACATATTTCCATATCTATCTATTAACATCCAACAAACACATTTGAATAGTTTGACATAAGTCTATCTAAATAGTTTAAAACAAAGTTTTAATCGGTAAAACTATTCAACCCCCCCCCCTTCTAGTTTTCCACAGATAGGTTGATTTCATGGCAGTGCAAGAAGTGAGCATTGTGGCAAACTCTACAACCGAGGTGAGGTATGTAGGCTCACGCAAAGTTCTTTGTGGTCAAGTTCTCCTGGATTGAGAATCAAATGCTTAATTATGGGTATAATTTTATGGGCACTGTCATTTATATTGTTAACAACAGTACTATATGCATTATAAAAAAATTAGTTTTTCATTCTAAAACTAAACATATATAGATAAGACATCATTTTGTAAGGGGATCATGTGAAAAGAAACTCATTCGGGTTGATAGAATTGATACTTGAGTTTAATGTTGCGATCTTTTAACCAAAGCTTTTGACTTGGGAAGGTTTCGGATTACTTGGTCACAAGTATTGGGATGCTTCATCCTTAATATGTCTTATCTCTCTCTATTTTATAAAGTTTTGTGAACGGTGATTAGTCGATTGTTATCCGATTAATACGATTGTGTTAAGTTAATATGGATTGGCAAGAAAATGTCTTGGATTGTGTTTTCTTGGTTTTGGACTAACTTTTTGGCATAACACAAGCGGTATGGACATGGTTTGGTGACTCAATGTTACATCACATGTGGTTCTCTCTCTTATGATCATTCTGAAGCCACAACATGATGGAAGTTGTTGTAACTATGAAATTTGTGATGCCAAAGCATTATGTGGCATCTTGTGATACTAATGAACATGAATTGATGGTTTCAGTTAGTCAAACTCATTCTGTACTAACCCACTTTTGCCATTCTATCTGTTTACAAATAGTGTGACTAGCCTAAGGGCATCGGCTTAGAGAAACGGCGAGCAACCGTGAACCCAACACTTGTGTTGGAGGCAACACGCCTTACAGCTGGAAACCCCTGTCGAGAAGGCCCTTTAAATGGGACTATCCATCACAAAGGCGGTGCTTTGCAGCTCAAACCATTGGTTTTCACCAAACCAGAGGCCATGTAAGGCCGACCTTGACTAAGTGTCTGTCACCACACTTAATCCCTTCAAAATTAGGGTTTCGTGATTATAATTTCCTAACTATGAGATAAAACTGATGGGTAAAGTTAATACTGATGGTTATAAGTTAGTACTGATAAGCATAGTTAGTAATGATGAACTAGCCGTTAGTACTTATTCCAAAAGTCTCGTTTATGCAATGATTACTTGTGCAAGTAGAGTTGTTACCGCTTATTTTCCTTATAAAAGGGTTTCCTAATTGGTTTCTCTCAGACTTATTACCATATATATTCATAAGACGGTTCAACTAAAATTCTTCAAATCTCTATATATTGCATAACTTTCCAATTGTTTTCACCATAATTCACTAAAGGCTTATGCGATTAAATCCCACCTTACTAACCCTTATACTAATCATTCATGGCTCCTCTTGATTTTGTCGACAAGCATAACATGGTGGCGTGCTTGGAATTGCCAGAAGGTCATGATGAATTTACTAAGATAGTAGCTTTTCTAAAAGAAGCAAAGACATCGAGGTTTGCTTTACTCTTAAACCCTACTATCCTATGTACCTGTCAGAAGTTTTGGCAACTACAATTGCCTCAACAAGCGAGGAAGGTACAACAGTTAATTGGTACAGTGGATGGCACACAAATTGTTATTAGTGAAGCATCTCTAAGAGAACATCTTCATCTTAGGGATCGATGGTATTAGCACTTTGCGGGCACTAAAATTTTTGAACAACTCTCATTGATGAGGTATAGACATGATGACACTTTTAATTTTCACAAAAGTCAGTTTTCCCCAAAATGGAGATTTCTAATCCATACCCTCACCGCCATTTGCTTGAGTCACAAAAACTGTGGGATGCTTTTCCCACAAATATAGCCACATTTTGATTTACCTTACCAAAGGCAAAATGAGTGGTGTTCAATTTTTCAAACTATATCTTTGAGGGTATGCTTAAAAATGTAGTAAGCAAAACCAAGTTTCTAATGTATCCCAGGTTTATACAAATATTTTATATTATTTAAACACAAAATGACCTAAAACAAAAATATCTATCCTTCAAAAATTGTTACAAATTCATCTAAAGTTTTTCTAATATGTCAAGGGGTCAGGTAGGCTATAATGGGGTTGTAGTGCCTTTGTTTGCTAACATGCTCATTGCATAGGGTGAAGGACCATCAAGCACAGGTGGCTCCCAACACACACCCACAGATCCCTAACACTTCCTATTCAACCACCTCTTCATCAACAAGTAGGCACTCCGCATAGGAGAGTAGGAATGCTCGAACCCATTCCCTCCTATCATTGGGCAGATGAGCCTATCTCGTGATGGAGGATAGAGTGGTGAGGGGCTGCCACTACTCAACCAGCTTAGAAGCCTGGGTGAGGAAAGTGGTAACATCAATAAGACCCAATCCATGCCAACACCTAGTAAGCACTCCTCACATGGCGGACCCAGCATCGCTAAAAAGGGGTGTATCCTGCCAGCTAGCCCCGAATGCATCTCAAATGTCCAAAGGACCCACCTCTCTCAAGAAAACACAAATGGAAGTGGTGAGGCGTACTATCACTTCATGAAATGACGGATTTGACATGTGTTCTTATGCAAAAGTTAACACACTGGAGATTGCTTTTGATGAACACAAGAAAGCTGCTGTAAAAGTTCATACCAGGATGCTCCTTAAGATGAAAAGGCTAGAGCATCAAGTCAAGCTTCTTTCCAAGCCCACTACAGAAGCATCTCCAATTACCACATCACTCAAAAAGAAGGCCAAGTTCAGAGTCTCTAGTACCTCCATAGAGGATTCTTCCAAACATGGGAGGAGTTCTGACATTCAAAGTAGAAGGGAATTTGGTCAGTGGCAAGGTGGTGGTCAAGATTTTCATAGCCCTTTTCTTTATGAAGAAGAAGTTCGTGATCACCAAACATGCGTAATAGTGCTTAGTACTTCTACATGCACTATCAAGACGATAAGTAAGGTTTTAAAGGTACCTTTGAGGGTCGTTTAAGCCCTTATTTGATAACTTTTGTATTCGTTATGCTTAATATCGCTCTTTTCACTTTTAGGTCTCTTGAAGGCAAAATGCCGGAATGGCACTTATTTGGACCGAAAAGCGCTGACATAATGTAAGAAAATGGCCAAAGTCGAATCGGTGACACTCAAAGTCATTAAAACATAAGGTGACAGGTCGTGTTAGTGTGACGCCGGAGGATCTTTGTGACGGGACGAAGCCAAACTCCCATTTTCAAGTGACGACGCTGTTATAAAAGAGTAGGTCGTCGCAACCTCGCATCTTCTGATGTAATCCATATACGCGCCGGTTGAAGAGACGCGGCCACAAGCATAAGGTGACGCTCGCCGCAAGTCTAACGCGGGCCAAGACGAAACCCTAATGACGGTGATACCACGCGCGCCACAAAACATAAAGTGACGCCGCCGCATGTGTAATATTATATATAGAACTGAATTTTCAAGATTTGGTGTGTAGTCTTTTGGAGTAAAACCAAACCGAACCAAGGCCGTCTTGTACAAGATGGTTCCAAACCCTATCTTACACCAAGATAAGTGTTTACTTCATTAATACGTTATGTCTTTGATTAATTGTGTGTATGCTTGCATGTTTCCATGTCCCAGCTAATTTACTTGTGTGTTTGCTTAGGCATATGAAACCTAATTATTGAATATTAATTGGTTGTTTCTTATCTTAGTTGATTAATGATCTAGTAATGCGATAGGTCATTCGTTGTGTACTTAATGCTTGATTAAATCTTTGTGAACCTTAGAATATGACTCCTTGAGTAGTTGTAAGCTAAACCATCCAAAGAGTGCCTTAGAGTAAGAGTTTATTATCCCTAGTGGGTTTTGTAGACCTTTGGTAAGTTCAAAGAGTTAGGGAACATACGCATACCCTACAACCTTGGACACACAAGCACTTACTAGGAATAAGGGCGTGACAATTCAACCACCAATAGGGAGATAATTAAGAGTAGTACAAGTAAACACATCTTTAAACTATCATCTGACACACATTAATTAGACATAGACTACATACACCTTAGATTAGATAATTGAATATTGAGTATCGGTAGCAATACCAACCCAAATCAAACCTGAGATTGTACCTTTCCTTTCCTTAAAAATATAAAAAGATAAAATAATCTTCCTCAACCACAACCTTAGTAGTAACTTCTCACTAGCATTCCTATTCCCTGAAGCGATATCGAATATGCAGGTAGCTTACCTAATACCACTACGATTAGGTTCACGCCTAGGGTGTTGAAAAACTTGCTTTTCGACGAAAGGAAGTTCCTTTGACCTAGCAGCGGTATTCGCCAAGCGTTATCAAGTTTTGGCGCCCGGCTGAGGAATAGAATAGTTAGTTAGTAGTCTACCTCGTTTAGGTTTCTTTGCTTGATTCCTATCAAGTAAATTTTTCTCATTTTAGCTTCCTCTAGTCTATCCCTTCGCCGTGACCTTTGTTGGTAACCCCATCACTTCATCATGGAAGTGATAACCACCCACCATTCATCAACCCACCCCTATTGACCCGCCAAGAGCCGTGCTCTTGGTGAATACTCAAGACAAGCCACTCGGGGCTATAGGAACACCATGAACTTCGACCAAGCCCAATTCTGACCTGCGATCCGTACCATCGGTTGGTGTAAACGGATGTGCATTCCATGGACTTTCGTTCACGAAGATCCAAATCGATCTCGAGGATTTCTCAATTATGCGATTCCATCGACCTTGATGCTACTACTTCCGGAACCCGCAGCTGCGTCTTCAATTCTCTCTGGGACCAAGCTAGTTGGCCGGCGACTTCCTAGAGCTCCATCTCAAGTTGGGATGATCTTACCGGCTTTCTTGCTCAATTTTTCCCACTGCGGGAGAACCACTAAGCTTAGGAATGACATCTTGATGTTCCAACTTTCGCGTCAAGGTGAATCTCTGGAAGCATGGACTCGATTCAAGGACACTTCATAAAGTCCTCATGTGATTAATCTTTGGCTCCAAGTCCAAATTTTCTATGATCATGTCAACTTCCCCACCAAGCCGATCCATTGACCAGGCGTTGGAAAACTCAGTGATCTCACCACGAATCATGGGGTATGATAGAGGACCTGCATCTCTATGACAACGAAAGTTGGGATGACCCCGTGAGGCTGCCAAAACCGTTAAGGCAATCTCCTTGCCTCCTTCCGGTAGTAGGATGATCGAACTTGAAGAGATCCAATTTCCCTAATGAGTTCCTCCAGAAAATCCTAAGTCCCTCAGCGTCAAGTGAATAAAATCAGCTACCTTGTGAGTATGTAGTGGTTGTGACACTTTCATTGATTGCAAAGACTTCAACAAGCTTTGGCGACTAAGCCTCCATCGCGATGCCGGTAGTGGGAGAAAAGTGGTACACTTTCAAGCGAACAAAACAACTTAGGAAACCTCTTACAACCCCTCATGGAAAAATCACCTAACCTTAAGTGGAACCAAAACTCAAGCACACCCCAAAGCTCATCTAGTCCACCTAATAGATTCAACTCTCTAAACAACTTGGCCCAATCTTGAGGTAATTGCATCTAGATTCCTGTCATCTCGAGACTTCGTGACTAAGCTTGAAGCCAATTTTAAGCAAAGACAAAGTGAGATGACAAACAAGCTTGATGCCCTCTTAAAAGCCTTCATAGCGGGAAGTTGGAGCACTCCCAAGTAACACTATAAAGAACCAAAGTGAATTCAATCAAATCGACTTCATGTTCTTGTTCACCATGGGAGAACACATCCATGCCCCTCACACCCACGGTTCACTCGTGCGCTATCAAAAGGGTTCCAGCCATCCAAAAGGTACAGGCCACAGGTTGGTGGAACCTTCTTGAAAACAGTCAACCAAGAATCCAAACCTAGTTTAGAGGAGGAGTACAAGGAACTCATCAAGAAAAACCGATTCTTGAGGTCTTAGCTCATGCACCTTATTATAATGCTTTAAAAGAAAAATATGAGTTAGAACTTAAGCTTGGAAAACATGGGTCCGATTTTGTGCCAAATAATTTACCTAAGAAGTTAAACGATCCGTGCTATTCACTCTTCCGTGTAGGCTTGGAACTTCCAAACCTCTCGGCTTTCTAGCCGACTTAGGGTCATGCATCAATCTTGTTAGTTGTCCCTCCAAAGAAGTCTTAACCTAGGTAAAATAGAACCAACGGAAACCATCTTAGGTCTAGCGGACGGTAGTGTTAGCGTCGGTAGAATAATAAAAGACATGGTAGTACATGGAGAGTTAACTCTTTTGGCCGACTTCCATGTGCTACACATGAATAAGGACCCGACATGCCCCTTACTAGTAGGAAGAGGATTCTTAGCTACCGCTAGTGCCATCATCGATTGTAAGATGTCCAAAATAATTGGTAGGAGAAGGGTGCTAGGTCAATTCACGATGTCAAAAAGCATCATTTTACAAAGAGGAAATCCCATGTGAGATTAAGTTGGATAGAGATCCTTCTAGATATGGACCTTGGATAGATAAGAACCTCATAGGCCCCAAGACCTTTTACCTAGATGAAGCCTTCACTAGTAAAGCAACTTTCAAGAAAATAAATGGCTAGGGACATGGAAGTGAACCGATTCGAGGCATGCATATATTTAGGAAGATGACCGAGTTCTTAGGAAGCTTGCCGTCCAACCTTGTCATGAATAAGTGGAAAGTTAGAAATCTAAAACTCAAATGGGATTGGGATAGATGCCTAGAGTAGCCGGTAATGGAGAATGGCACATTAGGATAACAATCTATGATCCCGATGGAGAAAGTTTGAAAAGCATATCTAAGAGACGTACTATTAGGAACTTAAATGATAAGTTTGATCCTTATGACATTGTGGAGGATAGGCTTACTTATATAGATGCGTGGGAGCCGCACTCTGAGTCTAGCTACAAGACTCTTAAATAAAGAAAAGCTTCGTGGGGCAACCCATGCTGTTGCTTGTTAGTGTCATATATCTTTTATGATTGTTTTTTTTTCTCATGTTTAAATTTGTAAAAATGCTTTATTTTGTTTTTAACCTCATCTTAATTATATAAAAGGTATTTTTACATAAGGATAAGTGTAGGGAGGATTACGTTTCAAGAGAAGCGTAAACATAGAATAACAATTCATTAAAAGATATATTTGTGTGTTTGTTCGAGTCAAATGCTTGTATCAAGTCATAATGGATGTTTTCGAGAAATTTTTCCAATTCTAAAGATGTAAGTTTTCGAATTTTTTTCGAGAAAATCATGACCCGGTTTTGTCAAGATAACTTGCGGTGGTCGCTTGTGGCGTCGGGAAGGAGTAAAACAACAGTTACTTTTCTCGTTTTCGAGCTACTTAAAATTGGAATTTTCCGGGTCTTAATTTTCCGAAATTTTGTAAACATCCATTCCACAAGCATTATATCCTAGTTTTAAATCGAGTCTTATATATATATTATTCTGTACCGATTTTATCTGCGAAGGTTCGTTGTTTCTTCAAGGTGCGAGGTTTAATTTATCAAGAAGAAGTTACATAAGATTGAAGGCTTTTCGCATAAATTCTTCTTGGGGAAATTTAACCACTAGTTCACCTGCGGATCCTACCGAGCTAATCAGGAGTACTAGTTTCTTTAGTTTTGATTACCTTCCATTATCATAACTTTGATACTTTTGGGAACATTGGGACAATGTTAGGTTTAAGTAGGGAGGGAAAAAATAAAGCGGAACTTTGAAACTATGCTTATCCTTGATTATTGCTTTCCCAATTGTATTTGTGTAATAAACCATGAGAAAATGTCGGTTAGGGTAATTTTGGCACCAAATTTTTAAATTTTCATGACATATAGGAGTGGGCCATTAGTCTTAACAAAGCGTCTCATGGATAGGAAATTATATGACTAGCACAAACCCTTTCCACCTAAATTCCACCCAAAATGTGAGGATGCCCTTAGATTAGTAGGAATTAAAGCATTCATCTTTAATGCTTAGAGTGTAAACCGGTAGTATATTAGATTCTAGAACTTGTTTTGTGATGCATTCGAGATCGCTAGTGAGACTACACTTGTGTAGTTAGGAATAAGATAAGAGGCATTAGGATAACCCTTGTTTGATACCCGTAATATAATTACTTCTTCCACATCGGTTGAGTAATTCCCCCACACCCTTCGGTTGTACTCATCTTTAGTACCGATATACCTAGTTCCCCCAGAGCCTATCCTTTGGGTTCGTGATGTTTAGGTTTTAGAATATCAATGAAAAACATTGTTTACACCACCCCAAATGTACACCCAAATAATATAGCCTACCTTGTATGCACTTTCTTTTAGTGCATTATTGTTATCACCTTAAACCCTGGATTCAATTATCTAGTTGCTTGCATGAGTTGCTAAGTCGAGTCATATCCTTTATCTGATTTTGGGACGATTGGGATTCATGGGAAAAGTTAAAGTTTATGAAATGAGGGAAGATAGCGTTAAATTCAAATTCCCTTTGTTTGCATAATAATATACCCCAAGTGTTTTGATCTTTTCAATTCGGGTCAAATTAGTGTTAGAGTAATAAAAACTCAAGTGTAAGGATGTGCCTATAAATCCATATCATTTTGATGTTCCAGTAGAGAATGGTAGAGTAAAAGTGTAAAAAAAATAGAAGAAGAGAGAAAAAAAAAGTGTTTGAAAATCATGGGCTAAATCCTACATCTATCATTTAATTTTATGTTTGTTTATTTCAGTTAGCTAGAGTTTAGAGTGTCGAGTCTTGGCTTAGCAACGCCATTCTTCATATGCTTGTAACATAGAGATTTTTTACTTGCCCACCACTATAAGCCTATCCCACAAATCCTTTGTTTCCCCACTAGTAAGCCTAACATTACAACCCTTTAAAGACCTCTTTGATAGTCTTTCCTAGGTGCTTACCTTAAGCGGCGGAGGTTTGATCTATTCTCAAGCCTATGGTAATCTATGTACTAGGAACGGTTAATGAGTGTTTATCTTCCATTTCCAATTTGTTATATTTCATATACACCCAAGAGAGATGTGAGTATCCAAACACCCTATGTGAGGTGCTAGTATGTAATTTCCGTGCTTGTTATGACTTTTGTGGGGCTTATATGTGTTGTGGACTATTTTAAACCAATGCTTCATGACCCTAACTTATAAATTAATTGGCTAAAAGCACATTTGCTTGAGGACAAGCAAATACCAAGTGTAGGGATATTTGATAAGGTTTTAAAATGTACCTTTTGAAGGGTCGTTTAAGCCCTTATTTGATCACTTTTGTATCCGTTATTGCTTAATATCGTTCCTTTTCACTTTTAGGTCTCTTGAAGGCAAAATGCTGGAATGACACTTATTTGGACGAAAAGGCGATTATCACGAAAAATGGCCAAAGTCGAATCGAGACACTCAAAGTTCTGAAACATAAAGTGGCGGGTCAGTGTTAAGTGTGACGCCGTCGGAGGATCTTTGTGACGGAGACTGAAGCCAAAACTCCCATTTTCAAGTGGCGACATCAAGTTATAAAGAGTAGGCGTCGCAACTCGGGCGGCCTAGATGTAATCCGACGGCGTCGAAGGCGAAGAGGCGGCGTCACAAGCATAAGGTGGCGTGCGTCGCAAGTCTAACGTGGCCAGACGAAACCACTAAGCCCGGCGGCGTCGCCAAAACATAAAGTGGCGCGTCGCATGTGTAATATTATATATAGAATCGTATTTTAGAGTTTGGTGTGTAGTCTTTTGGAGTAAAAACCTAAACCGAACCAAGGCTGTCTTGTACAATATGGTTCCAAACCCTATCTTACACCAAGATAAGTGTTTTACTTCATTAATACAATTATGTCTTTGATTAATTGTGTGTATGCTTGCATGTTTTCCATGTCCGGCTAATTTACTTGTGTGTTTGCTTAGGGCATATGAAACTTAATTATTGAATATCGATTGGTTGTTTCTTATCTTAGTTGATTAATGATCTAGTAATGCGATAGGTCATTCGTTGTGTACTTAATGCTTGATTAAATCTTTGTGAACCTTAGAATATGACTCCTTGGGTAGTTGTAAGCTAAACCATCCAAAGAGTGCCTTAGAGTAAGAGTTAATTATCCCTAGTGGGTTTATGAAAGAGACCCTTTGGTAAGTTCAAAGAGTTAGGAACATCGCATACCCTACAACCTTAGACACACAGCTGAACTAGGAATAAGGACGTGACAATTCAACCACCAATAGGAGATAATTAAGGAGTAGTAAAACCTAAGTAAACACATCTTTAAACTATCATACGAGCACACATTAATTAGACATAGACTACATACACATTAGATTAGATAATTAGATAAGTAGAGTAATCGGTAGCAATACCAACCCCCAAATCAAACCCGAGATTAAGTACCTTTCCTTTCCTTAAAAATATAAAAGATAAAAATAATCTTCCTCAACCCTAACCTTAGCGTAGTAACTTCTCACTAGCATTCCTATTCTCCTAGAGAGCGATATCAATACAGGTGGCTTACCAATATCTACTACACTACAGCGATTAGGTTCACTTGCCTAGGGTGTTGAAAAACTTGCTCGACGAAAAAGTTCCTTTGACCACAGGAGCGGCGTGTAGCATTATCAAGTACTATCCCTAAAATGCTGTTAGTGTTGTAGTTAGTCTTGATAGTACTATGGTTATTACTCTTGGTGTTACCAATCGATTACTAAGTCCAATCTTCCAGTAGTCTATTTGAACTACAACAAGCCACAACAACAGAGGCCACTATCATCACTACCACTCCACATGAAGACAGTGATGAAGAAGATCGAGAAACATGCGGTCTTGGGACTTCAAAGCTTGAAGAAATCGGTCCCTATCTCTCCAACTTACAAGAAGCCTCATTACGTATCGAGAAAGAAAAGCAAGTCGTGATGACAAGCCTAAGGAAAGGAGTCACTATTCAAGAAGGTGCTCCACCATCATAACCTCCTCGGCTCAAAGATAGATCCCAAAGACAAAGTGCAACCATTGCTTTGTGTCAATTCGACACGATTCATGTCTTATTATTTAAAACCTTTTAGTAAACTTGGTTTACTTGTTTAAGTCAAGCGTAACCTTGGAGGTTTAGCGGCGATTCATGATCATGACATCCGCATGCATTTCATATGGACTATGATTAGTCTACATTTCATTGACATCATGTGCATTTCATTATTACATTCACGACATTTCATTTTCCTTCAATGGCGTAATTTTTATATTTAATAATCTTTTATCAGCGTTGAGTTACTATTGAATATTTAACCCGTTACTTTCAAAAATGATCCCGATGTATTTTAAACTTACATTTAGTTTATAAAAACTATATTTTAGTTTTCCTAGTGTTTCAAATTTATTTGGTATATTAATCGTTAAAGTTTAATTTTTACGTCGTTTTTCTTAAAAATTGTACGATAATTATTTTATCACCCAAATTTTCACAAGGAAAGTATTTTTACAATCTTTATTATATCATTACAATCTATTTTGACTTATTAAAACTTACTTGCACCAAAATTCTACCATTTACATTACTTACATTTAACTTACACATTTTTATTTAACAAGTTTTTACACATATATATCTATGCATGATTTAAAAAAAAATAATATATGGAGAGACAACCCTCCTAAAACCGCCAAGGGGAGGTTGTGTCTTAAATATAGTATGGTTCTATTAATATCTTGTCTCAATGATAATACATAAGTCTACTACTACTGTTTCATTCATTCATTTCTCATAGTTAAAAGTGTTAAACAAAAAAAAAAGTTTCTCTCTTCTTTCTTTGGGTCTTCAAAGGTAAAGCATCAAGCTCAAAGAGGATCAAGATTTTTGTAAAATCAAGTGTGTTACAACCTAGATTATATCCTTTATATGGTTTTGAAATAAAAACCAAGGATATTTAAGTTAATCCTTGTTACTTACACCTCTTCATTTTCACTAGTAAGCATGCTTTTATCATTTTCAAGTTTCCTTTTCATTTTTGGAGCTTATATGCATGATATGTGATTTATACCATTTATTTCATGAT
>OU343218.1:73362901-73416758 GCA_910596185.1 Chrysanthemum makinoi | reverse complement strand
TCACTGAAGGTGTCCGCCTCTAAAATGGATGGAAACATTATCTCCCCTACACTTCCTAGCTCTCCATCTGCTTCTTTTTGCTTTAAGTTTGGATCCTGCCTGCACCATCAGATGGGGTTTCGCAGGATAGTGGTTAGAGAACGCTGTATAAGTTTGGAAGGAGTTTCCAAGCGGTTTCATCTGTGTGTAGGGTATAGGAAAGTAAGGCATGTGCCGGTAATTCGTTGTGAAGAGACCCATTCTGAGGATAGGCATTATAGGTTGAGTAGCGTGTAGGGATTATGCCTTTTAGTTGGTTTATCCTGGCACGGAGAGGTCCTTCACACTCGAACGCATTATGGATGAACCGGAGCCCCATCCCATCTCTCCCTAGATGAGCTGCCAATAGAGGTGGTAGGTTCATCCCTCCATTTCCTACTGGGTTGCTTCCTCCGTTAGAGTTCTCACTCCTCCTTTCTCCCAACATTCTCTCCCTTCTACCAGATCTGCCTGACCTCTCAAACCCACGCTCTTCCACTAGGCCCGCCACGACTGAGAACCAAATTTGTAGCCAGCACCCCTTTTTTGGTCGAGGCCTTTCTACCTCGATCTCTTCATCATTCTCACCGAATATTCCAACCCCTTGCATTTTGGTGTTACGAACTGCATGGAGCCCTTAAAAGGACTCTAATGTCAAGTTTGCCTCAAACGGCAAGGATAATTTCGAATGGGATTAGCTCAAGTTGAGGCTGATGTACGGGAGTTGTTTCTAGGCAAGATCTGCAAAGGGAGGTGAGGGCAGATTATCGATGTTAGTTAGAGGATGGGTACCAGGTAGAAAAATTGTGGAGGCGTATCTTCGGCCCTGGTTCCATGCCTAAAAAGTAGCATAACCGCTAGGAGGTTAGACTGGTGGTTACTGGAGTTATAGTAGAAGGGTCCGATGGCGCCACTGATTGTACAATAAATTGCACTACCAAAGCTCAATGATGATCGGTGGGATGCGTGTTCCACCCAAGATTGTCTTTCACCCGAGAATAAGAAATACCGGCGACACTACGTTAAGTGATTATACAGGGTCGGACCCTCACAACCAACTTCGGCGTGAGAGAGGCGGCGAGTTATGGTTGTATATGAGTATGAGTAAAGAGTAAAGTGTTGTGAGCTTACTATGAACTACCATCCCACCTATTTATAGTGATAAAATAGGCTTGAGGGCACATCAAGGCTTAATATCGGAGAAATGGGGGCATCCCATGCTTTAGGTAACCGCTAGGCTAGTGACCCACGCTCTCAAACTTGGCGGTGCCGTGGATGAGAGGGAGATTTCGGTTTAACCAAGTCGATGGTCCTCTATCCTTTGTTCTCTACAACCATACTGGCGGCTTAGGCTTCAGTGGCGAATTCCCCTTGAGGTAACCTTCATGCGTCACGAATGCTTTGGCCGCCAATGAACATTTAGGAGGGCTGACTTGGGCCTTAAGTATAGAAGGGCCGATACATTGAAGGGGTGTCGACACATTGGAGGGTACATCATCAATTATTATTATTATTATTATTATTATTATTATTATTGTGTGTGTGTGTGTATATATATATATATATATATATATATATATATATATATATATATATTTTATTTTTTGTAATAAAACATACAGCTTCATTAGAAAAACAAGAGTTTACAAGAATTGTGGGAAGCGAGACACTAATGGGAGAAACCACACTCCTTTACGAATACAAAAGCAGTTTATGAAAAATAAAAGCACATTTCTTGACATTATTAGAGTGGCTAGGTAATAGTCTTGATGCGTGAGAGAAGTGTATCAAAGCTTCGCGTCAGCTCCCCCAGGAAATGTAGAAAAAGCAAATGGAATGAACTTGTAGCTATTTTCTTCACACATTTGGACACATGGCACTCCTTTTCTTCTTCTCCCACATGGCATTATGTACTTGACTACCCACGGAGCCCACGAAGTCGCATCAATACCGCAAAAGGGAGATCCGATCCCTCCAAACATGCGTCCTTTTACCTTGGATCGGTTGAATAATAGCAGAATCCCGCGGCCTGTAGCTCTTTCCCATCACTTGAAAAAGAAACCCCCATGGGGGCCTCCTTTTTTCACCATAATCCCAACCTTGGAACATATGTAGAGCAAGAACATCACGCGCGGGTTATTCCCGAACTTCACCCCCCAACTGCTTTGGAACAATGAGCGCATAGCAAATCCTCCCATTTGGTCCCATACGATGCTTGCGGCTTGGACGGAGACTACCTTCATAAAACATGGGTATGGTAAGCCTATAACACCTTTGCTGAAGGCAGCGGGGTGGCGATGATTCAACCTTTGGCCTAACCCCGTCAATCGGGTATGGTGAATAGGAAATCTTGTGCATGTGGGCAGTTGGCGAGAATAACCACTTACTCGGGCTTAACGAATACGCAACCAGATCTTTCGATGACACCAAAGTAACACTTTTGCCAAGGTTTTCATCATATGGGGGAGGCCGGTGTGAGGAGGGGGCCGAGGCGTGTCGTGTTACAAGCTTGTTAAAGGTAATCAGAGCATCTTGAAGCCCGAAGGACCATGAGATTAATGCCCGTTTTTCACCAATATGCGGTCACGCATATCACTAGTTTGCAAGCGAGGCGAGGAAAGCATATTGGATGATGTCACTGCGCCGCATGAATGCTGACCCACCCATCTTGATTGGGGAGGGTGGCTAGCCGCCATTGCGGTCACCAAACCACAGTGGGAGAACGTAATAATCTTCTCAGGAAATACGTAACATCTTATCAAACCAGGACTTGGGCTTCGCCGCGTGCAAAGGGAGCATGTCCTCAAAGCGTAGATAATTTACGCCTTGGCACAATTACGAAAAAAGAAGAAGCTCACATTGGGGTCATTAAGTTTAAGAATAGCTTCATGAGCAAGATAGTTTAGAAACCCTTTTTTCAAAGCGGCTCGACAAAGCTTTCATCCAAACTAAGCTGAACCACCAAGAAGTTTGACACCATCAACTGAATGAGATATATTTATAGGAAAAACACCCACCAACCACCTTCAGGGGTCCTCCATAGGCAGGGGAAGAGTTCAGTCTTATCGACATTCAAAACAACCCTTTCAGCCGGTCCATCTGTCATAGCAATGTAGCCTTGGCAGCTATAAGAGTATCTCTACAATAGTACCATTGTCAGATACCAAGCACGGAGGGTGAGCTCACCCAGGGACCTATTAATAGCAGACTAGGGGTGTAGGGCGAGGCGAGCAACGGAACCTAGCGGGTCCCCGCTTGTTGCACCGACAAGACAAGGATAGAATCATCGTAATAAAGCCTAGCAGGCCGGCATCGCAAAACTCAACCCAAGGAGCAATAGAAGGGCATCGATCACGGTCTCACGGAGAAGGACACTCCTATCAACAGTTGAAAGCATGCGAGAAAATCCACGGCAACATGGAAAACCCAACATTGTGACCCTTAGCCTCGACAAGCCCGATTTACGAATGAAGGAACTGACCTCACAACCACCAGACGCCGACCCCAAATTGAAAGTCACGAAAATAGGTATTCATAGAGTTGCTAGCGAGAAGAAAAGCAACCGATACAAGCCTCCTTGAGACCCGTGCAAAGTGGCAATAGAGCTTGCCTCACCGGCTTAACCAGCGGAGTCAAGGGCACTAACCATTATATCCCCTAATATAGCGAGGACACTTTCCACGAGAATCAGGGTTAACAACCCCGAGATGGAACCTAGCAGGTCATCGGCTGATAGCGATCGCGACCCCTCTAAAATATCCATTAAATGTTGTGCTCCTAAGCCCATCCAAACCACATGATGTCCTTTTTGGGAAGCTGCGGATCCTAATCACACCGAGGTCCTTATCCAAGATAAGTGCATCTTCACCTAGAGGCGATGACAAATTGGAGGTGGGGCCACTTGAGGATGTTTGGCCTCTAGATCATGCGAGTGTCCGAGATGTAGATGGGGCGACACCGGGGAAGGGCGTGAGCACCTTAATGGCAGCGGTAAAGTGTCCGATCCCCGGTTTGCAGCACATTGAACCGAGTTAGAGCATCAAGATTTTTTGGGTTCGTCATTCCACTTAGAAGGGATGAAGTGACCCAGGATAATTCATTACAATGCAAAGCAAATGCGGGGATCCTTCCGTGAGGAGAATAGTCAGAGATACATTCAAGCGGTACGTTCACTTTTGAAGCGTCGTTAGGCTCTATTTCTTTGGTGTGAAGGTGGTCCAAAAACACAACAGCCGAGGATAAGAGTTGCACCCGTAAATGATCCCGGGCTAGCAAGGACCTTGTGTGTGTTGTTTGTGTGTATGTGTGTATTATTGTGTGTATTATTATGTGTGTATTATTATTATTATTTTATTATTATTTTATTTATTTATTTATTTATTTTTATAAAAACATCACTTCATTAGAAAATCAAAGGAAATTACAAGAGAGTATGGGGCCGAGAAACTAATGGGCCCCACTCCTCTAGCAATAGCAAAACAAACCCCTACTAAAAATATAGTTAGCACCAGCGGCCAATATCTTGGTGGCCAGGGAACTTTGGTTAAACCCCGACAAGGTCAGCCTCGCTACCGAGTTCACCAAGGGAAGAGAAGGGATGAACTTATATCAATATCGGTATACATTTGGTTTAGGTACTTGACGCGTTTCTTGTTGTGCAACTTCGATCACGACGCATACGCCGCCAAAATTCGGTCATTGAGTTTTGCGTCAAGGCGATGACCCGATGGAATCAACAGCATCAAGGCTCTCGAGTAAAGTAACAAATCGGCTAGGTTGTTTATCCCTCTCTCATGAGGCAGATATCAACTTCTTCACGAGCGAAACCCACTACGGGGTAGATATCGTGAGAATCCGCGCACCACATTATGTCGATGTTTAATACCAGCTAATACTGCGCATGTCGGCGAAGTCCCCATAGATATCACCCGTAAAACCTTGGAACAAATAGAGTACGGCATCACGAGTGGAAAAGGGGACACCTAGCGATAGCATAAAACACATGGTAAGTTTTAGCATTCTTAGTACGCTTGACCCATTATCGGGACTACTTTACAAGCGGTCACGAGTATGGTCTTCCATTTGCAATCTCCATGGGGCCATCTGTCTAGCAAGATAAGCGAAGGTGGATTCGGCCTCTTTTGACCGTGTTAATGAAATATGAATGCGCCAATTTCTTCTTGAGTTTGGGGGCGGCAATTTCTAGAGCTGCAAGGTGGGTCTCCATTTTCTCGTTAAAACATCGCGAGCATTATCAAAGGAAGATCGGAAGCACCAACACGAATGCGAGGAGGAGTTGGAGTCGTAGGTTGGCCGATTAGATCTAGAAGCAAAGGAAGGCATAATTCAAAAGCGTCACCCAGTATACACCAAACCCCCAGATTCAAAGAGGAAGAGTGGCGGTCTCCATTGCCAATTTAAACGAGATTGACATTGACAATTAAGCTCCAAGAGGGCGAAGTGCTTCATCGAATGAAATCACGGCGTTCAAAGACAGAGGAACATATGCATAGAAAAATCTGACTTGGAAATACCTCACACATGCAACACTAGAGCGGCAACTTCTCGTGGGGGATCATTAAATTTACTACCCGGCGTCATAAGTTCAATGGTTTTAGAAGCTTCGTTTCAAACGAGCTTCTAACTAAACTCAAGGTTACAAACCAGATCCGCCCAACAATTTTACACCATGCGGGGGGTTATGCAGCTATTAGGAGGAGAAAACACTGCGAGTACGCTTCTAGGATCTTCCACTTGCTTAAAAAACCACGATTTTATGAAGCGTTGAGGTGCAAATCATAACGAGGTTCATATCATAATGAGCTCAGGCCTTCCCAACAATGAGTTTCTCCAATGATCATACCATCATCAAGTACACTAAGCTTGAAAGGGAGAGAAAATGAGACTTTGATCTTGCAGGCAAGGATGTAGCACCAACGCCAAAAAGGAGAGGTCAGAGGGTCACCTTGCACTTGCGACTTGGGTGTGACCATAAAAGTGTGTTCCCCCGCATAATATAATACATTTTGAGAACGGGTAGCAAAATTCAACTAGCATGATATGGCGAGGGCAATGGAGGCCCGAACCTCTTATGGCGACTTAACCTCGCGGTCCACCGATTAGGCGTTTTGAAATCCACCAGCAACATGAAAAGACCCACATTATCTCCCACGGTCTTCAACAAACGATTCGCGGCATGAAGAATGGCCTCCCCTCTCTAAGAAACCCCAGCTTGAAGATCATTCAAGTATCCAAATATAAAGTGGCCAATCATAGAAGCTCCCACCTTGGAGACTAAATGCCTCCAGAATCCGGTCCCACTTAATGCGTGGCGGATACCACCACCTTGTTTGATCCGGCCCGGTGTGAGAGGAGCGGCAATATACTGCGCCCAAAGCCTTAGGACACTTACCATCCAGAAAAGATTTACCACGGGTGATGGAGTTGATTAACTCATGGTCCTGCTTACACTTGCTTGACACCGCTAAAAACAATCCAATAGGTGTTGGTGGCGTAAACGTCGACCACAAGATGTACCACGGGGAAAACTCTGTCATGTCAAGAACTATAGCGAGGGGAGATCACGATGAGGGTTATGATGATCAATAGGTATATCGAGGCGTGAAGGGAGGATGAGACTTGAAGGGAGTGCTTAGCCTTTGAGTCCTCAAGGGGTAGAATTACATCATTGTAAAGGGAGCAACACTGAAGAAGAAAAAAGAACTTCAGCAGCGGCGGTATAATGACCATCGCAAATACTTCCTCCTACATTGCTTGACTACGGATCACCCCAACTTTCTAGGTTTCCCTCCTCAATATTAGACCAAGTAGGGAGGGTTCGGCCTAAAACCTCTACAACAGAGCGCAAACTACCACCTTGCCTGCATTGAGGAATTAGAAATTCTATATTAAAGGATTCGGTCACCTCAAGAGTAATGTGTCGTTAGAAAGCTCGTAGTCATAGTAATATTAAGTTTAATAGAATTTAGTTAAGTAACACGTGTAGGAGGGCCGGACTGGTCTTTACAACATTCACGATCCCACAGCCGTGTGGCGTTTTATGTAAGACTATAAATACTCTACCTTCCAAGGTAGAGTTGGAAGCTAATAATATCTTTCACTTTCTCTCACTAAGTTCCCTAAACCTCTAACTTTCTCTCTCTAGAATTCCATCTATATGCTACCTTGTGATAATGTTATGATGTGTGAAAGAAGTTATATCTAGAGGTTATGTTGGTAATCGAATCGAGGAAGGAATGGTAACCAAGGTCAAACTAAGCTCATCAAATGTTATAGCTGTGGTGGAGAGGGACACATTGCAAGGCTGTACACATCTCAAACAGAATGTTGATTACTTGGAGATAAGATCTTTGTGGCTCAAGCTCGGGACAATGGTGCTACTCTGGATGAAGAGGAATTGTTGTTTCTTCTTGAGGGCAATGCCAAGACCTATGATGCGGATGTGGATGGCGGCCTATTAGGAGATAGGTCACAATCATCGAGAATGCCTTTCAAGTCGCTGACTGTGATGCATCGACTCGATGTGGATGATGGACCTACTGCACACACAATTTTATGGCTAGCATTTCTCCAATGGTTTCTCCCAAGGTCTCTTCTTCATCACTAGCTGGGCCATCCCATGACAAACTCATCTCAGAGGTATTAAAACTATACGATGATCTTGATGTGCAAAGATGCATGACAAAGTACTATCAGCTGAAACTTTTGTATCAAATATTGAAAATATGGGTAATATCAATGTTGTCCCATATGATCAATATGTGAAACAAAGTGAAAGTGAAATTGAATCAAGTGATGCATCTCTCCGATCAACAATGACTATATTTTTGATGAATACCTTGCATGCCGATGATTACCAATTATTTCGAATTAAATGCCTATAAAGAACGTGTTGCTATTTATGAACAACGTGCAAAATTGGAGTTGACCACTCGTCGAGGAAATGGATGACCAAGTGCATACAATTATTAGAAAAGTAATTTTAGAGAAGAAGTATTAAAACAAGAGTTAAATTCCTTGCAAGAAAAACTTTCTAAAACTGCTAAGCAAAAACAAGAACTTCAAGAAAATGTGAAAATGCTTAAGCAAGAATTTAATGCAAAGGAATCAAAACTCTTGAAAGATTTTTCTAATCTGAAAACTTTGAAAAACAAACTTGAAAACAAGTTGTACATACAAGGGAACACCATTAAGACGCTCACATGATCACTAAGCATAGAGTCCTAAGCGATAAGCATAGCATTCCCCTTGTTGAGGAACCAAATCCAGAGGTCATTAAAAGGGCTAGAAATGCTCATAAGGTTCTTTATGATGGCAATGAAATCCTTAAACCTAGACAAAAACCTAGTTGCGTTGAGTGCACTGAGGAAGATAAGAAATCCGATGAAGTCACTAGGGAAAAGATGAACAAGAAATTAGATGATCCTAAATGTAGAGAGAAGAAAATAAAGATCACACCCCATGATTACAAGAAGGAAAACTGGATTTCCTTGAACATGTTTAAACCTCAAACATTGTTGTCTCCCGAACAAGTTTTTCGGAAAATGGATTTAGATAAGCAAAAGTTGAAAATATTGTTGAAACAAACCCTCCCCTTTGGAAAATGCCCTAGAAGCGTCGTGTATCCTCCTAATACACCAATGCATCTTGTTCCTAGAACAATTGCCACTAAAAGCAAGACCTTAAGTAGCCAATATGTTATACTTCAACTATTTGTTGATTTTGAGAAAACTTGCAAGAAAAGGATCACACCCACGGGTATAACTGAAGGAGAAAGGGGTTTTGAGCAAATGAAAGAATGTTATTTAGCTGAGGTCATGCCTTTCTTTAAACTTCTAAAAGATCACTTTGAGAGTCTTAAAAAGGGGATAGAAACGGATATTAAGGGAATGGAAAAGGAATTTGATGCAATGATAGTTGAAGTTAGTGACTATGAGCGAGCACTAAAATATAATGAGATTGAGAGGAAGAACTTGCATAAACTAAATGAGAACCTCGATTCTGAATGTATTGCTCAAGATGTGTTTTCAACTTTGCTACAAATTGTTCCATTAATGCTTCCAAATTTCATGAATTATCGTGGTTGCCTGAAAGTCTCCCATGATCGTGTCATTGAGCTTGAAAAAACTAATTCTGAACTAAACGAGAAAATTGGCGGATGATCACGACAATTTGGTTAAACATTTTTCTAAACTAGAAGTTGAGCATTTTAATTTACAACTAAAATATCAACATCTTAAAGAAAATGTCAAAACTTCAAATATCAAGACATCCTCGGATGCTCGAGTTTGATCGCTTTTCAAATTAACAAACGTGATGAACCGATTCAAGCTCATTGCAACACGATCAGAAAGTTGAAAGCCCAAATCTCTCAATTAAAGGGTCAACGAACAATATGACAGGCTCCCAAATGCCTCCTCCTTTAGATTCTCCGAATTCTCAAACTTTTCATCTTCAAAACTTAGTTGATGCCTTACAAAAGGAAAACGAGAGTTTTCTAGAAGAAAATGAAAAAGTTAAGCGACATTTTAAAGAGTTATATGATTCAATAAAAGTCACCCGTGACCAAAACAACGAAAAATAACGTCTTTACAAAAGGAAATTGAGAATCTGAGAAGTCGAGGAAATGGGAAAGCGCCACTTGTTTTCAATAAGAATGTTGTCTCAAAGTCACCCTTAGATTGCAAATACACTGTGACTGTTAAATATATTCCTCCTCATCTTAGGAATAATGAGCATGCTTTTCATGAATCTTGTGCTCACCTTAAGGATAGTCTAGAATGTCTCCGTGAGATTGTCGAAGAGGATTTCATTAACAAACCTCTTGATAGTGAAATTAGGTTTGCTTGCCTCCGGGCCAAACGATCTCAAGAGTTGCTAGAATGTGTAATTGCAACATGTCCCAAATCCTTAACCTTAGGTGCAAAAGGCAAAGCCGTGATGCCTTGTTCTATGCCTAGTGCCGAGCCTTCAAACCATTCTAGGCCCAGCGGATATGTTTTAAGAAAGTTTACATCAATGTGTCGCCTAGTAATACGGATCCTTGCACGCCTAGTTCAGGAATGCAAAAAGTAGATCAACCAACTAATGTTCCCATAATTCTCTCTACAGGAGTAATCAATGACATTAAAGCGAAAGCGGTCAAAGTCTCAAGACAATACAAGGAATGATAGGACCTTGCAAGCTAAGAATGTGCATTGGAAGAGAGTAGAAGACCAATCTAGGAACTTTAAGCTTGAGTTGAATAAAAGGAATCGTGTTGATTCTAGTATTAGCCTTAGGCGATCTTGTAATTAATTCAATTCGATACTATTTGCAAACCTTGTAATGATGTGCTTGAATTACAGTTGCTAATCATGAATGTGGTGTGAATGCTTTGTCTAATCTTTGTCAAATGCCGATTAAAATTGTTAATGCTAATAATCGTGCAAATAAGGCAAAAGGCAAAAACGAAAGATTGTTAGAAAACAGTGGAAACCCACGGGAAGAACTTTTATAAAGATAGGTTATTATTGGATACCTTTTGGCCATAAGAATAATCGGTTTTGTTCTCAAACTGCTAAGATTATGCCCACTAGAAAATGGATGCCTCTTGGTAGAACTATTCCCTTAAGAAGTGAACATACTTTGAATAGGTCAAATCGACACCAAGACATTGCATCTATTCCCAATGATTCCATTGCTTCTACCGATATGGATGTTTCTATTTCGATGTGGGTGTTCCAATTCTTTGTTACTAACCAAGTGGAACCCATTCTTGCATGGGGATCCCAATTATCGATTATCCATTCTTGCGTGTTCAACTGCGCAGTCGTTCAAATCGTTACGTGGTACCGGACTCAGTACATTTCCAAGCATATGAGAGAGACCGGTGCGGCTCATGAACTTCGTGAGCAAATTCATCGGACGCTTAGATTCGGTAATGATCATTTCGGTGCAATTATGGGTTATGGTGATTATGTTGTTGGTGATAGTGTTATCTCTAGAGTATACTATGTGGAAGGTCTTGGTCATAATCTATTCTCTGTTGGTCAATTCGTGACTCGATCTAGAAGTAGCCTTCAGAAAACATACTTGTTTTGTTAGAGAACTTGATGGTAAGGAACTTTAAGAGGAACTCGTGGTTCAAATCTTTACACCATCTCTATAGAAGATATGATGAAGTCTTCTCCAATTTGCTTGCTGTCAAAGGCTTCAAAACAAAGTCATGGTTATGGCATCGACGTCTCAATCACTTGAACTTCGGCACCATCAATGATCTCTCCCGAAAGGACTTAGTTGTAGGTTTACCTCGACTAAAGTATGAAAAGGATCATCTTTGTTCAACATGTCAATTGGGAAAAAGCAAGAAGTATGCCCATAAACCCAAACCTACTAACTCGTCACGAAGTTCTTCATACAATTCATATGGATTTATGTGGACCAATGAGAGTGCAGAATATCTTTGGGAAGAAATATGTGTTAGTTGTAGTTGATGATTACTCTAGATTCACTTGGGTCAAGTTCTTAAGGACAAAGGATGAAACTCTTGATATCATCATCAAACTCATCAAAAGTACCGCGAGTTCGACTTAACAAAACCGTCAGAATTATCCGGACAGACAATGGAACCGAGTTTGTTAACAAACAACTTAGTGAATTTTATGAAAGCATTGGAATCAGCCATCAAAGAAGTATTTCACGAACTCCTCAACGAAGCGGTGTAGTTGAAAGGCGAAATCGAACTCTTGTAGAAGCCGCTAGAACAATGTTGATTTACTCAAAGATTCCAATGTTTCTCTGGGCTGAAGCTATTGCCACGCATGCTACACACAAAATCGTTCCCGATTCACACCTTGCTCATGGAAAGACACCATATGAACTTGTCCACAAAAGAAAACCTAATCTCTCTTTCCTTCGTGTGTTTGGAGCATTGTGCTATCCAACTAATGAGGGTCAAGACTTAGGCAAACTTAGAGCTAAAGCGGACATTGGAGTATTTGTAGGGTATGCACCAAACAAAAAGGGATACCGAATCTACAACAAAAGAACTCGAAACATCATGGAAACAATTCACGTTACGTTTGATGAGTCGACCGGTCAAATGGCTCTGAACAATCAGTTCGGACCGCACTTCAAATACAGTCCAATTGGTTCATCCCTTGTTCCAAACTCTTCTCAAGAAACTCCATATGTACCTCCATCCGAAGATGATTTAAAGAAATTGTTTGATCCTATGTTTGATGAACTGTATGATCCAAACACTAATGAGGTGTTGATCCCTACAAAGAGGTGCTCATATTCTGTGAATGAAGTCAATCCTCAGCTCTCAATATCTTTAAGTCAAGAAGCACTGCCGCTGATCCTTGATCTCATCAACAAATCATCATTCTTCAAATGTACATCATGGAACTATTTTCGGCATCAATGATGA
Source organism: Chrysanthemum makinoi (assembly GCA_910596185.1). Taxonomy (NCBI): domain Eukaryota; kingdom Viridiplantae; phylum Streptophyta; class Magnoliopsida; order Asterales; family Asteraceae; genus Chrysanthemum; species Chrysanthemum makinoi. Next base: position 73,404,307 of record OU343218.1, on the reverse strand, counting down.
AGTTAATCCCTTTGCTACTCCTGAAGATGCTCCATTTGATAACATATTTGCTCCTCGAATCTTCATCGAACCATCTTCGCCAGAGACATCGACTCGCTACTTCAGGTTCCTCAACAACTACCACATGATCACCTCAGAAAATGGACTCACGATCATCCATTAGACAACATCATTGGTAATCCCTCTCGTCCAAGTATCCACAGGAAACAACTTGCAACCGATGCCTTATGGTGCTTCTTCAACTCCGTACTCTAAGATCGAACCAAAAGATGTTAAAACTGCCATGAATGAAGATAGCCATTTGTGGTTCAATGCTATGCAAGATGAAATTCATGAGTTTGATCGACTTGATGTATGGGAGTTAGTACCTGCTCAGATTGTGCTATGATTATTGCTCTAAAATGGATCTTCAAAGTGAAACTTGATGAGCATGGTGATGTGTTGAAGAACAAGGCTCGATTAGTTGCTAAAGGATACCGTCAAGAGGAGGGTATAGACTTTGAAGAATCTTTTGCTCCAGTTGCTCGAATCGAGGCAATTCAGAATCTTTTGGCTAATTTGCTAGTAAGAACATGGTAGTCTATCGATGGATGTGAAGACGGCATTTCAAGCGGAGATCTTAAAGAAGTCGTCTACGTCGTCACCCAACTGAAGGATTTGTAAATCAAGAGCATCCTACTCACGTTTATCGCTTGAAGAAGGCCCTTTACGGTTTAAAGCAAGCTCCAAGGGCATGGTATGATACTTTGTCAAAGTTTCTTCTATCAACCGGATTTAGCAAAGGAGCAGTTGATCCTACATTGTTCACCAGAAGTCGGCAAACATTTAATTCATGTTCAAATTTATGTTGATGATATTATTTTTGCCTCGCCAGACCCAATGGAATGTGATCGTTTTCTAATGAAATGAGTTCAAAATTTCAAATGTCAATGATGGGACAAATGTCATTTTCTTGGGATTACAAATTTCACAAAGTCCCGGAGGCATTTTCATAAATCAATCTAAATATGCAACTGAGATCTTAAAGAAATTTGGATTTGATTCAAGTGACCATGTTGACACTCCCATGATTGATCGAACCAAACTAGATGAGGACCACTCGGGGATCATGATTGACCAAACAAAATATCGTAGTATGATTGGATCCACGATGTACCTCACGGCTAGTAGACCGGACATCTTGTTATTTGTTTGCATGTGTGCTAGATACCGGCTAAGCCTACTAAAAGCACCTTGAAGCGGTTAAGCGGGTCTTTCGGTATCTCCAAGGAACCATCAATATGGGACTTTGGTACCGAAGGACACCGGTATGTCACTAACGACCTATGCAGATCTTGATCATGCAGGTGTCAAGATACTCGCCGGTACATCCGGAGGTGCTCGTTTTGGGTGATAAGCTTGTGAGCTGGTCTTCAAAGAAGCAAATGAGTACTTCTATTTCCTCTACAGAGGCTGAATACATAGCCATGTCATCTTGTTGTGCTCAAATCTTATGGATGAGATCTCAATTATCTACTATGGCTTTGAATTCAACAAAATCCCTCTGTCTTGTGATAATAAAAGTGCTATTGCTCTCTCATGCAACAACGTTCAACACTCAAGAGCAAAGCATATCGACATTCGACATCATTTCATCGGGGAACAAGTGGAAAAAGGTGTGGTGGAACTATATTTTGTGAGGTCTGAATATCGGTTAGCGGACATCTTCACCAAAGCTCTTCCAAGAGAACGTTTTGAGTTTATTCTTCCACGTCTTGGCTTGAAAAGTCTTCAACCAGAAACACTCAAACGTCTTGAGGAGGAAGCGAGGAGTAAAGGTCTATCTTCATCTATCTCTTGTATATATCTATTCGAAAAATCAAATAGAAAAATATAAAAAAAATCCATAAAAATCTGAAAAATTCGAAAAATCTTCAAAAATATTGTCTTTTTGTCATGCTTTTTCTCGGTTCGATAATATCTACGGTCTTTGTTCTGTCATTCAAAGAATGACACGGGACTTTAGATGTTGTTCGAATTAAAAAATTATATTTTGGAGAAAAGAAACAATGGTTTATTGTCATTCAGTGCAATAATGCTTTTAAAAGAAAGAACGAGCCATGCTTTTCATGTTTTTTCAAGATTTGAGAATTTGTTTGAACGTTCATCAAAAGCTTCTTATCAAAAATTCCATGCTCGATTCTATAAACATTTATCTGGCGAAAACTAATGCTTTGAAAAATAACTCAGTCTCTATTTTTGATAATCATCCGGACTTATTTGTCAAAATATCAATCTCTCAATCAACAACCTATGTCATTGATTGAGGGGAGAATGATTTCAATTAAATTAAAAAGTTATTTGGCATTCAATTGTTTTCAAAAGATAATCATGCATGTTTTATCAATGGAGTTTAAAGTCTTAAAATCCGATCCTTATCAGTTAAAGCGCTTTCATAATCAAGTCACAATTCTCCTTAAAAGCTTTCAAAATCAATTTAAATCTATAAGAGATCACAAATCTCAAATGATTTGATAATTGTGATCGGGGAGAATGTGTGATTTAAATTGGATTTAAACTGATAATTCGGTAAATGGTTTTATAAGGATGTACATGCTTTTCTTCCCACATGTGACAAACGATTTCAAATTTTCCATGCACATGTTGAGGGGAGCATCTATCTTAAACCTATGATTTGAAACGTGATCACTTATCTCAATGCAGAGTTCCCTCTAGTATGTGCAAAACTCTTTTCAAATCTCGAGGCACATATTGAGGGAGCAAAATCATGAAAACCTCATCCTTCCCAAAATGCTTTATCTACTTGATTTGATTAGGGAAGTGATGTTGATATTCTTTAGAAAATGGTAATCAAAGAAGTTAATTTCTTCTCTGCCTCCTGTGGAAAACTATTTCAAATACTTGATTCACATGTTGAGGGGGAGTTCTTCTTCTAAAAATATCAAAACAATTCAGGTACAAAATGCTTTGATAAAATATCATAAGTATCCGGATTGATTTTCAAATGGTTTTCAATTGGTTCCTATGGCAGATGAACAATACCAAAAGACCGACCAACTTTACATTATGTATGGTGATATAAGGATGATAAGGTTAGGTATGTGTTCCCATGATCCGCCAGAACCGGAGGGATCTACCCGGGGACTATCCACTAGTTAGTGTAGAGTTCTTAGGTATGATGATAAAAGGAGAAAAATGAGATATGGGAAGAGTGCGGACTGAGACGGGAGCTAATCTGGAATAAACCCAACAAGGTTCTAGCTATGAAGTCTCGGTAAGCACCGAAGGGGTTGAAGAATTAAAAAGAATTGAATGAGAAAAGGGTGAAAACAAATAGCCCTCCATTTATTCAACCTTAGGGCATAAACCGGGTTCAATTCATATGCTACTGATGGTAACATCGGTATTGAAGACCAGATGTCATGGACCCAGTGGCGACCGCACTTCAACTTTCCAAACCACTCAAGTTCCTCTTAAAAGGACTTGTTTCATTCTCACGAGGCACCGACATTATCTATCGACTTTCTCTTAGAGATTGTTGATATTGAAGGAGGAGACCCTCTTCCTAGTCTCCGATATAGGATCCAAATATGCACAAATTGAGTCTAGTGCCACGAGATCATCAATAAATCTCATTAGGACACTTTCAATGAAGACTCTCTGTTTCACACAATGTGGAAAGAGATTATATCTTGAGTCCTACGCATTATCCTTGTGGTATTGCCAGAACATCTAAGTGATGTGTTTACATATTCACTATGAAGATGGAAAGCCTTACGAGCCAACATCTAACAAGCTCTGGTAGGTGGCATGTGAGATCTATTATACAGATCAACCATGTGACAACCTGAACGAAACAATGGGGCGATTCAATCTTTTGAATCAATCACGGTTCGGTTATGGATTGACGGATACCTTTGAAAAACCGGTCTTTGTGCTTTAAAACTCTTTTCATTAGCATGTCGACTGTGTACTAATTTTCAAATCAAAAGGTGTTTTATGATTGATAATTGATTTTCATTAAAACCTTCGTTATATTGCAAAAACAATTTCTATTGAGCAATACATGATTGTTTTTTAAATCTCTTTTCATCAATGGACGTAAATTATTTGGTTCACTCACTCCGTGTTGTCTTCTTTGAGACGTTCGGTTTGAGAACGGCTAGAGCAGCTGCGAAAACCTGTCAAGGAAATTCTTGAATTATACGATCACGCAAGCATGCTTATGCTTGATCAACGGGAACCGTGGGCCGTGTACCTCAATTCATCGAAAGTGATCAAAGACACTCTTGTGCGCTTTATTGCTAAGCTTGTCTTATGCGGTACACCCGGCGTTTCGGTAAATGATCGAATGAAGCGGTCAATCCATAGCCGCATGCTCACACAACACATTCATCTCAAAAGAAATCATGATTAGTGCATCAATGACTCTGATATTTCACTCCATGCTTACGCTACGTGCCAATATCATGAATCAACAAATGCTTCCGCTACTCTGATGAGAAGATATCATGATCCATAATGTGAGCATGTCGGTCCTAAAGTCACAACATCACATAATACCAACACCACAATGGATGTATCAGAGATTTTCTATTAGCCGATGATCTCAAAAGCTGGCTCAACATTATTATCACGTGGATCGATAAAGACCTCCACTTGGATTAACCAAACATGCAATGAGTGGAATCAATGACTACGAGCTTCCGAGCAAAGTACTACATCAAGAATGCAAGATCAATTGTTAATGTAATATCCGATTGTATTCAATGTCATTTTAGTATATGGTTGAGGTGACCTCCCTTAGGGGGAGATTGTTAGGAATTAGAAATTCCGGTATTAAAGAGTCGGTCACCTCAAGTATATGTAATCGTTAGAAAGCTCGTAGTCATAGTACTTTTATGTTAAGTAGTATTTAGTTGTAACACCGTGGAGGACGTACGGGTCTTTACCCACGTATGCCCGATCCACGCCCGCTGTGTGGCGTTTTATGTAAGACTATAAATACTCTCTACCTTCCAAGGTAGAGAGTTGGAGCTCATAATAATATTTTCTTTCTCTCACTAAGTTCCCTAAACCTCTAACTTTCTCTCTCTAGAACTCTCTCTCTCTAACATTCTTATACGCCTACTTTGATCATGGTTTGAGTGTTTGTGAAATCCAATATCCAACACAAGAAAAGTACTAAAAATAATTAGAAAATAAAATCGCTGAGAAGATGCCGAGGTTGAAGTGTGGTAATTTTGGACTATTCTGTTAGAAGCTTTGTGGAAAGCTATTAGGTGTGGTATTAATTCCGTTCATGGTCTTTGGCCGGAAAAACAGGTTGTAAGCATTTTATAAGTGTTTTGCATTTCAACTGTAGAAGTAGCTTAAAGCTTTAATCTCCGTGTTTTATGTTTCTAAGTCATAGTTAAGTAGATTCTTACAATAAAAACAAGATTATACTTGTTATTTATAATTGGTAGTTACTTTAAAATATCATTTTCACAATTTCAATAGCATATTATTTGTTCTTAAGTTTATGGCTTGTACCACTGTTGTTTAATGTTAATTTAGACTTGTTATATGCTAATATAAAGTCTTGAATCAGTATTGAGGTTTAAATCATTAGGTTGCTTTAAAAAAACCAAAAATCATTCATATAAGGGGTGTTTGGATTTGTAAGAAAAACTGTGTTTAAGTTTGTTAAAGCCTTTGTTATTAGTTGATTCATGTTATATTAGGTTAATATATCTCAGTGCAACAAAGAAAACTAGTCCTTGTTCTATAAAAATTCAAAATCACCTTAATTTACATCCTAGACTCATATCTGTTAGGATTTTTGATTGAATAAACATGCATACTGTTTTGAAAGTTGTTTATCTAGCTTAATTTAGTCTCATAATAGCTTAATATAACATATTTAGTAGCCTAGGATCATTCAAATCTCATAAAAGTCAACTTACTAGTTTATTTCAAAAAGTCAAAATTATCACTTAGACAGTTTTTGAATAAAATAGATAATTTTATTTAGGGTTTAATATTGAGTTTCATGCTATAAGCTTTTGGGATATTAAACTTTTGTCGCTTAACTTAATTAGAAAAATATTAGCTTATATATATTTAACTTATAAACTGCTTATCTCTTTATTTCTTTTAAGCCCTTTTTCAAAATCATGCCTCGTGCACGGTGTTGCTAGCCTATTTCACAAGCTCTCCGAGAGCTTATTAGTGACACCTAGCTTGTGCACTTTAGTTTTTTAAGAAGCTCACCTAGCTATCTCTCTAGTCCAAAGCTTATTTTCACGTTATTAGCTTATTTAATAGGATCAAGCCATTGCTTTTTATTTGTCCCATTTCATATAGTACATTGAGTAACCAGTGTTTACTAGCTTTTTCAAAAGCTTGTCACAAGCTTGCCAGTGGACACCATAGTTAGATTTTTAGCTTTTTGGATAGCTTAACCTGGTTAACTAGTTAGTGCCAGTCTTTATTTTCATTTCCTAATTTATATAAGTGCTTAAATATAAGCTAGAAAGTACCTAGATATCTAAATAAGTGTCCTGTGCAAACAGATAAGCTTGTGCTTATTTGGAATTTGTAGTGCTTATTTCCAATTCATTTTGCTTTCTCAGTTGTTGTATTAGCTTATTCTCGTTCCTAGCTTATTTCAATTAGCATTTGCTTATTTATTAGCTTAATTAGCCAATTGGCTAAATCATTTTGCTTATTTCATTTCTTATATAACTGTTAAGTATAATAAGCTCAAACTGAGCTTATTAGTTGTTTTCATAAAAGTTGTAGTTATAAAATTTGCTTATCTAAGTGTTTAATTAGTTTTAAAGAAAAGTCCAAAAAAATAATATTTTGCAAAAAGTCATTGATTCAACCCCCAGCCACCAAAATTCACCACACAACACACTTACCATTCGCCCTTGGGTCTTTGACTGGTATATGTTTGCAATATTTAATATATAACCCTTCTTGTCATTTTAAGCTTATACGTGTAACTTAGCTTATTTACAGCTTATTCAAATAAGCTTTTACCCCTTTTGTATTTTTCTTAGCTTTGTATTGTTATAAAGTATTTTATAAAAAAGTTTCAGATTTTTCTTAATAGTTTTAGTATTTTTAAACATTTAATTAGTTTAAAATAGTATTTAATTCATAATAAAAAATATAAAAGTCAAAAAAATATAAATCTGTTTTCTAAAATTTTCTTTTGTCATATAGTAAGTAAGAAAATTATTTTTACACTCGTAGGACTTTTATTTCACAAATTTTACATTTTTCCTTGCAAGACTCGCGTAATTTTTACATATAACGCAACGTTTATTCTAGGTCATGCGTTTTTAGATAATTTAGGTTTACGCTTTTAATTAAAATAGTTTATTTAAGTTATTTTGTTTTATAAATCAAGAAAAACATCATTTTAAAAATAGTGATAGCGTTTATTTAATATAATTTAGTTTTTTAATTTTCTTTAATTTGCATTTAAGCCCCTGTAATTTACAAAACTTTTTCTTTAGGTATAAAAATTCCAAAATCCCATGATCACTATCCTTAGTAATTATTCGACATCTGAAAGTGTTAAACACCATTAATCCTCCGTGGGACTTAACGACCTGAGGTAACACTATACTCTCCAGATCTTAATTGCATTGGTTTTAGACAGTTTGAATTTTATTACGGTTGACCATTCACAAGTGGTTAGCTTGTGTGATAAACTTGACTGTCTGGAAAGCAATCAGTGATACAGATCATCCTTTGGATTGTTGATAGCGGATGTTCCCGACACATGACAGGCAATCTCAAACTGTTATCAAACTTTGTCGCAAAGTTCATTGAAGCGTGATCTCGGAATGATCACTTCAAGCAGCCTATCATGGGCTACTCGAGACTATATCAATGGAAACATCTAAATTAGCGGGGTTTATTATGCGGAAGGCCTCGGTCACAATCTCTTTTCAATCGGTCAATTCTGTGATGGAGACTTGGAAGTTGCTTTTCGGGAGAAAATTTGTTTCATTCGTGATCTACAAGGAAATGATCTTATGTCTGGCTCTCGCAATTCTAGTCTGTACACAATATCAATGCAAGACATGGTTGCTTCATCTCCCATCTATCTACTCTCAAAGGCTGCATCTACAAAATCTTGACTATGGCACCGTCGTCTCTCACATCTAAACTTTCAAACCATCACCAACCTTGCTCGACACAAACTTGTTGAAGGTCTCCCGAGATTCCGGTATTCTAAAGATCACCTATGCTCCGCTTGTGAACAAGGGAAAAGCACTCGTGCTCACTTTCCTTCAAAGGTGGAACACGCTCTCTCAAAGATGTGCTTCATCTTCACATGGATTTGTGTGGCCCGATGCGCGTGCAAGCGATTAATGGCAAACGCTACATCTTGGTAATTGTTGATGACTACTCACGACGGACTTGGGTCTACTTTCTTCGAAGCAAAGATCAAGCTCCACAGATGATCATCACCTTTATCACGAAAATTCAAGTTCAGCCCGGAACACCATCCGCCAAATCGAACGGCACAAAGGAACTGAATTTGTAAACCAAACTCTTCGAGAATTTTATGAGAAAGTGGGAATTGAGCATCAGACATCTATTGCACGTACACCTGAACAAAACGGAGTTGTTGAAAGACGAAACCGTACGTTAGTGGAAGCTGCAAGAACAATGTTAATCAATGCTAAACTTCCAGATTACTTATGGGCAGAAACTGTATCAACTGCATGCTACACTCAAAACCGATCAATGATTACAAAACGCCACAACAAAACTCCTTTTGAGCTTATCCACAATAGAAAACCGAATCTCAAACACTTTCATGTATTTGGATCCCTTTGCTACCCAAATAATGATTGTGATGACTTTGGAAAGCTCAAAGCCAAAGATGATATTGGAGTCTTTATTGGATACTGTGAGAATTCTAAAGGTTACCGGATCTGGAATCGTCATACAAAGCAGGTAATGGAAACGATTCATGCTAATTTTGATGAGCTTACGTAAATGGCCGAGCATAAGTTGGAACCCGGTCACAACCGCTTAAACTTCCCTCAAACCCCATCATCACCGAACCAAGCCCCCAACTTGCTCGTCAACAAATGGAAAAGCTATTTGCTCCTACTGCTCAGTGACGATATTGATGAACGTGCTCGGGTGTATCCGATGTTTCCGCTGCTCAACCCGATCATATTCCTATACGTGACACACTGCTACAACAACTACTGTTGCAGATGCACCTACACCAGTTGACTCCACCACAACAGTTGAACAAACGCTTCCAACGGCTGAACCACTGATGATGTTATAAACAATGAAGTACCCCCACCTGCAGATTTTGATCCAAATGCGTTCTTTAACCTGTTTGCTAATGAAACTGCTGCACCTGATGTTGCGAAATCATCTACAAGCCATTTGAATCCTCAAAATCTGCACAATGTATACCAACATCAACCCTCAACACATCGTTGGACAAAATACCATCCTCTTGAGAATATTATTGGTAACCCGAATCAACCAGAATAAAAGACAACGCTCTTCACACAGATGGTGAACATTGCATTTATGCACTCACTGTCTGCCAATCTGAGCCTAAAACATTAAAGATGCAATGACAAAGGACAACCTGGATTGAATCCATGCAAGAAGAACTCAACCAATTCAAACGTCTTGAAGTATGGGAACTAGTTGAAAAACCAACAGGTCTACGCCATTGGTCTCAAAATGGATTTGGAAGAATAAATTGGATGCCGGGAACGTAATCAAAAACAAGTCACGTCTGGTGGCTAAGGGTTATAGACAGGAAGAGGGTATTGACTTTCAAGAATCATTTGCTCCGGTTGCTCGTCTTGAGGCTGTTATGATCTTTCTCGCGTTCGCCGCTCATATGAATATAACGGTCTTTCAGATGGACGTCAAAACCGCTTTTCTGAATGGGCAACTGAAAAAGCAGTTTATGTCACCAAAGTAAGGGTTCGTTGATCCCGTGTTCCCGAACCATGTCTACAAACTGAACAAAGCTCTGTATGGACTCAAACAAGCTCCTCGGGCGTGGTACGATAAGTTATCATCTTTCCTCATTGCCAATAATTTCACCAAAGGTTCGGTTGACCCAACTCTTTTCATACAATATCACGGGGCACACATCTTAATTGTTCAAATTTACGTGGATGACATCATTTTTGGGTCAACACATAAAAAGTACACAATCGCTTTTGCAAAACTAATGAAGAAACATTTTGAAATGTCCATGATGGGTGAACTTACGTTCTTTCTAGAACTGCAAGTTCATCAATCAACCCATGGTATTTTCTTGAGTCAGTCCAAATATGCCCTTGAACTGTTGAACAAATTTGGAATGCAAAACTGTGACACCTATGCCACACCAATGGCTCATACCAAGAAGCTTGACGCTGATTTACATGGGAAATTGGTGGACCCTACCAAATCCCGAAGTATCATTGGGTCTCTCATGTATCTAACACCAGCAGGCTGACATTGTTTTTGCCGTATATCTCTGCTCCCGTTATCAGTCGAGACCAATTGAAACCCACCTATCTGAGGCTAAAAGAATCCTCCGATACATCAAGGGAACCATTAATTTGGGGATCTTGTATCCGAAGGATTATGGTTTTGAACTAATAGCTTTTTCGTGATCTGATCCACGCTAGGATGCTTAGACTCACGGAAAAGTACTCCAGGAGCATTACAATTTCTTGGTGATAAACTGGTGTCATGGCAATCGAAGAAGCAGGATTGTACATTGCTGTCCTCAACAGAAGCAAAATATGTAGCCATGTCGGCGTGTTGTGCTCAAGTCATTTGGATGAGAACACAACTCAAAGACTATGGTTACGTATTTGACAGAATCCCGATGTACTGCGACAATCGGAGTGCTATTGCGATCTCATGCAACTCAGTTCAACATTCGCAATCAAAGCACATCGATATTCGATATCATTTCATCAAGGACCACGTGGAACAGGGTACAATTGAATTATACTTTGTGGGTACTGAATGCCAATTGGCAGATCTTCTCACCAAAGCCTTAGCTCCTGCTAGGTTTAATGAGTTGGTCCACCGGATTGGTATGCGGTGTCTGACTCAAGAGGAACTGGATGAACTCTTAAAACATTCTTAAAACCAGTCAAACACCAAAACCTCTTTTGTAAATATTTTTTCAAAAACAAAATACAAAAATACAAAATTCATAAAATCCAAAAATATTCTTCTATCAAAAAAATTTTCAAACATCGCAAGTACAAATCTTCCGTCAACACTGTGTTCTTTCAAACTTTTCACAATTTTCACGAACAAGTGTTGAGGGGGAGAAAGTAAATATTTTTCGGTTTCATAAAACCTTGTACTTGCATGTTTCCAAAAATATGATTGTTTCTTCTAAAATGGTGGATTCGTTTCTTGTCAAATACTCTCATCGGACTCAAATGTTTACAAAATTCACTATTTCAAAAGTCGAGGGGGAGTATCGTTAAGTGTCTTGCTTACAAGTGTCTTGTCTAACCTAAACGGAAGTTAAAGGATCTTGGTTGGAACCACTTCATGTGCATTTACTCCTAAACCACTAAGATCAAACGGCCCAAATCAAATCTTCTAAATCCGTTCAAGCTGTTCATAATCTGTAAGTTCTAAATTGTTTTGATCAAGATTCTAAACAAGGATTTCAAAAATCTTTCAAATCCAACGGTTAAAACTCTTTAAACTGATTTTGGAAAATTGTTCACTCGAACGAATTGGGTGTTTATGCATAAAAGTGTTTGGATTGAAATGAGTTGTGTTAAAACTTTTCTTAGTGTCTATTAAACTTGTTTCAATCGTCCAAAACCATCCTGAATCTTAAATTTCATTAATTTGAATTCTAGGGTTCTTGCGCTCATCTAGGGCTTTTCTATTCTGTGAAATGTTATTAGGTAGTCAAGAAAGTGTTAGAATAAGTTTATATGCATGTTTTTGAACCTTTAAATTTTCCCAGAAACATCTAAACTGTATGAATTTAAGTTTTAGGTTTTTAGGGTTCATCTCCCATGAATCTTCTGATTCTGTGGTGGAAATGTGTTAAATCTTGTTCCATTGCACTCATATGACATCTAGGACACTCCAGAAACATTCTTGTTTGATTTGTGTGGCTATATCTCTTACGCATAGATTAAGGATTTAGGGTTTAAGAAATTTTACGCCTAAGTCTTTGTGTGTGTATCTGATATGTTCTTTTGCTTGTTTTGTGATCTATAAGATGTTTGGAATAAAAGCGTAATCAAGTTTTTATGTTTATATTTAACACGTTACGCATAAGAGGTCTACAGTGGATTTCGCGTATATTGGAAAGATATTCGTAAAAAAGGCTTGTTACGCATAAGCTTTACTCTTATGAGTAAACTCTTCGTATAACATCTAGCTTATTACTACGCATAAGCCTAAAGCCCTTGAACTCGTCTTACGCGTAAGAAACTCTAACGCATAAGCTTGGTCTTACGCTTTAGCTTACTCTTACGCATAAGCTCCTTTCTTACGCATAAGGATCCTTGTTACACATAAATCACTGTTCACTACATTTTGGCCTATTACGCATATGTTACTTGTTAAATGTTACTCATAAGTCACTAATGTCTAATGTTACGCTTATGCTTACAAAAGTTAACATGTTGTGTGTAAAGTGAAGATTTGGACTTTGAAATTTCAAAATTAACACGTTCACGTAACTTATCACATCAACTTCAAACAATTGGACAAATGTAACTTAGGACTTGTAACTAACTGAAACATGTTACCATAAAACAAGGAATTAGATAATAAATCAGACTAAAACAAACACATTGTGTTTCCATATGTTTGTCTTTTGTCTAATGTCTTTCAGATCACAAAATGGCTGCAAATCAAGCAAACATCAATGCCCCAGCTGAGTTCTCGATGGCAAACACATTCCTAGCTGGATACGACAAAACAATTGGCAAGAACAATCTCCGGGTCGTCTTCAACAACTTCATATGCTCTGAATCATCTTGCAGAATTGCTGTGGACATCCTTCTGCAACATCCATTCAAATTCATGCTCACAAAGTCATCCTGATGATGAGTATGATTCAATGGATGAGGAAATACAATTTCGTAAGACATTAAAGCAGAAAAGGATGGAATACCATGCTTCAACCTTTCCGGTTAATCAACCCGGTAGGGCAGGAGGGTCAAGCAGTAGTCCTCCACTTATGGAAGATGCATTGCAAATAACTCTTACCCCATCCGATCCGGTTAATCAACCCGGTAAGGATCAGGGTGTCACTGTCTCTACAACTGTTGAAATGAAGCAACCACAACAACAAATAAAACAACCGCAAGAAGAAAAGCATGGTGAAGATGTGGAAATATCTGACGAAGGAGATTACGATCATGATAAGGATGTAAGAGTCACCGATGATGATAATTTGGTGGCTGAAGTGGAAATGATGCGAAAAGAGGCTGAAGAATCTGCTAGAGCAAGAGAAAAGTTAAAGAAGGAATCAGACAACTACATAGTTGACAATCCAACACACATACCTCAACGGTCTTCGAACCACCTTTTGACACTTCCACCAAACCCAAATCATCATCTCAATCATCACCTCCATAAACAAAAGAAACAACTAAGTCAACAACAAAATTTTTTAAAAAGGCAACTCCATCCAATGATTCGACAAATTGTTAAGCAGGTTTTCACCACTACACAACAAGCTACACAGCCACCACCATCTGATCAACCAAGGGTTTCAGAAACCACACCACCAATGGAGAAAGCCGGTAATCACTTTACATACACTGGTGGTGAGGATCATGACATGCTGAGCCCCAACCGAACCTCAACCGAAAGTCAGATCAAGTACATTATTGCACTCCTTGTTTTCATACGCATCTAATCTAAGAGCGTGTTGAAGATCTCCACCTCGGGGTCGAATCTTACCATAACAACTCAAAATATCACTGCATCACTTTTACACTTCAACGAAATCAATCAAGAACCTCAGTACAAAATCGTTCATAAACCAAAGTTTGGGTTTGTCTACCTAAGTGAAAATCATCATACTTGCTTCATGGCTTTCGATGAAATTCACAAGTTCTATGACGCCACCCTGGAGATGGTTCGAGATGGATTGGCATATCGATTGAAGGACATTGAGTTGGGTATAATTCAGACGAAGAGTTGGAATTCAAAGGATCACAAGGATTTTCTTTGGTCTATCTCTAGAATTGATGAAAGGTTGATTCATCGGATCAGATGCAACGATTGGAGAGCTATATGGGAGGAAGACCATGCTTTCTGATTCTGACATCCCAACGTCCTCAGAAAGTAGCTGGTCATTGATGAGTGCTTATTCACTCATCGTTTTCACCCACATAAGACAACAAAAATGACCAAAAACACCCAAATATGATCAAAATATGTTAAAAATATCCTCGGAGTGTGTTTTGTGTCTTGCAGGTACAAAAGGATTGAAAACAGAGTGAAAACGAGCAAAATCAAGCCGAAATCGGAAAAGTGCTGAATCAGACGGAGCCGAGGAGTGATTTTCTACATTTTCAGAGCTCGGGACATGTTTTTGAAGTGAGAGAGGGAGAACAAACCCTAAAAGCCTAACCCGAACCCAAAATACCCATTTTACCCTTTCCCGACACCCAAAATGACCAAAATCCCCTTTTAAACCCAAAAATCCAAATAATTCCCGATTTTACCCAAAACCCGATTTTTATAAAAAATCAAATTTTCTTTTAAAACCAATTTAAAAAAAAAAAAAAAAATTACAAAACGGAAATACACTTTTTTCTTCTTTTACTTTGATTTTAAACTTTTTACAAAATAAATTTAATCCTTTTATCACTCTTCTTTATCCCAAGACAAAACCTGGAAACACAACCCTTTTTGCCCGCCAAACTTTCACCATCCTCCCCTGTCCCTTTCCTTCCCAAAAACCCAGGAAAGCTTCACATGTTCGCCTATGGTTTCCCTCCTCCTCTTCACATGTTTCCCCTCCATGTTGGCAATCCACACCTTTACATATGCCATCAATGGCTAGGAATGATAAGATGTGGCTCCATGACATCATCCAATGGCTGTGAGAAGCTCAAGAAAGCACAATAGCTCGTTTTTTATGGTTTGCACTCACAAAGAAAACACAAACAGAAGATTATAGAGAAGAGAGAAGTTTCATATATTTTTAGTATAAATAGGTCTTTGTAAAAATTGTAGAGTTTTGTCTAGAAATTCCCATTCTAGTACCAATTTTACTTTTATTGTCATTTAAATTTCTTGTAATTTTAATTTTCAAATGCAATTTTATTTTACTTGTTAATTCCATTTTCTTTAGTTAATGCAGTTTTTAATTGGTTTATGTTCTGAAAATCTGTTTTGCTTGAAGTTTAGTTAAAATGTTTGTTGCAAGTTGTTTTAAGCTCACATGAGCTTTTGCTAATGTTCACAAAATAGTTTTTAAAATGTCTTCACCTCAAATCAGTTTTCAACTTCCTTTTTCTGCCCTTTAAGGGGTGTTTGGATTAGCCTTTGAATGTGTTTATATCTCAGTTTCACCCAAGTTCAGTGGCCTAAACTAGTTTTATAGTTCATGTGCAAGGTTTGGTTAAGTTGTACAAAAGTTAGAACCATGTTTCAAAAGATTTTCAAGTGTTTTTTTTTCTAACAGTTGCAGCAGTCCCCACTGTCCAATTTATGCTTAATTATAGGTAAGATAGACTTAGGATTAGGATCAACTTTTGGTTTTGCAATTAGTTAATGGTTTGAGTTCCATGTAGCTTAGCTTATTTCAGATTTTTAAGGGCATTTAGTTGCTTATTTTTGCTTTAGAATAAACCCCCATCTGCCTTTTTTTTTTACTGTCACAGCAGCAAGTAGTATTAGACATAGGTTCTTTTTAGTTTACTTCCCTTGTCTTGGCTTATTTAGGTTCATCTTGTACTTTTTATGCATATTAGATTAGGTTAGCTTATAATTAGCTTATTTGTTGCTTTTGTAGCTTTAGGTTTCATTTACCTTTTGCTTTTGCCAAAACTGCTCATGTTTCTTTTATTTAAGTTCACTCTTTTTTATCTTCAGCTTACTTATGATTTATTAGTAGTAATACTTTAGTTTAGTTCTTATTTGAAGCTTATTTAAAGTCTTGTCTTAGCTTTTTGTAGCTTAGTGTCCTTTAGCAGCCATTAAAACCAAACAGCCCATTCATGTTTTTTTTTCCTTTCATGTCTGTTGTAAATAAGCTATTCAACAGCTTGTTTGCAAGCTTTTCATAAGTTGTGTTTTGAGAAAAAAATGCTTATTTAAACATCCTCTTCAAGTCTCAAAAGAAAATCCAAAAAAATAAAATAAGTAGCAAAAAGGGATGGAGGTGGGACTTGAACCCAAGACCTCCTGCATCAAACAGCCACGCACCACAAACCCAATCAATTACCATCTGTGCTAGTACTAGTCTCGTGTTATGTTTTAATTTATTAGTTAGTTAATGACATAAAGCCAGTTTAAGCTAGCAGCCATTTTAGTGCTTATTAGTTTTCTTTTCTTTTTTTTTCTGCTTATTAGCCCTCCCCAAAGTCCTTTTTAGATGTCTTAGACTAGTATTCATTAGGTTAATTGCGTTTTTATAATTAGCTTTAAGTTTCCCGTAATTTCCCTTAGTATTTTAGATTAATTTTATGACCCCCGTAGATTTCCTTAATGTAGTTTTATTGCTTTCCTTTAAATCCCCGTCATTTAGTTTAAAATTTCAAAATTTAAAATTCTTTGTATTCAAGCATCCTATCCCAAACCAAAACGACACCTTCAATTCACACCTCGTTGGGAAACGACCCGGGTAATCACTTGCCCGGTATCACTTATCGAGTATTTGCGGGTTTTGCGTGTCGACCTTTTTCCTAAAACGGTTGATTTGTAATTCTCGCGCTTATTTTGTATTTGGTATTTTCTTATATTATAATTGACTATTTGACCCCTCAAAAGGCCAGTATCAGTCATGCGTAATCATTGGGTACACTATTAACTTTATTGATTGTGATTTTGTCTGTTTGAGTTATTCATAATGGTTTGTGCACACATAACAGTGTACAACCCGTACTTGTAATGAAAGGACCTTGTGGTACGCTTCAGTGCCACAATCCTTATAAAAGGAGCGAAAGCTTCTTACTTTTGAGTAAAACTTATCAAATCTTTTATTTTTCAAAGGTTTTGCTCAAAAGAACAAGTATTTCCCCTTATGACTTTCAAAATCTCAAAAGTTAATATCACTTGTTGAGGGGGAGTATTTGATTAAAAACTTTTTTCACAAATTGTTCTTCGTGATAATCTTCCCGCAAAACTCGAAATGGACATATTCGATATCAAAATTTCGTCAAAAATAACATTTATATGCCATTTTTGAGGGGGGAAGAAAATTATGTGATAAGAAATAGGTTGTGAAATTGCAAATGAATCTTTGTGCTATAGACTTAACCAATGAATTGACGAAACCCTAAATGTTAGTAACTCGAAAAGACTTGTCCGGGACGGGTAATAATTTCAAGCTAGTTCGCTAGTGATGTAAACGTGTCTCGCAAAGGCCTTGTCCGAGTAGAATGTACCATTCGAGAAACTCTTGGTAGACATGAACTTTGACGGGTTTGACAACCTTTCGAGGCTTGTCCACACCTTCAAGATAGTTATTAGAGCTAGTTGTCACCTAAAAGCTGACAATGTAACTCTTTAACTATGCAACGTAACCGTGTCTCGCGGGGGATTGTCTATCTTGAGTTGATCAATTCAAAAAGTGCGCGCTCTTCTCTCACCATGCAAATTTCATCAAAACATGTAAGCATGTGTGGAGGGGGAGTATCTCTGCAAAATCTTAAACTCTCACAGTGGTTCAAAATGGTTTTACTTATAACCACTTTGAGAGATTTTCGTGAAAATGGTTTTATGGCAATGGAGTTATAAGGTGATTAAGGTTAGGAATAACTGTCCTATGATCCACCAGAGCCGGAGGGATCTACCGAAGGACATTACCAATAGTTAGAATTAGAAGTCCTAAGGTATGATTATAAAAAGGAGAAAATGAGAATCGAAGAAAGAAGGAGTTGAAGAATTAAAAAGAAAAGCAAAGAAAATGGTGAAAAGAAATAGCCCTCCAAATTATTCAACTTAGGGCGCATACGGGTTCAATTCATATGCTACTGGTTGTCACTAGATGACACCGGTATTGAAGATTAAAAGTCGTCATGGACCCAGTGATGCATGCACTAAACCTTCTTAGCCACTCAAGTTTCTCCCAAAAGAAGCTTGTTTCATTCTCACAGGGAACCCTACGTAAACTATCGGCCTTCTCTTAGAGATCGCAGGTATTGAAGAAGGAGACCCTCTCCCTAGTCTCCGCTTAGGAAAACCAAAGCGCACTATTGAGTCTAGAGCCACGAGATTCATCAAAAGATCTCTTAGGTACACTTAACATTTTATCGCTTGTCGTTCAACAATAAGAACGCAAGTGATTCTTTATCGTGTCCTTCATAGATCTTAGCAATCTGTCGAGAACATTTATGAGAGGTTCACAATTGTGATACTCAGTGATTGAATGGAAACTCCTGCCAGGGTCAACATCAAACAGCCTTGAAAATGCTAAGTTTGAGAGGTTGTGCAAATGAAAATGCTAAGCGTGGAGTAGTTGGTTCTCTTTTGAGCTTATATAAGTAATCTATGGCTTTTTCTCCCAGAAGATCACTAATTGGACCTAAATACGTGCTCGTTGTCAAACTTTTGAACATTCAAATCGTCTTGTTACAACAAAAAGTTTTTAAGCAAAATTGATATAGAGTCCAAGTTCAACTTTTTTTTATTTAAATTTTTGAAAAAGCATACTTTCTTAAAATCAGAATAATATTGCAAAGTGAAAGTATCGTAAAAGTGCTTGAATGATGCAAAAGTAAATTGCAAAAAAAAAAAAAGTGAAAAAAGTGAGAAAAATCAAAAAAATTGAAAAAATGAAAAATGAAAAAAAATGAGTCCTTGAATAAAAGTACTATGTTGCTTATCAATAAATGTGCGAAACTTGCTTTTTCTTAAATTTAAATCGGAAGTTGAACTAGGATTCGTCAAGGTTGTCTAAAAGCTTGACGGTGATTTAGAAATTCTTGAAGTCAAAGACCCCGAAAGCTCCGATACTATTCTCGAGGGTGAAAACCTAGCCTCCTTAAATGGACAAGCTGAGAAGAAAGTCGCTACATGGAGTGATCTCACCTTTGAATCTCGAACTTCTAAATTATCGTCGGTTGTTGTCCAGTTAGGTTTAGTTTTAACATAACGGTAGCCTCGTAAATCTTTGGAATCGAATTCCCGCTAATTCCGGTACTATTCTCCGTGAGGTGTCAAAAGCCCGGTCACCTAAAGCCAACTGGTTTGGGATGTGCCGAGAAGAAAGCCGCTACATGGAAGAGGCCCTTTCGATCCTTAGACTTTCGTAGTTTCCGGGGAGTTAAAATTTTAGTTAAGTGGATAGCAACCATAACAAGGTCGGTTTCAATGGTCAAACTTTTGAAAATAAGCACACGAACTTAAATTGTATAAACTGTGGGAGTAAAAAGTTAAGTCTCGACTTACATAGATTATTTGTATAAGTAGTGTTAGCATTTTGCCAAAACGTTTGCACAACAAGTTTAGACTTAGTTTGAGAGTATAAAAAAGAGGATGACGATTCAAATTCCCTGGAGACACCCATTTTGTGTGAATCCCGTTCCATGATACCGCTTATTTTTTGATAATCAAGCATGTTGTTTACTTTTCAGTCTAGTTTAAAATTTATCGCATCAAATAAAAAGTCGAAATGGGGTATTCTTGGTAATCTTGATTCTTTCATTACTTCAGATGATTGATTGCTAGGGACTAGCAATTGCCTAGTGTGGGGGGATTTAATGAGTGCTTATTCACTCATCGTTTTTACCCACATAAGACAACAAAAATGACCAAAAACACCCAAATATGATCAAAATATGTTAAAAATATCCTCGGAGTGTGTTTTGTGTCTTGCAGGTACAAAAGGATTGAAAACAGAGTGAAAACGAGCAAAATTAAGCCGAAATCAGAAAAGTGCTGAATCAGACGGAGCCGAGGAGTGATTTTCTACATTTTCAGAGCTCGGGACATGTTTTTGAAGTGAGAGTGGGAGAACAAACCCTAAAAGCCTAACCCGAACCCAAAATACCCATTTTACCCTTTCCCGACACCCAAAATGACCAAAATCCCCTTTTAAACCCAAAAATCCAAATAATTCCCGATTTTACCCAAAACCCGATTTTTATAAAAAATCAAATTTTCTTTTAAAACCAATTTAAAAAAAAAAAAAAAAATTACAAAACGGAAATACACTTTTTTCTTCTTTTACTTTGATTTTAAACTTTTTACAAAATAAATTTAATCCTTTTATCACTCTTCTTTATCCCAAGACAAAACCTGGAAACACAACCCTTTTTGCCCGCCAAACTTTCACCATCCTCCCCTATCCCTTTCCTTCCCAAAAACCCAGGCAAGCTTCACATGTTCACCTATGGTTTCCCTCCTCCTCTTCACATGTTTCCCCTCCATGTTGGCAATCCACACCTTTACATATGCCATCAATGGCTAGGAATGATAAGATGTGGCGCCAAGACATCATCCAATGGCTGTGAGAAGCTCAAGAAAGCACAATAGCTCGTTTTTTATGGTTTGCACTCACAAAGAAAACACAAACAGAAGATTATAGAGAAGAGAGAAGTTTCATATATTTTTAGTATAAATAGGTCTTTGTAAAAATTGTAGAGTTTTGTCTAGAAATTCCCATTCTAGTACCAATTTTACTTTTATTGTCATTTAAATTTCTTGTAATTTTAATTTTCAAATGCAATTTTATTTTACTTGTTAATTCCATTTTCTTTAGTTAATGCAGTTTTTAATTGGTTTATGTTCTGAAAATCTATTTTGCTTGAAGTTTAGTTAAAATGTTTGTTGCAAGTTGTTTTAAGCTCACATGAGCTTTTGCTAATGTTCACAAAATAGTTTTTAAAATGTCTTCACCTCAAATCAGTTTTCAACTTCCTTTTTCTGCCCTTTAAGGGGTGTTTGGATTAGCCTTTGAATGTGTTTATATCTCAGTTTCACCCAAGTTCAGTGGCCTAAACTAGTTTTATAGTTCATGTGCAAGGTTTGGTTAAGTTGTACAAAAGTTAGAACCATGTTTCAAAAGATTTTCAAGTGTTTTCTTTTTCTAACAGTTGCAGCAGTTCCCACTGTCCAATTTATGCTTAATTATAGGTAAGATAGACTTAGGATTAGGATCAACTTTTGGTTTTGAAATTAGTTAATGGTTTGAGTTCCATGTAGCTTAGCTTATTTCAGATTTTTAAGGGCATTTAGTTGCTTATTTTTGCTTTAGAATAAACCCCCATCTGCCTTTTTTTTACTGTCACAGCAGCAAGTAGTATTAGACATAGGTTCTTTTTAGTTTACTTTCCCTTGTCTTGGCTTATTTAGGTTCATCTTGTACTTTTTATGCATATTAGATTAGGTTAGCTTATAATTAGCTTATTTGTTGCTTTTGTAGCTTTAGGTTTCATTTACCTTTTGCTTTTGCCAAAACTGCTCATGTTTCTTTTATTTAAGTTCACTCTTTTTTATCTTCAGCTTACTTATGATTTATTAGTAGTAATACTTTAGTTTAGTTCTTATTTGAAGCTTATTTAAAGTCTTGTCTTAGCTTTTTGTAGCTTAGTGTCCTTTAGCAGCCATTAAAACCAAACAGCCCATTCATGTTTTTTTTTTCTTCTTCCTTTCATGTCTGTTGTAAATAAGCTATTCAACAGCTTGTTTGCAAGCTTTTCATAAGTTGTGTTTTGAGAAAAAAAATGCTTATTTAAACATCCTCTTCAAGTCTCAAAAGAAAATCCAAAAAAATAAAATAAGTAGCAAAAAGGGATGGAGGTGGGACTTGAACCCAAGACCTCCTGCATCAAACAGCCACGCACCACAAACCCAATCAATTACCATATGTGCTAGTACTAGTCTCGTGTTATGTTTTAATTTATTAGTTAGTTAATGACATAAAGCCAGTTTAAGCTAGCAGCCATTTTAGTGCTTATTAGTTTTCTTTTCTTTTTTTTCTGCTTATTAGCCCTCCCCAAACTCCTTTTTAGATGTCTTAGACTAGTATTCATTAGGTTAATTGCATTTTTATAATTAGCTTTAAGTTTCCCGTAATTTCCCTTAGTATTTTAGATTAATTTTATGACCCCCGTAGATTTCGTTAATGTAGTTTTATTGCTTTCCTTTAAATCCCCGTCATTTAGTTTAAAATTTCAAAATTTAAAATTCTTTGTATTCAAGCATCCTATCCCAAACCAAAACGACACCTTCAATTCACACCTCGTTGGGAAACGACCCGGGTAATCACTTGCCCGGTATCACTTATCGAGTATTTGCGGGTTTTGCGTGTCGACCTTTTTCCTAAAACGGTTGATTTGTAATTCTCGCGCTTATTTTGTATTTGGTATTTTCTTATAATATAATTGACTATTTGACCCCTCAAAAGGCCAGTATCAATTTGGCGCCGCTGCCGGGGAGGTTGTGTTGCGACAATATCGTTACGGTTTGACGATTAGTGACTTGAAGATCCTTCCTCGTGAAGTTATTTGCTTTCTTTTGTATATATATAAAAGCTAAAAAACCCAAAAATATTTTCTTTTTCAAAATTTATTTTCGTTTTATGTTTTCTATTTATAAAAAACCTCAAAAATATTCTTCTCTTTCCTCTTATCCGTTTAATTCTATTTCTCTTACCCTCTTTTACCGTTTAATTCTATTCTTCGTTATCCTCTCGATCGCATAATTCTATTTCTTTCACCCTCTATCCGTTCAATTCTTTGTGATGTCTACTTCTTACCAATTTGGTTGTCAATGGTGTCGAGGACCTCAAAATGGTGGAAATTGCCCCGGTTGTAGCATTGTGAATTCGGGAAACGGGTTTGTCTATGACCAAAATCCCTACGATGAAACAACCAATTTCTTTAACCAACCCCCGTACCATGAGATGGAGACATATTCTTGCGAATATTGTGGAGGTCAGCACCAAGGTTTTGAGTGTCAAGCAGGGAACCCGCTTATCTATGAGCAAGGTCCTTGTAACAATCAAGACTTTGGTTTTGACCAAAATCCATATAATTCACAAATTCAACAATCGTACGGTTGTGAGTACTGTGGAGGTCCGCACTATAACGCCGATTGTCAAATGAGGAATCCGCTTGTCTATGAGCATAATCCTTGTAACAATTATGATTATTCTTACCATGACCAACCTCCACAGCACCAAATGATTCAAACACAACCTCCGCAAATTCCTCAAGAACTTCTCCTAGGTCTTCTAGATGTATTGAAAGATTTAAAAGAATTGGTTAAAGAAGAGTCTCGTCAGAAAACGTATGGAGAACTTCTAGCTGAAGAACAAGCAGCTAGAGTAAGTTCCCAATATTGGAAACCTCTCGTGTACGATTATGATGATGATGATGAAGAAACCATTCCAATTGGGGAGTTCTATAATTCATCTGCTGCTATCACACCCGTTCTCGAAGCGCCGGATAATAGAAGCATGGAAGAATTATTAGCTGAGGAGCAGATGCGTCATATACAAGCTTTATATGCTAAAGATAAGGTTAACGCCGATTATGATTATGACAAGGAGAGTGATATTCCATTGAACGATGTTATCTCTCAACTCCCCCAGTCTATTGCTATCACACCTATCTTACCTACTATTGCTTCCAAGGACTCTCTCACCATGGGGGATGAGCATCTTAGCACTATTCCGGAAACGAAATCGTCTAGTGTTGAGAACTTCGTCCCAATCCCAAGTGAGCTCGAGGATATATCCGATAGTGATTGTGATTTGCCTTTTTGTGATTCTCTCGACATTTCTGAGGTTACTTCCGGGATTTTCTCAAATCCTCTTTTTGAATTTAATAATGACTACACTTTTGGGAAAGTAAATCCTCTTTTCGATGAAATGTTTGAGTCCGATATAGAGACCATCACGGAAGTGGTGGAAATTGCTAGCTCTCAGAGCATACCACTTGTCCCACCTCTGTATTCTGACTCATCTCTTCCATCATGTGATGACGATTCTATCCTCATTGATGAGGTGTCTTTCGAGTATCCCGTTGAGCCATCTAGCGAAGACAAAATTTTTAATCCAGGGATACTCGTTGGAAGAAAAATGCACATGGATGAAAATTTTAATTAGATGTTTGAGCTTGAAACGCATATCATCCGAACCTTTTTCCTTTCATCACATATGGTGTGACTTCTCCTATCCTTCACTCCTTCGGGAATGAGGATACAATCTTTAATCCCGGAATTCTTATGATTGATGAATTCCACATTTCTCCCCATGGACAAATGAATTCGGGTCGAGTCAAGCTAGCGACTTCTAAACAAAAACAGAGCATTTCATGGGTATCCACCCATGTTTCTGACTTCTTTCTATTTTCTAACACTAAGTGTGGGGGAATTCCCCACTGTTGTTTGCTTGTTGTGTGTTTGCTCTCTGTTTTCAGGATTCCCGTGATCGTGATGATTGATGCGCCTGTTTTCAATCCAGCCGCCCAATATCCTATCTTTTTACTAACGTTTATCTGGGGATATGTTTTCAAAAAAAAATTTTGTGTTAAAATAACAGATTTCGTCCACACACTTGGTTAATGGTATTACCTTTTTCCGTTCGATAGTATCGGCTTCGGCCGGGACTTTGAATATTGAGGGCAATATTCAATTCTAAGTGTGGGGGGGAATTCTGTCGAATTTTGTCACATTTGTACCCTTTAGTCCCTAGTACCCCCGTTTTGACCCAAATTTAAAAAAAAATTTTTGCATGAAAATAAAGTGTTAATGCTTCGGTATTAATGGTAGTTTAGTCTTGATTAGGTTAGAACAAAGGGAATCCCGACTCTGCTAGAGTGTTGATCTAGCTACTCTCTTAACAATTAGGCTAAGTTTTTACGAGTTGTGCAAATGAAAATGCTAAGCGTGGAGTAGTTGGTTCTCTTTAGAGCTTATATAAGTAATCTATGGCTTTTTCTCCCAGAAGATCACTAATTGGACCTAAATACGTGCTCGTTGTCAAACTTTTGAACATTCAAATCGTCTTATTACAATAAAAAGTTTTTAAGCAAAATTGATATAGAGTCCAAGTTCAACTTTTTTTTATTTAAATTTTTGAAAAAGCATACTTTCTTAAAATCAGAATAATATTGCAAAGTGAAAGTATCGTAAAAGTGCTTGAATGATGCAAAAGTAAATTGCAAAAAAAAAAAATAAAAAAAAAAATAAAAAATAAAAAAAGGTGAAAAAAGTGAGAAAAATCAAAAAAATGAAAAAATGAAAAATGAAAAAAAATGAGTCCTTGAATAAAAGTACTATGTTGCTTATCAATAAATGTGCGAAACTTGCTTTTTCTTAAATTTAAATCGGAAGTTGAACTAGGATTCGTCAAGGTTGTCTAAAAGCTTGACGGTGATTTAGAAATTCTTGAAGTCAAAGACCCCGAAAGCTCCGATACTATTCTCGAGGGTGAAAACCTAGCCTCCTTAAATGGACAAGCTGAGAAGAAAGTCGCTACATGGAGTGATCTCACCTTTGAATCTCGAACTTCTAAATTATCGTCGGTTGTTGTCCATTTAGGTTTAGTCTTAACATAATGGTAGCCTCGTAAATCTTTGGAATCGAATTCCCGCTAATTCCGGTACTATTCTCCGTGAGGTGTCAAAAGACCGGTCACCTAAAGCCAACTGGTTTGGGATGTGCCGAGAAGAAAGCCGCTACATGGAAGAGGCCCTTTCGATCCTTAGACTTTCGTAGTTTCCGGGGAGTTAAAATTTTAGTTAAGTGGATAGCAACCATAACAAGGTCGGTTTCAATGGTCAAACTTTTGAAAATAAGCACACGAACTTAAATTGTATAAACTGTGGGAGTAAAAAGTTAAGTCTCGACTTACATAGATTATTTGTATAAGTAGTGTTAGCATTTTGCCAAAACGTTTGCACAACAAGTTTAGACTTAGTTTGAGAGTATAAAAAAGAGGATGACGATTCAAATTCCCTGGAGACACCCATTTTGTGTGAATCCCGTTCCATGATACCGCTTATTTTTTGATAATCAAGCATGTTGTTTACTTTTCAGTCTAGTTTAAAATTTATCGCATCAAATAAAAAGTCGAAATGGGGTATTCTTGGTAATCTTGATTCTTTCATTACTTCAGATGATTGATTGCTAGGGACTAGCAATTGCCTAGTGTGGGGGGATTTGATGAGTGCTTATTCACTCATCGTTTTCACCCACATAAGACAACAAAAATGACCAAAAACACCCAAATATGATCAAAATATGTTAAAAATATCCTCGGAGTGTGTTTTGTGTCTTGCAGGTACAAAAGGATTGAAAACAGAGCAAAACGAGCAAAATCAGCGAAATCAGAAAAGTGCTGAATCAGACGGAGCCGAGGAGTGATTTTCTACATTTTCAGAGCTCGGGACATGTTTTTGAAGTGAGAGTGGGAGAACAAACCCTAAAAGCCTAACCCGAACCCAAAATACCCATTTTACCCTTTCCCGACACCCAAAATGACCAAAATCCCCTTTTAAACCCAAAAATCCAAATAATTCCCGATTTTACCCAAAACCCGATTTTTATAAAAAATCAAATTTTCTTTTAAAACCAATTTAAAAAAAAAAAAATTACAAAACGGAAATACACTTTTTTCTTCTTTTACTTTGATTTTAAACTTTTTACAAAATAAATTTAATCCTTTTATCACTCTTCTTTATCCCAAGACAAAACCTGGAAACACAACCCTTTTTGCCCGCCAAACTTTCACCATCCTCCCCTATCCCTTTCCTTCCCAAAAACCCAGGAAAGCTTCACATGTTCACCTATGGTTTCCCTCCTCCTCTTCACATGTTTCCCCTCCATGTTGGCAATCCACACCTTTACATATGCCATCAATGGCTAGGAATGATAAGATGTGGCGCCAAGACATCATCCAATGGCTGTGAGAAGCTCAAGAAAGCACAAAAGCTTGTTTTTAATGGTTTGCACTCACAAAGAAAACACAAACGAAGATTAGAGAGAAGAGAAGTTTCATATATTTTTAGTATAAATAGGTCTTTGTAAAAAATTGTAGAGCTTTGTCTAGAAATTCCCATTCTAGTACCAATTTTACTTTTATTGTCATTTAAATTTCTTGTAATTTTAATTTTCAAATGCAATTTTATTTTACTTGTTAATTCCATTTTCTTTAGTTAATGCAGTTTTTAATTGGTTTATGTTCTGAAAATCTGTTTTGCTTGAAGTTTAGTTAAAATGTTTGTTGCAAGTTGTTTTAAGCTCACATGAGCTTTTGCTAATGTTCACAAAATAGTTTTTAAA
Organism: Chrysanthemum makinoi; assembly: GCA_910596185.1. Classification (NCBI taxonomy): domain Eukaryota; kingdom Viridiplantae; phylum Streptophyta; class Magnoliopsida; order Asterales; family Asteraceae; genus Chrysanthemum; species Chrysanthemum makinoi. The sequence continues at coordinate 73,376,851 of OU343218.1, read as the reverse complement.
ATGTCTTCACCTCAAATCAGTTTTCAACTTCCTTTTTCGCCCTTTAAGGGTGTTTGGATTAGCCTTTGAATGTGTTTATATCTCAGTTTCACCCAAGTTCAGTGGCCTAAACTAGTTTTATAGTTCATGTGCAAGGTTTGGTTAAGTTGTACAAAAGTTAGAACCATGTTTCAAAAGATTTTCAAGTGTTTTTTTTTTCTAACAGTTCTTGTGCAGCATCCCACTGTCCAATTTATGCTTAATTATAGGTAAGATAGACTTAGGATTAGGATCAACTTTTGGTTTTGCAATTAGTTAATGGTTTGAGTTCCATGTAGCTTAGCTTATTTCAGATTTTTAAGGGCATTTAGTTGCTTATTTTTGCTTTAGAATAAACCCCCATGCCTTTTTTTCTTTGTCATGCAGCAAGTAGTATTAGACATAGGTTCTTTTTAGTTTACTTCCCCTTGTCTTGGCTTATTTAGGTTCATCTTGTACTTTTTATGCATATTAGATTAGGTTAGCTTATAATTAGCTTATTTGTTGCTTTTGTAGCTTTAGGTTTCATTTACCTTTTGCTTTTGCCAAAACTGCTCATGTTTCTTTTATTTAAGTTCACTCTTTTTTTATCTTCAGCTTACTTATGATTTATTAGTAGTAATACTTTAGTTTAGTTCTTATTTGAAGCTTATTTAAAGTCTTGTCTTAGCTTTTTGTAACTTAGTGTCCTTTAGCGACCATTAAAACCAACAGACCCATTCATGTTTTTTTTCTTCTTCCTTTCATGTCTTTGTAAATAAGCTATTCAAGCGGCTTGTTTGCAAGCTTTTCATAAGTTGTGTTTGAGAAAAAATGCTTATTTAAACATCCTCTTCAAGTCTCAAAAGAAAATCCAAAAAAATAAAATAAGTAGCAAAAAGGGATGGAGGTGGGACTTGAACCCAAGACCTCCGCATCAAACGACGCTCCACAAACATACTCAATTACCATCTGTGCTAGTACTAGTCCCGTGTTAGTTTTTCATTTATTAATTACTTAATGACATAAATCCAGTTTAAGCTAGCAGCCATTTTAGTGCTTATTAGTTTTCTTTTCTTTTTTTTCTGCTTATTAGCCCTCCCCAAAGTCCTTTTTAGATGTCTTAGACTAGTATTCATTAGGTTAATTGCATTTTTATAATTAGCTTTAAGTTTCCCGTAATTTCCCTTAGTATTTTAGATTAATTTTATGACCCCCGTAGATTTCCTTAATGTAGTTTTATTGCTTTCCTTTAAATTCCCGTCATTTAGTTTAAAATTTCAAAATTTAAAATTCTTTGTATTCAAGCATCCTATCCCAAACCAAAACGACACCTTCATTTCACACCTCGTTGGTAACGCGACCGGGTAATCACTTGCCCGTATCACTATCGAGTATTTGCGGGTTTTGCGTTGTCGACCTTTTCCTAAAACGGTTGATTTGTAATTCTCGTGCTTATTTTGTATTTGGTATTTTCTTATATTATAATTGACTATTTGACCCCTCAAAAGGCCAGTATCAGTCATGCGTAATCATTGGGTACACTATTAACTTTATTGATTGTGATTTTGTCTGTTTGAGTTATTCATAATGGTTTGTGCACACATAACAGTGTACAACCCGTACTTGTAATGAAAGGACCTTGTGGTACGCTTCAGTGCCACAATCCTTATAAAAGGAGCGAAAGCTTCTTACTTTTGAGTAAAACTTATCAAATCTTTTATTTTTCAAAGGTTTTGCTCAAAAGAACAAGTATTTCCCCTTATGACTTTCAAAATCTCAAAAGTTAATATCACTTGTTGAGGGGGAGTATTTGATTAAAAACTTTTTTCACAAATTGTTCTTCATGATAATCTTCCCATAAAACTCGAAATGGACATATTCGATATCAAAATTTCGTCAAAAATAACATTTATATGCCATTTTTGAGGGGGGAAGAAAATTATGTGATAAGAAATAGGTTGTGAAATTGCAAATGAATCTTTGTGCTATAGACTTAACCAATGAATTGTGAAACCCTAAATGTTAGTAACTCGAAAAGACTTGTCCGGGACGGGTAATAATTTCAAGCTAGTTAAGCTAGTGATGTAAGCGTGTCTCGCAAAGGCCTTGTCCGAGTAGAATGTACCATTCGAGAAACTCTTGGTAGACATGAACTTTGACGGGTTTGACAACCTTTCGAGGCTTGTCCACACCTTCAAGATAGTTATTAGAGCTAGTTGTCACCTAAAAGCTGACAATGTAACTCTTTAACTATGCAACGTAACCGTGTCTCGCGGGGGATTGTCTATCTTGAGTTGATCAATTCAAAAAGTGCGCGCTCTTCTCTCACGATGCAAATTTCATCAAAACATGTAAGCATGTGTGGAGGGGGAGTATCTCTGCAAAATCTTAAACTCTCACAGTGGTTCAAAATGGTTTTACTTATAACCACTTTGAGAGATTTTCGTGAAAATGGTTTTATGGCAATGGAGTTATAAGGTGATTAAGGTTAGGAATAACTGTCCTATGATCCACCAGAGCCGGAGGGATCTACCGAAGGACATTACCAATAGTTAGAATTAGAAGTCCTAAGGTATGATTATAAAAAGGAGAAAATGAGAATCGAAGAAAGAAGGAGTTGAAGAATTAAAAAGAAAAGCAAAGAAAATGGTGAAAAGAAATAGCCCTCCAAATTATTCAACTTAGGTGAACCATAACCGGGTTCAATTCATATGCTACTCTTGGTTGTCACTAGATGACACCGGTATTGAAGATTAAAAGTCGTCATGGACCCAGTGATGCATGCACTAAACCTTCTTAGCCACTCAAGTTTCTCCCAAAAGAAGCTTGTTTCATTCTCACAGGGAACCCTATGTAAACTATCGGCTTCATAGATCTTAGAGATCGCGGGTATTGAAGAAGGAGACCCTCTCCCTAGTCTCCGCTTAGGAAAACCAAAGCGAACTATTGAGTCTAGAGCCACGAGATTCATCAAAAGATCTCTTAGGTACACTTAACATTTTATCGCTTGTCGTTCAACAATAAGAACGCAAGTGATTCTTTATCGTGTCCTTCATAGATCTTAGCAATCTGTCGAGAACATTTATGAGAGGTTCACAATTGTGATACTCAGTGATTGAATGGAAACTCCCGCCAGGGTCAACATCAAACGACCTTGACAGGTCACTTCTAACTCCCCGATTACGCTTAGTGTGTCTCAAATGGTCTACGGTCGTGAGGTGATGCTTCGGTGTACCTCAGCGACTCATCTGAACTGTAGATGTACTTCGGTACATTGTGTTATCTCACTTGCGGGACTCCAGTTCAGAACGGCCTTTGTAAGAATTAGAGTTGTGTTTTCACACTATGCTGTTAACACTCTCGAAGTTCAAACTTGTAAGTGCCCGAATCCGCTTATTACTAACCTTTCTTATGTTTTCTTCTTATGGAAGCTCTGGAGAGGACTGATCGTGCAGATTCTTCTCATGCTCATACCAACAACATCACTAATGGAAGTTCTCTTTAAAGGCAACACAAAAGTCAGAATGATTCTTTGTCAAGTAAAAGAATCTACAAAGTTTAAAGACCAAGAGAACTTCATCGGCTGAAATCCAACGTCAAAGAGCGCATGAGCATGTTGAAGAAAGACGTGGTGACACTGGAGCATCGAAGGCACGTCATATGCACCAAAACAACATACTATCACTACCATCACAAAGAACAAAGAACAAAGAACAAAGAAAATGATGGCGTCATAGCGAACTGTTCAAAGGAAACAATTTCTACACCGGGAGATTGTTCTAATCAAGACACTTCTTCTCACAAGAAGAAGAATGTCAAGACGTCAAAGCTACTATTACATCAGCACCTACATCTTTTATCACTCTTTCATTCATCACCAACACTTAGAGGGAGATTGTTGGAATCACTCCTAAACATTAATTCAAGTGTTAGTGATTCATATGTAATAGTTAGCTTAATATAGCCTTTATGTTTGTTATTAAGCTAAGGCTTATGTAGAAGGCCCATAAGCCTTGGCCCAAGCCCATAAGAAGGGAAAGAGTCTAGAAGTGTTGCCCTAGCTCCTTGCCCTATAAATACCTCTTGTAAACCTTCTATTGAAGGTTGGTTGTTCATTTTATTCATTGCACCTTATGCATAACTATTCCCATTCATACGTGTGTGTGTTTAACTTGTTCAACCAATCATCTTGTCTTTCTTTCTTACATATTGAGGCTTGTGTTACTAATATGGGAACCTAACATTTATAATTAAAATATCAAGATCTTAAAGAAAATGTTAAAACCTCAAATGCCAAGACATCTTCGGATGCTCATAAGTTTGATGCAGTCTTTGAAATCAACAAACGTGACGAACAGTCTCGAGCTCATTGTAACATGATCAATAGGTTGTAAGCCCAAATTTTCCAATTGAAGGGTGAAAAGAGTGAAGTGTCTGGCTCCCATATGCCTCCTCCTTTAGATTCTCATAATTCTCAAAATTTTCATCTTCAAAACCTCATTAATGTCTTACAACATGAAAATGAATGTTTTCTAGAGGAAAATGAAAAGGTTAAACTACATTTCAAGGAGTTATATGAATCAATTAAGGTCACTCGTGACAAGAACAATGAAAAGATAACGTCTTTGCAAAAAGTAATTGAGAATCTAAAGAGTCAGGTAAAAGGGAAAATGCCAATCACCAGTTGTGAAAATGTTGCACCAAAAGTGCATGTTTGTTCTAAATATGCTATGACTGTGAAATATATTCCCCTTCATCTTAGGAATAATGAACTTGCATTTCAAAACATATCTTTCGTACCTTAAGGATAGTCTAGAGTGTCTTCGTGAGATTGTAGAAGAGAATAAGATAGAGAAACCACTCGATAATGCGATTGGCCACGCATGCTTATATGCCAAACAATCTCAAGAACTCTTAGAATGTATAATTGCAACATGTCCTAAATCTCGTACTAGGAAAGATAGTGTAGTTATGCCCTGTTCTATGCCTAAAGTCAAGCATGTGACCTTTGATGTGCCTCCTAGATTCTCAGATCCCAGCACTTCTAGACCAGGAATGCATAAAGTAGTGAAACCACTAATATTCCCATCGTTCCTTCTACAGAAATGCATAAAGCGGGTCAAAGCCTCCAGGAAATACAAAGCAAGATAGGACCAAGCGAGCCAAGAGTGATCAAGGGAATAAAGTAGAAGACCACCCTAGGAATAATAAGTTTGAGTTTAATAAGACGAATCATAATGAATGTTTGGAATCTGGTATTTATCATGAATATGTTTTGAATGAGTTGAAAAATGTTGTTAAATCTCCACTCAAAAATGTAAGAAGTGCTAAACATGTTAAGGAAGTCAGGAAGCCAATTTGGAAAAAGGTTAGTAATTATTGGAAACCTACAGGGACAAAATTCAATAATGTAGGGTATCAATGGAAACCCACTGGCCGTATATTCAAAGTTAAAGAAATTTTCCCTAAAAGGTATAGATCTATGCCCACTAAGGAATGGAAACCTACAGGTAGGATCATCCCCTTAAGAAGTAGTCATACTTCACATAGGCCCGCTAGGCTACTAGTCTTGTTCCCACCACTAATGATGTCATAGCTTCTAATATGATGGGTGTTCCAATCTCATATACTAACCAATTGGAACCCATTTTCTCATGGGATCCAAATTATCCAGTCATCCATACTTGTCTGTGTTCAACTGCAGGTCGTACAAATCGTCTTGTGGTATTTGGACTTGTTTAAATCATATGACTGGAGATCGCTCACGGTTCAATAACTTTGTGAATAAATTCATCTGGACTGTTAGATTTGGGAACGACCACTTTGGGGCAATTATGGGTTACGGAGACTATGTGTTTGGTAACGTGTAATCTCCGGGTATATTATGTAGAAGGTCTTGGTCATAATCTGTTCTCTGTTGGTCAATTCTGCGAGTCTAATCTTGAAGTGGCTTTCAGAAAACACACTTGCTTCGTTAGAGAATTGGACAGTGTTGAGCTTTTAAAGGGAACTCGTGACACTAATTTGTACACCATCTCTATCGAAGACATGATGAAGTCTTCTTCAATTTGTCTGTTGTCAAAAGCATTCAAAACAAAGTCATGGTTATGGCATCGTCGTCTCAGTCACTTGAACTTCGGCACCATCAATGATCTTTCCAGAAAGGACCTCGTAAGAGGCTTGCCCAGATTAAATTATGAAAAGTATCAACTTTGTTCGGCATGCCAATTGGGCAAAAGCACAAAGTATGCCCATAAACCCAAACCTACAAACTCCAATATGGAAGTTCTTCATACCCTTCACATTGATTTGTGCGGACCCATGAGAGTGCAGACTATAAATGGGAAGAAATATGTGCTAGTAGTTGTTGATGACTACTCTCGGTTTACTTGGGTTAAGTTTTTGAGATCAAAGGATGAAACTCCCGATATCATCATCAAACTTATTAAATAGTTGCAGGTTCGGCTTAACAAAACAGCTGGAATCATCTGAACAGACAATGGAACTGAGTTTATAAACAAAGAACTAAGTTAGTTTTATGAAAGTATTGGAATCAGCCATCAAAGAAGTGTTCCACGTACTCCTCAACATAATAGTGTAGTTAAAAGACGAAATCGAACTCCCGCAAGGACTATGCTAATCTATTCAAAGGCTCTAATGTTTCTTTGCAGGCATTCATTGCACCGCATGTTACACCAAACCGTCCCCAATACATACAACTCATGGAAAAACTCAATATGAACTAGTTCATAACGAAAACCGATCTTTCTTCTCTTCGTGTTCGAAGCATTCGTATCCAACAAATGAGGGTCATGATTTGGGAAAGTTGAAAGCTAAAGCGGATATTGGATTTTTCGTTGTTTATGCACCGAATCGGAAGGGTTACCGAATCTACAATAAAAGAACCCGAGACATCATGGAAACAATTCACGTTACGTTTGATGAGCTGACTTAGCAAACGGCTCCTGGACAATCCAGTTCTGGACCCGCACCTCAATTTTTGTCAAATAGTCCCATCAATTCTTTCATGCAATCACTCTCCTACAGTTCCCTATGCACCTCCATCAGAAGAAGACTTGAAAAAATTGTTTGATCCGATGTTTGATGAAAACTATAAACCTCAGGCTAATGACAATTCCGCACCACCAACTGTAGGTCGCTTCTAATCCAACCAATACAAATGGTCCATCTGTTTCAATGTCTTTATCTCAAGAAGCCAGTTGCCGATCATCATCATCATCCCGAATCTTCACCGCATGGTACATCATGGAAATAACTGGAAACTCTTTTGGAGAAAATCCTTTGCAAATCCGAAGATGATCTGTTTGGAAACATATTTGCCCCTGAACCTACACCAGAAACAACTTCACAAGGGGATCCTAACTCTGCTACATCAGTTCCTTACCAACAACCACATGAACATATCAGGAAGTGGACACATGATCATCCATTGGACAACATCATTGGGAATCCTTCTCGTCCGGTATCCACTCGTAAACAACTTGCTACAGATGCCTTTTGGTGCTTCTTCAACTCTGTATTATCAAATATTGAACCCAAAGATGTCAAAATAGCAATGTCTAAGGACAACTGGTTTAGTGTTATGCAAGAAGAAATCCATGAGTTCGATCATCTTGATGTATGAGAATTAGTACCTGCTCCAGATTGTGCTATGATTATTGCTCTCAAGTGGATCTTCAAAGTAAAGCTTGATGAGCACAATGATGTTCTGAAGAATAAGGCAAGGTTAGTGGCTAAAGGATATCGTCAAGAGGAAAGGATTGACTTTGAGGAATCTTTTTGGCTAATGCTGCCAGTAAGAATATGGTGGTCTATCAGATGGATGTAAAGACTGCCTTTCTCAATGGAGATCTTAAAGAGGTGGTTTATTTCAGTCAACCAGAAGGTTTTGTGGATCCAGCACATCCAAGCCATGTCTACCGAAGAAGAAAGCCCTCTTTATGGTTTGAAGCAAGCTTCAAGGGCATGGTATGATACGCTGTCAAAGTTTCTTTTGTCAAATGGATTCAACAAAGGAGCAGTTGATCCCACACTGTTCACCAGAAAGTCAGGCAAACACTTGATTCACATTCGAATTTATGTTGATGATATTATTTTTGCCTTGACTGACCCTAATGAATGTGACCGATTTTCAAAGGAGATGGGCTCCAAAATTCAAATGTCTATGATGGGACAAATGTCATTTTTCTTGGGATTACAAATTTCACAAAGTCCCGAAGGCATATTTATTAATCAATCTAAATATGTAAATGAAATTTTAAAGAAGTTTGGATTTGATTCTTATGACCCTGTTGACACTCCCATGGTGGAGCGAACCAAACTGAAATGGATGAGGACCACTCAGGGATCATGGTTGATCAAACGAAATATCGTAGTATGATTGGATCCCTGATGTACCTCACAGCCTAGAGACCGATATTCTGTTCACTGTATGCATGTGTGCAAGATACCGGCTAAGCCTACCAAAAGCACCTTGAAGCGGTTAAACGGGTCTTTCGGTATCTCCAAGGAACCATTAACATGGGACTTTGGTATCCTAAGGACACCGATATGTCACCAATGTACCTATGCATGCAGTATCATGCAGATGTCAAGATACACGAAGCACATCGGGAGGTGCTCAATGTTTGGGAGATAAGTTAGTAAGTTGGTCTTCAAAGAAACAAATGAGTACGTCTATATCCTCTACGAGGTGAATACATAGCCATGTCATCTTGTTGTGCTCAAATCTTATGGATGAGATCCCAATTATCTGACTATGGTTTTGTATTCAACAAAGTTCCTATGTATTATGATAACAAAGTGCCATTGCTCTCTGGCGCAACAATGTTCAACACTCAAGAGCAAAGCACATTGACATTCGGCATCACTTCATTAGGGAACAAGTGGAGAAAGGTGTGGTTGAACTATATTTCGCAAGGATTGAATATCGGTTGGCAGACATCTTCACTAAAGCTCTCCCTAGAGAACGTTTTGAGTTTATCCTCCTACGACTTGGCTTGAAGAGCCTACAACCTGAGACACTCAACCGTCTTCAGGAGGAAGACGAGGAGTAAAGGTATTTCTTCATCTATTTTCTTGTATATATTCTATCAAAAAGCAAAATACAAAATTATAAAACCAACAAAAAGAAAATAGAAAAATATAAAATTTTCAAAACCCATAAAAAACAGAAAATCTTAAAAAAATCAAAAAGATTGTTTTACTTATCATGTTTTCCGATTTCGATAACATCTACGGACTTAGATTTGTCATTCAATAATGGCACGGGTCTTTAGATGAAGTTCGAACTGAAGTAATAAATATTTTTAATTTGTTTAAAAAAAATGAGATAGAGAAAAATGTTGGTTTATTGTCATTTCAGGCAGTAACCCATTTTTTAAAGAAAGGACAGAGTCATGCTTTATCATTTTAAAATCTCATGCTCTGCTCCTAAAACCATAAGTTCATAAGGAACATTTGTCGCCAAAAAGACAAATGCTTCCTCACAAAATTGCTTTGAAAATAACTCGGAGTTAATTTTGAAAATCATCTGGACTTATCATTTGTCAAAATCTCAATCACTCAATCAACAACTTAAGTCATTGATTGAGAGGGAGAATGATTTCAAACAAATCAAAAAGGTTATTTCTCAAACAATTGGCACGGAAATGAGCAAGGTCTACATTTGGTTAATAAAAAAGAATACCTTTTACAATTGGATCAAGACCAAGGCTAATGTTGTGTTTTCATAAGATACCTAAGCATGTTTGATCATTGGAGTTTAAAGTTTCAAAATCCGTCCTTATCGTTAAATGTTTTAAAAGCATGTTACATTTCTCCTCAAAAATCTTTCGAAAATAATTTAAATCAATTGGGATCACAAATCTCAAAGGGTTTGAAAATTGTGATCGGGGGAGAATTTGTTATTTAAATTGAAATGAACCTGATAATTTGACTAGTGGTTTTAGAAATATCAACAGCTCTCCTCCTACATGTGCCAAACGATTTCAAATTTTCCATGCACATGTTAAGGGGGAGCATGTATCTTAAACCAAAAGGGATTAAAACGTGATTGATTTGTCTCAAAGTGAAGGTTCCCTTTAATATGTGCAAAACTCTTTCGAATCTCGATGCACATATTGAGGGGGAGCAATCAAAAGAAAACCACATCCTTCCCAAAATATTTTATCCAAAGTATTTAAAATACTAGATTTGATCGGGGAAGTGATGATGATCATTTTAGAAAATGTTAATCAAGAATTGGATCTTTCTAAGATTTCAAAGACCTCATGCCTCCATGTGCTAAATGACTTCTAATACTTGAAGCACATGTTGATGGGGAGCGGTTCTAAAATAACAAAAACAATTAAGGTACAAAATGCTTTGATTTTATATCACAAGTACCTTAATAGATTTTCAAATGGTTTTCAATAGGTTTCGAGGCAGAAAGAATAATACCAAAATACCGACCAATTTACTTTATGCATTGAAGTTATAAGGATGGTTAGGTTAGGTATTCGTTCAGTGATCCCCGAGCGGAGGGATCTACCGGGGAAAATCCACTAGTTAGTGTAGAAGTCCTTAGGTATGATGAAAAAAGGAGAAAAGTAACAATAAGGGAAGAGTGTCGTGAGATTGAGCTAGAACTGAATAAACCCAACAAGGTTCTAGTAATGAAGTCTCGGTAAGCACTGAAGGGTTGAAGAATGAAAAATAATTGAATGAGAAAAGGGTGAAAAGAAATAGCCCTCCATTATATCAACCTTAGGGTAGAAACCGAGTTCAATTCATATGCTACTGGTAGTTACTAAGGTAACGCCGTATTATTGAACAAGACGTCATGGACCCAGTGACCAGCTCGCTAAACTTCCCAAGCTATTCACGTTCCTCTTTAAAGGACTTGTTACATTCTCACGGGGAACCTACATTATCTATTAAATTTCTCTTAGAGATTGTTGGTATTGAAGAAGGAGACCCTCTCCCTAGTCTCCGGAAAAGGAACCAAAGTGCACTATTGAGTCTAGAGACAAGAGATCATCAATAAATCTCATTAGGACACTTTCAATGAAGACTCTACGATTTTACACAATGTGGAAAGAGAAATTATATCTTGAGTCCTACGCATTATCCTTGTGGTATTGCCAGAACATCTGAGTGATATGCAAACATACTCACAATGAAGATGGAAAGCCTTCTAGAGCCAACATCTAACAAGCTCCTGGTAGATGGCATGTGAGATCTATTATCTCAAAAGATCAACCATGTGACAAGCGGATAGAAACAATGGGGCGATTCATTCTTTTGAATCAATCCCGGTTCAGGTTATGGATTGACGGATACCTTTGAAAAACCGGTCTTTGTGCTTTAAAATCTCTTTTCATTAAGCACATAGACTTTGTATTAATCTTTTCAAATCAAAAGGTGTTTTATGATTGATAATTGATTTTCATTAAAACTTCGTTATATTGCAAAAACAATTTCTATTGAGCAATACACGATTGTTTTTCAAATCTCTTTTCATCAATCTATGGACTTAAATTTGGCCACTCACTCCGTCTGTTGTCTTCTTTGAGGCGTTCGGTTTGAAGCGGCTAGAGCATTCGCGAAACCTGTCAAGAAAATTCTTAGAATTATTCTACGATCACAAAAGGCGGTACTTGTCTTGGATCAGCGAGGAACCGTGTCCTTGTACAACCCAATTTCGAAAGTGATCAAAACACTTCGTGCATGATTTATTAACTAACGTTGTATGCGGGGTACACCTGACGATTTGCGGTGATAGAATGGAGCGGTCAATCCATAGACGCATGCTCACAAAACACATTCATATCAAAAGATATCATGATAAGTGGCATCTTCAATGACTCGATATTCTAACTCCATGCTTATGCTGATACGCTACATTCTTTGCCAATATCATGAATCAACGAATGCTTCCGCTACTCTGATGAGAAGATATCATGATCCGAAGCTGTGAGCATGTCGGTCCGAAAGTCACATCATCACATAATACCAACACCACAATGGATGTATTAGAGATTTTCTATTAGTGATGATCTCAAAAAGGCTCAACATTATTAATCCGTGGATCGGTTTGATAAAGACCTCCACTTGGATTAACCAAACATGCAATGAGTGGAATCAATGACTACGAGCTTCATAGCAAAGTACTACATCAAGAATGCAAGATCAATTGTTAATGATTGTATTCAATGTCATTTTAGTATATGTTTGAGGTGACCTCCTTAGGGAGATTGTTAGGTTTAGAAATTCCCGGTATTAAAGAGTCGGTCACCTCAAGTATATGTAATCGTTAGAATGTTCGTAGTCATAGTTATATTTAGTTAAGTAGTATTTTGATAAGTAACACCGTGAGGACTGAGGTCTTTACCCATCAGATGCCCGATCCACGCCCGTTGTGTGGCTTTTATGTAAGACTATAAATACTCTCTACCTCCCAAGGTAGAGAGTTGGAGCTCATAATAATAGTTTTTCTTTCTCTCACTAAGTTCCCAAAACCTCTAACTTTCTCTCTCTAGAACTCATCATTATACGCCCACTTTGTGTTATGGTTTGATGTGTATGTGAAATCCAATATCCAACAGTTACTAAATGAAAAACACAAAGAAAAAGAATTGAATTCAAGAAAATAGTGAAATGGATTTGTTATTGAACAATGAATTGTGATTGTTTGCTACAAACAAAATTGAGAGAAAATTACAAATTGAATAGCTATCTAATGAAATGACAATAATTGATATTTATAATGGATGTGGAAGTTTGGGCGGGAAAAGCTGGTAACAGCTTTTCTAACTGAAGTTTGACGCCCACGTTGACTATTTTGGTTGACTTTTGCTTAGGCTCATATCATACTTATATAATTCATAAGTGGGAAGGGCTAGTGATTTACCTGTCTTTATAGGTCTACTGGGATAATAATCAAGTCTGGCGTTTACTTGTCAGGTTATAAAATGTGTCTCGCGTGATTTTAAAAAAAAATTGCAATAAAGCACGTTCCTTATCCATTTTTTTTACCTGAATTGGTTTTAGAGCAATATTATTGTTAGTGTTTTGCTAACAATAGCCTTTAGAGATGTTGTAAATGATAAATTCTCATTACAACTCACTTAGATAAATAAAATTATCCAATCACAATTAAGTGTTGAGTATGTTCCACTGTTTTCGAGATAACATTTGTGTTTTTTGGAATTTCATTCAATGACGGTTACGTATTGAAGATTTTTCTCTTAACTACAACCTTAGTATTATTGTTAGCAAAACCTTTATTGTTAGAGCAGTGGGTTGCATAACGCTTGAACGACACCATCTGACATGTCGAGGCGTTATGGCGCTGTGATAACATCAAATTATCCTGAATATTTAGTGTCAATTTCCCCCGACAATGCTTGTAATTTATATCATTTATATGGATTTACGCTTGTTTTCCATTATATTCCTCTTTCAGGTAAATTACGAGCATTGGAGCTAAAGAGACGCGGAATTGGAGAGTTTATTGAAGATTTATCATAGTATGCTCACTTTGAAGAAGTTACGGCGTAACTCCTCTCTCACATTATGCCGTAACTAAAGCTGGTAAAAACCAACTTCTTATCGAAGATTATGGCGTAACTCTCCCAAAGATTATGACGTAACTATATTAGGTCAAATGATAGTTCCGCGCCGCTGATAATTACGCAGTAACTCATGCATAAACTACGGCGTAACCAAGATTTATTGAAGGTACGGCGTAACCCCTTCCAGAGGTTACGGCGTAACCAGCATTTCTAGTGCAATTTATGAAGAATTAGATGATTACGGCGTAACTCGTTTAATAGTTACGCCGTAACCAAGATAGGGCCTATAAATACCCCATGATTTCCAGCATTTGAAAGCATCCCATTTCACACACAACAATCAGAGAACGTGAGAAGAAGCCAAAGGCAGATC
>OU343218.1:73318892-73362801 GCA_910596185.1 Chrysanthemum makinoi | reverse complement strand
ACCTAACTAAATCCGGCTGAAGACCCTCATGCCTCATTTTCGCAAACAAACTCAACAACCCTTCCCAATCATACCCACTCATCACCGCCTCGACGCTGTTTGTCGGGTATCCGAATACGAGCTCTTTTGGCTTTGGTTTAGATCTTGTTCTTGAGCGTGAATTTGGGGGTTTTGTTATTGATATGTTGTTGTTGTTACATACTGTTATTAACCGTTGACCAGTGAATTTGAGGGTTTTTACTGTGGTTAATTTGGGTGAATTTATGGGTGTACGGATAAGAATTGGTGAAACTGAGTGGTGTGTGAGTGTCATTTTATTGTTGTTTTTAAGGATTGGTTTCACATGAGCTGAACACTAGATTAATGTCTGTATGGTTTAAGGTTGAGTGTGTGTTTTGGTGTATGTGAAATGATGGGGTTTGAGGAGAAGGGTTTAAGTGGAAGAAGATGAAGTCTGGTTATGGATAACCAACAATGTAGTTTGAGGAGAAGTTTTTTTAAAGAATGATATAAATTTACCGAAGGATGAACAGTGTAATTATTTAGAGCCACATGGATGATTTATGTAAATTTTTGTAATTAACTTTTGATTAGAGGCTAAAATAGGAAGATTAAGAAAGTATTTGACTACTTTAGGAGAAAAAAAGTTGAATGCCTACAAAAGAAAAAAATGGCAAGCTGGATGCCTTTTTAAACCATTTTCCCTTATTACTATTATAATACAACTGTGAGCTGTAATTTACTTTTTATTAGAAAAAATAACAATAAAAAAATTATTCCACTATTAATGTATGGTTAATAATTATTAGAAAAGTGTTGTTACTCTTCATCTATAGCAACAATATCTTAGGTGGCATTTGGTTGGGGTGTCACACTATTTGGATTGGATTTGGGGTAATATAATTTTTTTGGTTCGAGTTGTGGGTTACATAACAATATTTGAAACCTTCATAGAAAGGTTTTGACAAAAGGCACGAAGGTCCCATACTTTTCTGACATTTTCTTTGATTTTCTGACATAAAAAGTCAATTATGTGAGGCCTGTAAGTCTTGTAGCCAATCATAATTCATTATATCAATTTTTTTAACTTTTACAAATTTTAAAAATAGTATATCTAAGCTCATATTAATTTTATTTTTAAACATTTTAATATATAAAATTATTTTTCTCTCTTACATCAAATCCAAATTCAAACTCAAATCCTAATCCAAATTCAAATTCAAATCCAAATACAAATCCTAAACTCACCAACAAACCAAATGGGCTCTTAGTAAATCTTAATTATACAAACATATAAGAATAATTCATATAAGATATATACTTTAGCTAATTAACTAATTTAATATGCCATGATAATATTATTTAAATGGCTTGATGTCATTGGTTTCCCCACAATAAGTAAATGGTACAAATCTTGCTAGGCGTATACAAGTGAGAGTTCTCAGAGAAGGGTCGAAAATGGTTTCGTAATTAACCCAAGGCAATGTACATCTTAGTAAAAAGACTCGCCCTCTTAGTATAACCTAAATAGAGAAAAACCTCATAGATTTACCAAATTCATATTATAAAATTAGAGTATTAAACATACTTTTAGAAATAACTTTTGCAATGAAGATTTTTAATAAATTGTTTCTTATGCAAATAAAAAGTCTTTTATAGAGTTATTTGTAATTGAGATGCTCATAGCTTTATTAGGTTTAAAAAAATTATCACATTAAAAAATTATAAATATTTGAATTTGGAATCTCTGCTCTACATTATGCTTTACCATTACGGGGGTCTAAAGTCTAAATTAGGGCTAAGTATAGTAGTTTTAACCTTAATATTGACATTAATTTGAGGTTGTTAAGGTTAAATTTGAAAAGTCTTTTGTCAGTGTAAATTTGAAGAAGTAAGGATTTATGAAAATAATGGTAGACACAAACAACATAATTTGGGACTTCAAATAATTTAAAGGATTCATCAATATTATGATCGACCAATCTAGACCAGTTTAAGTTCGACATAAGAATATTCGTTATTATTGTTAGACGTTAGATTTTTTATGTAATTGGGCTTAGCCCATGTTTAGTTGGTTCTAGAATTATCTTATGGATATTATATATTGTATTTGACAATTAATGGAATGCAAGCAACTTATTGTTACAACATGGTATCAGAGCCAAAGATCACTATCTCCTATAAACTCTCACAAATAATCGACCCTACCCCAAAACATACGTGTCTTTGTTTTCTTCCTATATACCCTACCGATCCCTTAAACCCTTTTATTTTTATTTTTATTTTCGAAACCTAAATCATCATGACAGGGGGTTCTGTAGCCCCCTCCCCCCACTATAAGAATCTTTGACAAATTACTTATCATTCATAACATGACTTCTCTTTTTCCCATTAAATTAGACGTGGACAAATTAAATTAATCTTCGCGGGTTATTTTTTAAGAATCTTTGTAATGGTTTTGAAGTGATCACATACTAGACGAATCCAATGGTGAATGTTGACTAGTGCTCCTCTGATTGCCGAAAGGTGGAAAATCGATTCAATCTTAAAATCATGGGTTTTTCTAGACGTGGTCTGATGCTCTTCAAGAACGTCTAGTTGTGGCGGATCCTCAAATAGCTAAAGAAGCATGGGATCTTATAGAGAAGATTTTTCTTCCCAATAAGCATACCAAGTCTACTGCTTTTAAGGGTTAATTGTGGATGATCAAGCTTGGTGATCTATGCATCAATGCCTATTTTTGTAAGATCGAATCCATCACAAATACCCTAACTAGGGGGGTGCACCCATGAGCCAACAACGATGTAGTTACATATTCTCTTCATGGGTTTAGTGACAAGTATGAGCAAGTTGCAGGGATTATTGCTCATCAAGACCCTTTCCCGGATCTCAACAAAGTTCAATCCATAATCACTACGAAAGATATGCGGTTGAATTCTAAACATCAAGCTTTACTCGTTGACTCTTCTTCATCGTCTCCTATGATATTTTGGCTAAAGCGGTCAATACAAGTCGACGTGCAAATGCAGGATGTGAAAATCGGTGAACAAAGCCTTGTTTCAACTTTGCTAAAGGGTTTTGTAAGTTCGGTGCCAATTGCAATTTTTGTTCATAATAATGCATTGCATTTACTCACAACACCAAATACGTCACTGTGGTCAAACCAATATTTGCATACTTGTTTCGTAGGTGGGCCTACTACTTACAGTACCCTCTATTAAGACCAATTACGTACACTTGTTCAAGCCCAGTAAGCAATCATGTCACAATATGGAATAAGTGGACTTATGGGGCAGGCCCAAGTTAATGGTCATGCTAGTATTGTACCCAGCTAATTTCTCAAACTATGAGCCCACCAGGTTTTGGTTCATTAATGAGTAATATTAGGCCTGGTGGTACTATTCTTTCGCATGAAAATATTCCCACAAGTGAATTCTACGTCTCATGCTATTGTTCCTATGCATCATGTTCTCTTGGCAGAATTCGAGCAATGCTAGACCTTCGGGACAAGAAACGGTGTTACCTCAAGCTTTTAGTACTATGAATCATAGTTGTTAAGATCTCGATCCTGATCTTAGGATCTTATGATTTTATGATTCTACAAAGCTAAAACGATTCGGATCCTACGTAGGATCTTAACAAGCTTAAGATCTTATAGGATCCCGATCTTGACCATAGGATCTTAAGATCTACTCCGATCTGATCTTACTTTTCTCGAACCACAAACTAAAAAACAACAAGTTTATGTTTTTATATAATTTAAAAAACAACATGTGATTCTTCTTAAATATTTCATATTCATAATTTAGGACAATATTTTCATGAAACAATCATATAATTTCGTGTTTATAATATATAATAATTTGTAGATTTGAATAATATTACAAACATCATTAAAAAATGACATTATTGTAGGATCTTAGGATCACGATCCGATCTTATGATCATGATCTTGCAAATCGAAAATGATCCTAGGTAGGATTCCGATCTTAAAAACCTTGCTATGAATCTTCAAGATCCAACCACATGAGCATGAAACATGGATACATATGCTAGCTCTCATCTTATTTCATCTGTTAATAGTCTAAGTGGTGCTTTTAATACGTGTTTATATCCATTTATCACTGTTGGTGATGATCATTCTATATATGTCACCAACACATGCAATAGCATTTTGCCTACATCTATGCTAGGATTACATGTAAACATTATGAAGTGTTGGTCATGTATTGTATGTTATAGATTGTCATATTAAGGCTTATAAGTTTATTATTATTCCATTAGCCTATGTAGTAAGATCATGGGCTTTGGAAATGTTTCTAGAAGTCCTCTTATGGGTGTTGCCCTAGAAATGTACCTATATAAACTCTTGTAAACCTCATTTAGAGGTTGGTTGATTCATTTGCAATATTACACCTTCATTTGTTCATTCGCATGGATCATCCCATCTCTCTCTCTAACTCTTTCTCTCACTTGAATATTGTGTATTTGGGAACCTACAAGTGGTATGCCTAAAGATGATTGTTTAGTGTGTTTGTGTCCTGCGTATAACTTCTTTCTTAACAGTTTTGTATTTTGGTTTTGTATTGCCTATAGCTTTGTTTCTTGCACTTATTCTTGAAGCTTGGAAAGTTTTAAGGATTCCATAGTGTTTAGAAGCTTACTTATTAGTCTGAAGTTCATGTCTTTTAGGTTAAATATTAATTTTTTACGTTGTAAAGTTTATATACGTTTTATCGAACTTGCTCCAATTCTATTAAAAACAACAAAGCTTTCAACTTTAGTCTTATTTACATGTTTTTAAGGGTTTTTTATCGGAAGAAACGGTTTAGAAGTTTGTCTTTGATTGCAAAATAAAGTTTCAAAAAATCTGTCCTTTTATCGAACTTGGAAAGTTTTAGGTTTTAACAAACATGGAAAGTTTTAGGGTTTATCGAACTTGGAAACTTTTAGGGTTCATCGAACTTATTTATTAAAATTTCAGACGACAACGTTTCTTCACGGTTCAAGGATTACCCAATACTTCCCTTGCTTGGATAAGCCTGTGGAATACTTCGACTAAGAGAAAATCTTCTAGCTTGGACAAGTTAGATAGATTCTATCGAATTTTAAATTTGATCTGTCGAATTTGGATATCTAATTTGATTTATCGAATTTGGTCATCTAGTTTGGTTATCAAACTTGGACTTTATCGAACTTTGACTTAACAAACTTGTACTTGGTCAACGTTATCGAATTTGGAACCATAGTTATCGAACTTTGACTTATCGAACTTGGAATTAGTCAACTTTATCAAATTTGGGTCACTATCGAACTAACACTAAACCAAACCTTATCAACACTACAACACACTTCTTAATTATCTACAAGATCCATCATAACTTCATAAGTTTAATCAACAAATCATGTCTCAACCACCTTATTTCAACTACTTTCCTCAACAATATCCTCAACAACAGCAATATCCTCAGCAACAAAAATACCCTCAGCAACAACCATATCCTCAGCAACAACAATTCCCTCAGCAACAATAATTCTAACAACAACAATTCTATGAACAACAACAATTTTCTCAACAAGTCACATATCTTGTCCAACAAAAACAGCCACATTGGTTTGAATAAATGTGTGAAGCTCTCAGCAGTCAACAGTCAAGCCGTGAAGTTGGTTCTCTTGACAAACAACCAATGCTCACACCAGGAAACTACATTCAAGGGCTAGCAGATTCTTACGATTCCTTGAACTCAAGAAACCTCACGGGAAATGCCTGAAGAAAGTGATACTTGAAGGACCATGGAAATGACCTACAACATCAGTTCCTGGAGATCCCACAGCTGTCCCACCAAGAGTTGAGACTACTACACTTCTTCCAGAGCATCAAATCACTCCAGAACAAGTACTTCACAAGGAAGCTGAGAAAATGGAAATGGAATACATTTGTCTGGGTATTCCTAATCCGATTTTCCAAAGCATTGATTCTCAAAAGACTGCTTAAGCTATGTGCGAAAACATACATCTTTTGATGGAAGGAACTGAATTGAATAAAGAGGACATAGAATCGAAGTTGTATCACACATATGAGGCCTTCAAAATTGCATCAGGAGAGTCATTAGAGTCTTATTATCATCGATTCACCAACATCATCAATGACTTAGATAGAAACAATGTGATCCTACCCAAAATTGCTATCAACACTAAGTTTCTGAACTCCTTAGGACCAGATTGGCAGAAATATGTCACGTTTGTTAGTCAAATCAAAAATATTCATGATGTGAAATATGGGTTGTTGTTTGATTATCTGAAGCACCATGAAAAAGAGGTTCAAAAGAATCATGCTCTAAGTGGAATGTTGTGTAACATATTGATTTTCACAAACACACAATCAAACACACATAGAATTCAAATGAGATGAGTTTAGAGAGAGAAAGTGAAGAGAGTTGGGAACTTCTAGTGAGACAAAGAAAAATATATATTTTAGCTCCAACCCTTTGCCTTGCTAGGCAAAGGATATTTATAGTGTGTTACATGAAACGCCTCCTACGGGCTATGGATCAGTTACTAACTTTCATTAAACGACTACGACTACGAGCTTTCTAATGAATACATATACTTGAGGTGACCCAGTCTTTAACTACTGGATTTTCTAAACCCTAACAATCTCCCTCTAAGGGAGGTCACCTCAATTACAAACAGATATTACATTTTAGTGTTCTTGAATTCTTGATTAAGTTCTTTGCTATGTAGCTCGTAGCCTTTGATTCTTCATATTCTGCATGTATTGTATTTCAAGTGGAGGTCTCAAACTGATCCACGGATTATTTGTTCTTTAAGCCTTCTTTAGAGATCATCAGCCACATTAAATCTCTTGACTCATCCTTTGTTGTATTGCCAATATGTGAAGTTGTGACTTTTGGACCGAAATGCTCACAGTTTTGGATCATGATATCTTCTCATCAGAGTAGCGGAAGCATTGTTGATTCATGATATTCGCAGCAATGTAGCAGAATAATGGTTTGAAAATATCAGAGTTAAGTTATGAAGATACGCACTTATCATGATTTCTTTAGATGTGAGTGTGATGTGTGAGCATGCGGTAATGGATTGACTCCTCAATTCTGATCAGCTGCAACCGTCAGGTGTCCCTGCAAACAACAGTTAGCAATAAAGCTCATGAAAGTGTCTTTGATCACTTTCGTTAAATGGGGTTGTAAGAACCACGGTTCCCCGTTGACCAGTACAAGTACTGCTTGTGATCAGGTAGAATTTCTAAGAATCTCCTTGACAGGGTTTCGTAGCTAATCAAGCCGTTCTCAAACCGGAACGTCTCAAAGAAGACAGCACGGAGTGAGTAAACCAGCGAATTGAGATTCACAGATTGATGAAAAATGATTTGAAAAACAATCGTGTATTTCTTAATAGAAAGAGTTTTTGAAATACAACGAAGGTTTTATGGAAAACATCAATTTTCAATCATAAATACCCATTTTTGTTTTGAAAAGTTAATACAAAGTCTATGTGCTAGAGAAAAGAGTTGTTGAGCATAACGACCGTTTTTTCAAAGGTATCCGTCAATCCATTTCCTGGACCAAGGTTGATTCAAGAGTGAATCGCCCCATTGTTTCTATCCAGTTTTCATAAATTTGATCTTTTGAGAAGATCTCACATGTCACCCACCAAGAGCTTGTTTGATGTTGGCTCTAGAAGGATTTCCATCTTCATCGTGAATACTTAACATATCACTCAGATGTTCTGGCAATACCACAAGGATAATACGTAGGACTCTTAATGTATTCTCACTTTCCACATTGTGTAAAATAGTAAGTCTTCATTTATTGTGTGTCCCAATGAGATTTATTGATGATCTCTTGTCTCTAGACTTAAAAGTACACTTTGGTTTCCTATTTCGGAGACTAGGGAGAGGGTCTCCTTCTTCAATACCAACAATCTCTAAGAGAAATTTAATAGATAATGTAGGTTCCCCGTGAGAATGTAACAAGTCCTTTAAAGAGGAACGTGAATAGCTTGGGAAGTTTAGTGCAGTGCGTCACTGGGTCCATGACGTCTTGTCTTCAATACCGGCGTTACCTTAGTAACTACCAGTAGCATATGAATTGAACTCGGTTTCTGCCCTAAGGTTGATATAATGGAGGGCTATTTCTTTTCACCCTTTTCTCATTCAATTATTTTTCATTCTTCAACCCTTCAGTGCTTACCGAGACTTCATTACTAGAACCTTGTTGGGTTTATTCCAGTTCTAGCTCAATCTCAGTCGGCACTCTTCCCTTATTCTCACTTTTCTCCTTTTTTCATCATACCTAAGGACTTCTACACTAACTAGTGGATTTTCCCTGGGTAGATCCCTCCGGCTCTGGCGGGATCACGGGAACGAATACCTAACCTAACCATCCTTATATCTTCAATGCATAAAGTAAATTGGTCGGTATTTTGGTATTGTTCTTTCCGCCTCGAAACCAATTGAAAACCATTTGAAAATCAATCAAGGTACTTGTGATATAAAATCAAAGCATTTTGTACCTTAATTGTTTTTGATATTTTAGAACTGCTCCCCATCAACATGTGCTTCAAGTATTAGAAGTCATTTAGCACATGGAGGCATGAGGTCTTTGAAATCTTAGAAAGATCCAATTCTTGATTAACATTTTCTAAAATGATCATCATCACTTCCCCGATCAAATCTAGTATTTTAAATACTTTGGATAAAATATTTTGGGAAGGATGTGGTTTTCTTTTGATTGCTCCCCCTCAATATGTGCATCGAGATTCGAAAGAGTTTTGCACATATTAAAGGGAACCTTCACTTTGAGACAAATCAATCACGTTTTAATCCCTTTTGGTTTAAGATACATGCTTCCCCTTAACATGTGCATGGAAAATTTGAAATCGTTTGCCACATGTAGGGAGGAGAGCCTGTTGATATTTCTAAAACCACTAGTCAAATTATCAGTTCATTTCCAATTTAAATAACAAATTCTCCCCCGATCACAATTTTCAAACCCTTTGAGATTTGTGATCCCAATTGATTTAAATTATTTTCGAAAGATTTTTGAGGAGAAATGTAACATGCTTTTAAAACATTTAACTGATAAGGACCGGATTTTGAAACTTTAATCTCCAATGATCAAACATGCTTAGGTATCATATGAAAACACAACATTAGCCTTGGTCTTGATCCAATTGTAAAAGGTATTCTTTTTTATTAACCAAATGTAGACCTTGCTCATTTCCGTGCCAATTGTTTGAGAAATAACCTTTTTGATTTGTTTGAAATCATTCTCCCCTTCAATCAATGACTTAAGTTGTTGATTGAGTGATTGAGATTTTGACAAATGATAAGTCCAGATGATTTTCAAAATTAACTCCGAGTTATTTTCAAAGCAATTTTGTGAGGAAGCATTTGTCTTTTTGGCGACAAATGTTCCTTATGAACTTATGGTTTTAGGAGCTGAGCATGAGATTTTAAAATGATAAAGCATGGCTCTGTCCTTTCTTTAAAAAACGGGTTACTGCCTGAAATGACAATAAACCAACATTTTTCTCCATCTCATTTTTTTTAAACAAATTAAAAATATTTATTACTTCAGTTTGAACTTCATCTAAAGACCCGTGCCATTATTGAATGACAAATCTAAGTCCGTAGATGTTATCGAAATCAGAAAACATGATAAGTAAAACAATCTTTTTGAATTTTTTAAGATTTTCTGTTTTTTATGGGTTTTGAAAATTTTATATTTTTCTATTTTCTTTTTGTTGGTTTTATAATTTTGTATTTTGCTTTTTGATAGAATATATACAAGAAAATAGATGAAGAAACAGCTTTGCTCCTCGTCTTCCTCCTGAAGAAGGTTGAGTGTCTCAGGTTGTAGGCTCTTCAAGCTAAGTCGTAGGAGGATAAACTCAAAACGTTCTCTAAGGAGAGCTTTAGTGAGGATGTCTGCCAACCGATATTCAATCCTTACTAAATATAGTTCAACCACACCTTTCTCCACTTGTTCCCTAATGAAGTGATGCCGAATGTCAATGTGCTTTGCTCTTGAGTGTTGAACATTGTTGCAGCAGAGAGCAATGGCACTTTTGTTATCATAATACATAGGAACTTTGTTGAATACAAAACCATAGTCAGATAATTGGGATCTCATCCATAAGATTTGAGCACAACAAGATGACATGGCTATGTATTCAGCCTCTGTAGAGGATATATACGTACTCATTTGTTTCTTTGAAGACCAACTTACTAACTTATCTCCCAAAAATTGAGCACCTCCTGATGTGCTTCGACGTGTATCTTGACACCCTGCATGGTCTGCATCTGCATAGGCTGTTAGTGACATATCGGTGTCCTTCGGATACCAAAGTCCCATGTTAATGGTTCCTTGGAGATACCGAAAGACCCGTTTAACCGCTTCAAGGTGCTTTTTGGTAGGCTTAGCCTGGTATCTTGCACACATGCATACAACGAACAGAATATCAGGTCTACTGGCTGTGAGGTACATCAGGGATCCAATCATACTACGATATTTTGTTTGATCAACCATGATCCCTGAGTGGTCCTCATCCAGTTTCGTACGCTCCACCATGGGAGTGTCAACAGGGTCATAAGAATCAAATCCAAACTTCTTTAAAATTTCATTTACATATTTAGATTGATTAATAAAAATGCCTTCGGGACTTTGTGAAATTTTTAATCCCAAGAAAAATGACATTTGTCCCATCATAGACATTTGAATTTTGGAGCCCATCTCCTTTGAAAACCGGTCACATTCATTAGGGTCAGTCAAGGCAAAAATAATATCATCAACATAAATTCGAACGTGAATCAAGTGTTTGCCTGACTTTCTGGTGAACAGTGTGGGATCAATTGCTCCTTTGTTGAATCCATTTGACAAAAGAAACTTTGACAGCGTATCATACCATGCCTTTGAAGCTTGCTTCAAACCATAAAGGGCCTTCTTCAAGCGGTAGACATGGATTGGATGTGCTGGATCCACAAAACCTTCTGGTTGACTGACATAAACCACCTCTTTAAGATCTCCATTGAGAAAGGCAGTCTTTACATCCACCTGATAGAACACCATATTCTTACTGGCAGCATTAGCCAGAAAGGTTCCTCAAAGTCAATCCTTTTCTCTTGACGATATCCTTTATCCACTAACCTTGCCTTATTCTTCAGAACATCATTGTGCTCATCAAGCTTTACTTTGAAGATCCACTTGAGAGCAATAATCATAGCACAATCTGGAGCAGGTACTAATTCTCATACATCAAGATGATCGAACTCATGAATTTCTTTTTACATAACACTAAACCAGCTGTCCTTAGACATTGCTATTTTGACATCTTTGGGTTCAATATTTGATAATACAAAGTTGAAGAAGCACCAAAAGGCATCTGTAGCAAGTTGTTTACGAGTGGATACCGGACGAGAAGGATTCCCAATGATGTTGTCCAATGGATGATCATGTGTCCACTTCCTGAGATGTTCATGTGGTTGTTGGTAAGGAACTGATGTAGCAGAGTTAGGATCCCCTTGTGAAGTTGTTTCTGGTGTAGGTTCAGGGGCAAATATGTTTCCAAATAGATCATCTTCGGGATTTGCAAAGGGATTTTCTCCAAAAGAGTTTCCAGTTGTATTTCCATGATGTACAGCTGAAGATTCAGGATTCGAGGATGATGATGAGTGATCAGCAACTGGCACTTCTTGAGATAAAGACATTGAAACAGATGGACCATTTGTATTGGTTGGATTAGAAGCACTACAGTTGGTGGTGCGGAATTGTCATTAGCCTGAGGTTTATAGTATTCATCAAACATCGGATCAAACAATTTTTTCAAGTCTTCTTCTGATGGAGGTGCATAGGGAACTGTAGGAGAGTGATTCTGTACAAGAGAAGAACTGATGGGACTATTTGACAAAAATTGAGGTGCGGGTCCAGAACTGGATTGTCCAGGAGCCGTTTGCTCAGTCAGCTCATCAAACGTAACGTGAATTGTTTCCATGATGTCTCGGGTTCTTTTATTGTAGATTCGGTAACCCTTCCGATTTGGTGCATAACCAACGAAAAATCCAATATCCACCTTAGCTTTTAACTTTCCCAAATCTTGACCCTCATTTGTTGGATAGCAGAATGCTCCGAACACACGAAGAGAAGAAAGATCCGGTTTTCTGTTATGAACTAGTTCATATTGAGTTTTTCCATGAGTTGTATGTATTGGGGAACGGTTTCGGGTGTAACATGCAGTGGCAATGGCTTCCGCACAGAGAAACATTGAAGCCTTTGAATAGATTAGCATAGTCCTTGCAGGAGTTCGATTTCGTCTTTCAACTACACTATTCTATTGAGGAGTACGTGGAACACTTCTTTGATGGCTGATTCCAATACTTCCATAAAACTGACTTAGTTCTTTGTTTACAAACTCAGTTCCATTGTCTATTCGGATGATTCTAGCTGTTTTGTTAAGCCGAACCTGCAACTATTTAATAAGTTTGATGATGATATCGGGAGTTTCATCCTTTGATCTAAAAAACTTAACCCAAGTAAACCGAGAGTAGTCATCAACAACAACTAGCACATATTTCTTCCCATTTATAGTCTGCACTCTCATGGGTCCGCACAAATCCATGTGAAGGGTATGAAGAACTTCCATATTGGAGTTTGTAGGTTTGGGTTTATGGGCATACTTTGTGCTTTTGCCCAATTGGCATGCCGAACAAAGATGATACTTTTCATACTTTAATCTGGGCAAGCCTCTTACGAGGTCCTTTCTGGAAAGATCATTGATGGTGCCGAAGTTCAAGTGACTGAGACGACGATGCCATAACCATGACTTTGTTTTGAATGCTTTTGACAACAGACAAATTGAAGAAGACTTCATCATGTCTTCGATAGAGATGGTGTACAAATTAGTGCCATGAGTTCCCTTTAAAAGCTCAACACTGTCCAATTCTCTAACGAAGCAAGTGTGTTTTCTGAAAGCCACTTCAAGATCAGAGTCGCAGAATTGACCAACAGAGAACAGATTATGACCAAGACCTTCTACATAATATACCCGGGAGATTACACTGTTACCAAACACATAGTCTCCGTAACCCATAATTGCCCCAAAGTGGTCGTTCCCAAATCCAATAGTCCCGATGAATTTATTCACAAAGTTCTTGAGCCGTGAGCGATCTCCAGTCATATGCTTTGAACAGCCTAAGTCCAAATACCACAGAACGATTTGTATGACCTGCAGTTGAACACAGACAAGTATGGATGACTGGATAATTTGGATCCCCATGAGAAAATGGGTTCCAATTGGTTAGTATATGAGATTGGAACACCCACATCAGTATTAGAATCTATGACATCATTAGTGGTGGGAACAAGACTAGTAGTAGCACTGGGCCTATGTGAAGTATGACTACTTCTTAAGGGGATGATCCTACCAGTAGGTTTCCATTCCTTAGTGGGCATAGATCTATACCTTTTAGGGAAAATTTCTTTAACTTTGAATATACGGCCAGTGGGTTTCCATTGATACCCTACATTATTGAATTTTGTCCCTGTAGGTTTCCAATAATTACTAACCTTTTTCCAAATTGGCTTCCTGACTTCCTTAACATGTTTAGCACTTCTTACATTTTTGACTGGAGATTTAACAACATTTTTCAACTCATTCACAACATATTCTTGATAAATACCAGATTCCAAACATTCATTATGATTCGTCTTATTAAACTCAAACTTATTATTCCTAGGGTGGTCTTCTACTTTATTCCCTTGATCACTCTTGGCTCGCTTGGTCCTATCTTGCTTTGTATTGCCTGGAGGCTTTGACCCGCTTTATGCATTCCTGTAGAAGGAACGATGGGAATATTAGTTGGTTTCACTACTTTATGCATTCCTAGTCTAGAAGTGCTGGGATCTGAGAATCTAGGAGGCACATCAAAGGTCACATGCTTGACTTTAGGCATAGAACATGGCATAACTACACTATCTTTCCTAGTACCAGATTTAGGACATGTTGCAATTATACATTCTAAGAGTTCTTGAGATTGTTTGGCATATAAGCATGCGTGGCCAATCGCATTATCGAGTGGTTTCTCTATCTTATCCTCTTCTACAATCTCACGAAGACACTCTAGACTATCCTTAAGGTACGAAAGATATGTTTTGAAATGCAAGTTCATTATTCCTAAGATGAAGGGGAATATATTTTAACAGTCATAGCATATTTAGAACAAACATGCACTTTTGGTGCAACATTTTCACAACTGGTGATTGGCATTTTCCCTTTTACCTGACTCTTTAGATTCTCAATTACTTTTTACAAAGACGTTATCTTTTCATTGTTCTTGTCACGAGTGACCTTAATTGATTCATATAACTCCTTGAAATGTAGTTTAACCTTTTCATTTTCCTCCAGAAAACATTCATTTTCATGTTGTAAGACATTAATGAGGTTTTGAAGATGAAAATTTTGAGAATTCTGAGAATCTAAAGGAGGAGGCATATGGGAGCCAGACACTTCACTCTTTTCACCCTTCAATTGGAAAATTTGGGCTTACAACCTTTTGATCGTGTTAAAATGAGCTCGAGACTGTTCATCACGTTTGTTGATTTCAAAGACTGCATCAAACTTATGAGCATCCGAAGATGTCTTGGCATTTGAGGTTTTAACATTTTCTTTAAGATCTTGATATTTTAATTATAAATGTTAGGTTCCCATATTAGTAACACAAGCCTCAATATGAAAGAAAGAAAGACAAGATGATCGGTTGAACAAGTTAAACACACACACGTATGAATGAGAATAGTTATGCATAAGGTGCAATG
Source organism: Chrysanthemum makinoi (assembly GCA_910596185.1). Taxonomy (NCBI): domain Eukaryota; kingdom Viridiplantae; phylum Streptophyta; class Magnoliopsida; order Asterales; family Asteraceae; genus Chrysanthemum; species Chrysanthemum makinoi. The sequence goes on along the minus strand of OU343218.1, from coordinate 73,347,967 downwards.
AATAAAATGAACAACCAACCTTCAATAGAAGGTTTACAAGAGGTATTTATAGGGCAAGGAGCTAGGGCAACACTTCTAGACTCCTTCCCTTCTTATGGGCCTTCTACATAAGCCTTAGCTTAATAACAAACATAAAGGCCATATTAAGCTAACTATTACATATGAATCACTAACACTTGAATTAATGTTTAGGAGTGATTCCAACAATCTCCCCCTAAGTGTTGGTGATGAATGAAAGAGTGATAAACGATGTAGGTGCTGATGTAATAGTAGCTTTGACGTCTTCTGACATTCTTCTTTCTTGTGAGAAGAAGTGTCTTGATTAGAACAATCTCCCCAGTGTAGAGAAATTGTTTCCTTTGAATAGTTTTGCTATGACGTCATCATTTTCTTTGTTCTTTGATCTTTGTTCTTTGTGATGGTAGTGATAGTATGTTGTTGTGGTCTGTATCAGGTCTGCTTCGATGCTCCAGTGTTTCCACGTCTTTCTTCAACATGCTCATGCGCTCTTTGACGTTGGATTTCAGCACTGATGAAGTTCTCTTGGTCTTTAAACTTTGTAGATTCTTTGACTTGACAAAGAATCATTCTGACTTTTGTGTTGCCTTTAAAGAGAACTTTCACTAGTGATGTTGTTGGTATGAGCATGAGAAGAATCTGCACGATCAGTCCGCTCCAGAGCTTCCATAAAAAGAAAACATAAGAAAGGTTAGTAATAAGCGGATTCCGGCACTTACAAGTTTAAACTTCGAGAGTGTTAACAACATAGTGTGAAAACACAACTCTCATTCTTACAAAGGCCGTTCCTGAACCGGAGTCCCACAAGTGAGATAACACAATGTACCGAAGTACATCTACAGTTCAGATGATTCGCTGAGGTACACCGAGGCATCACCTCACGACTGTAGACCATTTGAGACACACTAAGCGTAATCCACGGGGAGTTACCGTGACATGCTGTAAGGTGTTTGATGTTGACCCGGCGGAGTTTCCATTCAATCACCGAGGATCACAATTGTGAACCTCTCATAAATGTTCTCGACAGATTGCTAAGATCTGTGAAGGACACGATAAAGAATCACTTGCGTTCTTATTGTTGAACGACAAGCGATAAAATGTTAAGTGTACCTAAGAGATCTTTTGATTAATCTCGTGGCTCTAGACTCAATAGTGCGCTTTGGTTTTCCTGAGCGGAGACTAGGGAGAGGGTCTCCTTCTTAAATACCAGCGATCTCTAAGAGAAGGCCGATAGTTTACGTAGGGTTCCCTGTGAGAATGAAACAAGCTTCTTTTGGGAGAAACTTGAGTGGCTAAGAAGGTTTAGTGCATGCATCACTGGGTCCATGACGACTTTTAATCTTCAATACCGGTGTCATCTAGTGACAACCAGTAGCATATGAATTGAACCCGGTGTCTGCCCTAAGTTGAATAAACTGGAGGGCTATTTCTTTTCACCCTTTTCTTTGCTTTTCTTTTTAATTCTTTAACTCCTTCTTTCTCCGATTCTCATTTTCTCCTTTTTATAATCATACCTTAGGACTTCTAATTCTAACTATTGGTAATGTCCTTGGGTAGATCCCTCCGGCTCTGGCGGATCATAGGACAGTTATTCCTAACCTTAATCACCTTATAACTCCATTGCCATAAAACCATTTTCACGAAAATCTCTCAAAGTGGTTATGAGTAAAACCATTTTGAACCACTGTAAGAGTTTAAGATTTTGCAGATACTCCCCTCCACACATGATTACATGTTTTGATGAAATTTTCATGGTGAGAGAAGAGCGCGCACTTTTGAATTGATCAACTCAAGATAGACAATCCCCCATGAGACACGATTACGTTGCATAGTTAAAGAGTTACATTGTCAGCTTTTAGGTGACAACTAGCTCTAATAACTATCTTGAAGGTGTGGACAAGCCTCGAAAGGTTTTCAAACCCGTCAAAGTTCATGTCTACCAAGAGTTTCTCGAATGGTACATTCTACTCGGACAAGTCCTTTGCGAGACACGTTTACATCACTAGCGAACTAGCTTGAAATTATTACCCGTCCCGGACAAGTCTTTTCGAGTTACTAACATTTAGGGTTTCGTCAATTCATTGGTTAAGTCTATAGCACAAAGATTCATTTGCAATTTCACAACATATTTCTTATCACATAATTTTTTTCCCCCCTAAAAAATGGCATATAAATGTTATTTTTGACAAAATTTTGATATCGAATATGTCCATTTCTAGTTTTGCGGGAAGATTATCACGAAGAACAATTTGTGAAAAAAGTTTTTAATCAAATACTCCCCCTCAACAAGTGATATTAACTTTTGAGGTTTTGAAAATCATAAGGGGAAGTACTTGTTCTTTTGAGAAAAACCTTTGAAAAATAAAAGATTTGATAAGTTTTACTCAAAAGTAAGAAGCTTTCGCTCCTTTTATAAGGATTGTGGCACTGAAGCGTACCACAGGGTCCTTTCATTACAAGTACGGGTTGTACACTGTTATGTATGCACAAACCATTATGAATAAGTCAAACAGACAAAATCACAATCAATAAAGTTAATAGTGTACCCAATGATTACGCATGACCAACTACTTTCTGAGGACGTTGGGATGTCAGAATCAGAAAGCATGGTCTTCCTCCCATATAGCTCTCCAACCGTTGCATCTGATCCGATGAATCAACCTTTCATCAATTCTAGAGATAGACCAAAGAAAATCCTTGTGATCCTTTGAATTCCAACTCTTCGTCTGAATTATACCCAACTCAATGTCCTTCAATCGATATGCCAATCCATCTCGAACCATCTCCAGGGTGGCGTCATAGAACTTGTGAATTTCATCGAAAGCCATGAAGCAAGTATGATGATTTTCACTTAGGTAGACAAACCCAAACTTTGGTTTATGAACGATTTTGTACTGAGGTTCTTGATTGATTTCGTTGAAGTGTAAAAGTGATGCAGTGATATTTTGAGTTGTTATGGTAAGATTCGACCCCGAGGTGGAGATCTTCAACACGCTTTTAGATTAGATGCGTATGAAAACAAGGAGTGCAGTAATGTACTTGATCTGACTCTCGGTTGAGGTTCAGTTGGGGCTCGCATGTCATGATCCTCACCACCAGTGTATGTAAAGTTATTACCGGTTTTCTCCATTGGTGGTGTCGTTTCTGAAACCCTTGGTTGATCAGATGGTGGTGGCGTAGCTTGTTTGTGTAGTGGTGAAAACCTGCTTAACCATTTGTCGAATCATTGGATGGAGTTGCCTTCTTAACATATTTTGTTGTTGACTTAGTTGTTTCATTTGTTTATGGAGGTGATGATTGAGATGATGATTTGGGTTTGGTGGAAGTGTCAAAAGGTGGTTCAGAAGACTGTTGAGGTATGTGTGTTGGATTGTCAACTATGTAGTTGTCTAATTCCTTCTTTAACTTTTCCTCTTCAGCTCTAGCGTTCTTCTTCACCTCTTTTCGCATCATTTCCACTTCAGCCACCAAATTATCATCATCAGTGACTCTTTCATCCTTATCATGATCGTAATCTCCTTCTTCAGATATTTCCACATCTTCACCATGCTTTTCTTCTTGCGGTTGTTTTAGTTGTTGTTGTGGTTGCTTCATTTCAACAGTTGTAGAGACAGTGACAACCTGATCCTTACTGGGTTGATTAACCGGATCGGACGGGGTAAGAGTTGTTTGCAATGCATCTTCCATAAGTGGAGGACTACTGCTTGACCCTCCTGCCCTACCGGGTTGATTAACCGGAAAGGTTGAAGCATGATATTCCATCCTTTTCTGCTTTAATGTCTTACGAAATTGTATTTCCTCATCCATTGAATCATACTCATCATCAGGATGACTTTGTGAGCATGAATTTGAATGGATGTTGTAGAAGGATGTCCACAGAATTCCAAGATGATTGAGCATATGAAGTTGTTGAAGATGACCCAGAGATTGTTCTTGCCAATTGTTTTGTCGTATCCAGCTGGGAATGTGTTTGCCATCGAGCTCATTGGGCATTGATGTTTGCTTGATTTGCAGCCATTTTGTGATCTGAAAGACATTAGACAAAAAGACAAACATATGGAAACACAATGTGTTTGTTTTAGTCTGATTTATTATCTAATTCCTTGTTTTATGGTAACATGTTTCAGTTAGTTACAAGTCCTAAGTCACATTTGTCCAATTGTTTGAAGTTGATGTGATAAGTTACGTGAACGTGTTAATTTTGAAATTTCAAAGTCCAAATCTTCACTTTACACACAGCATGTTAAATTTTGTAAGCATAAGCGTAACATTAGACATTAGTGAATTATGAGTAACATTTAACAAGTAACATATGCGTAATAGGCCAAAATGTAGTGAACAGTGATTTATGTGTAACAAGGATCCTTATGCGTAAGAAAGGAGCTTATGCGTAAGAGTAAGCTAAAGCGTAAGACCAAACTTATGCGTAAGAGTTTCTTACGCGTAAGACGAGTTCAAGGGCTTTAGGCTTATGCGTAGTAATAAGCTAGATGTTATACGAAGAGTTTACTCATAAGAGTAAAGCTTATGCGTAACAAGCCTTTTTTACGAATATCTTTCCAATATACGCGAAATCCACTATAGACCTCTTATGCGTAACGTGTTAAATATAAACATAAAAACTTGATTACAGTTTATTCCAAACATCTTATAGATCACAAAACAAGCAAAAGAACATATCAGATACACACACAAAGACTTAGGCGTAAAATTTCTTAAACCCTAAATCCTTAATCTATGCGTAAGAGATATAGCCACACAAATCAAACAAGAATGTCTATGCAGTGTCCTAGATGTAATATGAGTGCAATGGAACAAGATTTAACACGTTTCTACCACAGAATCAGAAGATTCATGGGAGATGAACCCTAAAAACCTAAAACTTAAATTCATACAGTTTAGATGTTTCTGGGCAAATTTAAAGGTTCAAAAACATGCATATAAACTTATTCTAACACTTTCTTGACTACCTAATAACATGTCACAGAATAGAAAAGCCCTAGATGAGCGCAAGAACCCTATAATTCAAATTAATGAAATTTAAGATTCAGGATGGTTTTGGACGATTGAAACAAGTTTAATAGACACCAAGAAAAGTTTTAACACAACTCATTTCAATCCAAACACTTTTATGCATAAACACCCAATTCGTTCGAGTGAACAATTTCCAAAATCAGTTTAAAGAGTTTTAACCGTTGGATTTGAAAGATTTTTGAAATCCTTGTTTAGAATCTTGATCAAAACAATTTAGAACTTACAGATTATGAACAGCTTGAACGGATTTAGAAGATTTGATTTGGGCCGTTTGATCTTATTGGTTTAGGAGTAAATGCACATGAAGTGGTTCCAACCAAGATCCTTTAACTTCCGTTTAGGTTAGACAAGACACTTGTAAGCAAGACACTTAACGATACTCCCCCTCGACTTTTGAAATAGTGAATTTTGTAAACATTTGAGTCCGAGGAGAGTATTTGACAAGAAACGAATCCACCATTTTAGAAGAAACAATCATATTTTTGGAAACATGCAAGTACAAGGTTTTATGAAACCGAAAAATATTTACTTTCTCCCCCTCAACACTTGTTCGTGAAAATTGTGAAAAGTTTGAAAGAACACAGTGTTGACGAAAGATTTGTACTTGTTTTGGATTTTATGAATTTTGTATTTTTGTATTTTGTTTTTGAAAAAATATTTACAAAAGAGGTTTTGGTGTTTGACTGGTTTTAAGAATGTTTTAAGAGTTCATCCAGTTCCTCTTGAGTCAAACACCGCATACCAATCCAGTGGACCAACTCATTAAACCTAGCAGGAGCTAAGGCTTTGGTGAGAAGATCTGCCAATTGGTATTCAGTACCCACAAAGTATAATTCAACTGTACCCTGTTCCACGTGGTCCTTGATGAAATGATATCGAAGATCGATGTGCTTTGATTGCGAATGTTGAACTGAGTTGCATGAGATCGCAATAGCACTCCGATTGTCGCAGACATCGGGATTCGTCAAATACGTAACCATAGTCTTTGAGTTGTGTTCTCATCCAAATGACTTGAGCACAACACGCATACATGGCTACATATTTTGCTTCGTTGAGGACAACGATGTACAATCCTGCTTCTTCGATTGCCATGACACCAGTTTATCACCAAGAAATTGTAATGCTCCTAGAGTACTTTTCCGTGAGTCTAAGCATCCTGCGTGATCAGCATCTGAAAAAGCTATTAGTTCAAAACCAGAATCCTTCGAATACCAGATCCCCAAATTAATGGTTCCCTTGATGTATCGGAGGATTCTTTTAGCCTCAGAGAGTTGGGTTTCAGTTGGTCTCGACTGATAACGGGAGAAAAGATATACGGCAAAAACAATGTCAGGCCTGCTGGCTGTTAGATACATGAGAGACCCAATGATACTTCGGTATTTGGTAGGGTCCACCAATTTCCCATGTAAATCAGTGTCAAGCTTCTTGGTATGAGCCATGGGTGTGGCATAGGTGTCACAGTTTTGCATTCCAAATTTGTTCAACAGTTCAAGGGCATATTTGGACTGACTTAAGAAAATACCATGGGGTGATTGATGAACTTGCAGTCCTAGAAAGAATGTAAGTTCACCTATCATGGACATTTCAAAATGTTTCTTCATTAGTTTTGCAAAAGCGATTGAGTATTTTTTTATGTGTTGACCCAAAAATGATGTCATCCACGTAAATTTGAACAATTAAGATGTGTGCCTCGTGATATTGTATGAAAAGAGTTGGGTCAACCGAACCTTTGGTGAAATTATTGGCAATGAGGAAAGATGGTAACTTATCGTACCACGCTTGAGGAGCTTTTTGAGTCCATACAGAGCTTTGTTCAGTTTGTAGACATGGTTCGGGACACGGATCAACGAACCCTTCGGCTGGCCTGACATAAACCGTTTCTTTCAGTTGCCCATTCAGAAAAGCGGTTTTGACGTCCATCTGAAAGACCGTTATATTCATATGAGCCGCGAACGCGAGAAAGATCAGAACAGCCTCAAGACGAGCAACCGGAGCAAATGATTCTTGAAATTCAATACCCTCTTCCTGTCTATAACCCTTAGCCACCAGACGTGACTTGTTTCTGATTACGTTCCCTTCAGCATCCAATTTGTTCTTCCAAATCCATTTGAGACTAATGACGTAGACCCCTGTTGGTTGAGTTCTTCTTGCATGGATTCAATCCAGTTGTCCTTTGTCATTGCGTCTTTAATGTTTTTAGGCTCAGATTGGCAGACAGTGAGTGCATAAATGAAATGTTCACCATCTGTGTGAAGACGTTGTCTTGTTACGACTGGTTGATTCGGGTTACCAATAATATTCTCAAGAGGATGGTATTTTGTCCAACAATGTGTAGAGGGTTGATGTTGGTATACATTGTGCAGATTTTGAGGATTCAAATGGCTTGTAGATGATTTCGCAACATCAGGTGCAACAGTTTCATTAGCAAACAGGTTAAAGAACGCATTTGGATCAAAATCTGCAGGTGGGGGTACTTCATTGTTTATAACATCATCAGCTGGTTCAGCGTCATTGGAAGCAGTTTGTTCAACTATTGTTGTAGAGTCAACTGGTGGTGCTTCTTCAACAAAGAGTTGTTGTAGCAGGTGTATCGGTATAGGAATATGATCGTTGAGCAACGGAAAACATCGGATACACCTGGAGCACGTTCATCAATATCATCACGAACAAATGAGCAAATAGCTTTTCCATTTGTTGATGAGTAAGCTGGGGGCTTGGTTCAGCTGATGATGGGGTTTAAGGGACGTTTAAACGGTTGTGACCGGGTTCCAAGCTGTTATGCTCAGAAGCCATTTCTGTAAGCTCATCAAAATTAGCATGAATCGTTTCCATAACCTGCTTTGTATGACGATTCCAGATCCGGTAACCTTTAGAATTCTCACAGTATCCAATAAAGACTCCAATATCAGCTTTGGCTTTGAGCTTTCCAAAGTCATCACGATCATTATTTGGGTAGCAAATGGATCCAAATACATGAAAGTGTTTGAGATTCGGTTTTCTATTGTGGATAAGCTCAAAAGGAGTTTTGTTGTGGCGTTTTGTAATCATTGATCGGTTTTAAGTGTAGCATGCAGTTGACTTCGCCCATAAGTAATCTGGAAGTTTAGCATTGATTAACATTGTTCTTGCAGCTTCCACTAACGCACGGTTTCGTCTTTCAACAACTCGTTTTGTTCGGTGTACGTGCAATAGATGTCTGATGCTCAATTCCCACTTTCTCATAAAATTCTCGAAGAGTTTGGTTTACAAATTCAGTTCCTTTGTCTGTTCTGATTTGGCGGACGGTGTTCCAGAGCTGAACTTGAATTTTCGTGAGAAAGTTGATGATCATCTGTGGAGCTTGATCTTTGCTTCCAAGAAAGTAGACCCAAGTCCATCGTGAGTAGTCATCGACAATTACCAAGATGTAGCATTTGCCATTAATCGTTTGCACGCGCATCGGGCCACAAAAATCCATGTGAAGAAGATGAAGCACATGGTGAGAGCTGTGTTCCACCTTTGAAGGAAAGTGAGCACGAGTGCTTTTCCCTTGTTCACAAGCTGAGCATAGGTGATCTTTAGAATACCGGAATCTCGGGAGACCTTCAACAAGTTTGTGTCGAGCAAGGTTGGTGATGGTTTGAAAGTTTAGATGTGAGAGACGACGGTGCCATAGTCAAGATTTTGTAGATGCAGCCTTTGAGAGTAGACAGATGGGAGATGAAGCAACCATGTCTTGCATTGATATTGTGTACAGACTAGAATTGCGAGAGCCAGACATAAGATCGTTTCCTTGTAGATCACGAATGAAACAAGTTTTCTCCCGAAAAGCAACTTCCAAGTCTCCATCACAGAATTGACCGACTGAAAAGAGATTGTGACCGAGGCCTTCCACATAATAAACCCTGCTAATTTCGATGTTTCCATTGATATAGTCTCCGTAGCCCATGATAGCTGCGAAGTGATCATTCCCGAATCTGACAGTGCCAATGAACTTTGCAACAAAGTTTGATAACAGTTTAAGATTGCCTGTCATGTGTCGGGAACATCCGCTATCAACAATCCATAGGATGATCTGTATCACTGCATTACACACAGACGACACAGATGGAATAGAAGTAGATGTGGAACCCGAAGAGTTAGAGGGTTCCGAAGAAGTGATGTTAGATATACACACATCAATGATTTTAGGTATCCATTTAAATCCTAGTGTATTATGTATCCATTTCTGCCATCTCCAACTAGTCTTGGCTTTAGTCTTAGTGAATGAACTAGTTGGTACTACATTCCTTGGAGGTGAGACTGGGGCTACAGGGACATCAATGCGTTTCTTAGAATCTAAAGCGGGCGGTTTACCAAGCACAGACTTAGAAGCATTTGTGGGCCTAGAGGTATTCCGTTTCTTAGGATTCCGTAAACGAGATAAGATAGCTCTAGCAACACATTCATCATGACAATCAGAAAGCATACTTTTACGACAAATAACGCAAGAAGCTTCAGACTGAATATCAAAAGTACTTAAAGGTTTAGCATTCGTTACAACACTTTTTCTATTACATTTGTCAGACGCAATATCTAAAGTGGGTGCAACTTGAGTCTTATTCAAAGTCCTAGGGTGTTCTTCTACTTCAGCATTCTTTATTGTTCTATTCTTAGTTCGCAACTTCCTATTCTTTCTTGTATTGCTCCTAGGCTGTGAAGTGCGGATGTTTGGAAAAGAGGCAACTATTCCTGTTTTAGTAGAGGGAAGCACATTAGTATCTTGTGATTTATCAGTAGGCATTCTGGGTTCACGTTTGCTAAGTGTTACAGGTGCAATTTTCTTAATGATGCTAGGCTGAACTTGTTCATACTTTCCTAACATCTCCCTTAACTTAATGATAGTGTGCACCAAATCTTGATTTTCAGAATGAAGATTTCCAGAAAAGTTCATGACTTCTTTAGTGTGTGCAAGATAATGATCAAGTTCGTTTGATGCTTCATCACGAGTCTGTTTGAGTAAATCAAATATGACACCATATTCCTTTTTAACTTTTGCAATTTCTTGTTCATATTTTGAGATTTGACATTTCAAAGACGCGTTTTGATCATCCAGTTGCTCAAGTTTTGGATTAAACGTTTTGGAATGCAACTGGTTGATTTTGTTTTGCAAAGCAAGTTCACGATTGTGACAATCTTTTTGACACCATTGAAGACGACATTTTGCATTTGAAAGCTCGTTTAACAATCGTTCATTTTCAACTTTGAAAGACTCAATCTGATGCACATTATCAGTATTCTCAACAATTTCAACAGAATCAACAGAGATATAATCAGATGCATATGGAAAAGAATGCAATAACACAATATTATGGATATCAGCATATATAACATCTTCCAAGAGTCGATCAACATCTTTTCTTAACAATTTCTTTTTACGTTTAATATTTGAAATCGATGTTTCTGTTTTCTAGAAAACTGTTTTCATGAGACCAAGTTCCTTGTGAAAATCCCTTTCCCAATATAGTGCACAAGTTTTCAAATTTTGGACATGGGGTAAAATTCTTTTCTGAAGAATATCTCTTTGTTCTCGTGCCAACGGCGATTGAAAATGTTCAACTTTTATTTCAGATTGAAATTCAATCTCACGTTCCAAAATTTTGAGGTCAAATAAGAAAGTGTCAAAATATTTGATAACACGACAACTTTCGGCATTTGTTTTAACTTCACTAAGTGAAGGTAGAGGACCATTAATTTGTGCACCATTGTGTTGGGGACGAACTTCAGAAACTGGTGTGATAACCAAAGGTTTGTTAGAAGTATCTTGTTGTGTGACAAAAGTTACGGCTTTTGAATAGTTAAATGGTTTGTTGTAAACGACATTTTCCATTTTTGACCGACTCTCGTCATCTGCATCTAATTCCTCCATGCGATTATATTCAACAACAGTCATAATTGAATCATCAATTCTATGTTCTGCACTGTAAACTTTAGGATTTGGTTTGAATGCTCTGTTTGAAAACTTAGGTTTGTAATCAGCAAGAATCGGTCCATATCCATTTGGATTTGGTTTAAAAGTAAACTTTTGAATAGTTGTGATTGACTCACCATGTTTATAAACAACATTTCGAAACTCTTTGATTTTGTGTTGTAAGTCGACAATTTCATCAAGATAGTTATCTATTCGTTTCATGGAATGCTTTTTGTACTCGAGAGAACTTTTTGACAAGTTAACAACTCAGCCTTGGCTTTTTGAGTTTCCAAAGTAAGAGCGTTAAGTTTTTTTTGTGTTCATGTTTCAGTTGTTCTATTTGAGACAACAAACATTCTTGGATGCGGCTAGATCACGTATCTGCTGTTCTAATGATTTTCATTTTGATGAGATTTAGCAAAAGCGACTTCAAAACCTTTTTCACGTTTTTCTTGAGTTTTAAAAACGTTGATATGTTTGATTAAGCATTCATCACCCTAATTAACAGTGCATTTTTATCTTTTAATTGCTTGCAAATTTCCAAACGAGATTCTTGGTCTTTAATTAAGGTCAGGAGCTTAATTTCTCTATTAGACAAAAGCTCATCTTGTTCAACGTGAGTCTCAACATGATCATTATTTAAATCCTCAAATATAACCACAGAGTCAACTTGATGATCAATATTAACCATAAGGTTATCTTGATCGTCAAATATAACTACGGGATCTATTTGATAATCATCGGAATGAGATGTAGATGGCTCATGTTGAACACTCTGATCCTTGTCGGATGGAGAAATTGGCGGAGATATCAGATCAGGAATGAGTGTATTTTTGGTCCGTACTGAGACAAGCCTGGTGTCATACACTGGGCCTGTGTCACTCATGTGTAGAGCTTGCATTTGTGCCATCAACATCACTGCTGCATTAGCCTCCAAGTCCTCCATATCATCATCGGAATGCATCTGCCATAAAGCTCCGTTCCTTGTTGGTAAGAGTGCCACCAGCTTCATCCTTGAGAGCCAAGAGCAAAGCCTCTTTGTGATAAGCACTGCCTCTTGTCCTCGGCTTAGGGCATGCATTAGCCGGATGACCCTTCTCATTACAGTTATAACAACGAAGACCATTAACCCCATTATGAGCATTTCCCTGTTCAACCACTTGAGCCCTTTGTTGTTGCGGAGCACCCATGTTATTCCTTCCCATAGCATTAAACCCTTGACCACCTCCCATCTGTCGACCATAACCACGATTCTGAACTTCAACGCGTCCATTGTTCACAACAGCCTGATTCCTTGTGTTTGATGAGGAACGAATGTGATTGTTGGATTTGTTTGTATACCGGCCGAAGGCTTTAGCAATCATAACAAATCCTTGTTGCAATTCATCGAAAGCATCGGAGTCCTCATCAGCTTCACTGTAAAGTGCTTGAGCATTGTTGTTGTTGTATGGAACCAATTGAGTTTGTTGAGATTGTTGCTGTGACGGATCATATGGTGTGATGGTTGCAGTTGGTTGAGGAGCGGGTTGAGGAGCTATTTGAGGAGGAAAACTAGTTTGAGCCCACAAAGCAAGTTTTTGATTGTCCGAAAGTGACTGTGGAGCCGGGAGTCCACGGATAGCCCTTTCTTTGTCAACTTCTTTTTGGTGAGGCTTCAAATAGTCGTACAACAATCCGTATGAAGCATGATGAAGATTCTTAGCTTGACGGAGAAAAATGACATACTTCTCGCATTCCGGACCAAGACTACTTAGGAACTTAGTGTTGACAGCAATTCGTGGCATGATGATGTTGTGTTTGTCCAAATCATTAATGATGTCTGAAAAGCGATGATGATATGACTCTAATGTCTCTCCCGGTTCAATCATGAAGTGTTCATAAGCCAAGTAGATTTTGGATTCCATGTCTTCCTGATTGAGTGTTGTGCCTTCCATTAGAAGACGAATATGTTCCCACATTGCTTTAGCTGTCTTTTGAGCATCAACACTTCGAAGGATCGGATTGGGTAATCCCAAAAGGATGTATTGCATTGCTAGTTCATCGGCTTCAAAATGTAGAAGTTCATCAGCAGTGAGGTCTGAGATAGTTGCAATGTTGGTGACAGCATCTCTTGGTGGATTGGCATCTGGATCTGCGGGTGTGACAACAATAGGCATCTAAAATGGACCTTCCATAATGACCTTCTTTAAGAACTTTCCATGTGGCTTCTTTAGATCACAAAACCTAAAGAACCTTATCACCCATTGATCATAATTTCCGGGAGTGAGCATTGGAGGTCTATCAAGTGAGCCAGCTTCATGAATTGATTGTTGGCTACTTAAGGCTTCACACATCTTGCCAAACCATGTCGGTTCCTTCATAGTACTCCTGGATGGATGTTGATTGTAAAAGTTTGTGTAAGGTTGTACTTGAAGACTAGGTGGTGGTTGAACCATTTGTGGTGGAATTGATCCTAGTTGTGGAGTATGTTGTTGATTAAATTGTTGTTGATAAATTTGTTGTTGTTGATTGAATTGTTGATGTTGTGGAGAAAATAGCTATAGTATGGTGGTTGTGACATGTTGAAAACTTATGTTGTTAAATGGATCTTTGTAGTAGAATGAAACGTTGTTGATGAAGTATCCTTAGGCGTAGAAACCAAGTGTAGGCAAAGTAACACTTAAGCGTAAAAACACCAAACTTACGCGTAAGATTAGCTTACGCGTAAGAATTGAGAAACACTAAAGTTATGCGTAAACTGAAATTTAAGCGTAGAAACCTTAGTAGGATTAGCTTATGCGTAAGACAGAGCTTAGGCGTAAGAAAAATCTTATGCGAAAAGAGTTCTACGCATAAGTTTGAGCTTATGCGTAAGATTATGGTTTTGCCCAAAAGATCCTTTACACTATCACAAAGGTAAAAGATATCCAAAGTCGAAGTGTTTTCAGGCTTATCCAAGCAAGAAAACACTGAGTAAACCACGAAGACTGAAGATCGATCCAAGGAAAAGATACGCGTAAAAATAGGGTTTTGATACGCGTAAAACTTGACCAAAACTGATTTCTGCCCAATGATGTTTCTAAACCAGATTTTTGTAATGAAACAGCTTCAATATCACCAAAAATAACACAAAAGTGTGAAACTTGATGATCCAAAACTTCTAAACACCTTATGCGTAGAAATAAACCCACGCTTAAAACCAAGCTTAAAAACAATGATCTACACGTAAAGTTTGAACGCCAAAAACAGATATTTTAACACCTAAAAACGTTGAAAGTACAAGAATCTTGGATAGAAAAGTGTAAAAAACAAGTTTTTAAGCGTGACAAAGTGATAAACTGTTTTACGCGTAAGACCAAAAACTAACTTCAAGAACAAAAGATGTTCACCCAACTATTTGGCGAATGATACCACTGTTAGGTTCCCATATTAGTAACACAAGCCTCAATATGTAAGAAAGAAAGACAAGATGATCGGTTGAACAAGTTAAACACACACACGTATGAATGAGAATAGTTATGCGTAAGGTGCAATGAATAAAATGAACAACCAACCTTCAATAGAAGGTTTACAAGAGGTATTTATAGGGCAAGGAGCTAGGGAAACACTTCTAGACTCCTTCCCTTCTTATGGGCTTGGGCCAAGGCTTATGGGCCTTCTACATAAGCCTTAGCTTAATAACAAACATAAAGGCCATATTAAGCTAACTATTACATATGAATCACTAACACTTGAATTAAAGTTTAGGAGTGATTCCAACAGTAAATCAAGATATTCAACTTCAAATTTAGAAAAATGTCTGACCATGTTATCATGATCATCCCTTTCAATTTTATCATGCAATTTCAAATTTTTGGTTTCAAGCTCAATGACACGATCTTGGGAGAATTTCAAAGAAGTAGACAATTCATGAAATTGAGAAGCAGTAATGGAATAATTCGTAGCAGTATAAAACACATCTTGAGCAATACATCTAGAAATAAAATTATCATTCAGGATATGAATATTCTTCCTCCCAATCTCATTGCTTTTATGATCACATTCATTTATTCTAACCTCGTTTTCCATTTCAATGAACATTCTTTTCATTTCTTTAACTTCTGTATCAATGGCCTTTTGAAGACTCTCAAATTGTTCTTTTAGTTGTTTGAAGAAAGGCATGACATCAGTTAGATACCATTCTTTTGTTTGCTCAAAACCCCTTTCTCCTTCGGTAATTCCCATTGGAGTGATTTCATCTTACACGTTTTCTCAAAGTCAACGAATAGTTGGTAAACTACGTATAAGCTGACTAAGGTTTTTCTTTGTATGGGAAAAGTTATAGGTATTAAATGCATAGGTGTATTTGGTGGATACACAGTAGCTGGAGGCAATTTTCTAAGGGGAGGATTTTTTCAACAAGATCATCAGTTTTTCTCTTATCCATATCTTTCTTCCAAAACACTTGTTCAGGGGTCAATTGAGTCTGAGGTCTAAACTTATTGAAGGCAATCCAGTTTTCCTTAGCATAATTCGGAGTTTTAAATGTAATATTATACTCTATACACCAAGGATCTTTTAGTTTCTTTTCCATTTTCTCTCTAGAGGCATCTTCTAATTATCTATCCTCTTTAGTGCTCTTTAAACAAGTAGGATTTTGTCTAGGCTTAAGGATTTCATTACCATCATAGATCACCTTTTGAGCAGATTTTTATTTCTTACCATACTCAGGATTGGGTTCCTCAACAAGGCTAGTAATATGTTCATCGCTTAACACTCTATGCTTAGTGATCATGTGAGCAGTCTGAATGGTGTTACCTTGTATGTATAACTTGTTTTCAAGTTTGTTTTTCAAAGTTTTTAGGTTGGAAAAATCATTCAAAAGTTTTGATTCCTTAGCACTGAATTCCTGCTTAAGCACTTTTACATTTTCTTAAAGTTCTTGCTTTTGCTTAGTAGTTTTATTAAGTTTTTCTTGTAAGGAATTTAACTCTTGTTTTAATATTTCTTCCCTAACATTACTTTTTCTGATAAGTGTATGCATTTGGTTATCCATCTCCTGCTCACGAGTAGTCAACTCAAACTTAGCACGCTGTTCATATATAACAACTTGTTCCTTATAGGAATTTAGTTCAGTGGTCATGGAATCATCATGTGCATATTCAGTGTATTTATCAAATATACATTCATCATTGATAAAAGAAGATGCATCACTTGGTACAATTATACTTTCATCTTGCTTCACATATTGATCATATGGGACAACATTGCTATTACCCATTGTTTCAATATCTGATTCAATGATTTCCGTTGATTATACTTTGTTGTGAATCTTTTGCACATCAACCACATCGTATAGTTTTAATACCTCTGATATGATGGATTCCTTGGAGGGATAAGCTTGTTGAGGTGGAGAGACCATTAGTGATGTTAGCCATAAAGATGGTTTGTGCCATTGGTTCATCATCAACATTAAAGTCAAACGCATCACAATCTACAACTTGAAAGTCGTTAGGATTGTTCTAAGCCACACCATGCACTGGTTGTTCATCCACATCTGCATCATAAGTTTTGGCATTTCCCTCAGCAAGAAACAACAACTATTCTTCATCCAACACAGCTCCATTGTCTTGAGCTTGCACCAGTAGCATCTTATCACTGAAGTACTCTGCATTCTGTGGACGTTTTAGTTGAGTGCAGTTCCTAGCAATGTGTCCTTCCCCTCCACAATTGTAGCACTTGATTGGCTTCCATTGACCTTGAGCCATGATCCTTCCTCGATTCTGATTGCCCACATAACCAACACCAGATCCTACATTCCCATAACCAGTTCCAACACTTACATTCCCTTGTTCATTATGTGGAAGATAAGCATTTTGCCTTCCTTGCACGTTTTGCTCTACAACCCTTCTATCTTTAACAATAGCATGGTTTTGTAGATTAGATGCATTTATGAGATGATTGTTGGTGTGGGAAGTGAGGTTTAAGTTTTGGTTAACCATTAGGGCCAGTTGATTTGCAAAGTGTTCTATGAACATGTCCGATGGCTTATACCCTAAATCTGGAATAAGTTTATGATTATGATCCCCAGTAGGTATAACTTGTGATGCTTTGGTACTTATCCCCACATTTGTGAAGAATGAAGTTGAGTCATTTGAAGAGCTCGCAACAGCGACATTAGTATTGAACTTTTCCATGATCATTCGTTCAAATGCAGCATGCTTCTCATGTTAGAGTAAGTAAGCTAAAATTGTTCATAATTGGTGTTCCTTAGTCCTTTTTTCAGTTTGATAGCAGTGACAAACTTGTGCCATTCGGGATTCATGTTGTACACGAATTTGGAATTGAGCTGGATATTTGGCATTGTCATTTTGATATTCCTCATATCATTTACAAGCTTGTGAAATCTCACATGATATTCAGTGATACTTTCCCCTGGGTTCATTTTAAAGTTCTCAAAGTCATCATACAACTGAGACTCTCTATCTTCCTTAGTTAGTTCCAAACTAGAGAGAAGCTTCTTGACATTATCCTAGACAGCCTTGGCTTCAGTGTTGTGATTGATCAACTTGTAAATGTCTTTTGGCAAACCTTGAAGTATGATGTTTGAAGCTCTAATGTCAGCATTATATCTCTTCTTCTCCTTATCATCAAGCTCATCATACATTCTTGGTCTATCAAAACCTAACACAACATTTCCATCAGCTGCAGTTTTGAGAATATCCCTGGTAGTTCCAATTTGAAATGGTCCTTCATCAATTGACTTAAGGATGTTAACCCCATTCTCTTTTCCTAAGCAATACAATCTGATTCTTTGAGCCCAAGAATCATAATCGGTTCTATCAAGCATGGGAGGACGAGTATCGGATCCTGCAGCTTGAACGTCATCAGCAACGGAAGAAGTGATTGTAGACATGATTCCTAAGTACACGGGATTTTACTACTCTTTGATTAAACCGGGAAATAGGTTCTTTCACGGGATTTTACTAAATCAAGAGAAAACCGTAAAACTTATCTCAAGGAAATGAAAAATCTCAAAATACAAGTCGCACAATTGACAAACCGCTTCAGTCAAATCGCTGTGTGAACAAACTGCTTCTGTCAAATCGCAAATGGACAAATCGCTTAACACAAACCGCTTCTTATCAAACCGCTTAGATCAAGTCGCAGGAGACAAACCGCTTGATTCAAAACGCTTTGTGACAAGTCGCTTATGACAAAATGCTTTAAGGACAAAACGCTTAAGTGACAAACCGCTTTGAGACAAATCGCAGAATCAAACCGCTTAACCAAATCGCTTATCTTAACAAATCTCAAGGGAACACAAGTACTTCCACTACTTCGTCCTTTTTGTCTCTTTGTCTCAACACTCAAACCGCATAGGTATCAAATCGCATAAGGAGTTGATCAAATCCCTTAACTGAAATCTACACAAACCGCTGTGAATATGGGACAAACCACACAAATAATAGATCAAATCGCACCAAACCAGTGACAAACCGCATAAAAGAAATAGGTACGAGACTCAAACCGCTTCCATGAAACTTATCAAAAACTAAACTTTTTCAATCCAAAACACTACAACCAAGATGATTGAAGCCTTCCAAACCAAAACCTAAACACTTACCATGATTCTAAATATAAAAGTACTATCAAAATTCAAACTTTAACACTAAATATGATCCAAATGATGAAAACTACTCAAAGCTCATTCAAACCCAAAAACCTATGAAAACCACTAAGAATTCAAGAACATGTAAGGTAGATGATCAAACCATGGCTCTTGATACCAAATGTAACTTATTGGTTTTCACAAACACACAATCAAACACACATAGAATTCGAATGAGATGAGTTGAGAGAGAGAAAGTGAAGAGAGTTGGGAACTTCTAGTGAGACAAAGAAAAATGTATATTGAAGCTCTAACCCTTTGCCTTGCTAAGCAAAGGGTATTTATAGTGTGTTACATGAAACGCCTCCTACAGGCTGTGGATCAGGTATACAGTGGGTAAAGACCCGTCCGTCCTCCACGGTGTTACTTAACTAACTACTAACTGTTACTAAACGACTACGACTACGAGCTTTCTAATGAATACATATACTTGAGGTGACCGAGTCTTTAACTACCGGATTTTCTAAATTCTAACATGTTGCAACCTCCTACACCTTCAAATTCGCTTGCACTTATGGATCACTCTTATCCACATAAGCTTAATTACCCTCAGACATCACCCAACAACCAGATGGTTCCATAGGGGTGTAATCGATTTGAGCCAAGCCGAGCTCAACAAGGCTTGAGATCATATCAGAAAATAAAAGGTTGGTTCGAGCTCAGCTCGATTTCTCGTCAAGCTTTAACCATCCAAGCTTAAGCTCCGCTCGAGTTAGATTCGAGCAAAGCTCGAGCTTAGCTTGAAAATCTCAAAATTATATATATGAAAAGCTCGAATTTGTGCCAACTGTTATTTGCAGCTAAACTGAGCTCGAACAAAATAGCATATACACCATTCCGTGTCAAAACAAATTGCAAATTGCAGATGCCACAAAAAAGAATATAGTCTTCATATAAAACTTGTACATGATCTCGAACCACAAACTGAAAGAGAAATACTTAACCGTTTGAAAACCAAATTAGATATTTTTAATATTAATAAAACCAACAATAAAATTCTCATAACCAAGGTCAACATTATAGTTTAAAGGGTATAATATTTTATCCTTTATCAAGTTAGTCCTTGTAATTAAGTTAATATTCAAATCAGTCCTTATTTACATGTTTAAAAATAATATGAAAATATATTTATACTAAGGCTCGAAAAGCTCGATGATCGCTCGTGAGCCGAGCTATCAAAAAGCTCGAGCTCGACTCGTTATATATTTTGAACCAGTTTATTAGGCTTGAGCTCGGGCTTGATCTCGATAAAAGCTCGGCTCGATCGAGTCGAGCTTGAACTCGAGCTCAAGTTACTTGATAAAAGCTTGGCTCATTTGCAAACCTAGTTCCATATGACTCACATCAACAATCAACTGATGGTCAAATTGTTCCATATGGCAATACGGACACAGCTTACTATGCACGAGCAGACGATGATGATCAAGAGGCATTAAAAGAATTGAATCAGGGATTTGCATTAATTGCTTGTGCTTTTGGAAAATGTGCTAATTCATCAAACAATCGTCTCCGAAACTCTTCAAACTCAAGGAATCAATTTGTTGTTCAAGATGGACGGGTTGCAGTGCAGAGTCGTAACAATGGACATCCAATGATTACTAGTGGTTATGCGGGAAATTCAGAGGCTGGACAAGTGCGTACAAGACCTGCTGGAAATGTAAATCAAGCTGGTGCTCCTCATAGAAGGGTTGAAATTTTGGAAACACGGAATACATCAACTAGGAATGCGGAGATCAAGTGTTATAACTGCAAAGTAAGGGGTCATCTGGCTAATTCTTGTCCTAATCCAAGGACTTGAGGCAACATATATCATAAGAAAGCTTTACTTCTCACCCTCAAGGATGAAGCTGGAGGCGACCTTTCTGACAAGGATCATAGTTTTATGGATGATGTTGTTTCTTATGATGAATATGAACATTTGCAAGTCAATGCAGCTGTGGTACTTATGGCTAACATGTATACCATTCATATGAGTGACACATGACCAGTTTATGATACTGACGGCCTATCTCAGGTACCTTATCCAAACATATGTCTCATACATGAGATTGCATCTCCATCTGCATCTGCACCTGATAATGAGCAATATGTTCAAAGTGATTCATTGGTATCTCTACAAGAAGATGATCAAATTAACCCTGTTGTTACATATGATGATCCAATTGATGAATATACCAATGATAAAATTGAAATTTTGAATGGTTCATATCCAAAACTTATGATCTTACTGATAAAGATTTGAAACATATGTTTTTAGGGGGTCATTTAAGCCCTAAATCGATACATTTTATATCCGTTACTACTTAAAATTGCTCCTTTTCACATTTTAGGTATTTTAGTAGCAAATTGCTGGAATCAATCACTTTTGGACGAAAAGGAGCCAAAACATGAAAAAAAATGACAAAATCAAGATTTCAAGGCTGAATTTCACACCTGACGGCATCCTAACCCATAGGGCGACGCCGGCGTTCACAAGGTTTTCTAAAAAGTCTCAAGCGATGGCTCAGGTCGTATTTTGGTTTTACAACATGACGGCGTCACACCTTATTCCAGTAGGGCATCACCCTTTATTTTACACCAGACGACCAAGACTCACTGATAAGGATTTAAAACGTACACTTTTAAGGGGTCATTTAAGCCCTTAATCGCCCACTTTTATATCCGTTACTGCTTAATTTCATTTTTTTTGACTTTTTAGGTCTCTTGGAAGCAAAATGATGGAATGATGCATATTTGGACGAAAAGGAGTGAAAACATGAAGAAAATGGCTAAGTCATGATCGAAGACACTCAAGGCTGCTGAACTGAAGCCGGCGTCCCCAACCAAAGGGCGATGCAGTCCCTCTCTACGGATTTAATTAAAATACACCTGACGGCTCAGTAGACTTTTTGCTAAAATACACCTGACGGCGTCAGGCTTTGAAGAGGGAGGGCGTCACTAAGACTTTTCATCTCAGACGGCCCAGATCCAGAATCAGACGACGTCCCTGCTGAATCCCTACGGCGTCACAACTACAACGTGACGTTGTCCCAACGATAACTTGGCTGAGATGAAAACCCTAATGATGGAATCTGACGGCATCCCACCTATAAGGCGACGCCGTCGCAAGTGTAAATCTATATATAGAATTCGATTTTTTAGTTTTTAAAGAGGTAGACTTGTGGAGTAAATACCCTAAACGTTTGTAGTCCGACTTGGACAGTATCTTAGGGTCCCAAACCCTATTTTACGTATCAAGATAAGTGTTTTATTCTATTAATTTCATTATGTCTTCTATTGAATGTGTGTATGCTTACTTGTTTAACATGTCCGGCTAAATTTATTGTGTGTTTGCTTAGATCTATGCAACCTAGTTATTAATTATTGATTGGTTGTCTCTAATCTTAATTGTAAAGGGCTTAGGAATGCACTAGGCTATCGTTGTGTTTAAATGCTTGAGTAATCTTTGCGAACATTAGTTTATGAATCACTTAGAGGATTTCATAGTCTAAACATCCAAATATAACCTTTAGGTTAGTTTATGAAACATCTAGCGGATTTTGTAGGCAATAACTTTAAGGTTTTCTCAAAGAGTTAGGGCATAAGCATTCCATATGACCTTAGAAAACACAACGCGTTAAGAATAAGAACGTGACAATTCAGCCACCAATAAAAGATAACTAGGGAGTAATAGTAATCCTTCCAATCAACAATAGCCTAATACCACTGACGTCCAAAATAAGCCCACAAATACTTCTAATAAGTTCACCAATCACCAAGTCCATCCCATGGTCCTACACCATCAATAATACCCGAACCTATTACCCCAATTCCATTTAATTCATCCAGTTCATCCACTATTCACCAGACCCCACCTACGGTCCAACAGTCAACCCCATCTCCCACTATAAACCCGAACCCGGTTTTAGTTCACCCTATGGTCACGCGTTTTTGTGTCGGGTCTAATTGTCCTCCAAAGCGTCTTAATTTACATACATCTATCATTTCTCCTATACCTAAATCGTATAGTGAAGCCTTTAATGATCCTAATTTGCAAATTGCTATGTTTGATGAATATAATGCACTTATTAAAAATAATATTTTGGATGCTTGTACTTCAGCCAAAGGATGTAAACATTGTTTGTTCCATGTGGTTGTTTTGGCATAACCATTTAGCAAATGGTACTCTTATTCATTACAAGGCTCATCTTTTAGCGAATGGTAGCACCCAATTGTCTGGTATTAATGTAGATGAGACCCAGTTGTTAAACCAACTACTATTCGGATTGTTCTCAATCTTGTCGTTTCTCAACATTGGCATGTTCATCAGCTCAATGTCAAAAATGCATTTTTACATGGTGATTTATCTGAGACGGTATTTATGCATCAACCTCGGGTTTTCGAGATTCTCGACATCCATATTATGTTTGTTTATTGCAGTGCTCTATTTATTGACTTAAGCAAGCCCCCCAGGCTTGGTTTCAGCCTTTTGCTACATATATTACTCGTGTTGTTTTTTATTATAGTCGTTGTGACTCATCTTTATTCATTTACAGACCGGGGACTAACACTACTTACTTGCTCTTATATGTTGATTTTGTTTTGACTGCTTCGTCCGAGGTTTTATTACAACGGATTATTCGCTCTTTGCATCAGGAGTTTTCTATGACGGATCTTGGTTCCCTTAAATATTTCTTGGGTGCTTCAGTTAGGCGTGATTCGATGGGGATGGTCTTATCTTAGTGTAAGTATGTCATTGAGAATCTGGAGAGGTTTCATATGGTTCGTTGTAACCCGTGTCGTACACTTGTAGATACTGACTCCAAGTTAGGGGCAGATGGTGATCCTATTTCTAATATGACATTATATCGCAGTCTTGCAGGTGCTCTGCAATATCTTACTTTTACTCGATCAAATATTTCATATGTTGTCCGGCAGGTGTGTTTTTATATGCATGATCATCGGGAGCCTCTTTTTTCGGCTTTTAAGCGGATTTTATGTTATGTTCATGGTACTATGGATTATGGCTTGAAGTTATATTCATCTTCTACTTCATTATTGGTTGCTTATTCAGATGCGGATTGGGTAGGTTTTCCTACTACTCGGCGGTCGAATTCTGGGTATTGTGTGTTTCTTGGCAACAACTTGCTTTTGTGGTCCTCCAAGCGTCAATTTACACTTTCTCTGTCTAGTGCGGAGGCTGGGTATAGTGGTGTTGCTAATGCTGTTGCTAGGACGTGTTGGTTCCGGAATTTATTGTGTGAGTTGCACACTCATTTGTCTTCAGCTACTTTGGTGTATTGTGATAATGTCAGCGTGGTATTTTTTTTCTAATCCGGTTCAACATCAACGTACGAAGCATATTGAGATTGACATCTATTTTGTATGTGACTTGGTTGTTGCTGGTCAGTTTCAGGTTCTTCATGTTCCTTCTCGCTATTCGTGTGCTGACATTTTAACTAAAGGGCTTCCAACTACATTGTCTGAGGAGTTTCGTATCAGCTTAAGTGTTCGGTCACCTCCTGCTCAAACTATGGGAGAGTGTTAGACGTTATATTTTTATGTCATTGGGCTTAGCCCATGTTTAGTTGGTTCTAGAACTCCTTTATATATTGTTTGTTTTATGTTCATTTTTATTGTTATTTGATTCTTGATTTGCCCTTCCAAACTCCCTTGTGCAGCAATTGTTCTATGTCATGGCGATTTTATTGCTTTGGCAAAAAACTTGTGAATTAATTGTTTCCAAACTGTGAACGATACCATCAAGTTACATAAACCACTTACTTTTCTATTATAAAATGTGCATGAAACTGATAATTGTATATAGCATCATGTATAAATGTTAAGGTGCAGTAACAAAGAAACGTTTAGCATAGATCCCAATACGCCAAACGTTTAACGAAAACCAAACTCAAATTGGTCAGCGGCCAAGTTTTTTCCGTTAGTTATTACTCAAAGATGATTTTCGTTAGACTTTAAGCTTCTTAAAAATAACCCACACCAATTGTTTCCGTCATAAATGGTTTGTATTATAAATTTATAATGGACAAAAACCCAAGGACGGATTTTACAATTTACCATGACTCGTTTAACGAAAACCAAACTCAAATTGGTCAGCGGCCAAGTTTTTTCCGTTAGTTATTACTCAAAGATGATTTTCGTTAGACTTCAAGCTTCTAAAAAATAACCCACACCAATTGTTTCCGTCATAAATGGTTTGTATTATAAATTTATAATGGACAAAAACCCAAGGACGGATTTTACAATTTACCATGACTATTATATAAGCTTTGATAACATAATACAAAATACTAAAACTTTCAAATTTGTGTTGTTTAAAAGGGACCACAAGATATAATCGTGGACTTATGATACAAACGTCACAACAGAATCTAAATACAAATTGCATGTTTGTATCAACGAGTGTTGTTGCCCGCGCGTTGCCGCGGGAGGATTGTGTTAAGGCGTCTTGTTGTGGGATATAGGGAACCGATCAAATAAGGAAGTGAGGTGTCAATAAAAGAGAAACCCAAAAGCATAACTAAAGCTCATTCCAGCCACCTACATTGAATACTGTGGTGTTTTGATGGTTGATAGCAATATGCCATAGTCACATGTACTAATAGATCTCTAAAAGTTTATTACTTTGGTATTTTAAAATAGCCAAGAGTTCAAGACATAAAAAAGATGGCGTACCAGAAACTATTTTAACATTGCCTAACATAGAAAATATAATTCATTCACATTTGAGATTGCTAAAAGCGTACAAACTCCTTTGCCCCCTTGAGACATATCTTCTTGAAGAAGAAGTTTTGTAAACCGTTCGTTCATCATTCAGTATCTGCAATCCATGAAAAAGTGTATGTTTTTTTTCAAAATTAGGGAGAATGCTCTAAATCTAATACAGCTAGATAACAGAAAGGGAATATTTGGAAATGCTTGTTAAGACTTTTAACTTGTTCAAGCCTCTTAAGTGATTTTTTCCTTTTAGCTATATCTCTTATATGATTAGTCTGAATATGAAACAAAACTCAAGTTGACCCTCTCATAAGTAAATGGTTTTAAATTTGTACCTGTAACCAGGCCAACTATGCCGTTTTTACCTTTACAATAAATGACCCATTTTGACCCGATACCAAATCCGTCTAATCTACCCAGTTACCTTAATAAGAAATCCTAGGAAACTCTTCCATTCTATTCTACCGTCAAAGTTTGCATACGATTCAACGTGCTGCAAAAAGAAAGTTCAAAACTGAATCTATCACCACCTAGTATCAAAGGAGCAAGCTTGCAAAGCCGAGCTATTAAGTGTAAGGAATTTTTTGTTTTTCAAAAGTAGTTCGCTCGCTGACTTGTAATCCAACATTATGTTCAAAGATTCAAATGTTAATTAAATCTGAAAGACGTACGTGAGATAAATATAGAGATTGAAAAAAAACCGAGCTAGCCAAACTTAACTGACAAAATGGGGTTCATGCCTTCATTTTGTGAGTCAACCGTAGTCCTTCCTACTCATTTTAGCATAATGTTCCAAAAAGAGGAAAAATACCATATATACAAACTTAGAAAAGGATAGATAGCTACTTTGCGTAAATAAGAAAATAAGAAAATAATCTACCTTGAAGTGCAGTGCATTGATCAAAATCCAAGGCAACTACAATGGTAACATGTTTCTTATTTGACGTAGCTCGAAATCAAGTAAATTTTCCTTTTAATTGAAGCCACAAAACAAAATCATCATAGCTGATCAGATCAAAGGAGCTAACAAATAAAGTTAAGTAAAATTGAAACGGGTCATTAATGTTAAAACTTGCAACTCTTGCAAAATATACTATAACATAGATGAGACCATTGTAGGATTTGACAGAAATAAAGCTGACAACAAATATAAAAAATTAAAAACAATAACATTGTTGTGAATTTTAGTGAGTTGATATATGTATAGTGTGATATTAAGGTCTTTGAGAATATGACGATGATTTCAAGTTTCCTCTTAGTTGTTTCTAGTTATTTGATATCATACGACCAGTTTCAAAACATAGATCCAAACAATCTCCTAAATTTCCTTTGACGCATATTTTCTAGTACGCGTACATAAAGATCGAGATTCAGATGTTTCTACCATACCTGGACCGTGGAATGACAATGGCTGCAACTTCTACAGTAAAAGCGAGAGTTGCCCTCGCCAAATAAGTGATTCCATGGTCCGATTCCAAGAGATATCAAAACGTATTTGTGAACACAAACATCTCAAGATAATAAACAATAAAGTAAAAAGCTACATAAATTTAATTAAAATAGTTATGTGCCCATGAAACATCTCGACACCATCAAATAACTCCCTTCCTCCAACCAAACAACTCTCTTTAAAGAGAATTTTTCCATCTAAAACAAATTATTGATATTATGAAAAGATACATTTAATGACCAATCGTAGGATTTAAAACTAATCGACTCATGAAACCAAACACAATTGTCGAATTTTAAATTTACTTATGAAATCCGAATTCTATTATAGCGGGGTGTTTGAATTAACTTATTCTGTTGCCTTATACTTTTTTTGGCTTATGAGTTTATCACCTTTCTTAAGTAGTAAATAAAAAAACCATAATCTCATAAGCCGCAAATATAAGCTAATTCAAAGTTCCCCGACATCCTTCAATTCACTACCAAATTGCGCAATTAGAAACATAGTCATCATATACCTATGTTATAAGCATACCATAGTAGTAATAATATTTTCAGGCTAAAGAAATGCGCGTGTCTGATTGTCATTCATGAATACCCACAGCTTATTAAAATCAATGAAATACCTGTTTCAACAGCATTCCAAAAACTAAAAACTAAGTCCAACTCAAAGAAAGTTTGATATTGAAACTTAAAACGTAGCGCAATAGCAAACAACAAATGTCTTGGGGTATGTTCATACCGTTTTTGAAACTGAAGCTTCTGTTTAAGCATTCCAAACACCAACCCTATCTGAATTTTGAAATTATCCACCAAGCCTCTTTTCAGCTTTGTTTCCATTTTTAATGTCCATTTTCAACTGCTTTTCAAGCTCAATTAGACTCGTCAGAAAAGCCTGTTACAACCAATGCCATTGTCAGCTCCATCTAAGAAAACCCATATGTGATCAGATACAAAGAATGATAGGAATTGAAATTAGAAGTATTTAACTTGCCTCTTGAATCTCTTGCCATAGGTCAATTTAACATGTTTTTCCTCTTTTTCAGGAGATCATATATGATTACGAAGGCATAAGCTCAAAAAAAAAACATTTAACCTTAGAAACCATAAAACTTATGCACAACTTATACAAATTTTTTTTGACAATGGATCTGAAACTTAGAAACCATAAAAATGATACAATATATCATTAGGGTCAGATTTGTAAATGAAAAATGGTCAAAAAGCTCTGAATTCCGCCATGGCTGCAAAGAAACGCAGTTGCATAATAGCGAGTATGCTATCACACCATCCGGTTATTGCCCTGCCAAGTTACGGTTCAGATCTCCAATGACCAATATCATTTCACTCAGAGAGCAACAGTTAATCATCACAACCCATCACTATGTTGGACCGAAACAACTCGACAAAAAAGCGCGGGAAAAGGCCAAGTGAAAACTTGGCTCAGATTAATTCATGCCCTGGCTACACATGTGGAGGTTTCTGAGGTGAGTGTTTGTCACAGTCTGCCATCCCTCCACATAATGCAGCTAGACAATGCGTCTTATCTTTTTTTTGTATTTAAAAAGAAGGGGGCGATAGAAATTTGTTAATTTAGCCCGCCATGACATAAATCGAAAATTATGTGCCTTGCGAATATGTGGGATTGAACTAATGTGAACGTATAATGGTTCAGATATGCAAGTGTATAACCGGATAAAAGGGTATCTGATCTGCCATAGCTGCAAACACCATGCTCGTGGTGTTGCCCCGCCAAGATACATGCCACTTTCACCCAATATAATCAATAACAAACGCACAAATGTAAACGGTTTCAATAACCATGTTAACCACAAACAAAGCAGACTCCAAAAAGAACTTAGTTGCTCCATTTCCTCCAAACACCAAATTCGTCAATCGCCAAGGTTTGTGGCAATGTGACAAAATATTAATAATTTATATCCGGCATACAACTATAAATCTTTGAGAATAATAGACATACCTTGCTTGTGGCATCCTGGTGGTCTTTGAGAAAACCTTTAACGGAGTTGTAGTCAATTGAATGGAACACCTATACAGTTTTCAACAACAATGATTAACTTTGTTCAAAACGTAAAAAAATAAAAACTAAGAATTGATGAACAACATGTCACACTAAGACAATTTCCCATGAGAATTACCCATCCAGATTCACGGATGTTTGGATTTGTGTTGTCATCGGTTCGCTTTTGGGTTTTGAAGGTGAAAGTAGTGTGTTTTTTGGCGAAAGAGATTTTAGTTTGACTTCCTGCAACATTCAAGTAAACGAAGAAAAAGAGT
>OU343218.1:73240984-73318792 GCA_910596185.1 Chrysanthemum makinoi | reverse complement strand
CAAATATATCCACAACCACAATCATGCATGAAGATAAATGGAATCACAACGGAACAATAACGAAATATCACAAATATAATCACAACACACGTGGATAATATACATGAAAATTTCGGCCTACATGGACCGATATCATAGATAATAATAACCATTCCTACATAGTAGAGTCAATACTTGATAATTTGTTTGTACAACAACCAAATACAACAAGTTCTTTAAACTACGTCACACACCTTGTGACTAGGATAATAATGGTCAAAACTATAAAATGACAAAAGTCTACATAAGGCACCTCATGGTGCTCCGCCAGCCCTGTCCATGAAGTCGCGAAACCTGAGTAACAAACTATCCACCAAACTCCTCAACTAATCAACCTGAACTGCAAAGAAGCAATACTCCCCTATCCTCTATCTGTCTATGCTGAATACTCTGAGAGATAGTCAATACAAACCCTGCCTAATATCAAACCCTCGACCTCCTCAGCGATGGGTTCAATCCTATCTACCGACAACTCCCCCAACTGTCGTGTCAAACTATCAATCTGTAACTGCTGAGCATCAATGCGGGCTCCTAGTGCCACTGTAGAAGGCTGACGTGCAGCAGCTGCCCTAGAACTCTCGCCTAACTCAAATCTAACGGGTGGCTCGGGCTCAGTCGATGGTGGTGTCGGGATATCGAAACGAGCACGCTTTTTGGGCGGCAAGTCCGATGCGGGTAAAGGATCTCTAATAAAATGTGATGGAGATGGTGATGATGGTGGTGATGGTGCAAGCAACGGGTTATGAACTGGACTAACGTGAGGTGTGGGTGCAACCTCGCCCTCCTCGAAGGGTTCGGTCTCAGTGTCGATCATGATAGGTGGAAAGACTGGAGTAGATCCAATGGAAGATACGATCTCAGTGGAATGTGATGAATCATCATCCATGATGGGGTTAGCTGGAACATCATCCGAGCTAGAGTCCGATGATATGGTGATGGGATGTGAATCTGAAGACATGTCTGTGACAACCGATGTGAAATAAAAGTAAATAATCTCGAATGAAGTGTAAGTGAATCCGCATGATAAACATGAATATGTGCTATGATGAAATGATGAGATGCTATGATAATGTAGCTATAGTCTAGGGTCAATGATGCAACCTAGTTCTCTATAACTGTAGCTCTGGTACCAATCTGTCACACCCCCAATTTACCTGTATTGCAGCGGAATGGAATTCCTGGGGGCATTGACTGTCATAGCACCACATCACAGTTATATTGAACGACCTAAAGTGTCGTTATAAAAACACATCGTTGGATATTTCATAAAAACATAATCAGAGTACAACATGGTCCCAAAAGGTTTAACAAGTTTAAGGAAATACAAATATGTTACAAATCCAAACGATGTTTTGAAATAAAGAGCCATAATGTACATAATG
Source organism: Chrysanthemum makinoi (assembly GCA_910596185.1). Classification (NCBI taxonomy): domain Eukaryota; kingdom Viridiplantae; phylum Streptophyta; class Magnoliopsida; order Asterales; family Asteraceae; genus Chrysanthemum; species Chrysanthemum makinoi. The sequence continues at coordinate 73,317,371 of OU343218.1, read as the reverse complement.
TAAGTCGACGCCGCGACTCAAAATATAGGTCCCCAAACCATGTCATGATGAAGTGCCTCCGTTACCTGAAAATACATTGCTAAAACGGTCAACAATAATGTTGGTGAGAAATCATAGGTTTATGTAAATGTTTTATACGACTACACAAGTATCTAGCCTGCATGACAATCAAGTCACGTAAAAATAATGTTACAATTGCCTTAAGCCCATGACCCCGAAACTAGACTGATCAATTATGTATGCCCCTCCACAGAGTGTTTGCCAGACCACTCTGTAATGAAATCAAATGAAATTCATCCGTTTTCCTGGTTGGGATTCACCAACCCGGATGGAGGCGTCACTCTCGATAGATCTATCCACTCATCCTCGCTTCAATGATTAACGGTCATGGTTCAGAAATGGGACTTTCAAATTGGCATATGTGGTAACTTAAGCAATGTAATGAATTTAACATACTTGGATCGCTACAAAGAAAAATGTAGTGCAATGTATTCTCCCCCGTGGGTTTGAAATAATCAAAAGCATGTAAAAACGGGGCTATGAAAACTCACTTGGATAAACTGGAATAACGGCAAAAGTGAGTACACCGAGGTTTAATGTAATGCGTCAACCAGGACCTATTATCAATGATATGATATGTCATGAGTTGCAATGTAATGTTATGCATGCACTTGATATGTTATTTATACCATTTACGAGTTTTTGAAAAAGATACTCGTCGTCGAAAAATACATTTTTGACGTCTCGACCAATCAAAATGACTTTACATGTTTTTACGTAAAAATGTCATCCTACAATGGTTTTAAAATGATTTTTGGTGAAATTACCACTTTTCGTCGCAAAACAATGTCGTCGGAAAAATCGTGAAATTACCAAAAATGGCTCCGGAAAAACAATCGTAAAACAGTACACGTTGATCGTTAGAGAACGAATCGCGGTTTTGGAAAGTTTGTATCCATATCTACAAGTTTCAGTTCAGGAGTTTTCGTCCAAAAGGTCTCGAACATAAAAATATTAAGGGTTAAAGATGGTGGTTTTTGGCCAATTGAGTGCAGAAAATTAGTTACGGCAAGTTTATGAAAAAGTGCATATCTTTGTCGTTTCAAATCCGTTTTCTACGTGTAATATGTCCTTAGCTTCGTATCAAAGTATACTAATATATTTTTGACAAGTCGAAATAATTTGTGAAGCTTAAGGCTCGTTTTTGACCCGAAAATACTAAAAACATGTTGCTGAAATTCCAGAAAATAATATTTTTCGTCGTCAAATTTGTAAAATCCATAACTTCTTCGTTATAAGTCCGTTTTTATCCGTTCAAGCGGCCACGGATTCGTTTTAAAGTATATTTTCTAAAAATCAAGGCCAAAAAAGTCGTGCCTACTGTCGGATTTTCCAGAAAAATGAAACAAGGACAGAACATAATATATAGTTATCGAAAATAGTTTTTCTCGGACAAAACCTATTCTAATCCCTTCAAATCAACTCCAAAACTAATCTAATCCTACCATACACCTTCTTAGGGTGTCATGGGTTCCTAATCACCATCAAGACCAACCAAAACCATTGGAATAATTATAGGATGACCTTAGGTATATATATAACTTAAAAATCATGACATAAATGGTATAAATCACAATACTTGCATAAAAGCTTCAAAAATGATAAGAAATATGATGAAATGAAAGAGGAAACATAAAAATGATGAGAATATGCTTACTAGTGAAAGTGAAGAGGTGTAAGTAACAAGGATTAACTTAAATATCCTTGGTTTTTATTTCAAAACCATAAAAAGGATATATTCTAGGTTGAAATAACACTTGATTTAGCAAAACTTGCCCTTGGCACCTTGATGTTGTGACCGGTTTTGGAGAGCCCCAAAGAAGAGAGAAAAGTTTTGTATAACACTTTGATAATAATGTAGTGTATGTGAAAATTTCTTGAGTGTAAGACTTTTATGAGAAAGAGTAAAAACATATACAATCACTAACCATTCCAAATTTAATGCCTCCCCTCCCCCTTGGCCGGTTTTAGGGGAGGGTTGTCCCTCAATTTTTTTTTTTTTTTTTTTTATAAACTTTACTTGTATATATATTTGTATAACTTGTATTATTTGTAAAGTAAATATAAGTTAAATGAGTGTAAAAGTAAATGGTAGAATTTTTGGTACAAGTACTTTTTATTAGGTCAAAATAGATTGTATTGAGGTGATAAAAAAAATTGTAAAAATACTTTCCTTGTGAAAATCGGGTGATAAAATAATTATCGTCAAAATTTTAAGAAAAACGAGTAATAATTAAACGTTAACGATTAAAATACCAAATAAATTTGAAACACTAGGAAAACTAAAAATATAGTTTTTATAAACTAAATGTGAATATAAAAATACCTCGGGGATCATTTTGAAAGTAACGGGTTAAATAATCAAAATAAAAACTCACGCGAAAAATTATTAACATAAAAATACGCGTAAAATATGAAATGAAATGTCGTGAATGAATTTATGAGATGCAAATGATGTCCATGGAATGTAGACTACTCATAGTCCATATGAAATGTACGTGATGTCATGATCATGAATTCGCCGCTAAACCTCCAAGGTTACGCGAATTTGAAACAAGTAAACCAAGTTTACTAAAATGTTGAAATAATGAGACATGAATCGTGTCGAGAAATAACCTGAAAGTACGGATTGTCACAATTTCAGGTGATCGTTGTTTAGCTTATATTATGAAGATTTTAAATAAAGGAGTCATCACAAGTTATCTGGGTCGTCATGTAGTAAAATGTTATCCTTTGGAAGTCAAACTTTATGTTTAAATTGCCAAGGTCGGCTAGAACCTTGTTGTAATATTACAATATTTCTTTAAATTTAAATTATGGTATTGTACTATATCTCTTTGCGATGTATATTGATTATGTTACACCTCGCGTTTCCGCCTCCGGCGGGGTGTGACAGATTGGTATCAGAGCCGAAGGTTATAGTGAATGCCGATTTTCTAAAATAAAAATCGCAACTATAACCAAAATAAAATTTTCTTAAAACACTGAACATCGTACGAGTCGACTAGCACCAGCATTGCATCGTTACTCCTAAATTATGCATAGCCTGTACACCTATGCATAATTCAGGAGGAATCATACACTGATGGGATTAGTAGCCTCGGATCATGTTTGGTCGAGTCTTAAAGAGTCTGATCACCTGGAACTGCATTAGTCGCGTGAGTATGCATAACATGTTTATATGTCCATTATACCTTATATATATTTTATGTATGCTTTCTTCTTGCTTTATATTATGACCCGATAGGCTAAGCACGTTCTTGTTCCCGTCACATTACCCTCACTACTTGTCGCCGTCCCGAACATCATCCGCCATTGTCCTCATATCACTCACTTAACCAAATGCTTTGGCCTATTGTAGAATCATGACTACAAGGAACACCCGTTCAGGAAGCATCAACAATGAAGCCCCAAGAGATAGCGTTGCTGAATTGGCGGATCTCCTCACTCAGATTGTCACACACATTGATGCGGGATGAGCTAATGAGGGAGCTGGTACCTCGACCAATGGCCACGGATGCAGCTATAAGACCTTCATGTCACCGAGGGTTCCATTGGCCTGCTATCATGGTTTGAGAATGTTGAGTCGAAACTTAGCATCACTAAATGTGCTGAAGGAGATAAGGTTGAGTTATCTGCGGGTCTACTTCAGGGTCGAGCACTGACCTGGTGGAACAATCAGCTGCAGACCAGAGGGAGAGAAGCTGCAAATGGATTATCTTGGGAAGAATTCAAGAAGCTACTAACTGAGGAGTACTGCAGGAAAGATGAAGTGCAGAAACTGGAAGCGGAATTCTAGAACCATTTGATGGTAGGAGTACAAGTTGAAAAGTACACAATTCGCTTTCATGAGCTGACCAGGATAGTTCCCCACATGGTCTCTACTGTGGAGAAGCTGATTGATCGATACATTTGGGGTTTGATCCCTGAGATCAGGAGGGATGTCACCTCATCCAACCCAACTACTCTGCAAGCTGCTGTGGGAATGGCGTACCGCCTGACTAATGATGTGATCAGGTCTGGAGGACTAACGAAAGCAAACGATAATGGACGAAAGCGACAGGAGGATCACCAGGAAAGCTGAGACCAGGATCAGCAAGACAAGAGGCAACGAGTGACCAGAAACTATGGGGCGACAACTCAGGAACGTAGAGGATATGCAGGGCCACATCCTAAGTGCATTCGATGCAACCTCCATCACATAGGAAACTGCCCTAAGTGTAACGTGTGCCAGAAGACAGGCCATCTTAGTCGAAATTGCTTAGACAGAAATGGAAACCAAGGACGAAGGCTAACATGCTACGAGTGTGGAAGTCCGGATCACCTTCGGAACACGTGTCCTAAGTTGAATAGGGCACAGCAGTCGGAGCATGGTAACATGACTCTCGCTTTAGCAATTGATGGAGATAACCCAAACCGTGGAGGAAATGTCACCCCAGCTCGGGGTCGAGCATACTTCTTGGGCACCAAGGAAGCTCGGTAAGACACAAGCACCGTGACGGGTACATTCTTTTGATCACCCACTCTATTTCTGTACCTTCTAGTTCTAGTTGATGGCATTGATTAGTGTAGAACCTTGCATCATGAGCCTTAGTTTAATTGTTGCCTTCTCACTAATCTGAGCACCCCACTATTAGTTGTAGGGATTGGTTTAAATGATTTCAAACTCGAGCCAAACTTTCAAAAGGTCTCTTACATATATGAGAAGCCATCTCTTTTTGACAACTTGTTTCCTAGCTTGATCTAGTGACAGTTCTTGTTTGATGAGTTGCAAAAATCAAGTTAGAATCAAGTTGTTACTCAACCTACACAACTTAGACAAATGACCGGTCAGGTCGACAAGTTGTGAAAATTCACCAACTAAGAGTCTTTTGAGGGCAAAGTTCGAGAATGAGAAAATTTGAACCATGAAAATGTACGCCTGTAGTGTAGACGGACTGAATCTCGAGGACAATATTCTTTTTAAGGTTGGCAGACTGTGACAATCCGTCAATTTCTCGGCTATTATTTATATCAGAATTTGCGAGTTATTTATTTTCTTATCATTATAACTCAAAAACGAGAAGTTATCTCGTGTTTTCCGAAGTTCCAGCACCACAAGCGTACCAACACCATAATAAAATTGGCACCAAATTTATTTTCTAATGTCAAGATAATAATAATACCATATTAATTCACTCGTCAAGATGCTTCCAAAAATATAAAAATTATAAAATACGGTTACCCGAAAAATATTATACATAAATAAACGTTATTCTGTACGGAGCAAATTATACAGTACGGGGTACATATAATACACTTAATAATAATAATAATAATAATAATAATAATAATAATAATAATAATAATAATAATAATACACCTAAATATCCTACCCTTTCACCCACGCCCCTCCCCTACCCTCTTCTTCTTTTCAGAAATTGTTTTTCTTTCTTTTCCTGGATACAAAAACTCACGCCTCCTCATCCCAAATTCACAAAATCCCTTTTTGGTGATAAACACCTTTCTACACCTATCCAAACTACTCCTAAGTCTACTTTATAGATGCCATGCGTGGAGGAGAGGGGTGGGGAAAATGCTTAAAGTGGGTAGAGACATGTTCTGAAGGTTCAAGAGGGTCACAAACTTACTCCGAGTCTCTCATCTTTAAGAGGATTCAAGCTCAGAAGGGTAATTATCAACCTTCATCTCAATCACGAAAATTAGGGTTTGGTAAATCAAAGGGCTTTTCGAAATTGGTTTAGGGGTTTTGTTATTCAAGGTCTAAGGAATCCAAATCAAGCTTCAATTTGTTCTAATTCATCCTAGTTCGTGTACAATTGGAGTTTTTGTATTCGGTTTTCATAGCCATTCGTCCCCTTTCTTGATTTAATTGTAAGAATCATCTCCTTGTCAATCTTTTCAATCCATCTTGTTGTAATCTTCGTACATTCGAATTATTAATATATAATATATTTTTTACCGATTGGTACATGTAATGGAAGAACCGTGGTTAATTAAAATGGAAGTTGTTATGAAATTGGTTAAAAAGAAATTATTGTTGTTGTTGTTGTGTTGCTTTTTCTGTCGAAGCATCAACCAGGAAAAACAAGAGAAAATTTAAAAATAAATTAAAATTTGTGTGGCAAAAAGATGAGTTATAACTAAAACCCATTTGGCTCAAGGAATTAGTACTTATTAATAATCTCTCTTATTTTTATTTGGCTCATTTGGTTGAATTTAAATCTTGTTAAAGACTTGGGTCATTAGAGGATTTCGTTATAGGTCGAAACCACTGTAGTCTTTGAATAATTTATACATTGACCACTTTGTAGAAGTGTTTATGAGGCAAGAAAATGTGTGAGCTCGGAATATGACTAGTGTTATTCGTGTCGAACCCAAACAGTGGGATGGTCTTAGTTTGATTTGTAATTTAAATTTTGGCTAATAAGTGAGATAAACCTTGATAATAGTTTGAGTTATTAAGAATATGGTTAGTGTTAATATTGGTTACACTTTGTTTAGCTTTTGTCCCATGTTCGAATCACGCAAAGAGCAAAAAGATATAGACTTTTCGGGCCACATGGTGTTAGTTAATAACTGTTCTTAGATAGTTAGTATAAAAAAAATGTTTTGCTTTCTTTTCTTTTTGGCTGTCACGATGCAACACAAGTAGAAAAAGTAGAAAACTATTACTGAGCTTTGTTAAAATTATAACTTTATAAATGGGGCTAAGTTAATAAGTTTTGGGCTTGTCTCTAGGCGGGCCATAAATTAAATACTTCTCTTTTGGGGCCAAAGCCCACACACATAATTGAGTAAACAAATTTTCGGCATAAAGACCCACTAGCTAATAAAATAAAAACTTGTGTTTGCATTTGGTAAACACTAAAATGTGTAAAAACATTTATTATATGAAACGATAAGTAGTATTTATTTGGGCCATGTCATAATCGGGACAAGATTTCTCAACATGCCACACAAGCATCAACAACAACAACAACAACGCTTGTAAAATAAATAAAGATAGATAAACTTTACTTGGGGTCAAAATCTAAGACTTGTCATACTAATATAGGTCGTGTGTCGGTGCCATCCAATAATTCTAATTGACTGCTGCTTTAGACTGCACTACTGAGGTGAGTTTCACAGTCCCCTTTTTACCTCTTTACTTATTTGGGGTGAAATGAATGAACTTAAAACTTAAACTATATTTTGTTCTAAATTATGAATTTATTTGGACTACTTAATATATTTTGAACCTTTGACTTATATGGAACCTTCTTTGACTTAAGTTAAACCCTTTAATATATTTTGAACCCTTAGAATCTTGGACTTAATTATGAGCTTATGACTTGTTTGGACCTAATGGACCGTACGTCCTTGACCTAAAGTCTCCCCTGTTCGGAGCAACGCAAAGTCTCCCTTGTACGGAGCAATGACGAGTCTCCCATGTTCGGAGCAGTCTTAATTGATAGTATATAATATTTGTTATGATGAACTGTCCGTACATTCGCATTGTTAGTCCCCGATGGGTTTGCCGTTCGCACTTCAATTATACGTACCGTTCGTACGGCTCCCTTGTGCGGAGCAGTAGGTAGTATGGATAGCGCTATTAGAGGTCGGCCAACCTCTCATTCTCCTGTCTACGGAACGCATATTATTTATTTTAGGGGCTTTGCCGCATACTTTATTATATACGAGGCGTTATTGTGACCATATGTGCATTGTTTACTAGACTTGAAATATGGCAGTGTATGTGAGCTTATATGTTACAAGTCTTGTATGGGCGAGATTTGTAACATAGTAAGTTGACAGGAGATTTGTCAGGCAGACTTTCTAAAATGGTATTTTATCCTACATTAAACATGTGTACTCACCAACTATTTTCATAGTTGACCCGTTTTCTCATGCATTTCAGGTGATCGTTGTTTAGCTTATATTATGAATATTTTAAATAAAGGAGTCGTCACAAGTTATCTGGGTCGTCATGTAGTAAAATGTTATCCTTTGAAAGTTAAACTTTATGTTTAAATTGCCAAGGTCGGCTAGAACCTTGTTGTAATATTACATTATTTCTTTAAATTTAAATTATGGTATTATACTATATCTCTTTGCAATGTATATTGATTATGTTACACCTCGCGTTTCCGCCTCCGGAGGGGTGTGACACGTTCAAACTCAAACACGCGCTCCAAATCTGAAATTCAATGTTCGACATATTTAGGGTTTCAAGAATAACGAGTCTAAAAGGCTCTAGCTTAGTGGTTACGAGTAGTACTCGTAAAGGATACCACCCACGCTCTCGTCTCTCTTTTCCTCTCGGTAATTCTACCTCGACTCGTTTGTGTTTTATTCTTTTTCTTTATTTGTTTTTACCAAATGTTACATATTATTTGACTAAAATACGTGGATATAAAAGTGTTACAAGCAAGTGAAATGTTTTAAGAATCGGACTAAAAATCATGTTAAATCAGTGGTGATAGATTTGTGTGGTGAAGGAACTCGTATTTGATGATATTTTTGACTTAGTTGGTTCTCGGGTCAAGGGTTAGACCCACAAATGCTTCGGATGTCTTGTTCATTTGATTCTTGGTCTCCGTTTGAGTTAGGTTTTCATACTTTCTGATTTCGTGATTGATTCAAGCTTATTTGGGTGTGTTTGGTTCTCGGTTTAAAGCAAACAAATGAATAAGAGGGTTGTTTGATTTGTTACGTGGCTGCCCTGTTGGGAGGATGACTCATAAACTGAGTCGGGTCGGGTCGACTCAGTGGAGTCGGGTTGGGTCGTAATCTGTACGGGTCGGGTTTAACTCGGACGTTCACTTGGTATTTGTGTAATTTCGGTTTATGAATCAGATATGTGCTACAAGAAAATTTGCTACGGTTTAAACTTGATAAAGATGTGGTAATAGTTATAAGTCATGAATGATCATTAAAATGAAATTACAATTCCAAAGAAATTACAATTACAAAAGAATTGGTAGTTAGTACATAACAACGGATAAATCACGCATATGTATAATGTAATTAATTTTTCTTTAGTATTAAAAATAATCATGCTTTCAATAACTATTCAAGTAGAATATGATGAACACTAAATTTGTGTAACCTGTGTAGTTGACATTTCTACTTGGGTTCTCGGGTTACTTGGTATTATCGAGTGGTAACGGGTACTACTTAACTTAGACACGATACTAGTGTATAAGTCCAAAATTGGCTATCAAAATGACTAAACAACTACTAATGAAATGTTTAAATAATAAGAGACGACGGGTATAATCTTAATACGTCAAATATAATTGCGTTAAAAGTATAAGTAATTGTGGTAAATAGAGTTAAATTGATATAGTTATATATATATATATATATATATATATATATATATATATATATATATTATATATAATATTATATATATATATTATATATATATATATATATATATATATATATTTTGTATATATAGATGTAACGACCTAATTGAGTAACGAATCACTTATATTTATCGATACCGGAGTAAAATTATTGTGATATACGATATATGATTTGATCGGATATTGATGTAAATTATAAGTATATATTAAAACTCGAATAAAACGCGTGCGTACACTTTGCTTACAGTACAGCTACATGACTACTCGTACATGACAGGTTGGACCGGTTGCTACAGTAACTGCTAAAGCTAGCAAAAAAAAAAAAAAAAAAAAAGTTTATAAAATCTTTATAAAAAAAGTTTATAAGAATTTATAATTTTTGTAAAAAGGTTTATAACGTTTTATAAAAAATTTATAAAAAAAATTATAAAAAATTTATAAAAAAAGTTTATAAACAATTTATAAGATATTTATAAAAACAGTACGCAAAAAAAAAAAAAAAAGTTTATAAAATCTTTATAAAAAAGGTTTATAAGAAATTTATAAAATTTTTATAAAAAAGGTTTATAACGTTTATAAAAAATTTATAAAAAAAGTTTATAAAAAAAAGTTTATAAAAAATTTATAAGATATTTATAAAAAATTTATAAAAAAGGTTTAAAAAAAATTTATAAAAAATTTATAAAAATGGTTTATAAAAAGTTTATAAAAAAATTTATAAATATAAAGATTGACAAGTTAAAGTAGTAAAAAATAAAAAAATGCGGAGCACAAAATCATAAATAATTGATTTCTTTTGTTAATAAAATGGCTAAAACTGCCGAAAAAAATAAAGAGCATAAAATATAAGGGTCGGACTGCTACAGTACGTTGCGTTTTAGGCCGAGCTACTACAGTACATTGCTACAGTACGCAAGGGGAAAAAAAAAACTCGGCTAAAAAATTCGCCCGCCCGCAACGCGGCGGACCAATGCCAGTCTCGTTATTTATAAAATGGGACGATAAAGGTTGAGAACTAATTAGGTAACTAATAATCGGTATTGGATATGACATACGATATAATATTTAAGGATCAAATACAGTTTATAAACTTGGGATAACTATTTATAATAAGTATAATGATTAATAAATTATACTTTATTAAACGTTTTGGCCTAAACGAGTACGATATATTAAATTCGGAAATGATTTTGATATATTTATTTCGCGATATGCCTAAGTATTATATTTTCACATTTTTACTAATAATAAGACATATATCCATATAATGTCTACAAATATGGTCTATTTAATTAAAAACCTTTATCAACTACGAGAATGACTTGTGTTTTATATAAACAAGTTAACTTTTATAAACTTGTTGGGAAATGTTTATTTTGAGAAGACGGCATGATAAAGACGTAATGTTTTGGAAACATTGAATAACGAATATGTCATTATAAAATACTACAATGGTATATTTTTATATAACGTACCTTATTATAAACTTGTAACGATTTCGAAGCCTTGATTGATTTAGCGATATGAAAACTTATCCTTTATTATAAACACATGCGTTTGGGATTATGGGGAAATTACCAAAAGTTAATCTATTTAAATTATGTAAATAGTTGTCGTCATTTTCTAGTCTTTGACTAGCTTGAATGTTGTCAGTACTTCTTGACTTTGTCAATGTCTTTTCCTTTTTGGCGTGCGTTCTAGTGGTATGTCTCAACTATGTCGATGTCTTTTCCTCTTTCGCGTGAGTTATGCGTCGCGTCTATGTTTCTTACCACCACACGAAACGTTAAAACTTAACTTTTGAGATATTAATCATAAACTTTGGGAACGATAATGGACTTTTGAAAGTAACTACATAAATGATCCAAGAAAACTACAACACATTACTTTTATCAACTTCTTTATCGTATGAGCTGTATTTTAAGATTTTCGTATACGCATTAGGTTGCTTCGCTTCTATTCTGTTGTACTCGTTATACATTCTTTTGGATGCCGTGATGATTAGCTTTAGATGCCAGTCGTGTCAATAGTGAATAGTGCATTGTTGTGGCCAAGGTGAGTTTCATAGCCCCACTTTTATCTACGTTTTTAACTAATTTGGGGTGAGAATCATGCTACTGTTTTTGGACCTTTTAAACTATTTGGATTTGCTTATGTGCTTGACTGTTTAGATATATGTGCGGTAGTTGTTGCCTTAGTCTAGGGTGTCGTTACCTAGCTAAGAATAGACCCCTACCTCGACCTAGTCCGGGGTTGGCAACTGTTCTAGAGGTTGCCATGACAGTGTTAGACTAGAGTCGCGGGGCCCGAGTAATCCCTGGATGCGGGATATGGATTGCGATCCGGTTAGGATCGGTTGGTGATACGGGTAGGATCGGTTTGTGAATGGTGTTTATCTATCTTAGGTCTTGCATAGCAAATCAACTCCTACAGGTCCACTATGTTTTATTGAATTTAAACCTATGAACTCACCAGCGTAAGCTGACCTTTTTAGCATGTGTTCTCAGGTTTAAGGTGATAGCTCACTATTGGAAGACGCTTGGCAAGAGGCATGGTCATAGGCGACTCTGATGAATAGACGGGACCGCTTTAATTAACTTTTGGGCCTATTTCCGCACTACTTTCATTAAAGTAAATTTAATGTTTTCAATTAATGAATCTTATTCTAAATAAATGGGATAAAAACCATTCTTTGTACCTTATGTTGTGATACCAAGATTGTGGCACCCAAAGGCTCGTATGCTTCCGCTAGACCGTATTTTCGGGGTGTTACATTGTGTCGGGAATTCTTAAGTAGGATGATTTATAATATCCATATTTGAATGAATTGGGACACCTATTCATTTAAATAAAGAAATTTTAAATCATCGAACCATAATTTTATAACTCCTTACATACATAAATTTGGACACTTCTTTTTGTAAGTAATGAATTGTAGATGAGTGGGCTTATTTGTATCCGAAATGACATGAGTATGGACTCGAAGCCGATAATTACCAGAATTCGTCGAAAATATCTAGAGACACAATAATATTTTACCACTCAACAAAAACTTAAGACATTAAACTACCCGATTTCATTTTTGAAGTTTTTTCGTTCATGAGATAATCTGAGCTATTATCTTGAGATAGTCATCAAATCTTCTCTTCATTCCGTAGAAGTACTAGCCAGCTTAGGTCATAAAGATATTATTCTGCCACAATCCTTTAAAATTTTCTTAAGATTTTGGAGCAAACTTGGCATCTCTACCTAAGAGTAATGATAAGCGTACATTATACTCTTCGGTTCATCAACATATCACCTTGTTATCTGAATCCCATTATAAGATTCCATGGATAATAGAGAAATTAGAATAAGATAATTCTATGTAAACCTTCAAAGTATCACATTTCTTTCGAACTCTAGTTGACTTAGACACTTTACGATGGAGTCCTATAGGAATTTCTGATTTCACCTAGGATCGTGAAGACCAGAATTTGCCACATATACCCGAAAATTTTCCTAGACCCCTCACCACTATATAACACACGCTGAATTCCGGGATGAAATTCCCATTAAGGTGGTAAGACAATAAGAACTCGAAGATTTCACGTTAATGTTTATTTAAAACATAAACATTTTATCCCAAAATCGCGTACAATTTTAAACTTTAAATATAACCGTTTAGGTTATCCTGCACTTAACAAAATCCGACTCTGAACATTTTTATCATGTTAGACTAATTTTTATAATCATTATAAGGAATTTAAAATTTTAGTTTCAAAAGTTACCAAGTAGACCCTGTGATTTACGAGTCTAAACTTTCGTTTTAAACACTTTTACTTATATGCAAACTTAACCTATACATAAACCATATTTTATAAGACATTTAAATACTTTAACATTTTTGGAAAAGTCATCATATTTTCCCCTTCCTTTGACCATAAAATCAACACTTTATTGTTAACACTAAATATCACAAAATATCTTCTAAACTTAACTAGTCATTTTTAGTCCTTATTGTCAAGCTAAGTTCCTATATATTTCCAAGACTTAATACCTAAGTAACTATTTGTTAAAATTTCTATTAAGTCATGTTTAATTAAGATATGACTTAATGCAGATCCCCTCAGTTTTATTAGTTAATATTTTTTTCAGTCATTTTTCTCTATTAAGTCATAAACAAATAGTTTTTATATGACTTAATATATTCAGTTTTTTTTTCTCATATAATTCAATTAAGTTGAATACAAACACCATTAAACTTCTTAACTAAGTTTAACTAAATACTTAACAATTACAGTTTTAGGCTTAACGTACATTTAAACACCAACCGACAATAGACTAGGCCCAGCCTACACATTATATGCCTTTTAGGTTCATAATAATCATATTAGAAAAGTCACATTTCACTTTTTCCATTTTCGCTTAAACCTTGTACGTTTTGCATTTTACGCGTTTTTAACCAACATTTTTAGGTTTTAACAATGTTTACGCACTTCGTTAAACTTATCACTCATCTAATGTAAGGATACAATTCCATAAGGTGGTAAGACTGTAACAACTCAAAAATTTCACATTCATATTTATTTAAAACATAAACATTTTATCCCAAAATCGCGTACAATTTTGAACTTTAAATATAACCGTTTAGGTTCTTCTACGCGTAACGAAATTGAATCTGAAATTTTTTATCACATTAGATTAATTTTCATAATCATTATATGGAATTTTAAAATTTTAATTTCAAATGTTACCAAATAGACCATGTGATTTAGGAGTCTAAACTTGCGTTTTAAACAATTTTACTTATATGTAAACTTAACCTATACATGCACCATATTTTCTAAGATGTTTAAACTCTTTTACATTTTTGAGAAAGTCTACATATTTTCCCCCTCCTTTGACCATAAAATCAACACTTGATTAATAACACTAAATATCACAAATTATCTCCTAAACTTAACTAGCCATTTTTAGTCCTTATTTTCAAGCTAAGTTCCTAGATATTTCCAAGACTCAACACCTAAGTAACTAAGATATTTACTTAAACTTCTTAACAAAGTTTAACTAGATATTTAACAATTCCATTTTTATACTTAACGTACATTTAAACACCAACTGACACTAGACTAGTCCTAGCCTACACATTATATGTCCTTTAGGTTCATAATAATCATATTAGAAAAGTCACATTTCACTTTTTCAATATCGAGTAAACCGTGTACTTTTTGCGTTTTACGCATTTTTAGCCTACGTTTTTATGCTTTAACAACGTTTATGCACTCCGTTAAACTTAACGATAGTGATAACCGGGCACTAAACTACTCAGTAAAAGCAAGATAATGCAAAATTAACCTAGTCACTCCTCCCTCATTAAATGTGACAGACTATGGGGAGGAGTCACAAGCCTTATTGGCTTTTGATGAGCCTTGTTTACCATTAGATGATTCCAAGTGTCTAAATGACTAACTTAAGTAACACAAAATATCCTAGTAGCTTAACCTCCTCATTTTATTATAAAATCAACCCATCTCCTCTTGCTTTTCTTCACCATAACCGGCCACAAAAAATACTCTAAGAGCAATCCGTTGTTGATTTTCAAGATTGGAGTTCTATATCAATTCTAAAGCTTTTGTCAAGCTTTGTTTGATCCTTATTCTTAATCCTTTAATTTTGGTTCTCTTTTTCTCCTAAAAAACAAAAGTTGTAAGACAAGCTTATGCTCAATCTCATCATACCTTGATTTCATGTTTTTAATTATGCTATGTATGCTTCTATATTGATCATGTTGCATAAATTCTTAAAACACAAGTAAAATAAGTTTATGATTTCATGTAAAACTTTATTATCTTATGCTAGTTATTTTCTCAAAACCATGAACCTATGACATTAAATATATCCATGTATTTATAGAGAAACTCGGAACAAAAACATAGCTTTTCGAATCGGCTAAAACAGACTTGTGAATCCAAAGATACAACAAATTAAAGATTTCAAAAGAAAATTAGACTTTTGGTAAAAATGATTCTGATCAGAATTTTATGCGCGTTTTTGAAGCCCTTCTGGTCTAAATCATCAAAAATGTAAAGAACGAAAGTTGCCTTGAGTGATGTTTTACATAAGACTCGTGAGAGTTTTAGGCTGAAAACGTAAAATAAGGACAGTTTGTCTCAAAAACCAAAACGCGCAGTTTTGACTTGAAATGGTTGTTTCAAAAGATTTATTTGTGAAAATATATTCTTTTTAAGTCTAATGACTTATAAAACTTAACATATCTTATAGAAAGGTAACATAAAATATTCTAAATAAACTTTCTTAAGTTTATTTGGCATTCGAATAGTGTTTTTCACATGTGAAACCATATACCTAACTTATAAACCTTATCACTCTGTTCCCGAGTATAAATCTGAAAGAAGAGAAATGAAGAGGGGAAAAAAGAGAGAAAATAAGAGGATAGGAAATAAATTTTATTTTTTTATCTTTTGTTCATGAGTTGGAAAGAATAGAAAAGGGATATAAGCATAAAAAGGCTTAAAAATCACTTTCTCTCCAAATCATCCCAATTTGGGAAGAAGATTAGGAGAGAAGTTTTGGCTTAATTTTCTCTCCTCTTCTCTTCTCTTCTCTTCTCTCCAGAAAAAACTCGGGAATGCAACTTTTTTTTAGTTTCCTCTTCAATTATCTTCTTTTCTCTCCGAATTAAAACTCGGGAACAAAGTGTATAAGTTTTCACATGTGAAAACCATATTCCTAACTTATTAACCTTATAAGTTTTCACATGTGAAACTATATTCATAAACTTTTAAACCTTATAACTTTTATAACCCTTATAAACTTTCGTAAAACATGCAAATTGTGAGAACCCTCACCAAATCAGGCTAGTCAACAACGTCCATTGACTTAAACCCCTAAAATTTTGAACCATCGTTTTTGTACCAATTTGGATTTTAACCTAAGTTTGTAATATTTAACAAGACACCTAAAACTATGTTATATGATACATTATATATTTTTAAACCTAAGTTTTGAAATAATTACCTAAGACTAAGTGTTATATATAATATTAATACAATATATGAAAACTTACCTAAATACTAAGGATTTGTAATAATAATAATAATAATAATAATAATAATAATAATAATAATAATAATAATAATAATAATAATAATAATAATAATAATAATAATAATAATAATAATAATAATAATAATATAAATTATATCCTAAATACTAGTAAAAACCTTCTGATAGGTCACTAGATTTACAACACAAGCTTACAAGAAAGATAGAGAGGCGATTGAACAATATTAAACACACACACACACGATATACTTAGCCGGTTACGCGTAGGTGAGAGTGAAAGAGAAATATTGAACAACCAACCTTCAAATGAAGGTTTACAAGATTATTTATAGGAGGGAAGCTAGGGCAACACTCCTAGTTCCCTTCCTTTCCTTTATGGGCTTGGGCCTAAGCTCATGGGCCTTCTACATAAGCTTAAGGCTAATAACAAACATAAAGGCCATAATTAAGCTAACTATTACATGTAAATTACTAACACTTGATTTAGAACTAGGAGTGATTCCAACAATCTCCCCCTAAGTGTTAGTGATGAAAAACGGTGAAGGCGTTGATGTAATAATAGCTTCGACGTCTTCTGACATTCTTCTTTCTTGTGAGAAGAATTGCATTGATTCAAACAATCTCCCCAGTGTAGAGAGATAGTTTTCCTTGAGCAGTTATGATTTGACGTCATCATTAACTTTCTTCTTTGATTATTGTTCTTTGTGGTGAAAGTGATAGTATGTTGTTGTCTGCATCAAGTCTGCCTCAGGTCTGCTTCGCCGCTACAGTGTCTCCACGTCATTCTTCAACATGCTCACACGCTCTTTGATGTTGGAATTCAGTACTGATGAAGTTCTTTAAGTCTTTAACTTTGTGGATTCGTTGATTTGACGAAGAATCATTCTGACTGTTGTGTTGCTTTTGGATAGAACTTCCATTAGTGATGATGTTGGCGTGAGCATGAGAAGAATCTGCACGATCATCCCGCTCTGGAGCTTCCATAAGAAGAAAACATTTAAAATGGTTAGTAATAAGCGGATTCCGGCACTTACAAGTTTGAACTTTGAGAGTGTTAACAGCATAGTGTGAAAACACAACTCGAATTCTTGCAAAGGCCGTTCCTGAACTGGAGTCCCACAAGTGAGATAACGCGATGTACCGAAGTACACCTACAGTTCAGATGAGTCGCTGAGGTACACCAAAGCATCACCTCACGATTGTAGACCGTTTGAGACACACTAAGCGTAATCCACGGGGAGTTACCGAAGTGACCTGCTGTCAGGGCTGTTTGATGTTGACCCTGGCAGGAGTTTCCATTCAATCACTGAGGATCACAATTGTGAACCTCTCATAAATGTTCTCGACAGATTGCTAAGATCTGTGAAGGACTCGATAATGTACCACTGAAATTCTTATTGTTGAACGTCAAGTGATGAAATGTCAAGTGTACCTAAGAGATCTTTTGATGAATCTCGTGGCTCTAGACTCAATAGTGCGTTTTGGTTTTCCTGAGCGGAGACTAGGGAGAGGGTCTCCTTCTTCAATATCCACTATCTCTAAGAGAAAGCATAGTTTTGCGTAGGGTTCCCTGTGGAGAATGAAACAAGCTTCTGTTGAGAGAAACTTGAGTGGTTAAGAAGGTTTTGTGCATGCGTCACTGGGTCCATGACGACTTTTAATCTTCAATACCGGTGTCATCTAGTGACAACCAATAGCATATGAATTGAACCCGGTGTCTGCCTAAGTTGAATAATCTGGAGGGCTATTTCTTTTCACCCTTTTCTTTGCATTTCTTTTTAATTCTTCAACTCCTTCTTTCTCCGATTCTCATTTTCTCCTTTTTACAATCATACCTAAGGACTTCTAAATTCTAACTATTTGTGGTGTCCTTGGGTAGATCCATCCGGCTCTGGCGGATCATAGGACGGTTATTCCTAACCTTAGTCACCTTATAACTTCATGACTAACCGATGTTGCCATTAAAACCACTATTGTGAAAAATCTCTCAAAGTGTTTTTGAATGAAAAACATTTTAGTACCACTGTTGAGATAAGATTTTGCATAAATACTCCCCCTCCACATGTGCTTAAGAGTTTTAACGGTTAAAATGCACAGTGAAGAAAGAGCGCGCACATTTTGAATTGATTCACTCAAGATAGACAATCCCCCGCGAGACACGGGTACGTTGCGTAGTTAAAGAGATACATTGTCAGCTTTTAGGTGACAACTAGCTCTAATAACTACCTTGAAGGTGTAGACAATCCTGGAAAGGTTGTCAAACCCGTCAGAGTTCATGTCTACCAAGAGTTTCTCGAATGGTACATTCTACTCGGACAAGTCCTTTGCGAGACACGTTTACATCACTAGCGAACTAGCTTGAAATTATTACCCGTCCCGGACATGTCTTTTCGAGTTACTAACGGTTAAGTATCGTCAATTCGTTGGTTAAGTCTTTTCATACGAGAAATCAACTAACATATTTCTTATCACATATTTTCTCCCCCTCAAAAATGGCATATAAAAATGTTATTTTTGAACGGTTGAGAATAAATATGACCATTTCGAGTGTTGAGGGAAGAATGACCACTGTGAACAATTTTTGAACAAAGTTTTAAGTCAAGTACTCCCCCTCAACAAGTGATATAAACGGTTGAGGTTTTGAAAATCATAAGGGAAAGTACTTGTTCTTTTGAGCAAAACCTTGAAAAGTGAAAGGTTTGATAGGTTTTACTCAAAAGTAAGAAGCTTTCGCTCCTTATATAAGGATTGTGGCACTGAAGCGTACCACAGGGTCCTTTATTTACAAGTACGGGTTGTACACTGTTTTGTGTGCATAAGCCATTTACATAAGAAATCATACATCCAAAGTTAATAATGAAAGAAGCAGTTTAAGGGGTACCAGGTAGTCCAGAGATGTCGCCAGGAGTGTGAATCGGGCGTTGAAAGCCGATGATGTTTCTCCTAGGTCGACCACCAACATAGCTTTCCAATCTTCTGAACTGATCCCTTCTATACAAACGTTCATCAATCATCGTGATGATCCTCTTCACATCCCTTCGATCCTGAGAATTCCATCGCTTAGGAGACCCAATCTTTTGGTGTATATCCTTCAACCGGTAAGCCAATCCGTCCCTAACCATCTTCAAAGTATGATCTCCAAACTTGTGAAGATCTCTGCACGCCATCAAGCAATTTCTTTGAAGTTCACTGTAGTAAACGATATCGAATGGTTTGCTTATGAGTGTAAGTTGTGAGAGCTGGTTGATGTCGGGAAGATCAAGTTGTGGTGGAGTGAAGTTTACACGGGTCTGATAAGATTCAACTTCCAGCTGGAGATCTTCAACACGTTCTTTGATAACTATGCGTCTAATGAAGATGAGCACTGACTTGATGAATTCACGTTGTACTTCAGTGGAGAATTGTCTCATACGACCCTGTACTTTGGCAAGGTACATGTCTTCGATGTCGTTGATAGACAAGTTCTCAAAGTCAGCTTCATAGAATGCATAATCCCTTTCATCTTGTCGTTTGACCACGATATTCTTTAGGAAGGTGTAGTCCCACTTAGATGAGAGATCGACGTGTTTGATGGCAACAATACTTTTAGAACTGAATACTGCATGTTGAGACTTCTGAACCTGGCAGCTTCTGTAGTAGATTCTTCGGCGTTCCGGCCAATGATGAATCCCGTACAGTGCATCTCGGTCGTATGCTTCCACTTTGTTGGAGAACAAGTGATTGGCACGTTCCTCGATGGCTATGCAGTTAGAGAATATAGCTGCTGGGAATGGGAGTGTCAACGATGTAGCGTATTTCCTTGAACCATCGCCACCATGTAGAATAAAATCCAAGTCTCTGTTGAAGAAATATCGGAATGGAATCCTTGGTTCATCTGGTTGGCCAATTGTTGGTAGAGGTTTTGACCAGTCGGTGTAGCATGGAGGGTTGTCCCGTTTGGTGAAGTCGATGTTTGCTTCTGGGTTGAGCCAATCCATGTTGTTAGACATAGCTCGAGCAATGTTTTCAAGGTGATATTCGACCTCGATGGCACTTTCTGAGCTATCTTTCCACAGTTGAAAAGCTTCATTCTTTATTCGCCTCAACTCGGATTTCGTCATCTTCTTCACATGGAACTTTTCTTGCATAATCTTAGCATGCTCCATTGTACTACATTCTATAACCTCTTGACCTTCTTCAGGGTAGGGAGTGGAATTGACAAGTGTAGAGAACCATTCAAATTCCTTTGTGGTGTGTTCATCTAGCCATGATAGGACATCAGCTTTGGGCTCCTTTTTCTTCTGTTTCTTAGGCTTAGATGAGGGTTCTGGTTTCTGTACTTTGTCGGGAGAGGTGGGTTGTTGTAGGGGCTCACTGACTTCCTCATCGTCACCACCCGTATACTCAAAGTGATCACCGGTTTTCTGAGTCAGGGGTGGCAATTCAGAAGAATCCTGAGGTTTATCTGTAGAAGAACGAGAAGGAGACCTTTGTTGAGCGGAGGCGTGGGGAGGAGGTGACATGGAAGATGATTCACCAGACTTCTTTTGTCGTTTAGCTTCAGCATTCTTATCATGATCCTTATCTTCATCGTCTCTAGGACGTTTAGACTTTTCAGCTTCGAATCTGCATGCTTCTTGGAGTTGGTAGTCCAGCAATGCTTGAAACAGCTTTCCTTCATCATAAGTAAATGTCCCAGATCGTTTAGACATTTGGGTGACAAGCTTGGCCACCAATTCATTATCCGAGAAAACTACAGGATCAGATGGATTGATTGTGATGGTTAAGGGTGTTGATCTTATAGTTTGCTTGGCTATCTGCATAAGATTCGGATATAGTTGTCTGGTAAACATCTCCTTTGTGACTTTATGAACGATATCCAGAAGGTACTTGTGAGTGTAGCCTTCGATCATTCTGTCCATTTTCCCTTGTAGATCATCCTGCCTGAGCTTCTGTACATACTCCCTTTCAACTTGCATCTTGTCATTCTCATCATGAAGGTACGTTAACTGGTCAGCAATAAAATTTAGCTTTTTGTAAAGCATGTCTTTCTTTCTAACCTGTTTAACCGCATTCACAATTCTTTTATGAGTATGAGAAATCCAAGATCGAGGTGGCTTCTTTACTGATTTGGATGTTGATTTGGTTGATTTCTTTGATGATGGTGGTGAAGAATGAGAAGACGAATCTGATGATGATGAGATGTGAGGAGACTCCGGGTCCTTTGGTGGCTCAGAGGTTTCTTCCTTTGATCGTGCAGGACTATCTAGAAGAAACTTATCATACTCAACATCTTCTTCAGTTCCAGACTTAGCTTGATCATCAGCTTTGGCTTTGGCTGCAGCTTCTTCATCAGCTTTTACCTTCTCAGATTCTGGTTCTTCGAAATCATACTCAAGAGTGTCTTCAACACGTGTTTGTTGTTGTACCAAAGTGGTGGCACCAGATCCCTTATCGGGTCGATTAACCGCATCAGGACCTGGTGAAGGTTGAGCTCCACCACTTGACCCTCCGGGGCCACCCATTTGTTCTTGAGCAAATTGTTGTGCAACGTGTTGAAGTCGAACGAATTTGAACTTCTTCCTGTATGATTTATCCAGTTGCTCTTCATCACTTTCAGAGCTTTCATCATATGGCACAAGTACAGGAGTCTTTCCTTTGCCATGTTCAGCTATTGGACTAGGAGGTTTTGGTACTAATGGAGTGTCATCCATTGCAGTTTCAGAGTAGTGGACCTCCTCGTCTGATTGTGTGTCTTCAGAGCTTTCGTCCAGTAGCTTTCTTTGTGGTTCAGGTGTAGGAATAGGAGCAGCTTCCTGAGAGGGAACTTTCTTCTTTGGAGTAGGTTTCCTCTTTGGGACCTTCCTTTGACTTTCTGTGCTTACTGCACTTCCAGCACTTCCTCTTCTGGTTCTCCGAGTAGGAGTTCCAGAAGGCTTTTCATCGAGATGACCAACTTTGCCTTCTCGTACTGCTACTTGATACCTTTTGTATGTTTCAAGCTTCTTGATTTCATTTGTCAGAAGGTGATCAGGCAGCACGACACCCTGTTTCTTTGTTGACGATTCCTTGATTCTGACTGATAGGATGGGTTCAGTCAACATGTCATGATTGTCAGGGTCATTAAGCCTCTTGGGAATATCAGGATTAAGCCCAAGTGCTCTCTGGATCAAAAGCTTTGTGTATCTGACATAGGGAATCTTTGAGCCAAGCTTCTTGTGAAATGTCATCATGTCATCCCATATCAATGCTTCGATTTCAATGTCCTTCTTTTGATCAATGACCAGAAGACTTGCAGTTCCATGAGCTTG
This sequence comes from Chrysanthemum makinoi, assembly GCA_910596185.1. Lineage (NCBI taxonomy): Eukaryota > Viridiplantae > Streptophyta > Magnoliopsida > Asterales > Asteraceae > Chrysanthemum > Chrysanthemum makinoi. The sequence goes on along the minus strand of OU343218.1, from coordinate 73,294,597 downwards.
GGATGCTCATAGCCACTGTCACGACCAGAGACAGACTTAGTGATGATGATGTAGAGGGTTCTCCACGGTTGAGGAATGTTCTTAAGCTCCACGTGAGAATGCTTGTTAATAATTCCTGAAGCTTCATCATAGCCAATATCAAGTAGAAATTGCAGAACTGTCTCTTCAGTAGGTGTGGCAAAGAAGTTAGTTGGCACGATGTGTGGAATGATAAGTACAGCCCGTAAGTCTGCAGGAGTGATGGTGACTTGTTTGTGATTAAGTGTCACTGTCACTGCACTTTGACCTGTGATTCTCTGCATAGAATTCCAGAATTGCTGAATGTAGATTTCCGGAACTGTAGCAGAGTGTGAGAGCATGTTCTGGTAGGGATGATTCCTTAGAATATCCACAGCAATGAGACAAGAAGATTCAGAGCATGTGAGGGTATCAAAATCAACCCTAAGGTTGTTCTTTCCAATCTTTCTCGGATAACCATTTGGAAAGATGTCAGCAATTGTGAGAACTTCTGGTGCATCCACATTCATTTGAGCAGCCATGTCGTGATCTGAAATAACATTAGCCAAAAGAACCAACATATCGAAAGACATAATGTTAGTCAACAGAAGGTTTTTATTGTCTAATTATTGAATGTACAGTGTCAATGATTGTTACGAGTCCTAAGTTACTCGTGTGTCCAATAGTCCAATGACGTCGTGAAACGTTTCATGAGTTAGTTAACTTTAAGTTTTAAAGTTTATGTTGTCACTTATAGTCCAAAACATATCAAACGTTTAAGTTTATTAGTGACATTATTGGATTCTTGACGTCATGATTCAATTATTTACAAGTTTGCACGCGTAACAATTCAAAACGAAGGTTTGATCAAGGCTTATACGTAGATATGGCAAAGTTACGCGTAAACAGGAGTAGTATATGCGTAGGCGCAAGCTTATGCGTAGGATCCTTACTTACGCGTAAGAAATGTTACGCGTAGGAAAAAAGGGACCTTATGGGTAGAGTTTACGCGTAGGCGTATAAGAACCTTACGCGTAAGGCTTACTCGTAAGAGTAGACCTTATGCGTAAAGGTCACTGTTTACGCATATCCTTCACAGGATACGCGTAGTCCCATTGTAGAACCTTACGCGTAACACTTACACGTAAAATTTCTCTTACGCATAACTTTCTACGCGTAAGGTGATCCTTATGCGTAGAGTAACAAACACCTTGATTCTGAGTTTTATGCGTAGCAAGCCTGAAATAAAATCATCACAACATCAATCTTAACACATATATTCAGTTTACAACAAATCATGGCATGAAAACATGTTAAACATTTACGCGTAGAAAGTCATACGCGTAGGTCAAAACCCTAAGGGTTATGAATTACGCATAAGATTTCTAACCATGGAAATTGCACCAAACTTTTTCTGGTAGGTCTAAAGTGTTGTGAGAGTCTATAAACCAAGTTATAACATCCAGTTCGAGATGAATCAAAAATACCCAAACTTAAGAACTTTAAACCCTAATTCTTAATTCTGATTTAATAAGTGTTTCTGGGTTGTTATAGGGCCTGGATATCATCAATTCAACATCATATTAACCTTACAAAACAATCTTTTAGACCAAAAACCTTCACATTTGAAAACACCCAATTCGACTTAAGAACCCTAATTTTGAAAAACCTTCAATACGTGTTTCTGGGTGGATTTAGAGGATAAAATTAGTATCATTGATGTTAAAGACATGTTTTGACACAATCCTTTTAACCACAAACACCCATTCTTGATTATGAGTTCATACGCTTATGCGTAGAACCCAAAAAACAATCATAGACAAAAATTTGACCGTTGGATTCGTGTAAAAATCAAAACCTATGTTTGTAAACACGTTAAGATCATGAAGCAACTTACAAATTGATGATCAGAAACACAGATTTGAAGAATGAATTTCGTGCGTAGGATTGTTTAGGTTTATAAGTAATAAATGTGATGAGAATGTTAGGTGGGAGGTGTTTTTATTAAAAATAACTTTAAACTTTTGGCAGTTTTGGTCCCTCCACCTTTTCCATTTTCATACAAAGCCATTTAACTTCCGTTTTGGTTATCAAACAAAGATTTTAAGAAAGAAACTTGACGACACTCCCCCTCGACTTAAGAAAATACTGAAAGGTTATAAATTTTAGTCCGAGGAGTGTCATAAAACCAGAAATATTACCACCATTGATAAAAGAAACAACCGGGATATGATAACATGCAAGTACACAGATATTTTGAAACAGTTAAGTGATTATTTTCTCCCCCTCAACACTTGATCGGAAAAATATTGAATTTTGAAAGATTAAAGTGTTGATGGAAGAAATGTACTTGCCATGTTGAAAGAAAATTAGATTAGAAGAATATTTTTGTTGTTTATCAGGTTTTATATTTTTGTATTTTGTTTTTGAAAAATTATTTACAAAATATATTTTGGTGTTTGACAGGTTTTTAAGACTGTTTTAGGAGTTCATCCAATTCCTCTTGAGTCAAACACCTCATACCAATCCGGTGGACCAACTCATTAAACCTAGCGGGAGGCAAGGCTTTGGTGAGAAGATCTGCCAATTGGTATTCTGTACCCACGAAGTATAATTCAACTGTACCCTGTTCCACGTGGTCCTTGATGAAATGATAACGAAGATCGATGTGCTTGGATTTCGAATGCTGAACTGAGTTGCACGAGATCGCAATGGCACTCCGATTGTCGCAGTACATCGGGTTTCTGTCAAATACGTAACCATAGTCTTTGAGTTGTGTTCTCATCCAGATGACTTGAGCACAACATGCGGACATGGCTACATATTCTGCTTCGGTTGATGACAGCGATGTACAATCCTTCTTCTTTGATTGCCAAGACACCAGTTTATCACCAAGAAATTGTAAAGCGCCGGAAGTGCTTTTCCGTGAATCTAAGCATCCTGCGTGGTCAGCATCTGAAAATGCGATTAGTTCAAAACCAGAATCCTTCGGATACCAGATCCCCAAGTTAATGGTTCCCTTGATGTATCGGAGGATTCTTTTAGCCTCAGAGAGGTGGGTTTCAGTTGGTCGCGACTGATAACGGGAGCATAGATAAATAGCAAAGACAATATCAGGTCTGCTAGTTGTTAGATACATGAGAGACCCAATAATACTTCGGTATTTGGTAGGGTCTACTAATTTCCCATGTAAATCAGCGTCTAGCTTCTTGGTATGAGTCATTGGTGTGGCATAAGTGTCACAGGTTTTCATTCCAAATTTGTTTAATAATTCAAGGGCATATTTGGACTGACTCAAGAAAATACCACGGGGTGATTGATGAACTTGCAGTCCTAGAAAGAACGTAAGTTCACCCATCATTGACATTTCAAAATGTTTCTTTATTAGTTTTGCAAAAGCGTTTGAGTACTTTTTATGAGTTGACCCAAAAATGATGTCATCCACATAAATTTGAACAATTAAAATATGTTCCCCGTGATATTGTATGAAAAGAATTGGTTCGACCGAACCTTTGGTGAAATTATTGGCAATGAGGAAAGATGATAGCTTATCGTACCACGCCCGAGGAGCTTGTTTGAGACCATACAGAGATTTGTTCAGTTTGTAGACATGGTTCGGGTAGCCGGGATCAACGAATCCTTCTGGTTGGCTGACATACACCGTTTCTTTTAGTTGTCCATTTAGAAACGCAGTTTTGACATCCATCTGAAAGACCGTCATGTTCATATGAGCCGCGAACGCGAGAAATATCCGAACAGCCTCAAGACGAGCAACCGGAGCAAAAGATTCTTCAAAGTCTAATACCTCTTCCTGACGATAACCCTTAGCCACCAGACGTGACTTATTTCTGATTACGTTTCCTTCAGCATCCAATTTGTTTTTCCAAATCCATTTGAGACCAATGACGTAGACCCCTGTTGGTCTTTCAACCAGTTCCCATACTTCAAGACGTTTGAATTGGTTGAGTTCTTCTTGCATGGATTCAATCCAGTTGTCTTTTGTCATTGCGTCTTTGATATTTTTAGGTTCAGATTGGCAGACAGTGAGTGCATAAATGCAATGTTCACCATCTGAGTGAAGACGTTGTCTCGTAATGACTCTTTGGTTCGGGTTGCCAATAATATTTTCCAGAGGATGGTCTTTTGTCCATCTATGTGTGGAGGGTTGATGTTGGTATACATTGTGCAGATTCTGAGGATTCAAATGGCTTGTTGAAGATTCCGCGACATCTGGTGCAGCAGTCTCATTAGCAAACGGGGTTAAAGAACGCATTTGGATCAAAATCTGCAGGTGGGGGTACTTCATTAAGAATATCATCAGCCGGTTCATCAGTGTTGGAAGCGGTGTGTTCAACTGTTGTGGTGGAGTCAACTGGTGGTGCTTCTTCAACATTAGTTGTTGTAGCAGGTGTATCAGGTATAAGAGTATTATCAGGTTGAGCAGCGGAAACAGCGGATACACCTGGAGCACGTTCATCAATATCGTCACTGAACAGAGGAGCAAATAACCGTTCCATTTGTTGACGAGTGAGCTGGGGGCTTTGTTCAGGTGATGATGGGGTTTGCGTAAAGTTTAAGCGGTTGTGACCGGGTTCTAAGTTGTTATACTCAGAAGCCATTTCCGTAAGTTCATCAAAATGAGCATGAATCGTTTCCATAACCTCCTTTGTTCGACGATTCCAGATGCGGAAACCTTTAGAATTATCACAGTATCCAATAAAGACTCCAATGTCAGCTTTGGCTTTGAGCTTTCCAAAGTCATCACGATCATTATTCGGATAGCAAAGAGATCCAAATACATGAAAGTGTTTTAGATTCGGTTTTCTGTTATGGACAAGCTCGAAAGGTGTTTTGTTGTGGCGTTTTGTAATCATAGAACGGTTTTGAGTATAGCATGCAGTAGATACAGCTTCTGCCCATAAGTAATCTGGGAGTTTGGCATTGATTAACATTGTTCTTGCAGCTTCCACCAACGTTCGGTTTCGTCTTTCAACAACTCCGTTTTGTTCAGGTGTACGAGCAATAGATGTTTGATGCTGAATTCCCACTTTCTCATAAAATTCACGAAGGGTTTGATTAACAAATTCAGTTCCTCTGTCTGTTCTGATTTGTCGGACGGTGTTTCGGAGCTGAACCTGTATTTTCGTGAGAAAGGTGATAATCATCTGTGGAGCTTGGTCTTTGCTTCGAAGAAAGTAGACCCAAGTCCAGCGTGAATAGTCATCAACAATTACTAAAATGTAGCGTTTGCCATTGATCGTTTGCACGCGCATCGGGCCACACAAATCCATGTGAAGAAGATGAAGCACATGCTGAGAGCTGTGTTCCACCTTTGAAGGAAAATGAGCACGTGTGCTTTTCCCTTGTTCACAGGCTGAGCAAAGGTGATCTTTTGAATACCGAAATCGTGGGAGTCCTTCAACTAGTTTGTGTCGAGCAAGGTTGGTGATGGTTTGAAAGTTTAGATGTGAGAGACGACGGTGCCATAGCCAGGATTTTGTTGATGTTGCCTTTGAAAGAAAGCAGATGGGAGAAGAAGCAACCATGTCTTGCATAGAGATAGTGTAAAGACTGGAATTACGCGAGCCAGGCATAAGGTCGTTTCCTTGTAGATCACGAATGAAACAAGTTTTCTCCCTGAAAGCGACCTCCAAATCTCCATCACAAAACTGACCTACTGAAAACAGATTGTGACCGAGGCCTTCCACATAATAAACCCTGCTTATTTCGATGTTCCCATTAATGTAGTCTCCGTAGCCCATGATAGCTGCGAAGTGATCATTCCCGAACCTGACAGTGCCAATGAACTTTGCAATAAAGTTTGAAAACAGTTTAAGGTTGCCTGTCATGTGTCGGGAACATCCGCTATCAACAATCCAGAGAATGATCTGTATCACCTGCATTACACACAGACGACACAGATGGGATAGAAGTAGATGTGGAACCCGAAATGTTAGAGGGTTCCGGAGCAGTTATAGTAGACATGCATACATCAATAGCTTTAGGTATCTATGTAAATCTTAGTGTGTTATATATCCATTTCTGCCATCTCCAACTAGTATTTGCTTTAGTCTAAGTGAATGCACTAGGTGGTACTACATTCCTAGGAGGTGACACTGGAGCTACAGGGACAGCAATGCGTTTCTTAGAATCTAAAGAGGGCGGTCTACCAAGCACAGACTTAGACAGATTAGTGGGCCTAAAGGTATTCCGGTTCTTAGGATTCCTTAAACGAGAGATGATAACTTTAGCAACACATTTATCATGACAATCAGAATTCATACTTTTACGACAAATAACACAAGGTACATCAGACTGAATATCAAAAGTACTTAACGGTTTAGCATTCGTTACATCACTATTTCTATTACATTTTCCAGACGCAATATCTATAGTGGAAGCAACATGAGTCTTATTCATAGTCCTAGGGTGTTCTTCTACTTTAGCATTCCTTATTGATCTTTTCTTAGGTCGCAACTTCCTATTCTTCGATTGAGTGCTCCTAGGGTGTGAAGTGCGGACGTTTGGAAAAGATGCAACTATTCATGTTTCAGTAGAAGGAAGCACGTTAGCAACGTGTGATTTGGCAGTAGGGATTCTAGGTTCACGATTACTAAGTGTGACTGGGGCTATTCTCTTAATCACGGTAGGCGGAAGTAGTTCATACTTTCCTAACATTTCTCTTAACTTGAAGATAGTGTGAATCAGATCTTGATTTTCAGACCGAATATTTCCATCAAAATGCATAACTTCTTTAGTGTGTGCAAGATAATGATCAATTTCATTTGATGCTTCATCATGAGTCTTTTTTAGTAAATCAAATATGACACCATATTCCTTTTTAACTGTTACTAGTTCTTGTTCATATTTTGAGATTTGACACTTAAAAGACACATTTTGATCATCCAGTTGCGTAATTTTTGGATCAGAAGTTTTGTCACGCAACTGGGCGATTTTGTGTTGAAAAGCAAGTTGTTGATCGTGAATATCTTTTTGACACCAATTAAGACGGCGTATTGCATTTGAAAGTTCGTTTGACAATCGTTTGTTTTCAACATTTAAGGACTCGATCTGAAGCACATTATCAGTGTTCTCAACATTTACCACAGAAGCAACCGTGTCAGCAGAGATATAATCAAATGCATATGACAAAGAATTCAATAGCACAACATTATGGACATCAGCACATATGACATCTTCCAAGAGTCGATCAACATCTTTTCTCAACATTTTCTTTTTACGTTTGGTACTAGAAATAGATGTTTCTGTTTTCTCGAAAACGGCCTTCATCAATCCAAGTTCCTTATGAAAGTCCTTTTCCCAAGACAATGCACAACTTTTCAAATTTTTAACATTTGGTAAAAGATTTTTCTGAAAAATGTCTCTTTGTTCTCGCGAGGCGATTGAAAGTGTTGAACTTTGATTTTCGAATGATATTCTATCTCATGTTGTAAAGTTTTGAGGTCAGCCATGAAAATGTCAAAATATCGAAGAATTTTGCGATTTTCAGGTTTTGAGTTTACTTCACTGATGGAAGGTAAAGGACCATAAGTTTGTGCATAATCTGGTTTGGGATTAACATTAGAAGACTCAGACGTTTTTATGATAATCCTTGGTGTGTTAGAAGAATCCGTTGGTGTGACGAAAGAGACCGCTTTTGAATAGTTAAAAGGTTTGTTGTAAACAACTTTTTCTAATTTTGATCGACTCTCGTCTTCTGCATCTAATTCCTCTTGACGATGATATTCAACAACACTCATAACAGAATTATCAATTTTATATTCTGCACTGGAAACTTCAGGATTTGGTTTGAATGCTTTGGTTGAAAGCTTAGGTTTGTAATCAGCAAGATTTGGTCCATAGCCATTTGGATTTGGTTTTAAAGTAAACTTTTCAATGGCTGTGACCGATTCACCATGTTTGTAAACAACAGTTTTAAACTCTTTAAGTTTGTTTTGCAAGCCGATGATTTCTTCAAGATGATCATCTATTCGTTGCGTTGAATGCTTTTTGTATGCAGAGAACTGTTTTTGACAAGTTAACAACTCAGCCTTAGCTTTTTGATTTTCCAAGGTGAGAGCGTTAATTTGCTTTTTATGTTCATGTTTCAGTTGTTCTATTTCAGACAACAAAGCATTCTTTGAAGCGGCTAGATCACGCATCTGTCTCTCTAAATATTGTTCGTTTTGATGAGATTTTGCAAAGGCTGCTTCAAAACCTTTTTCACGTTTTTCTTGAGTTTTGAAAAAGTTGAGTTGCTTTTGTAAACATTCAAAATCCTTGGTTAACAGTGCATTTTTACTTTTCAAGTCCTGATTAATTGCACGACATTCTTCCACTATGGTTTGTTGGTCTTGTATTAAACGAGCAAAATCTGGATGAGGCAAAAGTTCGGCGTGTTCAACGTGAGTCACAACATGATCATTACTGAGATCCTCAAGTATAACCACGGAGTCATTTTGATTATCAAGGGAAACCGTTTGGTCATCTTGATCGTCAAATGTAACTACAGGGTCTATTTGAAAATCATCGGAATGAGATGTAAATGACTCATTTTGAACATTCTGAGCCTTGCCGGATTCAGATGTTGGCGGAGATATTAGATCAGAGATAAATATGGTTTGTTCGGGTACCTGAGACAAGCCATCAGTGTCATACACTGGGCCTGTGTCACTCATGTGTAACTCATGCATATTAGCCATCAACATAACTGCTGCATTGGCCTGCAAGTCCTCCATATCATCATCTGAGTCTGCATTAGCCATAAAACTCTGTTCTTTGTCTGTGAGAGATCCACCAGCTTCATCCTTAAGAGCTAAAAGAAGAGCCTCTTTGAAATAAGCACTGCCCCTAGTCCTAGGATTTGGGCATGCATTAGCCAGATGTCCCTTCTCATTGCAGTTGTAGCATCGAAGACCATTCAACCCATTTTGAGCATTTCCCTGTTCCACCACTTGAGCTCTGTTGTTATTCCTACCCACAGCATTAAACCCTTGACCACCGCTCATCTGACGACCATAAGCACGATTCTGAACTTCAACTCGTCCATTGTTCACAACAGCTTGATTCCTTGTGTTTGATGAGGAACGAATGCGATTGTTGGATTTGTTGGTATATCTGCCAAAAGCATTAGCAATCATAACAAATCCTTGTTGCAATGCTTTGAACGGATCGATGTCCTCATTAGCTTCACTGACAAGTGCTTGAGCATTGTTGTTGTTGTATGGAACCAATTGATTTTGTTGAGATAGTTGCTGTGAAGGATCATGTGGTGGGTTTGAAGCGGTTGGTTGAGTTGCTGGTTGAGGAGAATAATTTTGTTGAGCATATAAGGCAAGTTGTTGATTTTCCGGATGTGTCGGTGGAGCAATTTGAGCACGTAGAATCCTTTCCCTATCAACTTCCTTTTCATGAGGCTTCAAGTAATCGTACAACAATCCATAGGTAGACTGATGCATGTTCTTCGCTTGACGGAGAAAAATGACATACTTCTCCCATTCAGGACCAAGACTACTCAGGAACTTAGTATTCACTGCAATTCTTGGCATGATGATGTTGTGTTTATCCAAATCATTGACGATGTCTGAAAAACGATGATGATAAGACTCTAGTGTCTCTCCAGGTTCAATCATGAAGTGTTCATAAGCCAAGTAAATTTTGGATTCCAAATCCTCCTGATTGAGTACAGATCCTTCCATAAGAAGACGAATATGATCCCACATTTTCTGTGCAGTCTTTTGAGCATCAACACTACGAAGAATTGGGTTTGGTAATCCTAAGAGGATGTATTCCATTGCAAGCTCATCAGCTTCATAGTGTAGAAGTTCTTGAGGATTCAAGTCTGCAACAGTAGCAATGTTCGTTTGTTCATCTCTTGGTGGAATAGCATTTGGATCTCCGGGTACAATGACAGTAGGCATCTCAAATGGACCTTCCAAGATAACCTTCTTTAAGAACTTTCCATGTGGCTTCTTCAGATCACAAAACCTAAAGAACCTTATCACCCATTGATCGTAGTTTCCTGGAGTGAGCATTGGAGGTCTATCAAGTGATCCAGCCTCATGAATTGATTGTTGGCTGCTTAAAGCTTCACACATCTTTGCAAACCAAGTGGGTTCCTTCATAGTGTTCCTTGATGGATGTTGATTGAATTCATTTATGTAGGGTTGAACTTGAAGACTTGGTGGTGGTTGAACCATTTGAGGTTGGGGAATTGCAGCAAGTTGTGGGGTATGTTGTTGATTAAATTGTTGTTGATAAATTGCTTGTTGTTGATTCCATTGTTGATGTTGGGGACTTAATTGTTGTTGACGTTGAGAATAAGTGTAAGGGAAATAGTTAGAGTATGGTGGTTGTGATATGTTGATAACCTTGTGTTGGTAAAAATGGATCTTTGTAGTCGAATGAACATTTGTTGATGAAGTATCCTTAGGCGTAGAAATTACAAGAAACCAAGTAGAACTTATGCGTAAAAACACCAAAGTTACGCGTAACAGGTAAAGTTACGCGTAGTTTTAGCTTACGCGTAAGTAGGGAAAAGACGCTAAAGTTATGCGTAGACACAAAGTTAGGCGTAGAAAGTTAGGCGTAGGATTATCTTATGTGTAAGACTAGGCTTAGGCGTAAGATGAATCTTATGCGTAGGATTTCTACGCGTAAGCTTTATGCTTATGCGTAAGTTTAGGGTTTTATCCCAAGTGATCTTTTACACTTCACAGTGCAAAAGATATCCAAAGTCGACGTATTTTCAGGCTTATCCAAGCAAGAAAACACGGAGTAAACCACGAAAACGAAGATCAAACCAAGGATAACCTTACGCGTAGTTTTAGGGTTTTGCTACGCGTAGGATTACTCGTAAAAATGATAATGCCCAAATATGTTTCTAAACCAGTTTTTGTGTGATGAAATAGCTTCAATAACACCAAAAGACACAAAAGTGTGAAACTTGATGATCCAAAGCTCTTAAAACAGTTATGCGTAGGTTGAAACCCTCGTATAAAAACTAGTCTAAAAACAACGATCCACGCATAAAGTTTGAAACTTTTTGCCAAAAATACGTTTTTTAACACCTTAAAACGTTGAAAGTACAAGAATCTTGGATTCAAAAATGTAAAAAAGACGTTTTTAAGCGAACCAAAGTATCAAACGTGTGTTTTAAGCGTAGGACCGAAACCCACTTCAAAAAAAAACACGATTCACCCAACTAGTAGGCGATTGATACCACTGATAGGTCACTAGATTTACAACACAAGCTTACAAGAAAGATAGAGAGGCGATTGAACAATATTAAACACACATACACACGATATACTTAGCCGGTTACGCGTAGGTGAGAGTGAAAGAGAAATATTGAACAACCAACCTTCAAATGAAGGTTTACAAGAGTATTTATAGGATGGAAGCTAGGGCAACACTCCTAGTTCCCTTCCTTTCCTTTATTGGCTTGGGCCTAAGCTCATGGGCCTTCTACATAAGCTTAAGGCTAATAACAAACATAAAGGCAATAATTAAGCTAACTATTACATGTAAATTACTAACACTTGATTTAGAACTAGGAGTGATTCCAACACCTTCCTAAACTCTAGCCCTATAATCATGGTAATTTGCATTTAACTAAGTCAATCACAAATTATTATTTCCTAATCTAATCGCATGCTCCCCATTTATTTTGATAACCGATTCCCTCTTTCTTTTCTTCTTCCCCATACGACACAAACAGCAAACACATATCACATTCATTTCTGCCAGGAAAAGAAGAAGGTAGAAAGAAGGTTTCAGTGATCAAGGTTAGAAGTGAAAGTCGTGGCATATAGCTTCCCAATCCGAGCCCTAATTCTTTCCCATTCGTCTTCTTCTTCAAGCCGCCATACTGGTTACCTTGATTTCTTTTTGTCCTCTTTCATTCGAAGCTTATATAGGTGTAATCAAGACTAAATCATGCTCCAAAAACCGTGTGAATCAGGCTAGAATATATGTTGTTGTTTCGTTATTTTTCACATATATATTAACAAGTATACGTTTTCTATGAATTTGTTGTGTCGTGTGTTTACGAGCTGTTTTGGTATCACGTTGCCAGCCTCTAGTCAACCTAAAGCTAAACATCAATGAGCCCTAGAAATCATCCCTTAATAATCATTTAATGAAGAATTAAAAGAGAAACCCTAGGCGTGTGTGGTTTTGTCGAGGAGTTAGAGTTGTGATCTCATGTGGACTTATTTATGATAGGGTGTCTCGTGAAAATCTAGTGTTGTGATGAGTGTTTGTGTGTATGGGTTTGGTGTCGACATGTAGTCTGTAAACATGTGTAATCTTGACTAAGTTGAACCTACGAAACCTATGTTACAAGCAGACCTAAAAGCTAATTAGACATAGGGCTTGGTTTGGTCTCACTATAACACATATATGCCTCGTTATATATCTATGTCGAATGTGTGGTTGCATGTGTGTTAAATTGTGTGTTAATTGATGTCCTAAAACATGTTATAACCTGAATTAGATATCTTAGAGCCTTGGTTGTGATTTAGTTAAACTTTGGTCGCATTTGGGGTTTTTTTGTCACGTTAAAGGGTTAGGTGTTAGGGTTTGTTTTGGGTGTATAAGTTGTCCTGAAAAATTGGTCGAGTTCGAGTGAGTCCAAATTGATGATACCAACATGTTTTTGCATAATTCTTGATTCTAAAACTAAGTTTAAAGAGTTTACTAACTGATAAAATTGGTTTGGAGTCGTTTTGAGTTCATTTGGTCATATGTTTGAATTTTAAGAGATCATGTGTCAAATCTGAAAATCTAGAAATAAAATTTAGTCGACTTCTTTGCTTTTTCATTTTCAAACCATAAGGATCTAAGAGCTCTCTTTTTTCAGGGATGCTACTTAAGTTATGTGTGACTTCCAGGAATTTTTGTGGATTTTTATTAAAAGTTTAAATGGGTTAGTTAAATGCAAAGTTTTGGGGTATACCAGCGGTGCACTTTCTGGACATGTCTGGAAAGATGGATTTTAATTCAACACTTGCACTTGTAAATAAAATCTGGGAAAATATGTGAGTAAACTTAACTTATGTGGAAAACTCTGTGAATGTTACCAGAATATTTTGAGCTCTTTTGATATGCCAATAATTCGTAAGAAACTGGTTCAGAATGAGTTAAAATCTGAGAAAAGAAGAAAGATAGGGTTTTGCTTAAACCTAATTCCATTTAGTATTTTTGAACCCTAAAATGCACTTAAACATCAATTAGAAGATATTGGCCATATGTTAACCTAATTCCAATAACAAAACCCTAATCACATTAATTAATGGTGATAAGCATTTATAATAAGTTATTAGACTCCTATATAATAAGCAATCCTTAATTCAGGTAGATCATTCGAAGGAGATATAGTTGTGTATCCGTGTGTTCCTTTATTTGCGTTGATTTATAATATTATTACTTGGGCTTGTCACCTTGTCTCATCCGCTTTAAGGTGAGTACTCGTAGCCCCATTTTACTTATATTTTTCTCATGGGAAAATAATACTCAACATCCATTTTGATTTCATTATTTATTTATACTCGACCATTATTGCAAATACATTATTTCATTCGTTGTGCTAAATTCTTATTTCAATTACATGATTTCACTAGCTGTGCTAAATTCCTATTATTCATTTCGGGCATATGTGTGTATTTGTGTGGATGGGTACTTGTACTAGTTGGTAAATGTCTATGATACCATGATTCTTATTAGCCAACAGTCCTTGGGACTGGTTGGATACCTATGATTCCTATTAGCCAATTGATAAGAATTTAAAACATAGGTTTTTAGAGGGTTATTTAAGCCCTAAATTGATATATTTTATATTTGTTACTGCTTAAAATTGTTCCTTTTCGCATTTTAGGTCTTTTGGAAGCAAATTGCTGGAATCAAGCACTTTTGGACGAAAAGGGACGAAAACATGAAGAAAAAGACAAAGTAAAGATTTCAAGGCTTAATTCTACACCTGACGGCGTCCCAATTCATAGGGCGACGCCGTCGCTCACAAGGTTTTCTAAAAAGTCTCAAGCGATGGCTCAGGTCATATTTTGGTTTTACAACATAACGGCGTCATGCCTTATTTCAGGTGGGCGTCGCCCTTGATTTTAAACCAGATGACCAAGACTCATTCCAAGACGACGTCCTTATTGAAACCAGATGGCGTCACACTTCCTCAACTAACGTCGTCCCAACGATGCCTTGTCCATAACAAAACCCTAATGACGGTGACCAGATGGCGTCACCATCAAAAAGTGACGTCGTCGTAAGTGTATATCTATATATAGACTTCAAATTTTCTGTATTTTATGTGTAGTATTTTAGAGAGCAAACCCTAGTTCTTTCATAGTCTGACTTGGGCAGTATTTTAGGGTTCGAAACCCCTCTTTACACTAAAAGATAAGTTTGATAATCCAATCTATCACCATGTTTATCCTATGTTCAACTTTTTGTTTGTGTTCATGCTTATCTATCATGCGTAGCTAAATTATTATTTTGTTTGCTTAGATCTATGAAACCTAGTTGTTGATTATTGTTAGGTTGTCCATTATTTTAACTGGTAGATGCTAGAGTAAGGAAAATTGGCTTCTTCTTTAATTGTTTCGAGCTTGAACGCCCTAAATAGTAAAAAGCTTAAGAGTGCACTTGAGCCATCGTTATGTTTATTGCGTAAGTTGTAGCTTTAGGATAATACAGTATTCGGGGGAGATACTACGGTACTTGGAAATCCTGGATAGTCTAGAGAAGAGTTACAATTCATAAACTAGGGAATTAGGCACCCCCTATGACTAACACGGAATACAATGCGCCAATTAGAATGAGGATGTGACAATTCAACCGACTAATAAGAGTACACACCCAATCAATTCATAGCTTTTTTCTTTTTATTAGTATAATTAGTTTTTAGTTTTAATTGTTAAGTAGTTAAAATTGGTAGAATTACCACCTCCCCACTCCTAAACCCTGAGATTTTTACTTGTTTTCTAACAAATATAAAAAGCTAAAAAGAATCACCATCAACCTCACCTTCTCGTCATACATCTCTACTAGCATCTCTATTCCCCTAGAGAACGATCAACCCCTGGGCTTACCCATACTACACTACAACGATTAGGTACACTTCCTAGTGGGTTATAAAGCTTGCTCGTAGAAAAGGAAGTCTTTCGACCCCGAACCTCCACATTAAGTTTTTGGTGCCGCTGCCGGGGAATATAATAGCTAGTTAGTTTTCTATCTCAATTAGGTCTCCTCGCTTGATTCCTATCAAGTGAGATTTTTTCTTTTTTCTTAGCTTTCTTGTAGTCTATCCCCCTTCTTTGTGTTTTTGTTCGTAGCCTTGTCACTTTTTGTCATGGAAGTTGATAATCCACCCAATAATGATCCACCACATCAACAATTACAACTACCCAATCAACCACCACCAGACCCGCCAAGAGGCCGTACTCTTGGTGAATACTCTAGACCAAGCCATCAAGGCTATACGAACACCATTGAGCTTCCCTGTTTATCTCAAACTACGGCCATGCGATTCGACACCATCCGGTTGGTGCAAAACGGATTTGCATTCCATGGACTTCGTTCCAAAGATCCTAATCAGCATCTCAAGGATTTTCTTAAAATCGTTGACTCCATTGACCTTGATGCTACCACTCGGGAGAACACGCGATTGCGTCCCTTCCAATTCTCTCTACGGACCAAGCTAGTAATTGGGTAGAGCGACTTCCTGCAGGATCCATCCCAAGTTACGATGATCTCACCACCCGTTTCCTCGCCTAATTTTCCCACCGGGTAGAACCACCAAGCTTAGGAATGATATCTTGATGTTCCAATAACGTCAAGGTGAAACCCTTTATGAGGCGTGGACTCGATTCAATGACTTACTCCACAAAGTCCCTCGCCATGGCATTGATCTTTGGCTCCAAGTCCAAATCTTCTATGATCATGTCAATTTCTTCACAAGGCGATCCATTGACCGAGCGGCCGGCAAAAGACTTAGCAATCTTATTGCGGAAGAGTCATGGAATATCAGTGAAGAACTCGCCTATTAGTCTTATGAAAATTGGAGTGATTCTCATGAGACTGCTAATAGCACTATTAGGGCCATATCATTACCATGTAGTTCTTCTAACATTTCTGAGGAACAACTTTGTGCTCTTGAAGAACGGATCGACTATTTAGTTGAAAGGCAAAAGAAAGT
The DNA here is from genome assembly GCA_910596185.1 of Chrysanthemum makinoi. Taxonomy (NCBI): domain Eukaryota; kingdom Viridiplantae; phylum Streptophyta; class Magnoliopsida; order Asterales; family Asteraceae; genus Chrysanthemum; species Chrysanthemum makinoi. Next base: position 73,278,393 of record OU343218.1, on the reverse strand, counting down.
TCCTGGACCAACTCCTCGATCACCGGTCAACTTCGCTACCTCAACTGGTAACCCAACACCCCTCTCTGAATCGCCTAGTCACGAGAGAAACCCCGCTTCCCTAAAACGCTTTCATTCTTCCTCACCGCAACCAGTTTCACCTAGCTTAAAAACACAAATGAGAGAATACATGGCGGCTCATTCGGAAAGGTTAGCCAAATTCGAGGAATAAGTTTATATACAAAGGGAAGAAATGCAGAAGAAGAATACAGAGATGATGAACTTAGTAAAGGAGTACACTAAGATGAAGGTTCCCGATAAGGTGTTAGTAAGAAAGGATGACCCGCTACCCCCACTATGTTTGTTAATGCCATCTTCATTGTTCGTGATGAGGAGATCACAAAACAAACTAGTAGTAAGGGTAGGGTAGTCGAGGAGAAGGATACAAGGACTAAAGAGAATAGCATGAATTGTAAGGATGGGGGCAGTGCTAAGGAATTGGATAAACCTAAGACTGTAGGGAACTACCTTAAACATGAAGTCAATTAAAAAACCATTGTTAACTTAGTAAACCATTTTAGGTACAATGATGCTCTTAGGAAGACCTTCTTAGGTGAAATAAAGGAAGAAGAATAGGATACTATGCCTATGGGACCTTTGTATGAGGTAATTCTTAAGAAAGAAGTAGCTAAGAAATAGGAGATTTGCGGGAACTTCATAATACCATGTAGCATTGGTGACTTAGAAGATATAAAGCCCTTAGCTGACCATGGATCCGATGTAAGCATAATGCCGTTATCAATCTATAATAAGTTGTATAAGGAGAAACAAACCACGACTAATCTTAGACTTTCCTTAGCCAATCATTCATATGTCTACCCCTTAGGAATAGCAGAGGATGTATTGATTGAGGTTGCAAGTAGCATCTATCCGGCAGATTTTGCGATTGTAGATATTGAGGAAGATGAACACATGCCCCTCATTCTTGGAAAACCTTTCTTAGCCACATCCAAAGAAACAATCAAATGCGGTGAGGGTGTTATGGTACTTAAAAGTGGCAAAAGCAAAGCTAGGATACCTATAGCTCCAAGACATCCTATGAAGTTTAAGGAAAAGAAGCGGGATGATCATGATTCACAAGTTCACAATAGCGTTGTTAGGAGAAAAATCGTTTAATGGGAGGAGAAGATTAGGGAATACTATGATAAGGAGATTGAATTAGGAGAATGGAAACGAGATAAACATATAATCGGGCATAACTACGCCACGGAAAGATATTGTGAGAACCATCATGAGGGAAATAATGATAATAATACTAAAGGACGTGACCAAGGAGTTAAGATCCCTAAAGATTTTGTGGAAGGAGATAAGGTGCTCTTGTTTAATTCAAGATTAAAAGAACCTAAAGGAATACGTAAGCCTAAATGGTGTGGCCCTTCTACGGTGAAATGGGAAAAAAGAGGTGGAACCATTGTGTTACTTGACAACGACGGAAAGGAATTCACGGTAAACATATGGCGTGTGAAACACTACCAAATGATTATGACCTAATGAATAAAGAAGATGATGGTAGTGAAGTCATGTAGGGTATGACTTCGAGTCTAGCTACAAGACTCACAAATAAAGAAAAGCGTTTCTTGGGAGGCAACCCATGTTTAATTGTTTGCTTGTTTATTTTTCATTTTTTTTTTGTGGTTTATCTATCTTTTTCGTTATTGCTTAATTCTCATATTTATTTTGTGAAAATGCTTTATTTTGTTTTTAACTTCGTCTTAATTACATTTAAAGGTATTTTACAAAAAGATAAGTGTAGGGAAGATCATATATGTTTTAAGAACTTGTATGAACATGAGATTAACAATAATTGGAATTGTATATATTTGTGTGTTTGTTAGAGTCAAATACTTGTATCGAGTCATAATGGATGTTTTATAGGAAATTTTCCAGGTCTTTAAAGAAGTAATTTTTCCAGAATTTTTCCGGAAAACGCATCAGGCTCTTTCTGTCATAACAATCTGACGGCGTCGGGACTAAAGGCCGACGACGTCAGGAAATGTATAAACAGATTCAAAGTTTTGTTTTCTGTCTAAATTTTAATTTTTGGAAACCTCCAATTCTTAATTTTTTCCAGAAAATCTGCAAACATCCATTCCACAAGCATTATATCTTACTTGCTTCTAGTATAATTTTGTTTCTTATATAGTTTATACTACCGATTTTACGCGAGGTTTCTTTTAATTTTCTTAAAAGCGTTCAAGTTATATTAGACAAGAAGATGAAGTACATGATGGAAGCAACACTTATTACTTACTCATTCTTCTTGGAGGAGGATTTAACCGCATCTTTATACATATCCTACCGAGCTAATCAGGGGAGTATTAGTTTCTTTCTCTTTTATTTACATTCCTTTATTATAACTTTGATATGTTTTGGGAACATTGGGGACAATGTTCAGTTTAAGTGTAGGGAGGAAGAATAAAATGGGAACTTAGAAACTATTCACTCACTTGATTTTTTTCTTATCCTTGGTAAATTGTGTAATAAACTATGAGAAATTTTTGTTAGGGTAATTTTAGCACCAAATTTAAATTTTTTTATGGCACTTACAAGTAAAACTATAGTCTTAATAAAGTGTCTCATGGATAGGAGTTATACAACTAGCACAGAAATTGTATACCACTCAGATTTCACCCCAAAAATATGAGGTTCACCCCTAGATCTTTAGGAATAAAAGCATTCATATTTAATACTTAGTGAGTGTACCAGTAGTATAATAGATTGTAGAACTCGTTTTGTGATGCATTCCAAGATCGCTAGTGAGACTATATTCGTGTAGTTAGGATTAACTAAATGATAAGAGGCATTAGGATAACACTTGTTTTAAGCCTGTAATTTAATTACTCCATCCACATCGGTTGAGTAATTTTCCCCTCAAAATCTTTAGTACACGATACGCCTAGTTAACCCCTCAGATCCTATCTTTTCGCGGTTCTCGTGATGTTCCTGTTTCCGAAATATCAATGAAGAGCATTGTTACAATCCACCTCCAAATGTTACACCCAAATCGCCTTAGCCCACCTTGTATGCACTCATCTTTAGTGCATTATTTTAATCATTGTTTAAACCCTTAGTTAAATTATTTAGTTACTTGCATGGTTGCTAAGTCAATTCATATCTTTTATACACAGTTTTGGGACGATTATGACTCATGGGTTATAGTATTTTATGGAGTAACAGGAAGGAACGATAAATTCAATTTCCCTTTGTCTACGTAATTAAGTACTCCAAGTATTTTGATCTTTTCAAATCGGGTCAATTAGTGTTAGTGAAACAAAAACTCAAGTGTAAGGATGCTCTTATAAATCCTTTTATTTTGATGTTATCTTAGAGGATGCTAGAGTTAAAAGGTATGAAAAAAAGGAAAAAAAATCAAAAAAAGAAAAAAAAAATAGTTAAGGGAAAAACAATAATAAGAAAAACATACGGGCTACCATCCTACATATATATTTATATTTATGTTTTTAAGTTTATGTTTATGTTTTGTTTCAAGTTATTATTGAAGTGTTAGTGGGTCGAGTCTTGGCTTAGCAACGCCGCGTTTTACATGCTTGTAACATAAGATTTTTGACTTGCCACAACTAAATATTCCCTTATCCAACAAAACCCTTTATTTCCCTACCCGAAGCCTAACATTAAAACCCTTTGTAAAGACCTCTTAGATAGTTATTCCTAGGTGCTTAGGCCAAAGCGATGGAGGTTTGATCTATTCTCAAGCCTATGGTAATCTATATACTATGCCAGGTAGTGAGTGTTTATCTTCCATTTCCTTACATGTTATATTTCATATAAACCCGAGAGATGAGAGAATCTAAACACCAATTGTGAGGTGCTAGTGTATAATTTCCGTGCTTGTTTTGACTATTGTGGCACTTGTACTTGCTGTAAACTATTTTAAACCAATGCTAAATGACCCCTAACTTATAAATTAATTAGCCAAAAGCACATTTTCTTGCGGACAAGAAAATTCCAAGTGTATGGATATTTGATAAGGATTTAAAACATACGTTTTTGGGGGGTCATTTAAGCCCTAAATTGATATATTTTATATCCGTTACTACTTAAAATCGTTCCTTTTCACATTTTAGGTCTTTTGGAAGCAAATTGCTGTAATCAAGCACATTTGGACGAAAACATGAAGAAAACGACAAAGTCAATATTTCAAGGCTTAATTCTACACCTGACGGCGTCCCAATCCATAGGGCGACGTCGTCGCTTACAAGGTTTTCAAAAAATTCTCAAGCAACTGCTCAGGGCACATTTTGGTTTTACAACATGACGACGTCATGCCTTATTTCAGGAGGGTGTCGCCTTTTATTTTATACCAGATGACCAAGACTCATTCCAAGACGACGTCCTTATTGAAGCCAGACAGCGTCACACTTCCTCAACTAACGTCATCCCAATGATGACTTGTCCATAACAAAACCCTAATGATGGCGACCAGACGACGTCACCATCAAAAGGCGACGTCGTCGCAAGTGTATATCTATATATAGACTTCTAATTTTCTGTATTTTATGTGTAGTACTTTGGAGAGCAAACCCTAGTTCGTTCATAGTCCGACTTGGGCAGTATTTTATGGTTTCAAACCCTTCTTTACACTAAAAGATAAGTTTGTTAATCTAATCTATCACCATGTTTATCCTATGTTCAATTTTTTTTTTGTTCATGCTTATCTATCATGCGTAGCTAAATTATTATTGTGTTTGCTTAGATCTATGAAACCTAATTGTTGATTATTGTGAGGTTGTCTCTTGTTTTAATTGGTAGATGCTAGAGTAAGAAAGACTGACTTCTTCTTTAATTTTTGCGAGCTTGAATGTCTTAAATAGTAAAAAGATTGAAAGTGCACTTGAGCCATCTTTGTGTTTATTGCGTGAGTTGTAGCTTTAGGATAATAGAGTATTCGGGGGAGACACTACGGTACCTGGCGATCCCGATAGTCTAGAGGAGAGTTACAATTCATAGAACTAGGGAATTAGGCACCCCCTATGACTAACACGGAATACAGCGCACCAATTAGAATGAGGATGTGACAATTCAACCGACCAATAAGAGATAACTAGGGAATAAGAAAATCTAAGTAAACACGCTTTTAATATCATAAGAACACACCCAAGCAATTCATAGCTTTTCTTCTTTTTATTAGTATAATTAGTTTTCTGTTTTAGTTGTTAAGTAGTTAAAAATGGTAGAATTACCACCCCCCACTCCTAAACCCCGATATTTTTACTTGTTTTCTAAAAAATATAAAAAGTTAAAAAGAATCACCCTTAACCTCACCTTCTTGTCATACATATCTGCTAGCATCTCTATTCCCTTAGAGAACGATCAACCCCTTGGGCTTACTCATACTACACTGCAACGATTAGGTACACTGCATAGTGGGTTGTAAAGCTTGCTCGTAGAAAAAGAAGTCTTTCAACCCCGAACCTGCATATCACCAACAGTTTAGCCCCAGTTGGTTAGCGATAATGACTGATTGGATACCTATTGTGCATATTTCGAAGATGAAGAATCGGAGATGAAGAGTGTTGTTGGTGGTTTATTTCAGTGACTAGCCAAGTGGGTGGTTACCTGACTAGCCAAGTGGATTGTTTATGACATAACTACTTTCCCCATGCTTTATTATTATTATTGCACACTTGTTCTATTTATATATCATGCATGGTAAATGGTTTTGTTTAACTTAAACCTCCGAGCTCACCAACATTATGTTGACGTTTTCGAGTATTATTTTCAGGTGATCGATAGTACTATTGTGAAGGCACTTGCATTATTGAAGGCATGCATTGTTCTCGTTTCAGAGACCGAGTGACTTGGCCAAGACCTTTTTCTAAAGACTTTAAATTTGATAAGATTAAGACTTAAGTTTTCATTATTCTGCATTATGTAAAAATATTTATGTAACATTGTAACTTATTTCTTAAATCAAATATGGTGTTGTTCTACTATCTTATGCGATGCTACATTTTGTTGCACCTCGTGTTTCCGCTCTTAGCGGGGTGTGACACAAAATATACGTTTTACATATTAAGTACTACGATACTACGGAACTTCATGTGAGGGGCCTCTTTGGGTGAACATATTGACGAGTTGCTGGATTTATGGTTTAAAGTGTCCTAACTCCTCATACGTTTACTACATAACCTCTGGATTATGATGTCCCGAACAGTAGTACGATATTTAACTAAAAATGTTTTATAAACTAGTAAGCCATAATGAAATACCTTATTACAATAAATCACCATGTACAACATTATGATCAATATAAAGACTTATATGGACTCATTTATATTTCCACATCGTTATTACAAAACCTAAGACAGAATATCATATTTCTAGGTTGTACGTAGAAGTTTCCCGGCTTATCCATTGATTTTTTCATACCCTTAATATCATCCACTCACGGTGAATTCATAGCCTCATTTTCAATTGTTTAATTGTTTTACAAACCCTTGAGGGAGATACATGATATTTTTAACCGAACACAATGCTTTGAAACTATACGCTATATCTAAATATTTTATTGGCACTAAGTACCTACTATTACCAAACTTAAGTCCCTACCATCATGAACCATTAAATACAAGTGAGTGAACGTGGATAATGTGGATAGGCCTATTGGGATTGATGAATCCCATTTGTTTGACCAGGTCCGGCGAACAAACATACTATATTTGAGAACTCTATGTATAATGGCAAGTTACCTACTAGGGCCACTGTTACTTATCAATTTTTATTGATTGACTATTAACGTTTTGGTTGTCATGAGCTTAGTGCAATAATAACTTTTTCTTTTCCAAACACGGGTGAATATTAACCCAAACTGGAAATATTGTGTTCAACAGTAAACCTATGGATTTCACTCAACCTTTGTGTTGACTGTTTTAAACATGTTTTATCTCAGGTCCATAAGGCACGAGGCTGCAAATGATGGCAAGGAAGAGCACGGATATTTAATAGGTTATAAAGTTTATTATCATTTGAAAACTTTTGTATTATGTAAACCATGAAACTACTAGGATCTCTCTATTTTATAAAACTATGATATATTTGAATAATCGAATGATAAGCCTTTTTTAACGACTTAGTTAGAGACCTATTTCTGTTAGTATAACTGTCATACCAACGAGTAACACCCGGTTTGAATTCTGATGCATTCACGAAATTGGGGGTGTTACAAAAAAAAGTGTAAGAGAATCGTGTGTTTAGTGTGGCTACTAGAATGTGAAAGAGTGATTAGGTTTAAAAATAATTAGGGTTGAGTAATATTTATATTGCAAGATTTGAGAGGTTAATTAGTAAGTTGGGCCAACATAATTTCTTTTGTGGAAAACTAGAAGGGGGGGTTGAATAGTTTTGCCAATTAAAACTTCCTTTTAAACTATTTAGATCGACTTATGTCAATCTATTTGGATGTGTGTGTTGGATGTTGATAAACAAGCATATAAAGGTAAGTAATGAAAAGATGAGAGTAAGAAGCACAAAACAACAACACAAGTATTTATAGTGGTTCGGCTACAAGGACACCTTCCTTGCCCTACTCCACTCCCCGAGTCACCTACTCGAGAGTTCGTAATCACTACACCAATCTCCTTATGGCGGAGAAGCCTTCACAACGTCGCCTACCCTTTTTCCGGTGCTAGGCTAACCACCGGGTTCTTTCACTCCAAGGTGAACCACACCTACACAACGTCGCCTACCCTTTATAAGGTACTAGGCTAAGTACCTAGTTCTTTCACTCCAAGGTGAACTACACCTTCACAACGTCGCCTACCCTTTATTAGGTACTAGGCTAAGCACCTAGTTCCATTGCAATGGAGGAACTACTACCACACTACACCAACGACTAATCCCAAAGAAGATCTACTCCTTTACAACATCATCAAGGATATCAATATCCTTGGATCTAATACTAGTCTATCTTGTACATCGAAACACACCATATCGAGTGTACATCTAAGGCACCTTTCACTAATGCCTTTGACTAGATCTACAAGACACCTTTCACTAATGTCTTGTGTCTTCACTTCTAAGCACCTTTCACTAATGCTTCTTTGTCTTGACTTCTAAGCACCTTTCACTAATGCTTCTTTGTCTTGACTTCTAAGCACCTACCACAAGTGATTATCCTATTGACGATAGATACCCTTCACTAATATCTTCGTCTTGACTCTTGAGACATCTTTTACTAATGTCTTCAACACTACACTTCTTTGAATAAAGAAAGGAATCATCAACAAGAAGACTTCAGTAGCCTTGATGATGAGGAAGCATGGCAACTCATGGACTTGAGCTTGCTCGGCTTCAAAGGTGGTGATCTTGCCTTTAAGAGGAACCTAAAATATCACACAAAAACAAAACTACAAACATAGATCTCTTGGATCTGAGGTTAGTGAGTTTTTTAACTCAGGGAGAAAGTGTGTTAGAAAGGGGTGAGAAATAATGAAGAAATGGCTCACTATTTACAGAGGAAAAATCCTACTGTTCCCCGGATCCCACGGATCCCTACAACAAGGGATCCGGCAAGCACAAAGCTAGGGATCCGTGTAACGCTCCTCTTTGCCCATGGGTATGTTGGTTATGGGTCATGGGTCATGGGTTGAACCATGGATCTTTGGCTAGATACAATGTATCTTTTAGTGCAATGCACTTAGTCACTTGGGTATGGGTTGATCCATGGGTTATGGATATCATCCATGTGTGATATAAGCATGATGTCATGCAATGGGTTATGGGTCAAGATCCATGGGTTATGGGCTTTGGGTTGTACCCAACTACATTCAATGTATTTGCCCAATGGGTTGTGATACTTAAGTTTCTACCCATTTATATTACCCAATATACTACATACTAGTTATGTGTATGTTTAATCCAAATATGTAAACACTAGTTGTTGTACATATGTATTACTAAATCATAAAATCTCTTATATTTGTTTTAGTGTTTTATGTGAAAATGTGAATATGTTAAAAACTATTAGTTCAAACCATTTACATTTATTATTTGTTTCGTTAATATGATTTTACGTTTGTTATCGACAAAACATTAGAAGATCGTAAATTATAAATAAACGTTTTTACGGCTTATTTGTATTAACAATCTCCCCCTTTTTGTTGAAAACAAAACATTAAATTATTTTAAGGAAAAGCTAAAATTCGTAAAAGTTTGAATTTGTAGTTTTTACTTTCTTCTCCCCCTTTTTGTCGAAACAAAAAGTGTTTGAAGGAAAGCAACACATCGTTTTTAAGAAAAACATGTGAAAGAAATAAAAATAAGAGAGAAAAACAATTAGAGAGCAAGTAACGGGAAAGGATCTCGTCTTTACTCCCCCTTGATGAGTCCATCCCTATGTAAGGGCGTCAAGTAAGTGATACTAATCTAGTTTGTTTGCAAATAAGTTTGCAAAAGATTTCGTCTAAGAGACGAATGTGCTCCCCCTTGATGATTGCAATTTTTCAAGGGGATGTCACGAGATGTAAACCTAGTCTTGCAAGTAATTTGCAATGTATTGCTTTGACATAAAGCTCCCCCTAGCTTTAGGATGTCAAAGTCTTCATGTTGTAAATTGAATAACTACAAAACAAAGGTTAGAAAGCAAGTATAATTCACAATTTCCTGCAAATGTGGTCCAAGTTAGTAGTAAATAGCTTTATGTCTCACGGATCCCGCGGTTCCCTCCTAGTAGGGATCCGTCTAGGCAATTCTGATGGATCTGTATTAGCTGTTTAATTTCAACAAAGGTGATATAACAAGTAATGTTATCACAAAAATGAGATATGAATACAAGGTAATCATATGCTCAGAAAAATAACAAGTAGCATGTAATTCCATTTAATAAAACTAGAGTTATGATATACATGACTCTAAAAACTAAGAAATTAAGAAAATACATGACTAGGAATTTCTAAACTAACTATCGCTTGATGCTAGGACACCACTAAAATCTTTTAGCTCAAGTTTTGTTTAGGTTTGATCTCGTCGAAACGTTCGAGGAGATGATAGAACATGAAACGTTGGTCTTCTCGTACTTCATGTATCAAACTTTCAACATGTTGACAATGATAGCAATCTTTGTCGTGGCTAGGTAGTGGTGGTGGAAGAAATGAAATAGCTTGATGCGAAGGATCAAGTGAAGCGGCTTGTGGAGCTTCAAACAATGGAGGGATTGGTGGAGGCGCATTTGAGAATGGCTCGAGTAAGAATGATGGTGGTGGTAGAGAAGTGTCAACTTCCATATGGTCGGGTGGTTGACTTTGATGATTTCTCATAATCCAAATGGGATTATATGATGGAAACGGCGAAAAGGAGGCCAGAGCAAGTGTTGACTCAACACCTTGATTTTGTACCATTATTCCTCCTAATAAGGAAAATGTTGTCGGCGGAAGCGGATGAGACGGCCTAGGAGGCAAGTCCTCTAAATTGTAGAGGTGTGGTGATGATAGTGGGGATGTAAATGAAATAGCTCTAGGAACCAATGGTGATGGTTTAGTGGAGATGATATTGTTTGGCCTAGGAGGTATGGTGGTGTTTGGCATAAGTAGTTTTGTGGGTACTATCCTTTTAGGAATTGATTTGATTGGATGATGAAGGATCCTATCATTTGTTGGCTTGACCGGAGATGATTCGGTTGAAGAGATTTCGTGTATAACACGAGCCTTTTTCATGGGTGGTTCTTTGGTGGATAGGTTACTACTTGGGGTTTTCCTCATGATGAGATGATTTCAAGAGGTTGCAAGAGCTGAAAGTTAGGATGAGAGTGATGACTATGGAGGTCCTAACAAAGTGGTTTATAAACCAAGAGATTTGGCAACTGCATTTAAGCCTTAAGCCACTAGGATTCATTTGAATGTGATGATTAACATGCACAAGAGTCAACTTCAGAGTTTGCACTGATCTAGGAACTCATTTAAGATGAGATGGAGTGTTTGAGTTAGGAAGATGAGTTGAAATGATTGTTTTAGCAAGATTTGACATAAACTGTCACCCGGATCCTATGGTTCCCTTCTCAGAGGGATCCGTCTAGGCTAATCCTAGGGATCCGGCTTTCAGCAGTCATGAAAGAGTGGAAATGATGTTTCTAAGATCTAAGACCTATAACATCTTGAGTGTTTTAGTCTTCCTAAGTGTTTTAAATGAAGGGGTGCTTAAGTACTTGAAGGTAATGAGTGATGTAGCTAATGATTGTCTTTTATGGAAGGATTTGGAACTTTCAAGAGTACCAATGGATGAGCAAGGTTGACACTAAAGATTTAGAGTGTCAATTGAAGCTAAATGATCCTAGAGATCATGTTGTGACTTAGGATAGTGTTTTGGAAGATATCCTAGAAGCTTTGAGATGGGAAAAAGTAGAGTTTGATCAACTTTGATCAATTTTGAGGTAAGGATGATTTATGGTCAATTTTGCCATAATCGAAAGATTTCTAAGGCTAAATGTGAGGGATCAAGAAAAAAAATGAAGTGTGAGTTTGAGAGCGGAAGAATAATGGATTAAAAAAAATGAAGCAGTAGATCTACAAGTGTTTTAGAGTATGATCTAGGTGAGTTATGTGTGAGTAGGAAAGATCAACCTATCTTGATAAGAACTTAATTTGCCTTAAGACACTATGTTTAGCTTAGTCTGAGGTGTTCTAAGGATATGTTTGAGATATAATGCTTGCAATTCCATTTTCTGTTTGCCGGATCCCACGGTTCCCTAAGTGTAGGGATCCGTCTAGCACAAAATTTGGGATCCGCCCATCTCTCCAGGGACCTTTACTAAAGGTATGCAATGATCTTGACAATGCATTATATCTCAAGGATAGTCTAAAAAGAGTTCTAATACTAAGATATCAAATGTAAGATGTTTTATTTCATGAAAGAAATTGGATTACATTGATAAAGCACGAGTGCAAAAGATTTGATCCTATTTTGGAATACTACTAGGTTCCTTGAGTGTTTTCGCTAGAAGGATCATTATGTGATTGATGAGTGTTGGTGGAATCAAGAATGAAGAAAGTCTTCATGAGAGATATGTTTAGCGGTTCCATCATCTTGTTCACAAGTAAGTACAACGGACTTTGAAATTGAGGATGGAAGTGCATAACATTATGATAGAGGCGTGTCAAGAACATTCCATAAGGGATGAGTTTATTCTTGGAGCCTTGAAGATTTGAAATTCTCCTTGCGAAGAAGTAGGCGAGATTGTATGGTTGTTGTGTTAGCAAACAGTACAACATGTGAGCACAACAAGCGGGAAGAATTTCTCGATTTCCCCTAAGACTCCAAACATTTTCACGTAGGATGAGTGCAAGAGGCTTGTACTCTTCTCGGATATCCCTTGTAAAGATAATGTTTGGATCGGAGTAATATGGTCGAGGTTTGCATATTATGCGATTTAGATCTTCCGGAGAGGGTATGTGTGAACAATATGGACTATTTTCTTCACGAAAGTTGAAGAGAGAATCAAGAGACCAATCTTCGGTGAAGGCACATTGTCCATGATTTGGAATCCGGAGGATGTGAGCAAAATGCCCAAGGGTTAGAGTGAACTTTTGGTTTTTGATATAAAACCAAAGAGATAGAGAGAGATCCTGGTTACGAACCAGTTCGACTTGACGAAAGAATTCCATTATGAACCTTGGACATATCTTCTCTTTGATTTCAAGAAGACATTCTAGTCCTATGGCTCGGAAGGAGGTATTGATACCTTCTTCGAATTGTAGAGAGGTGTCTACAATACGTCCTTCGTGGAAGTGACGATTTTCGAGATTATTGAACCCACGGACATGATTGCCAGGTGTGTTGGGTTCAAGAGAGATGTTCGGAGTGTAGACACTAGTGAGTAAAAAATCAAACTCATATCCATGCGTCATAGTGACACCTATAGAAAAAGATGAGTTAATAGAGAATAATGTTTGTGATCAACCCATGATTATCTAATGTTTTTATTAGATTTTTATTAACAATGGTTTTTAACAACAATGATGCTTAACTCACTTATGGTTTTTAATCTTGCATGAAAACTGTTTTCAAGTAGGACGGATCCCACGGTTCTTTTACAAAAGGGATCCGGCTAGTAAATCTTCCGGGATCCGTGGATCTGTAGTAACAAAAACAGATTTGATAAAAACATAGGTTTTACAGTTTTTATACCACGAAATATGTTTTATCCTACATTTTCTTTTAGCATGCATACATGACTTCTAATGTATCACGAGAGAAAAATAAACAAATAAAACAAAAGAAATGACAAATACATTATGATAATAATAACCTAGATAACTAGATTATTAGTAATATTGCATTTCAATACTAAGGATGATACAAAGGATTGGGTATATGATCCCAATGTAGATTAACAACACAAAGTAAATGTCTCCATATGTGAACTTCATCATAGGGAACACAAGTGCAATGAGTGTTAAGGCGATGAGCACGAGTGCGATGTAAACCATGTTGATGACGAATTGTGACAACCCGTACTTCAGGTCATTTCTCGACGCAATTCATGTCTCATTATTTCAACATTTATCGTAAACTTGGTTTACGTGTTCCAAATTCGCGTAACCTTTATGGTTTAGCGGCGAATTCATGATCATATCATCACGTACATTTCATATGGACTAAGTTTAGTCTACATTTCGTTCGCATCATTTGCATCACGATAATTCATTCATGACATTTCATTTCACTTGAACCGCGTAATTTTTATATTTAATAAACGTTATCGCGTGAGTTATTATTTTAAATATTTAATCCGTTACTTTCAAAAATGATCCCGATGTATTTTAAACTTACATTTAGTTTATAAAAACTATATTTTTAGTTTTCCTAGTGTTTCAAATTTAATTGGTACATAAATCGTTAAAGTTTAATTATTACGTTGTGTTTCTTAAAAATTATACGATAATTACTTTTATCACTCAAATTTCACAAGGAATGTATTTTTACAATTTTTATGATATCATTATACTCTACCTTGATTTATTAAAAAGTACTCTCACCTAAAATTTCCTTAAATATACAAATGTATATTTTATCTTACAAGTATTCTTACATGTACAATTACTTACACATTTTTATCAAGTACAAACAAGTAAATACATAATATATAAAAAAGAAAAAATATATAATTGGTGGACAAATTCCCCCAAAACCGGTTTTGAGGGGGGGGGGGTAAGTCAAGAATGTGATTGCATTTATTAGTTGGTAAGAAATTTCCTTACTTGTATAACTTCTACACTTCACCTATTTGTACTCATTATTCATTCATTTCACTTATTCAAGTAAGAAAAAGTTTTCTCTCCTTTCTTTGGGTTCTTCAAACCGGTTCTACATCAAGAAGTAAAGGGATCATCAAATTTTGCTAGCTCAAGCATAAACACAATCTAGATAACACTCTTTATAAGGTTTTGAAATAAAAACCTAGGGTGTTTAGGTTAATCCTTGGTTCTAATCACCTCATCATATCACTAGTAAGCATCTAATATTTATTTTTCATCTTACATATTCATTTCATACTCATCTCATCATCTTTGAGCAAGAACATGCAAGACTTGTGTTGTTTATACCATTTTTACATGATTTTAGAGTATATATATATATTTGGTCATCCTATAAATATCCCCTTGGTATTCTTTGGTCTTGATGATGTCTAGGAACCCATGACACCCTAAGAAGGTGTATGGTAGGATTAGATTAGCTTTGGAGTTGATTTGAAGGGGTTAGAATAGGTTTTGTCCGAGAAAAACTATTTTCAATACGTATATAAAAAGGTTCTGTCCTTGTTTCATTTTTCTGGAAAAACCGACAGTAGGCACGACATTTTGGCCTTGATATTTAGAAAATATACTTTAAAACGAATCCGTGGCCGCTTGAACGGAATAAAACGGAGTTATAACGAGAAAGTTATGGATTTTACAAGTTTGACGACGAAAATTATAGTTTTCTGAAATTTCAGCATGCTGTTTTTACATTGTTCGGGTAAAAAACGAGCCTTAAGCTTCACAAATTATTTCGACTTGTCAAAAATATATTAGTATACTTTGATACGAAGCTAAGGACGTATAAAACATAGAAAACGGATTTGAAACGACAAAGATATGCACTTTTTCATAAACTTGCCGTAACTAATTTTTCGCACAATTAGCCAAAACCACCATCTTTAACCCTTATTATCTTTATGTTCGAGACCTTGAACGAAAACTCCTGAACTGAAACTTTTAGATATCGATACAAACTTTCCAAAACCCTCGAGTTCGTTCTCTAACGATCGACGTACACTGTTTTACGACTAGTTTTCCAAAGCCATTTTTGTTACTTTTATAAATATTCCGACGACATTGTTTTGCGACGAAAAGTGGTAATTTCACCATAAATCATTATAAAACCATTGTAGGATGACATTTTGACGTAAAAACTTGTAAAGTCATTTTGAAGGGTCAAGACGTCAAACGAGTATTTTTCGACGACAAGTAATATTTTTCAAAACTCGTAAATGGTATAAATAACATACGAAATGCATGCATAACATTACATTGCAACTCATTACATATCATATCATTCGTAATAGGTCATTTTCGAGATTCACGCTATATTTCAGTGTATCCACTTTTGTCATCGTAATCATTGCAACAGGTGAGTTTTCATAGCCCCTGCTTTTAATTGTTTTCATAACTGTTTTGGGGGAGATACATGCTCAAACTATTTTCATTTACTTTCATAGTACTTTAACTTTTTAAGGATTACCGTGAGTTCCATAGCCCCACTTTTCTTGTTTTAATGTTTTTATCAAACTCTTGGGGGAGATACATGCTACATTTTAAATTGAACACAAATGCTTTGAACTACATGCTATATCCGAATGTTTTATTGTCACTAAGTATTTGCCATGTTCGAAGTCCCTACATCATGAACCATTAGTCACTTGCGGGTGAGCGCGAGTATAGTGAATAGGCCTATTGGAATTAACACTCCCGCTCTTATTGACCCATTAGGGAAATCGAGCGCACTATATTTGAACCAGTAAGGTAATTTGGCAAGTTTACCTATTAGGGCGGCGATGAAACGATGATTACCAATTTTTATTGGTGCGATGTTTACGCTTTGGTGTCATGAACTTAGTGAAATAAATACGATGTTGTTTTTAACGATGAGTGTGAAACAATTTAACTCACACTACGATGATTGTGTTCAAACGAATTAATTAAACCTATGGTTTTACGTCGAGTTAGGTACTATTGTGAATTCATTTGACGATGTGTGGTTGAACATAAACTATGCATATTCTGGCAGTGGGTTGTGAACACACAGGTTGCAAGTTTTGTATGGGCGGGACTTGGAACTGAGTGGATTTACAATGCCTTTGCTGCATAAACGATTTCGATACATTGAGTCATGCACTATTTTGTGAATTCATTTGACGATTTCTGTTTGAACATAAACTATGCATATTCTGGCAGTGGGTTGTGAACACACAGGTTGCAAGTTTTGTATGGGCGGGACTTGGAACTGAGTGGATTTACAATGCCTTTGCTACATAAACGATTTTGAAAGTCTTTACATTTCAACGATTTACGATGCCATTGCTGCATATACGATTTTGAAAGGCTTTACATTTCAACACAAACTCTATGAACTCACTCAACCTTTGTGTTGACACTTTTAGCATGTTTTATCTCAGGTATCTAAGGCATTCACTTCATGGCATGCATTTGGACACATCATGGATTCGTGGTGACGACGCGTCTTACATGGGATTTATATACTTTAAAAACATCGTTGAATTGTAACAAACTTATTTCCGCACAAGTTGATTTTCATTTGGGACCTACTTTGTAAACTCTGATTGTTATATTAAATCAAACGATGTTCTTTTCAAACGACACTTTAGGTCGTTCAATATAACTGTGATTGTGATGCTATGACAGTCAATCCCCAGGAATTCCATTCCGCTGCAAAACAGGTAATTTGGGGGTGTGATAGATTGGCATCAGAGCTTCAGTTATAGAGAACTAGGTTGCATCATTGACCCTAGACTATAACTACATTATCATAGCATCTCATCATTTCATCATAAGTGAGTGTTCACTTTACATGCGTTCATATCGATACATTTTCGAGTTATTCATTTTCATTTCACATCGATTGTCACATGGATGCCCTGTTATTCCTTATCACAATTTTTACACCGGTTGACTTAACACCAAACATCATATGAGTCGATTAGTCCAAGCATTGCATAGTTACTCCTAAATTATACATAGCCTGATCACCTATGTCTAATTCAGGAAGAATCATGCAATGAAGGGAGTAGTAGTCTCATATGAGTAAGCAATTCCGTAATCGAGCCAAATTTTTCAAAAGATTTTCTTCAAACCACTTGTTTCCAGTTTGATCCGCTGTGACAGTTCTTGTTTGATGAGTTGCAAAGATCGAGCTAGAAACAAGTTGTTACCTAAACCGATTTAGCCTAATCGTATGACAGTTCTTGTTTGATGAGTTGTGGGATTAAGTAAAAATCGGTTACCCAAAAGTCTTTTGAGGGTTTTGCTCGAGAATGGGAAGGCTTGCCTCATCAAACCCTAAACCCAGAGACCAACACAGCGACTGAATTCAGGGACTGAATTCCTTTTTGGATGGGCGAATGTGACAACCCGTACTTTCAGGTCATTTCTCGACGCAATTCATGTCTCATTATTTCAACATTTATCGTAAACTTGGTTTACGTGTTCCAAATTCGCGTAACCTTTATGGTTTAGCGGCGAATTCATGATCATATCATCACGTACATTTCATATGGACTAAGTTTAGTCTACATTTCGTTCGCATCATTTGCATCACGATAATTCATTCATGACATTTCATTTCACTTGAACCGCGTAATTTTTATATTTAATAAACGTTATCGCGTGAGTTATTATTTTAAATATTTAATCCGTTACTTTCAAAAATGATCCCGATGTATTTTAAACTTACATTTAGTTTATAAAAACTATATTTTTAGTTTTTCTAGTGTTTCAAATTTAATTGGTACATAAATCGTTAAAGTTTAATTATTACGTTGTGTTTCTTAAAAATTATACGATAATTACTTTTATCACTCAAATTTCACAAGGAATGTATTTTTACAATTTTTATGATATCATTATACTCTACCTTGATTTATTAAAAAGTACTCTCACCTAAAATTTCCTTAAATATACAAATGTATATTTTATCTTACAAGTATTCTTACATGTACAATTACTTACACATTTTTATCAAGTACAAACAAGTAAATACATAATATATAAAAAAAAAAATATATAATTGGTGGACAAATTCCCCCAAAACCGGTTTTGAAGGGGGGGGGTAAGTCAAGAATGTGATTGCATTTATTAGTTGGTAAGAAATTTCCTTACTTGTATAACTTCTACACTTCACCTATTTGTACTCATTATTCATTCATTTCACTTATTCAAGTAAGAAAAAGTTTTCTCTCCTTTCTTTGGGTTCTTCAAACCGGTTCTACATCAAGAAGTAAAGGGATCATCAAATTTTGCTAGCTCAAGCATAAACACAATCTAGATAACACTCTTTATAAGGTTTTGAAATAAAAACCTAGGGTGTTTAGGTTAATCCTTGGTTCTAATCACCTCATCATATCACTAGTAAGCATCTAATATTTATTTTTCATCTTACATATTCATTTCATACTCATCTCATCATCTTTGAGCAAGAACATGCAAGACTTGTGTTGTTTATACCATTTTTCATGATTTTAAGAGTTATATATATATATTTGGTCATCCTATAAATATTCCCTTGGTATTCTTTGGTCTTGATGATGTCTAGGAACCCATGACACCCTAAGAAGGTGTATGGTAGGATTAGATTAGCTTTGGAGTTGATTTGAAGGGGTTAGAATAGGTTTTGTCCGAGAAAAACTATTTTCAATACGTATATAAAAAGGTTCTGTCCTTGTTTCATTTTTCTGGAAAAACCGACAGTAGGCACGACATTTTGGCCTTGATATTTAGAAAATATACTTTAAAACGAATCCGTGGTCGCTTGAACGGAATAAAACGGAGTTATAACGAAAAAGTTATGGATTTTACAAGTTTGACGACGAAAATTATAGTTTTCTGAAATTTCAGCATGCTGTTTTTACATTGTTCGGGTCAAAAACGAGCCTTAAGCTTCACAAATTATTTCGACTTGTCAAAAATATATTAGTATACTTTGATACGAAGCTAAGGACGTATAAAACATAGAAAACGGATTTGAAACGACAAAGATATGCACTTTTTCATAAACTTGCCGTAACTAATTTTCTGCACACAATTAGCCAAAACCACCATCTTTAACCCTTATTATCTTTATGTTCGAGACCTTTTGAACGAAAACTCCTGAACTGAAACTTTTAGATATCGATACAAACTTTCCAAAACAGTCGAGTTCGTTTTCTAACGATCGACGTACACCATTTTACGACTAGTTTTTCGAAGCCATTTTTGTTACTTTTATAAATATTCCGACGACATTGTTTTGTGACGAAAAGTGAAAATTTCACCATAAATCATTATAAAACCATTGTAGGATGACATTTTGACGTAAAAAACTTGTAAAGTCATTTTTGAAGGGTCAAGACGTCAAACGAGTATTTTTCGGCGACAAGTAATATTTTTCAAAACTCGTAAATGGTATAAATAACATACGAAATGCATGCATAACATTACATTGCAACTCATTACATATCATATCATTCATAATAGGTCATTTTCGAGATTCACGCTATATTTCAGTGTATCCACTTTTGTCATCGTAATCATTGCAACAGGTGAGTTTTCATAGCCCCTGCTTTTAATTGTTTTCATAACTGTTTTGGGGGAGATACATGCTCAAACTATTTTCATTTACTTTCATAGTACTTTAACTTTTTAAGGATTACCGTGAGTTCCATAGCCCCACTTTTCTTGTTTTAATGTTTTTATCAAACTCTTGGGGGAGATACATGCTACATTTTAAATTGAACACAAATGCTTTGAACTACATGCTATATCCGAATGTTTTATTGTCACTAAGTATTTGCCATGTTCGAAGTCCCTACATCATTAACCATTAGTCACTTTGCGGTGAGCCGAGTATAGTGAATAGGCCTATTGGAATTAACACTCCCGCTCTTATTGACCCCGTTAGGGGAAATCGAGCGCACTATATTTGAACCAGTAAGGTAATTTGGCTAGTTACCTATTAGGGCTGCTGATGAAACGATGATTACCAATTTTTATTGGTGCGATGTTTACGCTTTGGTGTCATGAACTTAGTGAAATAAATACGATGTTGTTTTTTAACGATGAGTGTGAAACAATTTAACTCACACTACGATGATTGTGTTCAAACGAATTAATTAAACCTATGGTTTTACGTCGAGTTAGGTACTATTGTGAATTCATTTGACGATGTGTGGTTGAACATAAACTATGCATATTCGGCGCAGGGTTGTGAACACACAGGTTGCAAGTTTTGTATGGGCGGGACTTGGAACCGAGTGGATTTACAATGCCTTTTCTGCATAAACGATTTCGATACATTGAGTCATGCACTATTTTGTGAATTCATTTGACGATTTCTGTTTGAACATAAACTATGTATATTCTGGCAGTGGGGTTGTGAACACACAGGTTGCAAGTTTTGTATGGGCGGGACTTGGAACTGAGTGGATTTACAATGCCTTTGCTACATAAACGATTTTGAAAGTCTTTACATTTCAACGATTTACGATGCCATTGCTGCATATACGATTTTGAAAGGCTTTACATTTCAACACAAACTCTATGAACTCACTCAACCTTTGTGTTGACACTTTTAGCATGTTTTATCTCAGGTATCTAAGGCATTCACTTCATGGCATGCATTTGGACACATCATGGAGTCGTGGTGACGACGCGTCTTACATGGGATTTATATACTTTAAAAACATCGTTGAATTGTAACAAACTTATTTCCGCACAAGTTGATTTTCATTTGGGACCTACTTTGTAAACTCTGATTGTTATATTAAATCAAACGATGTTCTTTTCAAACGACACTTTAGGTCGTTCAATATAACTGTGATTGTGATGCTATGACAGTCAATCCCCAGGAATTCCATTCCGCTGCAAAACAGGTAATTTGGGGGTGTGACACGAATCTTCTTGGTTTCGGTTGAGATGGAATGAGGAGGAAGATGAAATTTTTGAATGAGAGGAAATTTTTGAAATTGGAAGATTTGAAAAAGTGAGGGTTTGGTAGAGAGGTCGACGGTGGGGTTATTTATAGGAAAGGAGGAATTTATGAAATTCGTGTTTTGTTTTATTATTGGATTAAAAGAAACAAAACATAAGTTTTAAATACCACGGCTTTAGACGAGAAATAAAACACGTATGTGAGAAAAAGGCTTCCTAATGAAGCTTCATGTAATTGCACAGAAGATAATCATATAAATACCTAAATAGGTATACTTAATTATCAATCAAAGTTAAAAGAAAATCATACCTCTAGCGCACTTAGGAATGTCTTTACAAATGACACAGCAAATGTCACTTAGACGATTCCCGCTCATTTGCGTTTAAGATACCTTCATAAAGAAGGTATTCTTGCTACCAAGCGACTCCTAAAGCTTGGTGGGTAAGAGCTTTGACTAATCAACATGACAAGGAAGATTAGTGCAATTAAATGAAAAAGTAAATAAGAAAAAAAATGTTTTTTATCAAATCAACATCCAAACATATAGTTTTGAAAGACATGGTGTTTGTTTTTATGAAAAACCTTCTTTGTAGTTTTCAATTAACTATGGATCGTATCAAGTTTTTAAAGTACAATGTACTTCAAGAAACTTGCAACTAAGCTCATGCCAATTGTGGAAAACTATAAGGGGGGGTTGAATAGTTTTGCCAATTAAAACTTCTTTTTAAACTATTTAGATCGACTTATGTCAATCTATTTGGATGTGTGTGTTGATGTTGATAAACAAGCATATAAAGGTAAGTAATGAAAAGGATAAGAGTAAGAAGCACAAAACCACAACACGAGTATTTATAGTGGTTCGCTACAAGGACACCTTCCTTGCCCTACTCCACTCCCCGACTCACCTACTCGAGAGTTTGAATCACTACACCAATCTCCTTATGGCGGAGAAGCCTTCACAACGCGCCGCCACCCTTCCGGTGCTAGGCTAACCACCGGTTCTTTCACCTAAGGTGAACCACACCTACACAACGCCGCCTACCCTTTATAAGGTACTAGGCTAAGTACCTAGTTCTTTCACTCCAAGGTGAACTACACCTTCACAACGTCGCCTACCCTTTATTAGGTACTAGGCTAAGCACCAAGTTCCATTGCAATGGAGGAACTACTACCACACTACACCAACGACTAATCCCAAAGGAGATCTACTCCTTTACAATATCATCAAGGATATCAATATCCTTGGATCTAATACTAGTCTATCTTGTACATCTAAACACACCATATCGAGTGTACATCTAAGGCACCTTTCACTAATGCCTTTGACTAGATATACAAGACACCTTTCACTAATGTCTTGTGTCTTCACTTCTAAGCACCTTTCACTAATGCTTCTTTGTCTTGACTTCTAAGCACCTTTCACTAATGCTTCTTTGTCTTGACTTCTAAGCACCTACCACAAGTGCTTATCCTATTGACGATAGATACCCTTCACTAATATCTTTGTCTTGACACTTGAGACATCTTTCACTAATGTCTTCAACACTACACTTCTTTGAATAAAGAAAGGAATCATCAACAAGAAGACTTCAGTAGCCTTGATGATGAGGAAGCATGGCAACTCATGGACTTGAGCTTGCTCGGCTTCAAAGGTGGTGATCTTGCATTTAAGAGGAACCTAAAATATCACACAAAAACAAAACTACAAACATAGATCTCTTGGATCTGAGGTTAGTGAGTTTTTAACTCAGGGAGAAAGTGTGTTAGAAAGGGGTGAGAAATAATGAAGAAATGGCTCACTATTGATAGAGGAAAAATCCTATGTTCCCTGATCCCACGGATCCCTACAACAAGGATCCGGCTAGCACAAAGCTAGGATCCGTGGAACGCCCTCTTGCCCATGGGTATGTTGTTATGGGTCATGGGTCAGGGTTGAACCATGGATCTTGGCTAGATAATGTATCTTTTAGTGCAATGCACTTAGTCACTTGGGTATGGGTTGATCCATGGGTTATGGATATCATCCATGTGTGATATAAGCATGATGTCATGCAATGGGTTATGGGTCAAGATCCATGGGTTATGGGCTTTGGGTTGTACCCAACTACATTCAATGTATTTGCCCAATGGGTTGTGATACTTAAGTTTCTACCCTTTTATATTACCCAATATACTACATACTAGTTATGTGTATGTTTAATCCAAATATGTAAACACTAGTTGTTGTACATATGTATTAGTAAATCATAAAATCACTTATACTTGTTTTAGTGTTTTATGTGAAAATGTGAATATGTTAGAAACTATTAGTTCAAACCATTTACGTATTTTATTTGTTTCGTTAATATGATTTTACGTTTGTTATCGACAAAACATTAGAAGATCGTAAAATATAAATAAACGTTTTTACGGCTTATTTGTATTAACATCTTTGATATCAAAATTGACATTGGGCCTTGTTATCCGAATTTTTGGCTAGGTATATTTACCGAATTTCGTTTAGGTTGGGATTTTTAAATATTCAAATATTAAATTATAAGTTATTGTTTTAGGGTCATTTGGTATGTAGGTATGGAATAGGTTTTAAGTTGAAAAGACATTTGTAATTTGTTTGGTTGTTGCTTTTAAAATAAGGGAATGGACTTTTGAATCAAATATGATAGTTGACCATTTAGATAGGTATCAAGTGGATATCTATAAATTTATGGCATTTTTAATTTCTCTCTCTATAATGTGGACCATACATAATTTTTATTACTTTTTTATCATTTAAAATAATATATTTTATATAAAATTTATTATAAAATATATTTAAAAAATATAATTTCTCTTTCCTAAAAGTACCACAAATCCAAATCCTAAACCAAATCCAAATCCGAATCCAACCCCACTTATAAACCAAACGGACCCTTAGTATAAAAAGGATCATGAAGAGATGATAGATTCATTTAGAGAGTGATTGTGTACTATTTGTTAACGTAGTTAAAGAAATTAAAAAACGCCGTTAACAACAATATCTCTTAAGTTATTTAATAAAAGATTACAATAAGTAGCCTCACACGCAATAAGTAACTATGATTACAAACTTTTCTTATCTCTTTGTATCTCCTAGGTTCGTGGTTGTTGATTTAGGCTCGGGTTTCTATTAGGGTGTCTGAATCTTAAAAACTATAAGCTTGGTTTCGGTTTATTAATGATCGTTTTTTGCGGTAGTCATTTTGAACAACGAATTTATGCAGTTATTTTGAAAAACGAAAAAATGTTTCTTACTAAAGTTATTGTTAGAAAAAAATATATAAATAAAAAAAAATTGTTCCCCCACAAATTTTAATCATAGGATACCCGCTACCGCATTGTACGAGTACCCTGCTATTATTTTATGAAGAGTGCTGGTAAAATAGTTTATTTTTCTTAAAGCATGGTTTAAGTGCTCGTTTGGTGTGAGGTTTTTGTGTAAAGGGTTTAGGATGAATCCAAATTTTGATTGTTTGGTATAAATAAGTAGCCTTTAATTTTGGGCTTACACTCTTTTTAGTGGAAATATAAAAATCCTTACAAAATGGTAGATAATTTGCACACATCAAAAAATGATTAGGACACTCTAAATTATGGTGTTTGGATATTTATACTCTACGCTAATTCCTTACATTTTCACCTATGTAGGATGCCAAACAAAGTTGCTAAATCACGCAAGCCCGCCACTTGTGAATGGCGGACCGTAATCACAAAACTTTTAAGCACCGAAATCAATGAAGATCGAGGAGTACAATGTTTCCCGTCGTTATGTCCCAAATGAAAGCTATGCAATGGATTATCAAACGTTTAGTGATCGAGGAGTTTGAACTAAAGGATCGATTATGATATTAACTACGAAAAAGCCCAACAAATTAAAACGGCTTAAAGGCAAATTAAAGGAAATTAGAAAGATAAAATCTATTAAATAAACGCTATCACTATAATTAAAATGATGTTTATGTTTTTATGTTTTATAAAACCGAAATTAAAATCTACGCTTAACGCATACAATTAAAACGTGAAACTTACACAATATTAACCCTAAAAATATGAAAATGATATTTTAACAATCCTAATGATAAAAGAAAATATTTAGAAAAAGAAAATTATTTTTATCACTATTTATCTAATTATTATTAATTAAAAAACTATTTTTAACTATTTAATAATTGCCTAAAATACAAGAAAATAGGAATCAAAGCTAGAAAAATAAAATTATGAATTGGAAAAGTCTAAAATAACAAACTAGAATTTTCAAAACTATTTTTGTATTTTTTTGATTATTTTTCTATTTTCTATGAAATTTAAACTATTAAAAACTAATTAAATTACTAAAAATTACCAAATAAACTATGAAAAATCTGGAAAATTACTTTTTTCACTTCTTATATTTATCTAAACCTAATAAAATTGAAAAATTATTTTTTTACCCTTCGAATTTTTTATATTAAAAGCTAATTAAAAGTGCTTAAAAACTAATAAAATCAAGAAAAATAGCAAAATGACTTAGAAAAATATGAAAAATTCAGGAAAACTCTAAAATTATATTCTGAATCTGAAAAAAATATAAAAACAGGTGCTTGTGTACAAGATTATGAAAATGATGTGGAATGATCTTAACAATAAGCACTTAAATAAGCCAAAAGCTCACCAAAAGCTACCAAACTGATACACAAGCCTAAATAAGCTAATTTGACTAAAATGCAATGAGTTTTAACAAGCTAGACCAATGTAATCACAACTTAGGACAGATTTGATGTTTGAGATTTTGACAGAAAAACAGATCTAGGTGCTAACTTTTTGCACAAGCTTGAATATAAGCTGTAAGGAAAACTACCAATTGGAAATCGATAAGACTCAGGTGAGAGTGTTTGTACCTAAAAGCACCTAGGTGAGCTCTTATGAGCCCTGTGCAAGTGATGCAAGAACTGAGCAAATCTCAGCATTCACCGAAGTTCGTGAGGTGGGAGACAAGCCCAAGTTGATGAGCTTGTTAGAAGCTTATAAAAAAAATTCCAAAAATCTATAAAAATGACAAAAGCAGTAGACCACCAAGTTTATAGAATTCCAATTTTCACTTGATGAGTCCAAAAAAATGAGCTCACCAAAATTTCTTGCGCTTGGCTCAAAACAGTAACGAGCAACTTTTGACTTTTTTTTGCAACACTAAAAGTTTGACTATTTTGAGCTTTGATCTAGATTTCTCAACTGATCTTGGTTTATATTAATGAAATGAAGTTACTAAAAGCTTTATCTATGGATTTTGAACATGAAACAAGAGATTTGCTTTTCCAAATTCCACGCTTAAACTTAGGACAGATACAAAAGATTTTGACTTTCTCGTGATTGCACCCTAAATTTTTGACTCAAATGAACTCAAACACACTAATTAAACATGATCCTACATAACTTAACCAATGAAAGCGCACTAATAAGACAGAAAATACATTAATGCCAAACACCCCTATAGTAACAGATTATGACCCAAACTTGATCCAAACAATGATCCAACTAACAACAATGATCAAACTAAGCTAATGTAACCTAAATACAACTATTAGAACAGATAGGACCAGTTTTAACTACAATCAATGAGTATGCATAAAACTTGAAAATGACTTACAAAGTCCTATAGCCACTGTGGGCTTGATTCCAAGAACCGTAGAACTACAACCTAAACTTCAACTCCAAATGAATCAAACCAACCCAATCCACCCTCGCATCAACCCATTTCATTCTTCATTCCCATTTTTTCGACCTTGTTTGACTTTTGTCAACCAAGGATCTAAATGAGTGGAGACTTAAATGTGAGCTTGTACAAGGGTTTCATAAGCTCATTTAAGCCATTTAAACTGAGAAATGAGCATGATAAAGCTTTGAATGATATTTTGACTTTGATAATTTCAACAAGTGGACAAATAAGATCACATGTAAACATAACCTAATTTTTTACTTGAATGAGTTTCAATACCTTTAAATACTTAAAGTTGATACAATTTAACAAAACATTACAAGCTTAATACTGAATTGAAAGACTTAACATAAAAAACGACATAAGAAATAAATTAAAAACTACAAGACTCCTTTTTGCTTCCTTTTGCCTTCTTTTTATAACCCAAACTCTTTGCCTCTCTCTCGAATCTTTCCATCAATCTAGCCATTGGATGGCTTGGAAATAATCCCAACCATTCAAATCAGATTTTGGCGCCATTTTCTTTTCTGCCCATTGGGGGTTGAGTGAGGGGTTAGGGAAGCAATTAATGAAGCTTGGATGTTAGTTGTGGAGTGGGGAACATGGTGGAGGAGGGGGGATGGGATTACCTGGGTGTTGCAGGAAGCAGTTGAGATGAAGAAGACTTTGGCGGGTTTTGTGGGTGAAAGTCAAATACATTTGACTGGTTAATAATACCAAGGGGGTTCACAATGTTGCTAATGACTGGGGTCCAAAATGGTGAAAGGTCCAAAATGAGGTTTAAGGCTTATAATAACATAGGGACCATATGTGTAACTACGAAACGAGGACCTAGGCGATTACGAAAAGTTTCTCCAAGGACTAAAACTGACAATCTCACAAAGTACAAGGACTAAACTTGCCATTTTCACATTTTCAGGGGACTAAATCGCCAATTTTCAAACTTGGAGGACCATTTTGTAATTTTCTCAAATCTTTTTATATTTTTCACCAAAGGACTAAATTTGACAACTTTTGATTTTAAAAGGACCTTTGGTGACTTTACTTTGAAATTATGTGCTCAGGGACTGTTTTTGACAACTTTTGAAACTTGGGGGACTGACGCAATTTTGCAAATTTGATATGTTTTCATCTGATTTTGATATTTTGCATTTGAAACACATAACAACGATTTGTGATATTTTGATCATTTTGATGTGTTTACGGTGTTTAGGATGATTTTGCGGTTTATTTTATACAAAATGATGAGTATTTACACACTCA
Source organism: Chrysanthemum makinoi (assembly GCA_910596185.1). Lineage (NCBI taxonomy): Eukaryota > Viridiplantae > Streptophyta > Magnoliopsida > Asterales > Asteraceae > Chrysanthemum > Chrysanthemum makinoi. Next base: position 73,250,192 of record OU343218.1, on the reverse strand, counting down.
TCAATCCCACACTAAAACTATTGCTAGTCCCTAGCAATCTTTTGAGAAAAACTTAATGGTTTTGATCTCTTTACCAAAAGCCATTACTTACGGAGTAGCCAAATGTTTGATTCAAGTAAGAACCATGGTACCCGATAACCATGTGATTTTTGAAAACACCAGACTTTCAACGGTTTGATTTTGTCTTTACCGAAGCCGTACCCATACGGACTAGCCAACTCTTAGATAAATTATCAGAATTATCTTTGGTGAGTTGAATACCAATTATGGATTTTCCACTGCCTTTACCACAAGCCATAATCTTGCGGGCTAGCCAACTCTTCACTTTTTAGGATATGGTGAGTTGAGAACCATACAATTTTGGGTTAATTGCAAGCCATATAGCGGATTTGAGAATCTTTACAAAAGGCTTTGCTCTGGATTAGCCAATCCTTTTGTCTTCTGGAGACATGGCGGTTGATAACCAAATGAGAAAGTGTAAAACACACTCCAAAAATTTGGCCAAAAAGCGAGGTGGGTGGATAATATATGATAAAATTCGCGAGAATTCCCCCCACACTTAGAAATGAATATTGCCCTCAATATTCAAAGTCCGGCGGTTATGCGAAACAAGAACGTAAAAGGGGAATACTACGGCCATTATTTAGAAAGAAGATTTTTTTTTTTTAGAACTTATATACACAACATGTGGGGCAACCCCCCCCCCACTAGGGTGGTAGAAAATAGAAAGAAGTCAGAAATACGGGTGAAAACCCATATAGTGTGCAACTGTTTTTGATTCCGAAATCGCTAGCTTGACTCGACCCCGCATTCATTGGTTCATGGGGAAAGTTTGTAAGTCCGGGACAACCACAGGGGGAATGTCCTCTCCAAAATAGTGCTTCAATCTATGTCCATTCACTTTGAAGTTTGGCCCGTCTATTTGGGATAATTCGCGATGCCATATGGAAACACTTTGGTAATGGTGAATGGACCAGTCCAACGGGTCTTAAGTTTCCTCGAGAAGATCTTTAATCTAGAATTAAAAAGAAGGACTCGGTCACCAAGTTAGCAGCGGTTCTTAATCTTTGAGTCATGGATCTTCTTTTTTTCTTTGTAGATCAAAGTTCTCGTAGGCTTGATCACGGGAGTTCATTTAATTCGTTGAGTTGAACTTTCGATGATCACGAAGAGGGTTGAAATTTGCATGCTTCAAGGCCCAATAGGCTTTGTGCTCAAGCTCGATCGGGAGATGACCGCGCCTTCCATACACGAGCTTGTAAGGAATACAGATGGGTGTTTTATAAGCGTACGGAAGGCCCAAAGTGCATCTTCAAGTTTGTCCGACCAAGAGGCACGATTTTCACCTACGGTCCTCTCCAAGATTCTTTTCAAACCACGGTTCGAAACTTCCACTTGCCCGCTAGTTTGTGGGTGATCGCTGATAGAGAAGGCGGTAGGTGACACCGTACTTAAGCATTACTTTTCGAATTGGTCATTGCAAAAGTGTGTGCGCGATCACTAATGATGGCAACGAGGAGTTCCAAAGCGGGCAAAGAGAGACTTTAAAACTTCACAACTACTCGGTGCGTTGGTAGGTAGCGCTTTCGCCTCCACCCATTTAGACAAGTAATCGACCGCCACGAGTAGATACTTGTTCCCTCGAAGGCGGAGCGGCCCATAAAGTCAATGCCCCATCGCGTCAAATATCTCGCACTTGAATGGCATTTTGAGGCATTTCATCTCTTTTAGAGATGTTACCATGACGTTGGCGAGAGTCGCAAGATTTGACGAGGTCATGGGCATCTTTGTAAATTGTGGGCCAATAGAAACCGAGAATCAAACACCTTGGCGGTGTAGTTCGGGCCATTATGTCCCCGTGGGTCCATGATGACAAGCGAGAATTTCATCGGCTTCTTGGCCGTGAAACACAGTCGGATGACTTGATCCGCACAAACCTTAAACAAGTAGGGTCGTCCCGAAGTAATGCTTAACATCTTTAAAAATTTGTTTTTCTGTTGGGGCGACATCCCTTTCACAACAAAGTTACCCGCATGATAGTTTGCAAAGTCGGCAAACCATGGGGTACTAGAATCTCCTTGATGAGATACCACATTAAGTGTCTCGAGAGAAAGCGTTCGTTTATCTCTTTTTTCTCGAGCACACCTTGATGAGGATTTTCAAGGCGGGAAAGATGGTCGGCCGCTAGGTTCTCGGCTCCTTTTTATCACGGATGGTGATATCAAATTCTTGCAGGAGGAGAACCCATCGGATCAATCTCGGCTTTGCATCTTGCTTAGCAAGAAGATATTTGGGCCGAGTGATCCGTATACACTATGCTTTTGGACAAGATCAAGTATGGCCGAAACTTCTCGAAAGCATACACCACAGCTAGTAATTCTTTCTCGTGGTGGTGTAATATGCTTGAGCTTCGTTCAAAGTTTTGCTAGCATAGTGTATAGGCTGGAAATGTTTAGCCTTGCGTTGCCCCAAGACGGCACCTATGGCGAAATCACTTGCATCGCACATAAGCTCGAATGGTAGGTCCCAATCTGGGGCAACTAGAATTGGTGCTTCCGTGAGCTTCCTCTTAAGAGTTTGGAAAGCTTGCACTCACTAGAGAGGCGAAAGGAGTGTCTTTTTCAAGAAGTCGGGTCATAGGCCGGGATATTTTCGAGAAATCTTGAATGAAACGGCGATAGAAACCGGCATGACCAAGGAAACTTCTAACTCCTTTACGGATTGTGGGAGGAGGTAGCTTTGCAATAACATCAACTTTAGCTCTGTCCACCTCAACCCACTCTTAGAGATCTTATGGCCAAGGACAATGCCTTCTTTGACCATAAAGTGACATTTCTCCTAATTTAGACAAAGGTTAGTGTTTTCACAACGTTCAAGCATCTTGTCCAAATGGGAGAGACATGTTTGGAAAGAATTCCCAAAGACCGAAAAATCATCCATAAAGACTTCCATAGTCTTTTCGATCATATCATGGAAAATGGCTATCATACACCTTTGGAGCGTACGGAGCATTGCATAAGCGAAGGCATCATGGCCGGTAAGCAAATGTTCCATAAGGACATGTGAATGTGGTCTTTTCTTGATCTGGGAGTCAATGGGTATGGAAGTAACACGAGAAACCATCGAGAAAACAATAGTATTCGTTTCCCGCTAACCTCTCAAGCATTTGATCCATGAAAGGTAAAGGAAAGTGGTCTTTACGGGTGGCTTCATTTAACTTTCGATAGTCAATGCAAACCCGCCATCCCGTAACCAATCGAGTAGGAATCAACTCGTTTTCATCATTTTCAACAACGGTAATGCCACCTTTCTTGGGCACACAATGAACGGGGCTCACCCAAGGACTATCCGAAATAGGGTAAATCAGTCCGGCATCGAGAAGTTTTATGACTTCCGCTTTGATAACCTCATGAATTTTAGGATGCACCCTTCTTTGGTGTTGAACGCGGTTTGGAGTCATCTTCCGGGAGAATTTTGTGAGTACAAAATTTCGGGTCAACCCCGGATGTCGGAAAGTTTCAGCGATGGCTGCAAGCGTGTGACTTAAAACCTTTATGAGGCGGCTTTTCATCCTCACTCAAGTCTTTAGCAATGATGACGGGTGATTTATTGTCATCCTCCAAAATGCATACTCGAGATGAGGTGGTAAGTCCTTAAGTTCGACCTCGGGAGGATCATCAGATTTTTCAATCGTTTTGATTTCCTCTTTATGAAGTTCTTGAGGAGGAAGTGATGAGGGATCATCATTGAGCAACTTCGATGAGAAGAAGAATATCTCCGATATCAATAGGAGCGTGATCAATTTCCCATGAAACCGAATCACTAGACAAATATGCTTCAATCTCCTCTGAAATAGAGTTACTTCCCTCAGCGAGGTGAGGGATGTGGAAGAAGAGCAACGATGGGATCAATCGAAGTGGGATTGCCACTCGAGAATCCAAGAAGTTCTTGAGAATATTCCTCCGACACAATGTCAATGACATCAATCATGTTGACGGAGGTGTCTTCATAACTAGGGGAATATCTAAATTGATCGAGGTTGAAGATAACGGCTTCCTTGTTTGACCTCAAAGTGATTTCCCTTTATCAACGTCGATTAATGCGACCGTTTTTAAGAAGCACCTCCCAAGAATGAGGGGTACTCGAGGATCGGCATCAAATTAGACAACAACAAAATCGGAGGAATGGAATTCTCCTACTTTCACGCAAACATGCTCGGCTATACCTAGCGGACGAGAACTTATGCGGTCCGAAGCTCGAGGATCATACATGTAGGTGTAAGCGGAGGTAATGGCTTTTCCACATGGTGTGGCATCAAGTTAATGCTTGCACCAAGATCGGCCAGGCGAGACATTGAACTATTCCTTGAAAATCACATGGGATGAGAAATTTTCCGGGTCTCCTAGCTTTTGGGAAGCTTTTTAAGGATAGCAACAATTCTCATTCAAAGAAGTTTTAGCCAATTCGGAAATCTTTTCCTTGTTAGTCAGTAGACTTTTGATTGTTGGACCGAATTTGGGCATAAGAAGAAGAGCGTCCGCTAAACTAATCTCGAAGTGCAAATCTTGAAAGATTTGGATAAGCTTTCCATTTGTTGATTAGTTTTGTCGCGGGCCTTTTGATCATTAAGCCTTGAAGGATAAGGAAGTGAAGGCTTAGGATTGGTCATCGGAACAACGGGTTCCGGGATTGGAGGTAAGTCGGCCAGAAGGTTGGACTTGTCTTGATTGCCGTTGGGCTTGAGATATGCACCTCGTCCTTTGTCACCTCGGTTTCTCGTTCATCACTTCCACCGGAGAAGGAGTAGGCATCGAGTTCTCATAAGTTTACCACTTCAGTGGTAATAGCATTCAACTCACCCTTAGGGTTGGGAATGGTGTTACTTGGAAGAGTTCACGAAGTTGAAACTTGATTCTTTTGACTTACGAGAAGAGCAAGCACGCTATCGATCTTGCTATTTTGTTGATCAATCTTGCTACTAGTTGTTCTAATCTCAGATGTAAAATCATTTCTCATAGAGGTAATCTGATTTTGCATGGACACCATCTTAGCTTCATTGTTTTTGATGTAACTAACAATGTCAATGGAAGCTTGAGGAGGTGGAGCTTGAACAGTTTGTTGTGGAGCGTGGAATCGGTTTTGATTATAGTTCCCTTGATTTTGAGAACCTTGATTTTGAAAATTCCGATTGATTGATTAAACGATTATTTACTGTTTTGATTGTTACGATTTTGATTAAACCGGTGGTCCAAGGTAATTGTTAGAGCGATAGCTTAGAAGGCTACGGTCCCCTTGGTTGGTAGGAGTTACCCATTGTAGGAACCTTAGCAGCACATATGCGGCTCTTGAGTGAAACCACCGGAGGCTGGACACTCAAAATAAGGATGTGGACCACCACAAGTCTCACAACTCTTGTTCACGGCATTAACTTGTTGATTAGCATTTGTGTGATTCATTTTAAGCATGGCGGCTGATATCTCTTCCAACTTTTTGTTGAGAGTGGTGAACTCCGAAGATGGAAGGGTGGTGGATCTCACTGACTCACTCCTCTCGGCAGAGGAATCCCAATAATTGTGGTGGTCATATTTTGATGAGATCATAGCACTCTTGGTTCGCCTTTTCATAAAGGTACCACCCGTGACATGATTGTGTCACGATGTCTCAGTGTTAACCCGTTATAGAATGTATCTATTTGGGTGACAAGCAACATGTTGTGGTTCGGACATCGGTCAATTGAAAGCTTATAGCGTTCCCATGCCTCGAATAAGGACTCGTCGGGAAGCTGCCTAAAATTGCTGATTTCATTCCTTAGTTTATCACCATCGGCGTTGGAAAATATTTCGCCAAGAACTTGGAGATCATTTCATCGAAACTATGGATTGAGTTCTTGGGAAGACGATCAAACCATGCGGTGGCATGAAGCGTCAAGGAATAAGGAAAAGAAGGTATAAGCGTCATCGGTGACCCCATTTTGCTTCATACTTTGGGTGACGGTGAGAAATTTGTCAAGATGCTTGTTGGCATCTTCACCTGGTGATCCGTGAAATTGGCAAAACTTTGGACTTGTTGAATCATGTGATGCTTAAGTCAAAATCCGTTTCCGATGTTGACCGGCAATTGGACCGCCCGTCCATTCATCGTGGGTTGGCAAAGCTCCTCCATCGTTCGGGATCGGGGCTGGATTGTGTGGATCGGGTTGGACTTGAGGTCCTTCCCCTTGGATTCGGACATGGTGGGATGCTCAGTGCGTATATCTCGATGCGTTTTCCTTGTTAAGAATACGTCTACGAGCTTGCGGCGGTCGCGCTAGGCAGTAACTCTAGAGACCTCGAGTTAAGGAAAAAGAATTATGAAAATCTTTGAGATGAGAATGAGAATTATGAAGGCGTTTTATAAAACTTGGGTGAGAATCTTTATGGGTACGGTTGCGAAGCGTCGATATCACAACAAAATCAATTAACACAATCGAGGCAAAACAAATGAACTTAACCAATAATCTCAAGATGAATGGCTTCTTTGAAAAAGGTACACCAATCACAAGGACACAAAGGCAAGTTTTATATCTTTAGTTCGTGAACTTATTATGGTCACACCAGTTAGGTAGTGCACTGCCTTGGTTTGCGGTGGTAATCTTTTAAGTTGTTAATTATTAAAGAAAACGACGATTCTTTTTTGTATTTTTATTTTTGATACATATATAGAAACAAAAGGAAAAATATTTTTGTTTTTATCGTTTTTGGTTGTTTTTGGGTTTTGGATTTTTAGAAGAAAATATGGATATATATATATAGAGATGGATGATATAAACAAAGAGTGAGGATTCAAACAACTAATGCTAAAGCGGAGATAGATCAAAACCTGACTCCCGGCGTGGCGCAAAATTTGATCTTGCAAACGGTCAAGCTAAATCGCATGGCCAGCCTTGTTGAATGGCGGACCGTAACCGACTTAAAACTGCTTAAGCGAAATCAATGAAGATCGAGAGTACAATGTTTCCCGGGTCGTTATGTCCCAGTGAGCTATGCAATGGATTATCAAACGTTTAGTGATCGAGGAGTTTGAACGGAAGGATCGGATTATATGATTAACTACTGGAAAAAGCCAACAAATTAAAAGCGGCAAAAGGCAAATTAAAGGAAATTAGAAAGATAAAATCTATTAAATAAACGCTATCACTATAATTAAAATGATGTTATTGTTTTTATGTTTTATAAAGCGAAATTAAAATCTACATGACGTCATTAAAAACGTGAAACTTACACATATTAACCTAAAAATATGAAAATGATATTTTAACAATCCTAATGATAAAAGAAAATATTTAGAAAAAGAAAATTATTTTTACAACTATTTATCTAATTATTATTAATTAAAAACTATTTTTAACTATTTAATAATTACCTAAAATACAAGAAAATAGGAAATAAAGCTAGAAAAATAAAATTATGAATTGGAAAAGTCTAAAATAACAAACTAGAATTTTCAAAACTATTTTTGTATTTTTCTGATTATTTTTCTATTTTCTAGGAATTTTAAACTATTAAAAACTAATTAAATTACTAAAAATTACCAAATAAACTATGAAAAATCTGGAAAATTACTTTTTTCACTTCTTATATTTATCTAAACCTAATAAAATTTAAAAATTATTTTTTTTTTTACCTTTTGAATTTTTATATTAAAGCTAATTAAAAATGCTTAAAAACTAAGTTAAATCAAGAAAAATAGCAAAATGACTTAGAAAAATATGAAAAATTCAGGAAAACTCTAAAATTATATTCTGAATCTGAAAAAAATATAAAAACAGGTGCTTGTGTACAAGATTATGAAAATGATGTGGAATGATCTTAACAATAAGCGGCAAATAAGCCAAAAATCACCAAAGCTACCAAACTGATACACAAGCCTAAATAAGCTAATTTAACTAAAATTCAATGAGTTTTAACAAGCTAGACCAACAGAATCACAACTTAGACAGATTGATGTTTGAGATTTTGACAGCAGATCTAGGTCTAACTTTAGGCGATGCACAAGCTTGAATATAAGCTAAAGGAAAACTACCAATTGGAAATGGACAAGACACAGGTGAGGTGTTTGTACCAAAAAGCAGACCTAGGTGAGCTCTTATGAGCCTGCAAGTGATGCAGAACTGAGCAAATCTCGGCATTCACTGAGTTCAGGTGGCTGGGGAGAAGCCCAGTTGATGAGCTTGTTAGAAGCTTATAAAAATTCCAAAAATCTATAAAAATGACAAGCAGAAAGTAGACCAGGTGAAGTTTATAGAATTCCAATTTTCACTTGATGAGTCCAAAAATAGCTCACAAAATTTCTTGCAGTTGGCTCAAAACGAACTGGCAACTTTTGACTTTTTTTGCAACACTAAAAGTTTGACTATTTTGAGCTTTGATCTAAGATTTCTCAAGCTGATCTTGGTTTATATTAATGAAATGAAGTTACTAAAAGCTTTATCTATGGATTTTGAACATGAAACAAGAGATTTGCTTTTCCAAATTCCCGATTAGCGTTTGGGGCAGGATCAAAAGATTTTGACTTTACGTGATTCAGGACCTAAATTTTTGACTCAAATGAACTCAAACACACTAATTAAACATGATCCTACATAACTTAACCCGAAGGCGGACCAATAAGGCGGAAAATACATTAATGCAAACACCCCTATAGTAGCAGTTATGACCCAAGCTTGATCCAAACAATGATCCAACTAACAACAATGATCAAACTAAGCTAATGTAACCTAAATACAACTATTAGAACAGATAGGAACCGTTTTTAACTTCGATCACGGTATGCATAAAAACTTGAAAATGACTTACAAAAGTCCTATAGCCACTGTGGCTTGAATCCAAACAGAGAGAACTCTACTAACCTAAACCCACCCGAATGAATCAAAACCAACCCAATCCACCGCATCGACCCGTTTCATTCTTCATTTCCATTTTTTGACCTTGTTTGACTTTTGTTGACCAAGGATCTAAATGAGTGGAGACTTAAATGTGAGCAATACAAAGGGTTTCATAAGCTCATTTAAGCTTATTTAAACTGAGAAATGAGCATGATAAAGCTTTTGAATGATATTTTGACTTTGATAATTTCAACAGTGGACAAATAAGATCACGTAAACATAAAAGCTGAATTTTTTACTTGGAATGAGTTTGATACCTTTAAATACTTAAAGTTGATACGAATT
>OU343218.1:73100570-73240884 GCA_910596185.1 Chrysanthemum makinoi | reverse complement strand
AAACATCAAGCGAACTTGATCATTATCTTGCACACACTAAAGAAGTCATGAATTTTGCTGTAAAATGTAGATTCTGAAAATCAAGATTTGGTGCACACTATCATTAAGAGATTCACCGGAAATGTTAGGAAAGTATGAACAAGTTCGCCTAGCATGATTAAAAGATTGCACATGCCGGTTAGTAAGCGTGAACCCAGTTGCCCCTCTTACAAAACTGAAGTTACTAATGTGCTTCCCTCTCTTGAAGCGAATAGTTGCCTCTTTTCCCAGCGTCCGCACTTCACGACCTAGAGCAATACAAGGAAGAATAAGAAGTTGTGACCTAAGAAAAGAACAATAAGAATCTTGAGTAGAAAGAACACCTAGGACTTTGAATAAGACTCGGTTGCACCCACTTTGGATACTCGTCTGACAAATGTAATGGAAAAAGTGTTTGTAACATGCTACACCTTTAAAGTACTTTTGATATTAGATCGATGCTTCTTGTGTTATTTGTCATAAAAGTATGCTTTCATTGTCATGACAAATGTGTTTGCTAGAGCTATCTTGTCTCATTTAAAGAGATCCTAAGAATCGGAATACCTCTAGACCACTAATGCTTCTAAGTGCATGCTTGGTAAATGCCCTCCTTAGATTCTAAAAGCATTGATGTCCCTGTGGTTTCAATTATCACCTCCAAGGACTGTAGTACCACCTAGTGAATTCACTAAGACTAAAGCTAAGACTAGTTGGAGATGGCATAAATGGATACATAACACTAGGATTTAAATGGATGCCTAAAATCATTGATGTGTGTATTTCTACTATAGCTGCTGAGGAACCCTCTAACTCATCGGGTTCCACATCTACTTCTATTCCATCATTATTAGATCGTGTGTAATGCAGATGATACAGATAATCCTTTGGATTGTTGATAGCGGATGTTCCCGACACATGACATGAAACCTTAAACTGTTATCAAACTTTATTGCAAAGTTCATTGAGTGTCATGGGTCGGGAATGATCACTTCGACTATCATGGGCTCACGGAGATTATATCAATGGCAATATTGAAATTAGCGGGGTTTATTATGTGGAAGGCCTCGGTCACAATCTCTTTTCGGTCGGTCCGTGATGGAGATTTGGAAGTTGCGTTTAGGGAGAAAACTTGTTTCATTCGTGATCTACAAGGAAACGATCTTATATGCGGCTCTCGAAATTCTAGAATACACATTCTCAATGCAAGACATGGTTGCTTCATCTCCCATCTGTCTACTCTCAAAGGCTACATCTACAAAATCTTGGTTATGGCACCGTCGTCTCTCACATCTAAACTTTCAAACAATAACCAACCTTGCTCGACACAAACTTGTTGAAGGTCTCCCGCGATTCCGGTATTCTAAAGATCACCTATGTTCAGCTTGTGAACAAGGAAAAAGCACTCGTGCTCATTTTCCCTTAAAGATGGAACACAGCTCTCGGCATAATGCTTCATCTTCTTCACATGGATTTGTGTGGCCGATCGTGCTTAAGCGATTAACGGCAAATGCTACATATTGGTAATTGTTGATGACTACTCAAGATGGACTTGGGTTTATTTTCTTGAAGTAAAGATCAAGCTCCACAGATGATCATCACCTTTCTCACGAAAATTCAACTTCACTCAGGAACACCGTTAGACAAATTGAGCAGACAAAGGCGTTTGTGAATCAAACTCTTGGGAATATTATGAGAAAGTGGGAATCGAATCAAACATCCATAGCACGAACGAACAAAGCGGAGTTGTTGAAGACAAAACCGTACGTTAGTGGAAGCGAGCGATGTTAATCAATGCTAAACTTCGGATTACTTATGGCTTTGCTGTCTCAACAGCATGCTACACTCAAAATCGCTCAATGATTACAAAACGCCATAACAAAACACCATTTGAGCTTATCCACAACAGAAAACCGAATCTCAAACACTTTCATGTATTTGGATCTCTTTGCTACCCATATAATGATCGTGATGATTTGGAAAGCTCAAAGCCAAAGCTGACATTGGAGTTTTATTGGATCTGTGATAATTCTAAAGGTTACGGATCGGAATCGTCGAACAAAGCGGGTTATGGAAGCGATTCATGCTAATTTTGATGAGCTTCTGACGCTTACTGACATATGACTTGGAACCCGATCATAACCATATAAACTTCCCCAAACCCCATCATAGTTGAATCAAGCCCCGACTCACTCGTCAACAAATGGAAAGGCTATTTGCTCCGCTGTTCATTGGCGATATTGATGATCGTGCTCAGTGTATCCGATGTTTCATTTGCACAACACGATCTACTCTTATACACGATACACCTTCTACAACTAATGTTGAAGAAGCACCACCGATTGACTCTACAACAACAGTTGAACAAAGCTGCATCCAACGGCGCTGAACCGGTGATGATGTTCTTAATGCAGTACCCCACCTGATTTTGATCCAAATGCGTTCTTTAACCCGTTTGCTAATGAAACTGCTGCACCTGATGTTGCAGAATCATCTGCAAGCCATTTGAATCCTCAAAATGCGCAAATGTATACCAACATCAACCCTCGACACATCGTTGGACAAAAGACCATCCTCTTTAGAATATTATTGGTAGCTCGAATCAACGATCGTAACGAGACAGCGTCTTCACACGAGATGGTAAACATTGCATTTATGCACTCCTGTCTGCCAATCAGGCCTAAAAACATTAAGGGCAGCTGACAAAAACAATTGGATTGAATCCATGCGGGAAGAACTCAATCGATTCAAGCGTCTTGAAGTATGGAATTAGTTGAAAAGACCAACAGGGGTTATTCGTCATTGGTCGAAGTGGATTTGGAAAAACAAATTGGATCTTTGAAGGGAATGTCATAGAAACAAGTCACGTCTGGTGGCTAAGGGTTATCGACAGGAAGAGGGTATTGACTTTGAAGAATCATTTGATCCGGTTGCTCGTCTTGAGGCTGTTAGGTTTTTCACGGCATTTGCGGCTCACAGAACATCCGGTCTTTCAGATGGATGTCAAGCTGCTTTTCTCAATGGACAAGAAAGAAAGCGGTCTATGTTAGCGGCCGAAGGATTCATTGATCCATAGTTCCTAATCATGTCTACAAACTGAAAGCTCTCTATGGTCTCAAACAAGCCCCTCGGGTGATGCGATTATCATCCTTATTGCCAATAAGTTTACCAAAGGTTCGGTCGACCCTACACTCTTTATACAATATCACGGGGCTCACATCTTAATCGTTCAAATCTATGTGGATGACATCATTTTTTGGTCAACACATTTAAAATACTCAAATGCTTTTGCAAAACTTATGACAAAACATTTTGAAATGTCAATGATGGGTGAACTCACATTCTTCCTTGGAATGCAAGTTCATCAATCACCCCTTGGTATTTTCTTGAGTCAGTCCAAATATGCCCTTGAATTGTTACACAGATTTGGAATGCAAAACTGTGACACCTATGCCACACCAATGGCTCATACCAAAAAGCTAGACGCTGATTTACATGGGAAATTGGTGGACCCTACCAATTACCGTAGTATCATTGGGTCTCTCATGTATCTAACGACTAGCAGACGATATTGTTTTGCCGTCTATCTTTGCTCCCGCTATCAGTCGAGACCAACTGAAACCCACCTCTCTGAGGCTAAAAGAATCCTCAGATACATCAAGGGAACCATTAATTTGGGGATCTGGTATCCGAAGGATTCCGGTTTTGAACTAATAGCTTTTGAGCCGACCACAGGGATGCTTAGACTCTTCTTGGAAAAGTACTTCAGGAGCTCTACAATTTCTAGGTGATAAACTGGTGTCATGGCAATCGAAGAAGCGATGATTACATCGTTGTCCTCAACGAAGCGAGAATATGTAGCCATGTCGGTGTTGTGCTCAAGTCATTTGGATGAGAACACAACTCAAAGACTATGGTTGCGTATTTGGAGAATCCCGATGTCTGCGACAATCAGTGCTATTGCCATCTCGTGCAATTCAGTTCAACATTCAAAATCAAAGCACATCGATCTTCGATATCATTTCATCAAGGACCACGTGGAGCAGTCTTGTTGAATTATACTTTGTGGGTACAGAATACCAATTGGCAGATCTTCTCACCAAAGCCTTAGCTCCGCTAGGTTTAATGAGTTGGTCCACGGATTGGTATGCGGGTGTTTGACTCAAGAAGGCTGGATGAACTCTTAAAAACATTCTTAAAAAGCAGTCAAACACCAAACATCCTTTTGTAAATATTTTTTCAAAAACAAAATACAAAATTATAAAATCAGTTAAAACATCAAAACTATTCTTCTATCTATATTTCTTTTAACATTGCAAGTACAATTCTTCCGTCAACACTCAAATCTTTCAAAATTAAGTATTTTTTTGATCAAGTGTTGACGGGGAGAAAACTAATATTTTTCAGTCTCATAAAACACTGTACTTGCATGTTATCTTATCCCGGTTGTTTCTTTAAATAATGGTGGTCACATTTCTGGTTTATTGACACTCCTCAGACTAAAATTTATAACCTTTCATTATTTCTTAAGTGGGGGAGTGTCGGTCAAATTTCTTTCAAAATATCACTCGTTTTTAACCAAAATGGAAGTTAAAGGCATTGGATGAAAATGAAAAGGTGGAGGGGAAAAACGTCAAAAGCATAAAGTTTTTTTTTACAAAACACCACCAACCACATTAACTCTTCACATTAAATTTCACCAAACAAATCCTACGCCTAAATCATTCTTCTAATCGTGTTTTTGATCATCAAACTGTAAGTGGTTTTATGTTTCTAACATGATTTTAAACATTGGTTTTGATTTTTAAACGAATCCAACGGTTAGATTTGTGTATATGGATGATTTTGTGTTCTACGCATATGCGTATGAACACATAATCAAGTTTGTATGTTTATGGTTAAAATGATAGTGTCAAAACTTTTTCTAACATCAATGATTACATTTTCATCACTAAAACATACCCAGATACATGAATTGATTGATATTGGGAATTAGGGTTTATGCGTGAAATTGGGGGTTTTCAAATGAGAACGTTTTTGGTTAAAAATATTGTTGTGAGATGTTGTATACATGTTGAATTGATCATATCTATGCCCAGAACTCGCCCAGAAACATCAATCGTGCTAGTATTAAATTTTTAGGATTTATGTTCATACGGTTTGGGTATTTTTGATTCATGACATGTTTGATGTTAAAACTTGAACAAAACATCGCATTAGGCATCTAAGACATCCCAGAAAAACTTTGATGCATTCTCTATGGCTAAATTTCTTAGGCGTAATTCTTGAACTTTAGGGTTTAGGTTTACGCAGAAGGTTTTCTTCGCATAACTATTTAATTGAACATTCATGTTTGCGATAAAGATTGAATATATGTGTTAATGTTGGTGCTATGATTAACTTATTTCAGGTTTATAACGCGTGAAAATTCAGAATCAAGGTTGTTTGAAATCTACGCATAAGGATCACCTTACGCGTAGCATGTTATGCGTAAGAGTAATCTTACGCGTATCATTTACGCGTAAGGTTCTACATAAGGGACTATGCGTATCTGTGAAGGATATAGCGTAGAACGATGACCTCTACGCATAAGGTTGACTCTTACGAGTATGCCTTACGCGCGTAAGGTTTATATCGCTTGCGCATAAGCTCTCGATAAGGTCCCTTTTCTACGCGTAATTTCTTCGCGTAAGTCAAAACCCTACGCATAAGCTTGCGTTTCACGCATATACCATTCTGTTTACGCATAAGCTTGCCATTTCTACTTAAGCCTTGTTTAACCTTTATTATGAATTGTTACGCGTGCAAACTTGTAAATAAATAAATCATAACACCACGAAACCAATAATGTCACAAATAAGTTTAAGTGTTTAACAAGTTGTGAATAATAAGTGAAAACATGGACTTTAAAACTTAAAGTTAATCAAATCACGAAACTTATCACGACGTCAGTGGACTATTGGACAAACAAGTGACATTGGACTCGTAACAATCATCGACATATCACATTCAATAATTAGACAATAAAACCATATGTTGACTAACATAATGTCTTTTGATATGTTGGTTCTTTTGGCTAAATATCTTTCAGATCACGACATGGACGCTCAAATGCAGAATGTGGATGCACCAAATGTTCTCACCTTTGCTGATATCTTCCCTAATGGCTATCCGATGAAGATTGGAAAGAATAACCTCCGTGTTGATTTTGATACTCTCACTGCTTCGTAATCTTCTTGCTTGATTGTGTGGATATTCGAAGAACCATTCTTATCGAATATGCTCACCAACTCGCCACGCCGGGAGATCTACATTCACAATTCGGCACACAATGAAGCGGATCAAAGGGCAAAATGTTGTGACCGTGGCGCTCAATCACAAGCAAGTCACCATCACACCAGACTTGCGGGCTATTCTCTCATTCTTGTCATTGAACCGACTGAGTACAACGCTACACTCCTCTAAGAAGGTCGTTAGAAATTCATGATCGACATCGTTATGACGAAGCTCTACGGGGGTAATCACCAAGCACTCTTACGTTGACCGAAGAATATCCTCAGCCTGGAGAACCCTCTTCATCATCATCACAAAATCTGTTTCGGGCCGGATAGTGGTTATGAGCATCCTAAGCTCATGGAACTACAGATTTTCTAGGCTTTGGTCAACATGAAACATATCGAAGTTGAAGATCTGATATGGGATGACATGATGTCTTTCCTCAAAAAGCGAGGCACCAAGATCCCATACATTAGATACACAAACTGCGCCGATCCAAGAACTCTTGGGTTAAATTCCGATATTCCCTTGAGACTCGACGACCCAAACAATCACTCCATGTTGTATGAGCCTACACTCACAGTCAGATTCAAGGAATCTACAACAAAGAAACATTGTGCTGTGTTGCCGGATCACCTTCTCTCTGATGAAATCAAACAGCTTTATTCATACAAAAGGTATCTGGTAGCAGTTGATGAAGGCAAAGTTGGTTTTCTCGATGACAAGTCTTCCGGTACACCTATTAGGAAAACCAGAAGAGGCAGTGCAGGAAGTGTTGCAAGCACTGAGAGTCAACGAAACTTCCCTAAGAGGAAACCTCCACTCAAAAGGAAAGTTGCATCTAAGGAAGCTGTTCCTATTCCCATTCCCAAGCCTAAACCGCAACAAGAGCTAAAGGATGAAAGCTCTGAGGAAACTGAATCAGAAAAAGAGGTAACCTACTCTAAAACTGCAACCGATGTCACTCCAACAGTAGCTAAACCTCTCAGTCCAAAAGTTGACCAAGGCAAAGGGAAGACTCTGATACTTGAGGAAGAAGAAGAAAGCTCGGATGAAGAGCCACTGGATACTGCTTACAGGAGGAATTTCAAATTCATTAGACTCCAGCACGTTGCAAAAGAGTTTGCAAAGGATCAAATGGGTGGCCCCGGAGGGTCTAGTGGTGGTGTCCAGTCTACACCAATTCTTGATGCGGTTAATCAACCCGATACGGGAACTGGTGCCACCACTATTGAGCAACAACAAAAGCAACAGTAGGATTCTATTGAGTATGACATTGAGGAACCAGAAACTGAAAAGTCAGAGAAGGAAAAAGCTGATAAAGAAGCTGCAGCACAAGCTAAAGTTGATGAAGAGGCCGCAGCTCAAAGCTAAAGCGGATGAAGATGCTAGGATTCAGGGTGAAGAAAAGCTAAATTGGTAAAGATGACGAAGTAAACTACGATGATTTTCTTCTCAACAGCCCAACTCGTTCCAAGGAGAAAACTTCTGAACCTCCTAAGGACCCTGAACCTCCTCATGACTCTTCATCATTAGATTCATCCTCTCACTCTTCACCACCACCATCCAAAAGATCAACCAGATCCACATCCAAATCAGTGAAGAAGCCAACAACATCTTGGATCTCTTAAGCTAAGACACGAATCGTTAAAGCTGTCAAGCAGGTCAGAAAGAAAGACGTGCTTTACAAAAAGCTGAATTTTCTCGGACCAGTGCATATCTTCATGATGAGAATGACAAGATGCAAGTGAAGGGAATACATCTAGAAGTTCATGCAACGTGATCTTCAAGGGGAAATGAACGAGATGATCAAAGGTTACACTCACAAGTACCTTCTTGACATCGTTCTTGGAGTTACAAAGGAGATGTTTACCAAACAACTCTCTCGAATCTATTACATTTGGCCAAGCAAACTATGAGATCAACACCAATGCATGTCAACATCAACCCAGTTGATCACATAATATTCTCAGATCTTTGAATTGGTTAACGGCTCGTAGCTCAAATGTCTAAACGATCTGCAACATTTACTTCCTCCGAAGGTAAATTGTTTGAAGCAACTGCTGAATACCAACTCAAATCAGCTTACAGGGAAGAAGCTCAAAGGCCTAAACGTCCAAGAGGCGATGAAGATAAGGATAAGGATAAGAATGACGAGCCTAACGTCGAGAAGAAAGCTGGTGAACCATCTTCCATGCAACCTCCACCCCAAAGGACTCCAGCTCAACCACGATCTCCTCCTCGCTCTTCAACTGAAAAACCTCAGGATTCGAGTTACCACCGGACTTCGAAGCGGTGATCACTTCGGTATACGGGTGGTGACGATGAGGAAATCCCTGAGCCCCAACAACAACCCATCTCTCCTGACACAGCCAAGAAACCAGAATCCTCCTCTAGGCCAAAGAAAAAGAAGAAGAAGGTGCCTAAGGCTGACGTCGTATCATGGCTAGACGAGGATGACGAATCTGATTGGTTCTCCACACTTGTTGCTGCTACACCCGCCTTAACTGACGACCAAGATATGGTAGAAGGTAGTACGTTGTAGCATGCAAAGTTACCGCAAGAAAAGTTCAGTGAAGAAGATGACGAAATCAGAGTTGAAACGAATCAAGAATGAAGCCTTTCAAATACTCAAAGACAGCTCGGAAAGTGTTATTGAAGTTGAATATCACCTTGAAAACATAGCACGAGCCATGTCTAACAACATTGATTGGCTCAACCATGAAGCAAACATCGACTTCACGGAAAAGACAACACTCCATACTACACAGATTGGACCAAACCTCTACCTACCATTGGTCGACCAGATCAACCTCAGATTCCATTTTGAACTTCTTCAACAACGCCAGAATTTCTTCTACATGGTAGCGATGTGTCAAATAAATACGCTACATCACTTACACTTTCGTTCCGAGCCATATACTCAAACCGCATAGCCATCGAAGAAAAGGCTACCAACGAGTGGAAGAGTATGACATCGATGCACTGTATGGGATTCACCATTGGCGAGAAGCGCACGAATCTACTACGAAGCCCTGGCCGGTTCGTAAATCTCAATATGAAGTACACACAGTGATCAAGGGATCGTTGCTTCTGTTAAGCATGTTTCTCTTCGTCTAAATGGGACTACACCTTCCTAAAGAAGATGCGTGGTCAAAAGACAAGGCGAAAAGGACTATGCTACATTGAAGCGATTCCGAATTTGTCTCTCAATGACATTGAAGATATGTATCTTGCAAAGGCGAGGGGGACACATGAGACAATTCTCGACAGAAATTCAACGTGAATACATCAAGTCCTTGCTTATCTTCATCAGAAGCATCGTTGTTAATACAAATAAGCCGTAAAACGTTTATTTATATTTTACGATCTTCTAATGTTTTGTCGATAACAAACGTAAAATCATTTTAACGAAACAAATAAAATACGTAAATGGTTTGAACTAATAGTTTCTAACATATTCACATTTTCACATAAAACACTAAAACAAGTATAAGTGATTTTATGATTTAATATTACATATGTACAACAACTAGTGTTTACATATTTGGGTAAAATATACACATAACTAGTATGTAGTATATTAGGTAATATAAATAGGTAGAAACTTAAGTATCATAACCCATTGGGCAAATACATTGAATGTAGTTGGGTACAACTCAAAGCCCATGACCCATGGAGCTTGACCCATAACCTATTGCATGACATCATGCTTATATCATATATGGATAATATCCATAACCCATGGTATTGACCCATACCCAATGTCTAGATACATTGAACCCTTGGTGAGCACTCAAGAGAATGTCTAGATACATTGAACCCTTGGTGAGCACTCAAGAGATACATTGTATCTAGAAAGAAAACCATGGATCAACCCATAACCCATGACCCATGACCCATAACCAAAAATACCCATGGGCAAAGAGGAGCGTTCCACGGATCCCAAGCTTTGTGCTAGCCGGATCCCAAGTGGAAGGGATCCGTGGGATCCGGGGAACAGTAGAGAATTTTCTCTATAAATAGAGAGCCATTTCTTCCTTTCTATTCATCACTTCACACACATACTTCCCCAAGTATTCTAACCCTCTAACCTCATATCTAAGTGATCTATGTAGTTTGTCTTTTGTTTTTGTGTGATCTTCTAGGTTCCTCTTAAAGGCAAGATCACCACCTTTGAAGTCGAGCAAGCTCAAGTCCAAGAGTTGCCATGCTTCCTCATCATCAAGGCTACTGAAGTATTCTTGTTGATGATTCTTTTCTTACTTCTAAGAAGTGTAGTGTTGAAGACATTAGTGAAAGATGTCTCAAGGGTCAAGACGAAGACATTAGTGAAAGGTGTCGATCGTCCATATTGTAGGCATTAGTGAAAGGTGCCTAGAAGCCAAGTTACAAGACATTAGTGAAAGGTGTCTTGAAGATCTAGCCACAAGACATTAGTGAAAGGTGTCTTGAAGATCTACCTAAAGGCATTAGTGAAAGGTGCCTTAGATGTACAATCGATATGGTGTGTTTCGATGTACAAGATAGACTAGTACTAGATCCAAGGATGGTGATATCCTTGATGGTGTTGTAACAAGGAGTAGATCTCCTTGAGATTAGGTGTTGTGTTGTGATGGGTAGTAGTTCCTCTATGGTAATGGAACTAGGTGCTTAGCCTAGTACCTATTAAAGGGTAGGCGACGTTGTGATAGGATTAGTTCTCCTTGGTGTGAAAGAACTCGGTGGTTAGCCTAGCACCGTATAAAGGGTAGGCGACGTTGTGTTAGGTGTGGTTCGCCTTGGTGTGAAAGAACTCGGTATTTAGCTTTGTACCGGAAAAAGGTTAAGCGACGTTGTGAAGGCTTCTCCACCATAAGGAGTTGGTGTAGGGCTGACGAACTCTCGAGTAGGTGACTCGGGGAGTGGAGTAGGGCAAGGAAGGTGTCCTTGTAGCCGAACCACTATAAATACTTGTGTCGTGGTGATGTGCTTTTTACTCTTTATCTTTCATTACACGTTTATATATCTATCTATCAACGTCCAACATAAACAACCAAATAGATTGACATAAGTCGATCTAAATATTTAAAGGAAGTTTTAAATTGGTAAAACTATTCAACCCCCCTTCTAGTTTTCCACAATTGGCATCAGAGCTTCGTTACCAAGTTTCTTAGAGTATGTTATACTTTAAAAACTTGATACGATCCGTGTATGTTTGAAAACTACAAAGAAGGATTTTTCAAGTCATGTTTTAAAAATCATTATAATGTTTATTGTTGGACAATGATAGAATGTTATAACATTTTCCTTGTTAAGTATTCTCCATACTTGGATTTGGGCATCCTAAGAAGATCATGAAGAAGTTCTCTAAATATTTCTTTCCCTAAAAAGAATATTTAGCAAAGGATTAGGGTATTTTTAAAGCTCATGAAGTTTTTCACGTCCATGGTTTCTAAAACCATACAAAGGGAATATTGCAAAGGTATGTTCTCTTAGTTACAATTAGTTGGTAAAAAACGTGCTAATTGCTTGAGGATAAATGGTGATATATGCTTCTCTCTTATAATAAGCATAATATGAAAAGTGTTTTGTTGATTTTTTTCTTAAAAGTTTTGTTGTTAGATATCTTGTTAATCAAGCTTGAATAAAGGTAAAATGGGTAATATAACTTCACTAAAAAGTCTACAAAGGTTAAACCTTTTCGTCGGGTCAAAACATACAATTTTGTATTTCTGTGTCGATCCGCGGATCCTTAGTTTACACTGGACGGATCCCTCAAGCAAGGGATCCGTGGGATCCGTGGTACAGAAGACAGTTTTGTCTGAATTTCAAAAATTCATAACTTTTTAACCGTAAGTCGTTAGAAGTCGTGCCACCTATCGTTTTAAAGGTATTTTAGTCTACTTTCTTTTAAAAATGATTTCATAAACTGATTCAAAACAAAATTTTAAATAATCATTGATTTATAATAGAAAGTCATTTTTCGGTCATAACTTTTGCACAACTTTTGATCAAATTGGAGACGGATGTTTTCATGTTTGAATAACAATGTGTCCTATTTTGAAATTAAGGTTTTGATCATATTTATAAACATAAAAGAAACTAATCAAGCTTGGTATACATGTTTATATTTAACATAAAGCGATGTAAAGAACTTTCGTTTGCTATGCTAAATGATTAATTGTCTTACCTTGCATCACTTGATTATTTGCTTATCTCAAATAGTTTTTGTACTTGTTTGTTTGAATAACATATGTGGTTTTCTCACCTTGCTATTCATCCTCTTGTTTGTTGATTTAGTAATATTTTATTTATCAATGTGCTATTTGAAGGAGTGTTTGGGATAACATCTAGGTGTGTCAAAAATGTTAGTTTAAATACTTAGATAAGTCATATAAGTTCAAAAATGTTTAAAACATGTAATATACTAAAAGGCTTCTTGTTAAGTTTGTCATATTTGCATCATAAATGTTTTATGTGCTTATATGATTTCTTGATTTCATATTTCTTGTGTCATTTTCTAAAAACCACAAGAATGTACATCGGATCATAACCTACACTTGTGTTGAAGATGTACTCTCCCGTTTTCCGTTTCATGATTGCTTTCCAAGCTTCATAGTAGGATTGACAACTTGATTATTTCATCCGATATACTCAAGTAAATTATTTTGCAACGCAAATATAATTGGTCATATCCAAAAATCCAAACTCAAGCTTTCCAACAACATATGTTGAAGTAGTTCACACAATCATTTTTGTTCACCTTATGGACAACTTTAGATTTTTATTTTTAAACATGACACCTTCGTCACCTTAGTAGTTTCAAGAATAATATTAATAAAAATGAAGCAAAGTATCATCATTTTTATTCTTCGATAGGCCATCGTAGGAATATAAATTTTCCTAACTTGAGAATGAATACTGGAGTACTTATTGCACTAGAAACTCAATTTGACCTAACGGTTGAATTGCTTCCTTGATAGAAGTTGGGTATGTGGAATCACCCGTAAAAATGGTCGTGTTTAGCCGTAATTGAGCACCACTAGTAATAGTCTCATATTCATTCTCTCACTTGGGAAATCTATACTCCCATGTTTTCCTAAAGTAAGTTTACAATGGAAATACTTTGCGTTGTCTTTGGATTACTAATCAACCAAGTTGTAAAATTGATTTTTCTTTTAATTAATCACGACCACTTGCCTCATCAAGCGATTATCTTGCTTTGATCGAGAAGAGCTACATGGCTTCATGGACAAAGTTCATTGTATGCTAATCACCATCCATAATGACTATACATAGTTCATTGCTTCCGTTGGCCAAAACAACCCTATCGTCTTGAACACCATCATCTAATCTGCACGCCATTGTTAATACAAATGATTTACTAATCTAGATCGTAAATCTATTTTGAGATTCTTGAATAGAGCTTGTTAAGTTTGATAAACCTCTGTGTTACTTGTGAGCTAGATCTCATTTAATTGCTTATGTGCTATTTCTACATGATACTTAGTATGTTTTACTTGTATACATGTATGCTTACTGTAGAGATCATTAGTTCCTAATTTCGATACTTAGAACAAACGCTCATTATTAAGTAAAACTATCCCGGATGCGGATCCCTAGTTTGTAACTAGCCGGATCCCTCAAGTGAAGGATCCGTGGGATCTGGGCGAATAGAAGTGGAGTTTCAATCCTACACCTCAAACCATGTTCCTAGACTACTTCACACTAGCTGAACTTAATACCTTAGGATCTCTTAAGTCCTTCTCAAGCTTAGTAAGCTTCACACTCACTTGTAGCTCATTAAGGATCACACTCAAAGTGCTTTTCGATCTATCGTTTCACCTAAATCCATTACTCTTCCGCTCTCTAGATCACTCATTATTTCTCACATGGTCCCTCACATCTAGACTTAGAAATCTTTCGATTATGGAAAAATTGATCATAATCATCCTTACCTCAAAATTGGTCAAAATGGATCAAATTCTTGTTCTTCCACCTTAAAACCTTTAGGATATTCTCCAAGACATTATCCTAAGTCACTATCTGATCACTAGGATCATTTAGCTCCATTTGACACTCTCAAGATTTTAGTGTCATCTTTGTTCATTCATTGGTACTCACGAAAGTTCCAATTTCTTCCATATAAGACAATCATTAGCTACATCACTCATTGCCCTTGAACATTTAAGTACCCTTCCATTTAAAGACACTTAGGAGAATTGAAACATTCAAAAAGGTATAGGCTTTAGACCTTTCAAACGTCACTTCTATCCTTTCCTAGCTGGCAGAGCCGGATCCCTAGGATTAGCCTAGACGGATCCCCCATTGGTGGAAACCGTAGGATTCGGGTGACAGATTTATGTCAACTCTTGCTCGAACAATCATTTCAAGTTCATCTTGCTAACTTAAACACTCCACCTCATCTAAATCCTTAGATCAGTAAAACTCTGAAGTTAACTCTTGTGCATGCTAATCATCATATTCCAAAGGATATTAGAGACTTAAGTCTTGAATGCACTTGCTAAATCCTTCCCTTTATAAGTCATCTTGCTAGAATCCCTTAGTCATCAAACACAACATAATTCTCAGCATTTATAAACCTTTTCCTTAGTCATTTCATCATGAGGAAAGCTCCTAGTGCTAACTTATCCAACCAAGAACCAACCAAGAAACTTGCTCGTGTTGTACACGAAATTTCCTCAACCGAATCATCTCCGGTTAAACCCACAAATGGTAGGACTTCCCATCCACCAATCATCATCCGTAAGAGATAATAGTGCTAGAATCTCACCTCAACAAACCCAATCAACAATTACCAAGAGAACCGCAATAATTAGCATTAAACCTCTTAGATTAGAAAAGGGATCATCGAGCTCTAAACCAAACGTACCTAGTTCAAGCAAAACGTCTAAACCTTCATTCCTAGTTTATGGACTACACTCCTTTACCGAGCCTCTCTCTATTCATTAGAGCATTCACCACCGAGAACTTCCCATTCAACAACCTTCTCGTTAAAATAGGAACCACCTACATCACCAACTAGTCCATCGTTGGAAACAAGGAACCACCAAGGACTTGATCATATGGAGGAATTTCCATTACCACCACTCTCATTCCTAGTAGAACCTCATCCAAAATTACTCAATGTACCTCCACCATCATTTGTAGAACCTCCTCAAAACATCCTGTTCCTAATCAAGACAATAATTGCTCTAATTGTCTAATCACCCAAGGACTTGTTCAAGAAGTACGAAATGAGTTGCATTTTATGTTTAATCATCTTCTTGAAAGATTGGACCAAATCAACAAGTCTACTCATCCCTAGACTCAAGCACATTGTTGCTTCTTAAGCTTTGGTCACTTATTAGTATTAGTAGAATATGGTTAAATCATTCTCTTAGTTTTTAGAGATTTGTTGATCATCTCTTATGTTTTATTGAATGATAGTTTACTTGCCATATTGCATTGAGTATATGTTTGTTGGTTGAATACATATCTCATTTTGATGTTAACATTACTTGTTACATCACCATTGCTGAATTTAATCATCAGCTATACGGATCCCTCAAAATTGCCTAGACGGATCCCTACTAGGAGGGAACCGTGGGATCCGTGAGACAGAAAACTATTTTTCTACTAACTTGGATCACATATGCAGGAAATTATGCATTATACTTGTTTTCTAACCTTTGTTTTGTAGTTATTCAATCTACACTTGAAGCCTTTGACACCCTAAAGCTAGGGGGAGCTTTGTGTCAAAACAATACATTGCAAATCACTTGCAATATTAGAATTACATTTCTCGACATCCCTTTGCAAAGTTGCAATCATCAAGGGGGAGCACATTCGTCACTTAGACGAAATCTTTTGCAAACTTAGTTGCAAACAAACTAGCTTAGTATTACTTTCTTGACGCCCTTACATAGGGATGGACTCGTCAAGGGGGAGTAAAAGACGAGATCCGTTCCCGTTACTTGCTCTTTATTTTTTTTCTTTCACATGTTTTTCCTAAAAACAATGTGTTAGTTTCCTTTCGAAGTTCTTTTTGTTTCGACAAAAAGGGGGAGAAGAAAGTAAAAACTACAAATTCAAACTTTTACGAATTTTAGCTTTTCCTTAAAATAATTTTAAGTTTTGTCATCAACAAAAAGGGGGAGATTGTTAATACAAATAAGCCGTAAAAACGTTTATTTATATTTTACGATCTTCTAATGTTTTGTCGATAACAAACGTAAAATCATTTTATAGAAACAAATAAAATAATGTAAATGGTTTGAACTAATAGTTTCTAACATATTCACATTTTCACATAAAACACTAAAACAAGTATAAGTGATTTTATGATTTAATATTACATATGTACAACAACTAGTGTTTACATATTTGGGTAAAATATACACATAACTAGTATGTAGTATATTGGGTAATATAAATGGGTAGAAACTTAAGTATCATAACCCATTGGGCAAATACATTGAATGTAGTTGGGTACAACCCAAAGCCCATGACCCATGGAGCTTGACCCATAACCCATTGCATGACATCATGCTTATATCATATATGGATAATATCCATAACCCATGGTATTGACCCATACCCAATGTCTAGATACATTGAACCCTTGGTGAGCACTCAAGAGAATGTCTAGATACATTGAACCCTTGGTGAGCACTCAAGAGATACATTGTATCTAGAAAGAAAACCATGGATCAACCCATAACCCATGACCCATGACCCATAACCAAAAATACCCATGGGCAAAGAGGAGCGTTCCACGGATCCCAAGCTTTGTGCTAGCCGGATCCCAAGTGGAAGGGATCCGTGGGATCCGGGGAACAGTAGAGTATTTTCTCTATAAATAGAGAGCCATTTCTTCCTTTCTATTCATCACTTCACACACATACTTCCCCAAGTATTCTAACACTCTAACCTCAGATCACCACCTTTGAAGTCGAGCAAGCTTAAGTCCAAGAGTTGCCATGCTTCCTCATCATCAAGGCTACTAAAGTCTTCTTGTTGATGATTCTTTTCTTACTTCTAAGAAGTGTAGTGTTGAAGACATTAGTGAAAGATGTCTCAAGGGTCAAGACGAAGACATTAGTGAAAGGTGTCGATCATCGATATTGTACCTAGAAGCCAAGTTACAAGACATTAGTGAAAGGTGTCTTGAAGATCTAGCCACAAGACATTAGTGAAAGGTGTCTTGAAGATCTAGCTAAAGGCATTAGTGAAAGGTGCCTTAGATGTACAATCGATATGGTGTGTTTCGATGTACAAGATAGACTAGTACTAGATCTAAGGATGGTGATATCCTTGATGGTGTTGTAACGAGGAGTAGATCTCCTTGAGATTAGGTGTTGTGTTGTGATGGGTAGTAGTTCCTCCATGGTAATGGAACTAGATGCTTAGCCTAGTACCTAATAGAGGGTAGACGACGTTGTGATAGGATTAGTTCTCCTTGGTGTAAAAGAACTCGGTGGTTAGCCTAGCACCGTATAAAGGGTAGGCGATATTGTGTTAGGTGTGGTTCGCCTTGGTGTGAAAGAACTCGTTATTTAGCTTTGTACCGGAAAAAGGTTAAGCGACATTGTGAATGCTTCTCCGCCATAAGGAGTTGGTGTAGTGCTGACGAACTCTCGAGTAGGTGACTCGGGGAGTGGAGTAGGGCAAGGAAGGTGTCCTTGTAGCCGAACCACTATAAATACTTGTGTCGTGGTGATGTGATTTTTACTCTTTATCTTTCATTACACGTTTATATATCTATCTATCAACGTCCAACATAAACAACCAAATAGATTGACATAAGTCGATCTAAATATTTAAAAGGAAGTTTTAAATTGGTAAAACTATTCAACCCCCCCTTCTAGTTTTCCACAATCGTGATCCAGGAACGTGTAGAAGATTTGCAACTTGCTGTTGAGTCGTATCAGACACGTGTCAACTTCACCAGACCTAAGCTTGAACTTCCTGATATCAACCATCTTCCTCAATTCACTCTCATCAGCAAACCCTTTGGAGTAGTCTACCGCAGTGAACTACACCGCAATTTCTTGATGGCGTGTACAGAACTTCATAAGTTTGGAGATTCAACATTGAAGCATGTCAGGGATGGGCTAGCATACCGATTAAAGGCGATTCAACAAGGCATTGGGTCACCAACGATGGAATTTCGTGAAAGACGGAATGTAAAGAGAATCATCAAGATGATTGATGAAAGGTTGTTTCAAGGGACGATTCGCCGAACATTGGAAAGCTTCGTGGTGGTCGTCAACGCATTAATCTCACAGCAATCAACACCGGTTCAGCATTCACGGAGTTATTGCTAACCTACCAAATTCTTGGTACCCTTAAACTGTTTCAATTTCATATTTTGGATGTGTGATTGTTAATGACAATGGCTTGTGCACACATAACATGTACAACCCGCGACTTGTAAATAAAGGACCCAGTGGTACGCTTCAGTGCCACAATCCTTATAAAAGGAGCAAAAGCTTCTTACTTTTGAGTAAAACTTATCAAACCTTTCATTTTTCAAAGGTTTTACTCAAAAGAACAAGTACTTCCCCTTATGATTTTCAAAACCTCAACCATTTACATCACTTATTAAGGGGGAGTATTTTACTTAAAAACTTTGTTCACATAGTGTTCTTTGTGTAATCTTACCACAAAACTCAAAATGGTCATATTTATTCTCAACATTTTTCAAAAATAACATTTATATGCCATTTTTGAGGGGGAGAAAATTATGTGATAAGAAATATGTTGTGTTTTGCTATTTGAATCCTCATGTGAAAAGACTTCAACCCATGAATTGACGGGAACTGAACAGTCATACATTGAAAAGATTTGTCTTCCAAAGACTTATCCAAGTAAATTGTACCTATTTGAGAAGCTCTTGATAGACATGAACTTTGACGGGTTTGACAACTTTTCGAGGTTTGTCCACACCTTCAAGGTAGTTATTAGAGCTAGTTGTCACCTAAAATCTGACAATGTAACTCTTTAACTATGCAACGTAATCGTGTCTCGCGGGGGATTGTCTATCTTGAGTCGATCAATTCAAAAGTGCGCGCTCTTCTCTCACCGTACAGATTTCTATCTTAACACTTAAGCACGTGTGAAGGGGGAGTATTTCTGCTAAAAGATAAAACTCTCATAGTGGTACAAAATGTTTTTCATTCACAAACACTTTGAGAGATTTTCATGAAAATGGTTTTATGGCAACATAGGTTAGTCATGGAGTTATAAGGTGACTAAGATTAGGAATAACCATCCTATGATCCGCCATAGCCGGAGGGATCTACCCAAGGACATCACAAATAGTTAGTACTTAGAAGTCCTTAGGTATGATTATAAAAAAGGAGAAAATGAGAATCGGAGAAAGAAGGAGTTGAAGAATTAAAAAGAAATGCAAAGAAAAGGGTGAAAAGAAATAGGCCTCCCGATTATTCAACTTAGGCGCAAACCGGGTTCAATTCATATGCTCGGTCGCGTCACTAGATGACACCGGTATTGAAGATAAAAGTCGTCATGGACCCAGTGACGCATGCACTAAACCTTCTTAGCCACTTAAGTTTCTCCCAAAAGAAGCTTGTTTCATTCTCACAGGGAACCCTACGTAAACTATCGGCTTTCTCTTAGAGATTGCTGGTATTGAAGAAGGAGACCCTCTCCCTAGTCTCCGCTTAGGAAAACCAAAACGCACTATTGAGTCTAGAGCCACGAGATTCATCAAAAGATCTCATAGGTACACTTGCCATTTCATCACTTGTTGTTCAACAATAAGAACAACAAAGGGTAATGCGTTATCGAGTCCTACACAGATCCTAGCAATCTTTCGAGAACATTTATGAGAGGTTTACTACTGTGATCCTTAGTGATTGAATGGAAACTCCGCCAGTCAACATCAAACACACGACAGTAGGTCGCTTTGGTAACTCCCCGTGGATTACGCTTTAGTGGTCTCAAATGGTCTGATCGTGAGGTGATGCTTGGTGTACCTCGACTCATCTGAACCGTAGATGTACTTCGGTACATCGCGTTATCTCACTTGTGGGACTCCGATTCAGGAACCGCCTTTGTGAGAATTAGAGTTGTGTTTTCACACTATGTTGTTAACACTCTCGAAGTTCGAACTTGTAAGTGCCAGAATCCGCTTATTACTAACCTTTCTTATGTTTACTTCTTACGGAAGCTCTGGAGCGGACTGATTGTGCAGATTCTCCACATGCTCATACCAACATCATCACTTATGGAAGTTCTCTCATAATCAAAGGCAACACAAAGTCAAAATGATTATTCGTCAACAAAGAATCTACAAAGTTTAAAGACTTAAAGAACTTCATCAACTATAATCCAACGTTAAAAAGCGTGTGAGCATGTTGGAGAAAGACGTGGAGACACCGGAAGCCGACTGATGCACAACAACAACATACTATCACTTTCAAAGAACAAAGAACTAAAGAACAAAGAAATCAGAAGACGTCAAAGCAGAATCCTTCAAAGAAAACAATTTCTCTACACTGGGGAGATTGTTCGAATTAAGACACTTCCTCTCACAAGAAAGAAGAATGTCAGAAGACGTCAAAGCTACTATTACATCAGCACCTACATTGTTTATCACTCTTTCATTCATCACTAACACTTAGGGGGATATTGTTGGAATCACTCCTAAACCTAATTCAAGTGTTAGTGATTCATATGTAATAGTTAGCTTAATATGGCCTTTATGTTTGTTATTAAGCCTTAGGCTTATGTAGAAGGCCCATAAGCCTAGGCCTAGTCCAATAAGGAAAAGGATGGGAACTTGGAGTGTTGCCCTAGTTCCCTCCTATAAATAGTCTTGTAAACCTTCTATTGAAGGTTGGTTGTTCAATTCATTCTCTTTCACTATAGCTACGCATAACCTTTCTAATTCATACGCATAGTGTTTGTTTGTGGTTTGTTCAACCGATCTCTTCTCTTCTATATTTCTACATATTGATGCTTGTGTTACATATATGGTGACCTAACATTTATAAAGTCTCGTTATACCTATGGTCTACCCTAATGCACTAACGGGCAGTGTACCCGGTCGCGTGTAGTGTAGTATTTGGTAAAACCAAGGTCGTCCCAAGAGCTATGTGTGTTGGATTATTACTAAGTCTAGGTGTCACAGTTTTTAATATGATTATGATAAGGAAATAATTAATTAACTACTAAAGCAGATAAAAGATGATAAAAGGAAAATGTTTAATCAATAGAGGAGAGTGGTGCTAACCTAGTCATTCCTCCAAGCTAGTAATGTCTAAGTCTACTTACTTCTAATTACTTCAGGTGGGGTCAAAGTCGAGAGGACAACATTTGGTCAATCGCCCTAACCTATCAAGAAGATGCCACCACAGGAGAAGTCAGGTGTCCCCTCATAAGTCCTGTTGTTCCTCGTCCCCTAAGCCAAGTCATTAAGTACCGCTACATGCTAGATTTATAATAGTGAGTGCTCGGGCGTTAGCAACTTAAACACTCACCCCCTAATTCTTAAGTTCATCCAAAAGGTAGGTGATCAGTTGGTCAAATCGCACAAGTAGAAAGGGTCGTCAGTTGGTCATATCTTACCCTTCCCGTCTCAGTCCACTCACCTAGGGTCAGTTGGTCATATCCCCTAGGCAATTGGCCCCTACCGCCATTCAAAACTACCAAAACAAGGGTAGCTACCAATAAACTATGCATTCATACACTTAGAAATAATTATATGGAAGTAATGTAAACGCAAATAAAACAATTAAGGAATCATAACTAGGCCAGCACCAAGAGGTGCTTAGCCGCCATATTAACCATACAAATCAATTCAATATTCAAAGTTACGAAATACATGAATCGAAAGTAAAGAAAAGATAAAATGCTAATGCTTATCGTAGGGGAGTGATTTCTCCCCTGAATACAGCTCCGTATGCTCCTCTAGACCTGCCTTTGGCTTCTTCCCACATTCTCTGGTTGTTGTGTGTGGAATGGGATGCTTTGAAATGCTGGAAATCGTGGGGTATTTATAGGCCAGATCTGGGTTACGGCGTAACTAATATAAGAGTTACGCCGTAACCTTCAATTCCTTCGTATTTTGCACTAGATCTGCTGGTTACGACGTAACCTTATGAATGGTTACGCCGTATTCTTCAGAAATACTTGGTTACGCCGTAGTTGGTGGAATAGTTACGGCGTAGTTATCAGCGGCGTGGAACCTCATTTGACCTAATATAGTTACGTCGTAGTCCTTGGGGAGAATTACGCCGTAACCTTCTGATGAGTTGGTTTTCTGAGTCACGCTTTAGTTATGGCGTAATGTGAAAGATGAGTTACGCCGTAACTTCTTCAAATTCAGCATACTATGATAAATCTTTTGATATTTCTCCAATTCCGCGTCTCATTAGCTCCAATGCCTGAAAGTGGAAAACAATGGAAAACAAGCGTAAATAAATATAAATGATATAAATTACAAGCATTATCGGGGGAAATTGACACTTAATATTCAGGACTATTTGATGTTATCAAATATCCCCCCACTTGAACTCTACTTGCCCTCAAATAGACCTTATTAGAAAGATTCCTAAAACGATATCTCTCAAAACCTGGAAAATATAAGTTTATAAATCCCTTATGCTAGAATAAAACAAAGCCGAACACCTCACGAAATGGGAACGAAACACTCAAATCTCTCAATTATTCTAAGTGTCAATTTCGGGGTGATCACTCAATCGCACAGTCATAGCATGTATTCTATCATAAGCTTGGCGGTTACACAAATCTCCACCACTAGATTTAAGGGCTAAACAATTCTCGAAAGCAATATGGGTAGACATGACAAAGGTTAAGGGGTGACTCATCATTACTAACATGTCACGACGAAGTGGACAAAATCAATGATACATAACCAAACCCATGGCCAAGACACCAAAGATTGCTCGCTGCATCACCTAGACACGCTTCATGACTAAAGGGTAGGATAAGACATGGGATATATAAATGGTGTAAAATAAAAAACAAGCAGGTAGTCCAAATCTATAACTAAGTCATCACCACTTACCGTCCGCCCAAAGTTCAAGCTTTGAAGTCAAAAACGGATCATGAAATACTAGGTAGATGTGTCATTAGAGGACGTCATGATGGGCACACTACCTTTTCTCCAACTGTTGGCATAATTACCAACTCCAATCTTCGAATGTGACCGAGGTGGCCTCCTCGATCTATAAAGCTCATAACAAAGTGCTTATAACATCGCACTTTACAATCACTAAATAACATAATTGTTAGGAATTGGAAATTCCATAAGTAAGTGTCGGTCACCCCAATTATTGTTTAGCATATCTTAGCTCGTAGACTTTATGTTATTTAGTAGTTATTAGCAAGTTATTAGTTAGTTATTAGCATAGTTTAGTTTAGAGCAACACCGTGGAGGAAGGACGGGTCT
Organism: Chrysanthemum makinoi; assembly: GCA_910596185.1. NCBI lineage: Eukaryota > Viridiplantae > Streptophyta > Magnoliopsida > Asterales > Asteraceae > Chrysanthemum > Chrysanthemum makinoi. The sequence continues at coordinate 73,217,168 of OU343218.1, read as the reverse complement.
TTACCCACTGTATACCTGATCCATAGCCCAACAGGAGGGTGTATTGTCTGTAACTATAAATACCCCTTCCATCCTTGGAAGGGGTGGAGCTTCTTTCATAATCTAACATTTCTTTTGTGTTTAACTCTCTCTCAAGAACTCCCTCTCCTCTCTTCATCTCTCTAATCATGGCATTCATATACTATCACCATCCTACCACCCGAATCATCAAACAACATAATATGTATGATCCTACAAATGGTATCAGAGCCTAGGTTATGTTGTTTGTGTTGATTCAAATGGTTTTTTATACGGTTTGTTTGGTTCTTGTTGATGCGGTTTGTGTTGATTATTTATGCGGTTTGATATGGGTGTGTTATGTTTGATGTGTTTGCTGCTGATTAGATGATGTTGGTGTTTTCGTGATGTTCATTCTTGATGAATCAGTTATTGTAATCAGTTTTTATGTATTTTGGTGATGTTTGCAAAGCTGTTGTTGTTATGTTCTACTATGCGGTTTGACAGTTTTTCTTCTATGCGACTTGTTACATGTATCTGTCCTGATTAGTTGTCTTGGATGCGGTTTGTCAAATACTATCCAGAATCGATGTACCAAAAGAGATTTGTCTCTATGCGGTTTGATTCTATGCGTTTTGACGCCTTAGTATGCGATTTGTCTTGTTCTGATTGATGCGGTTTCTGTCAAAATTGTGTTAAAGATGCGATTTGTCAACTGAGTTTTGACTCAGGATGTGTTTTGTCTATTAAAGGTCAAAAAGTCAAAAGCGATTTGTGTGTACAAAGAATAGTGCGATTTGTCCTTTCAATACCTGGAGCGGTTTGTGTGGTTTGACATGTAAAAAGTATGCGGTTTGTTCAAAAGTTGTTTGTACAAAAGAGGTTTGATATTAAGGACTGCAGTTTGACTAGGGTCTATCACCAACATCAAAACTCTAACTGAAAGTGAACTACATGATGAATAGATCTCATATTTGGTTCGTAAAGGTTCAGAGACAAGTCAAACCCTTGTGTTTACCACGAAATTCATTCATCACAGATCCGTTTTGAAGCCTATGCTTCCTTTCACTATCCGAATATTTGAGAAAGATCTAAAACAACTAGTGCTTTATTCTCTGTCTTGATTCGGTTGAAAGAAGATAACAAGAAGAACATTAATCTAAACAACAAAGAAACTAATCTTAGAATCATTTTCATGTTAAAAAGAGTCTAATACACGAGTGACAAATCACCATTCAATTCATCAAAATGTCGAAACTAAGAAAAAGTACAAAGGATCTCAGAATATTCAAGTGATGCCCAAGTCTATCCGAACCTCAAGGTCAAACCACAAGAAATGTTTCATCACAGATTCCCTATTTCAAATCTCTAAGCAACACAAAAATATAAAGAATCCAAGACTCAAATCTTGTCACTGCTGGGCATAAACTTCAACAAGTTATATTGATCTCAGATTTCTATTTTTCGTAGTACTCATTAAGTACATCAAGACCTAGGCCAAAAACACGGATATCCATCATCGATCTCTATTGAAGTATGTCACTTCCTTAATGTTCGAATCCAACAAGATCAAGACAAAACACAAACGTTTCATCCATATCTTTCATTCGACTTTAAAAAAAAGTGAGAAAAGATTTTTTCAAATGAAATCGTCAATCAAAAGGTTTTATTTTATACGAGAATTAATGAAATTACAATAGTATGGTCTCATTTCCTTGATTCGTGTTAAAGGAACTAAAACAATAATACAAATACCTCCCTGAGATACGAATACCTTGGATTTAGGCTACCATAAAAGGTGTTAGAATTGTGTTCTTGATGGTGCAATTTGTTGTAATGGGAGGCGGACAATATGATTGAGAAGGATTAGGGATTTTTACATGGTGTTTAGAGGAGATGTGTGAAATAATTGATGCTGCATTTTTTTGTTGTTGAAAGGATAAGAGAGGGAGATTAGGGTGGCGTCTATGTATGTGAAGATTTTGTGGGGTTTGATTGTTGGAGTGTTTTTAGGGTAAAGTTTATGTTAGCATCTTATACCCGTGTGATTAAGGTTTCACGAGAACTGGACCAGGAATACTGTGGGCTGACCGAAGATTATTTGTACTTGGGCTTATGTATATGGAGAATATTGAAGATAATTGATGAAATGACTTGGGCCGAGTGTTAATTTACTTGTGAGGGATATGATAAACATTGTGATCCCGAATTGTATGATACACCTTATTTTGATACAATTGGTTAATTATTTGAGTATGTGTGTGGTATGACCAAGATTAAACCCGGATATTGGCTTGAAGTTGATATGTGCAGTTTAAATTAACATGAGGTTGAATTGGATCCGGGGTAAGTTTTTGTGTGTTGGACCGAATATATAAGGTTAATTGATCTTTAAATCTTGGTAATTATTGGACTTTGAATCGTTGGATCGGTTATGTGAAATTTGATGTGAGATTTGAGTCGTACGTAATGTACATTTATCATGAGAGTTGATTGTGAGACTTGAAGATGAGATGTGTTGAGTTATGTTGTATGGCACTTTCGTGTATACATTTCCACGAATGATATTTCGTCACGGCTTGAATTATTGTTTGCTCTAGGTTGACTACGGGATTGTTTCTACGATATTTCTCATTTGGATTTGAAGTGAGGTTTTCTGGGCGCGTTTACTTATTTCATCTTCTTTCTTTCTACCCTTCCGCGAAGATGACTTGTTTGGGAATTTATTGAGTGTGATAAAGACTTGGCTATTTAGTTACGTTTTTGATTCTTTCTCGCTTAACCCACAACGTAACTATCACTTCGGTGTCTCACGCAGTTGAGGATACGTCAAGAGGTTTTGTACATTGGGTACATCGTTTCTTCTTCACAAGGATTAGTGCAAGCTTAAGTAACAAATCTAGGGAATTTTATGTCTTGTTCAAGTTTGGCATATCGGGTCTATTTCTCCAAATGGTCATTGCTATAGCCGTCAAAATACGGGAATGATGTGTTTACCAAAGCGTTTAATGGTTGTGATGTAATAAGCAATTCTCATGGGTTACTCGATGCTACAGCATCTCTATGATACTTCACAGTCTAAGCAAAATCTTTAAAAATCCTCAACGACATTCATGATCTTTCAAGATGTTTGCTTATGACAAGAACTTTTCGTGCTAATGGTCATACACGTTATGATGCTTCCGAAAGTTCGAAACCATCATGGGGGAGAAACGTGTACTTTGATGTTTTACGGTCAACCTCAGGGGGAAGTAGTGTATACTACTCGACTTAGTATGGTTTGTGAAGTTGTCAACATATGGGTAATGAATTTTTGATGAATTGTTGATGATGGAGAAGAATCGTTGATGAACTGCTGCATGTTCCCCTAAAACAGATATTCACCGAAACCAAAGTTGTCATAACACATTCAAGCTGACATTGTTTACGGTTTTGTCTTGATTTTGTCAAATCCCGTGAAAGAATCTATTTCTCGGTTTGAATCATAGACTTGTAAAATCCCGTGACAATGGAAACATCCTGGTAATAGTAAAGTGCATTTCCGGATCTATCTTACGGTTTATTCTTGGTTTTGTAAAATCCCGCGAAAGAAACTATTTCTCGGTTTCAACCATAGAATTGTAAAATCCCGTAATGATGGGTCCATCCTGGAGAAAGGAAAGTGTATTTTGGGATCTTATCTGATGCTGGTGCTACGGTTTCTGCTTCGAAGAAGGGATAAAAGGGTGTACTTCATGAATTGGGTGTTTGTTTGTATTGTCCTAATGGCAATTATTGGGTTTTACGGGGTAATATGTGTTTAACCATGATCGGGATGAAACCATTATCATAGTTCACTTAAATCGTCAAAGGAGGCTAGATGTGAGTTTTTAACTAGATGATATGACAACGGCGTTAATTCAATATTATTTATTTGAGGTTGAAGTGAAATATCACGGGCGAGTGTACTTAGTATCTGAAGGTATCGGGGATGGTTGGATGAAGATTCTTCGAGATCCTTGTTTGAGCTTTTAATATTTTCAAAAACGAAGACTTGGAAATCTAGTTATTTTTGGGTGACTTTTCTTTTTCTTTTACCTCCGTATGTAATTCTTGAGGGGGAGAAGAAGTGTGAAACTGCTGCATGTTGAGTTATATATGAGAATATATGGTCATACGGCTCCCAACTCATGTAAGAACCGAGCTTCTTCTTATTGGGTCATCCTTACATCGAGTATTCTTCTAAGAGCCGTTGGTTGACATCTTCTCATAGACTGATGAGTTTAACGACAAAGTGCTTCCAGTTGCGGGGCTGATTTCCTTGATTATCATCTTTTTGTTCTTGTTTGATTGGGAGGGATTTGATTTAAGGGGATTTGCTATATACAAGTTAACGGGAATGCATGTGGTGAGAAGAAGATGTTAACTTTCTATTCCCCAAACGGACAATCTTGAAGAAGGTCGAGTCTACAGTCGGTTCTACATTTTCTGCTACATGTTAGATGACTAAAGACGAGTTGCATTTAACGATCTAAAGGCTTCTTCTTAATCTAGGCATTTATCAAACAGATTGTCGGTTTAGGGGAGAGCACTAATTGGGGGAGAGTGAAAAGTCATATTTAATCCCCAATTAGACTAGCTCACATTTTACTTCAGCAAGTTGATTCCTACAAGATTTCTTTTGTTCTTCTCAACAGATTTCAAGTATTTGGGCTTATAATGTTTTGCTGATTCTGAAGTATCAGAACCAGCAAGGGGGAAGGAGACACGCATCTAAACGCGAGTAAACTTGATGAACTTAATACTTCTAAGTGATTGAAGAAATCTCGAGGAAGAAAAATGTCATTACCGCAGAGAAACTCAAGGTTTGACTCATGGCGTTTGGTGTCCTTATTCCAACTATGTGGGGGAAGAGATGGAAGAGTTAGTTTATGAAGATTAAAGAGGTACACAAGTATCTGATGATTTCGATGTTATCGCAATCATCGGGGAGAGATTGTGTACATTGGGGACGCCACTTCAATTGCTTCACTTGAGAGCTTAATCGTGATTCATATATATAATCACTTATTCCGAGTTGATATCCGCAGAGATAATCGGTGATTCACCGCTTCTTCAATGTTATCGGTTATTCTCTCTTTGGGCATTCGGGTACTTCGGGTTCTTGAGCTTCATACACTATCATCAGGGGAGAGAAAAGTATACATCGGGGTTATTCTTTGGCTATCAGACTTAATCTGCTACTTCGATGCTATAAGGTTCTCTGTCTTTGGGTATATGTGTATTCGGGTTCGTGAGCTCTATTCTGAGAGACTGACTGCATCAATTCATCTACTTGGGGGAAGTGGTCTCTTGACAACTTTTTGGTATGGATCGCTTCAAACTTCAGTGGAAAAGAAATATGAGAAGATTTTTTTATGTGTGGGATGATACGTTGCTGTTCTATTGGATGATATAACCTCGAACGAAGAATCACGATGATTATTCTTAAAAGGAGCAGCAAGATCGATGATAATGGTGTGCTTCTTTGTGCACCTGGCTAAGGCAAGCTTGAAATGGAGCTTCAAATCTGATCAACAAAAGGATTTTCGGTTTGGGGGGAAGCTACCAAAGTCTCACTTTCAGATGGTTCAATTTCTCTCAATTCAGGAGCCTCGAAAGCTTTGGTGGTGAATGTTTAAGAGATGGCGATTTCTATCTTCTACAACGGGGTTGTTCGATATCCTTATCTCGGTACTCGTATCATTATCTTCTTAAACTATATCGTCTACTCTATCTCTGTAAATATTTATCAAAAAAAATAGAAAAATATAAAACCAACAAAAACCCATAAAAATCAGAAAAATTTGAAAAATACCAAAAATATTGTATTTCTAAGACATGTCTTCTGGTATCGATAACATCTACGGTCTTAGAAATGTCATTCAATAATGGCACGGGACCATAGATGAAGTTCGAGCAGGAGGTGTAAATATTCTTTTCCAAAACATATCTCAAAATATGGCTTGCAGTTACTTCAGACTGTAACCCGTGCTTAAACTATGGTTTGCTATTATTTCAGATAGCAACATGCTCTTCAAAAGAAGGAAAGTGCCGCGCTAAACCAATTTTCAAAAATTTCGTGCACTTATCCTAAAACAAAAATAAGGAAAGTAGGTCGAAGGACTGCTGTTCCTACTCAAATATTTTTCCTTCATAAATTCTTCAAAAAAATATTTGTTTTAACAAAATGGTGGTAAATAAGTTGCTTGAAAATCAATCAGAATCAGAGTGTTCATTAAAATTTGCAAAACCCAATCAATGACTTCAAAGATGGTTAAAACTTTTATGAAATGAGTCATTGATTGAGGGGGAGAATGTTTTCAAATTTACATCATCTAACGGGCTTTATTAATCATCCTACGTGCTTATCAGAAAATGATATTTGCCTATGTTGAAGAACTAGGATTCTAGGATATGATTGTTAGAATTAGATGACTATAGTTTGATAAACACATTATTCCCATGCTTTACATGATCTGATTGATATGTTGGATTGACTTGTAATAGTCGATTGCTGTTTGGGTATTGTCGATCACCATATATGTCTATCTGTGTTTAGTAACGTATGAATATAACATGGTTTATAAGAATGTTCCTGATCTGGATCCCACAAATGAAGATGATTGGATGCCGAAAGGAAAGGGTAACTATATCTTGGGTCGACAAAAGAAGAAACGGAGCTTAATTTGACCTCTATGAAGAGTTGGCATGACAAATGCAACGTCAGAGGTCTCACTGCATCAGCAGACGGTTTTCTTCCAGCCTCACAGCAACAACAAAAAAAGCAGCTTAACCACCTAACGTATCTTTGTGCATGACAAGTAGTGGATGATACCATTTTTTCTTATAACAATTTTGAAAATATTGTTTTAAAAAATGGAAAAATATTGTTTTGAAAATAAATTGAACTCTAATTTTGGAAATCAACCGGACTTCATTTTAAACATAAGTCACTCAATCAACGACTACGGTCATTGATTGAGGGGGAGAGTGATTTCAAACTTAAGTATTTTCAAACGATATTTCTTCATAAAAGTCCGTTTTGTACAATATAAAGTGGTGATCTAAAGATTTAATGTTATATCATGGTATGATTTTCTTTAAAACTCAAAAATCTTTCAAAATGAAAATTTTTATGTTCTTGTTTGATTGTGAAACTTTTTCTTTTACCTAAAGATCTCTTAAAATTATCATACCTGACACTAACAATCTTTATTGTCTAAAATTGATCCTTATCAGTTATTTCAAAAATTAAATCAAGCCACGTCTTTCCCCAAAATTTTCTAAATGATTTAAATCAATTGGGATCACAAATCTCAACTGGTTTGAAAATTTTGATCGGGGGAGAGATCGTGATTTAAATCTCAAATCGGTTTTAAAGGGTAAATTGTTTCAAAAGCTCTCCTTCCTTCATGTGCCAAACGATTTCAAATACATGATGCACATGATTGAGGAGGAGCATTTAACCAAAAACCAGAAGAGAATTTAAACCAGGCATATTTTCTCCCAAGATTTCTAAAACTATTTAAATCACTTGGGATCCAAAATCTCAAAGGGTTTGATACTTTTGATCGGGGGAGAAAATGTGATTTAAATATGAAATCTGATATAAGATGATCGTTTTGATTCAAAGTGCAAGTTCTCTCTAATATGTGCTAAACTCTTTCATATATCGATGCACATATTGAGGGGGAGCAAATGGTTTCTATTGGAAATCGTGGAAGTTCTTCTAAAACCTCTTTCCTCTACGTGTTAAATGATTTCATATAACCAACGCACATTTTGAGGGGGAGAATTTACCAATAAAATCAAATGGCTTTTTCCACGAAAATTGTGATCAAGAATATATTTCAAAGAACTCTTGCCTCCATGTGCTAAACAATTTCAAGATCATATGCACATGTTGAGGGGGAGTATTTCTAAAATATCAAAAACAATTAAGGTACAAAATGCTTTGATATTATATCACAAGTACCTTGATTGATTTTTCAATTGGTTTCATGAAGGAAAGAACAATACCAAAAGACCGATCAATTTACTTTATGCATGGTGTTATAAGGATGGTTAGGTTAGGTATTAGTTCCCACGATCCCACCAGAGCCGGAGGGATCTACCCAGGGACAATCCACTAGATAGTGTAGAAGTCCTTAGGTATGATGAAAAAAGGAGAAAAGTGAGATATGGGAAGAGTGCGGACTGAGACAGAGCTAGAACTGGAATAAACCCAACAAGGTTCTAGTAATGAAGTCTCGGTAAGCAATGAAGGGGTTGAAGAATGAAAAAGAAATGAAATGAGAAAAGGGTGAAAAGAAATAGCCCTCCAATAATTCAACCTTAGGGCAGAAACCGGGTTCAATTCATATGCTACTGGTTGTTACTAAGGTAACACCGGCATTGAATACAAGACGTCATGGACCCAGTGACGCACTGCATTAAACTTCCCAAGCTACTCAAGTTCCTCTTAAAAGACTTATTTCATTCTGACGAGGAACCTACATAATCTATCGACTTTCTCTTAGAGACTGTTGATATTGAAGAAGGAGACCCTCTCCCTAGTCTCCTGCATAGGAAACCAAATTGCACAATTGAATCTAGAGCCAAGAGATCATCCACAATATCTCATTAGGACACAGAATTAATGTAGACTTGCTGTTTCACACAATGTGGAAAGTAAGTATATATTGAGAGTCCTACGCATTTTCCTTGTGGTATTGCCAGAACATCCGAGTAATATGTAAAAATATTCACAATAAAGATGGAAATCCTTCTAGATCCAACATCAAACAAGCTTTTGGTGGGTGACATGTGAGATCTTTTCAAAAGATCAAGCTTGTGACAACTGGATAGAAACAATGGGGCGATTCATTCTTGAATCAACCTTGGTCCAGGAAATGAATTGACGAATACTTTTGGAAAAACCGTTCGATGTGCAAATCTTCTTTTCTCTAGCACATCGAATGTGTATTCATGTTTTCTAACACAAAAAGTATCTCTGATTGAAAAAATGCTTTTGGAAAAACCGCTCGATGTGCAAATCTCTTCTTTTCTCTAGCACATCGAATGTGTATTCTTTTTCAAATACAAAAAGTATTTTTTATTGAAAATTGATCTTTCTCATAAAACCTTCGTCGTATTGCAAAACTCTTTCTTCTAAGCAATACGCGATTATTTTCTAATCAATTTTTCATCAATCGCTGAATCTCAATTGGTTCACTCACTTGTTGTCTTCTTTGGGACGCCCGGTTTGAGAACGGCTAGAACATGTGAAACCCTGTCAAGGAGATTCTTCAAACACTACTTGATCACAGCAGTATTTATACCGATCAACGGGAACCGTGGTTCTTGCAACTATATTCAACGAAAGTGAACAAAGACACTTTCGTGTGTTTTAGTGCTAACTGTTGTTTGCAGGAACATTGGACAGTTGCAGCTGATCGTTATTGAGAAGTCAATTCACAACCGCATGTTCACAGCTTACACCAATATAACTGAAGAAAATCATGACAATCAAAGACATACAAAGATGCTTCCGCTACTCTGATGAAAAGATGTCATGATCCAGAAAGTGTGAGCATGTCGGTCCAAAAGTCACAACATCACATGAAGGCAACACAATAAAGGGTGATCCAGAGATTTACTATGGCTGATGATCTCAAAGAAAGCTCGAAGATCATCAAGATGTGGATCAGTTAAAGGCCTCCACTAAAAGTACAAAATAATCGGATTATGAAGAGTCACTGATAAAGCACAAATATGCGGAAGTTGAAGAATTGAAGTCTACGAGCTCGAGCATAACGACAAAGATAGAATGCTAGGATTCAAAATGTAAATCATGGGGTGACCTCCCTTAGGGGGAGATTATTAGGAATTGGAAATTCCATAATGAAGTGTCGGTCACCCCAGTTATTGTTTAGCATATCTTAGCTCGTAGACTTTATGTTATTTAGTTATTAGCCAGTTATTAGCATAGTTTAGTTTAGAGCAACACCGTGGAGGAAGGACGGGTCTTTACCCACTGTATACCTGATCCACAGCCCGACAGAAGGGCGTATTGTCTGTAACTATAAATACCCCTTCCATCCTTGGAAGGGGTGGAGCTTCTTTCATAATCTAACCTTTCTTTTGTGTTTAACTCTCTCTCAAGAACTCCCTCTCCTCTCTTCATCTCTCTAATCATGGCATTCATATACTATCACCATCCTAAACCACCCAAATCATCAAACAACATAATATGTATGATCCTACAATAACAACTTCTCTTTTTCTTTTTTTCTTTTTTTTCAACATAACAATAATAACTAAACATAATATCCCCCCCACTTGAGATGAACAATGGGAATTTGGGGGGTCTTCAATGATCTTTAGAAATATGTCTTTGACGAAAGCGTGATTTCCGAACCTTTCCACTTGAACCTTGAACTTAGGCAAATGATGACTTCCCAATCACAAATAAAGACTACATGGTAGGCTAAGGTGTATAGGTGTATCAAAACAATATATTGGGTTAACAAAATGAAAGGAATGGCTCAGATGGGTGTATCTAGGGGTATCTTGCACTAAAGGTGAGTGCAACAAAAGGGTTTAACATGGGGGTCGAGAAGTCGAGCTAACTCAACATACCTCGTCTATGGTCTCGAAATGATGCAAAGGCCAAGTTCTAAAGTTTACAAGCTACCGGCACACTCATAATTTGGTGGATTTGGGGTAAAATATTGGAAACGGATAAGGCTAATCTCACCAAATAATATCAAGGGTTGTATGTGCTCGGCTAAGGTCTAATCTAGTTAGGTTAAGAAAAACATGTCAAAATTTTAAAAATGGCATAATTTTTCAAAATAAACTAGAAAAACAAGGGCAAAATAATGTTCAAGAGATAATTCTACTCCCGTCCCCCCACTTGAATTATACAAAGTCCCTTTTGTACTAAGCATTAAATAAAGGTGAAGAGAAAAGTAGAATTAGAGCGAGAAATTCCCTGAAATTTGCTCCACAAAGAAAGAAGGCCCACGAAAAAGAGACGTGCCTTCATATAAGCGTCATGAACAAAATTCAATCCCTGAAATCACACTACCGACAAGCATAATTCTAAAAAGAAAAAATTAAAAATTAAAAACAAACCTAACTCACTTTCGTAGGAATCACGGTTGCATTTAGCATATGCAACAAGCCTTTTAAACCACTTGGTGTCCCAAGTGGACGAGTGAAGTCTCGTGAGGGTTTACAGGGAACACACCCACAAAGTTTATTTAAAATACTAATACAAGGTTATTGTGTTTTAAAATGAAAGAAGTAAAGAAGACGAAGGTTACGTCGTAACTCTTTGAGGGAGTTACGCCGTAACTGGCAAAACCTGACATAAGCTGCAAAGCGAGAGGCTACGGCGTAACCACGAGATGGTATTACCGTAATTAGTAATGCGCCTAAAATTCTGCTGCAAAGGTTGGTTACGGCGTAATCACATAGATGAGTTACACCGTAACTATGGTCGACAAGAAACTGCAGCAGTAAATACTTCCTCGTTTCCTGCAAAAATGGTTAGAAAATACAAAACCCTACAAAAATGGAAATAAAACAAAAGAAATGGATAATTCGGGTTGTCTCCCGAAAGAGCATTTTTCTTTATTTACGAGTCTTTAAGTTAGACTCAGAGCCGCGGGGCTCTATGGGGGCCTTTGGACTTGGCCAATTTCCACCACTCGTTGGCACTCATTCATCCATTTTTTTCTTGCAGTATTACTGATGCCACCTGTTCCAAATTTTCGTGAAAGCCATTCATCACATGATTTTCCCCGGTCATCATCCTCAACAATAAGACTACTTGTTATACTTATGCTTGATCTTTCACCGTTAGTTATTGTGTCAGTAAGATGATTGTACTTGTACTGCTTAACCAATCCTTTCTTGATTCGTGAGTCCCCAAATCTTATTTTGTACCAATCTTCAAATGCTAATTCAATATCATGTCTTTCACCCATGTGAGGGTATATCCATTCATTCGTCTTTCTTTCACATTCTTGAAAAGGACTATACGAGGGCCATGCTGTCACCGATTCGTTATCCTTAGTTAATATTGGGTTGCGGAAATGTTTGTTTGGAATGGGAGCTTCCTCAATGCCCCGGACAATATTTTCCTATTTCTGCTTGCAATTATCAACATTCTCTCCACTATTATTAGTACCAGGATCAAAATGTAGAGGGGGATCTAGTGATTGAACATTAACAACATCAACATTATTTGAAATTTCAATTTTTGGTTTTAAATGCTCTTTCATACTATAAGTTATTCGTTCATTTTCAGTCTCCAAAGAAATTTGTTTTTCAAAAACCTTAATTTGAGCCCTACAAGTGGCTAGAAAAGGTCTTCCAACAATTAAGTTGTAAGCCTCCCGCTTCCCCATGTCAATTACCACAAAATCAGCCGGGAAAAAGAATTTTCCAATTTTTAAAAGCACATTATTCACAATTCCCCTCGGTACAGCTTAAGAGGAATCGGCCATATCTATCATCATAGTTGTTTCTTTTAAATTGGTAAGTTTTATTTTATCAAATAAAGTGGTAGAGATAAGGTTTACCCCGGCCCCCAAATCAACTAATGCAAGAATCTTAATATTACCAATAGTGCATGGAAGAAGAAAACTTTCCTGGTATTGCTGCTTCTCAGGAAGTTGGCTTGGCAGGACCTCGTCGTCTTCCGATTTATCATCTTCTTTCAGGTAGTTAATTCCAGACAGATCATTGGTAATAGAGGATGTTTATTGATCTTTCTTTGCCCTATCTTGCGCAAATATGGCTTTGCAGGCAATAGCTTTAGCATTACTTGTCTCAAGGTTTTTAGCTAATTGCCAAATTTGTGTTTCGAGGTTTTTAATTGCAGCATCTTGGTTCCGTAGGTTCATGTTGGTGTCTTCTTTTACCTTGACCATCCATTCCTTGAGTTTATCTCCCTTTTTTGTAGATTCTTCGATGTGCCTATGCATTATTTCTTCAAGGCTTGGTTTAGGAGGATTGTTGTTGATTCTTGTGTAGAATCCTGGGGATTTTTCTCGATATCGAGGCCCATTGTAATTGTTGAAAGGGTTCTCACTTTCATATTTAACTTCTCTGATTCTTTTAACTTCTTCGTTGGAGGAACATTCTTTAGTAGGTGGAGTTCCATTTCGCTCTACTTGAATGGAATGCACATTTTCCTTGAGCTTCTTCATGTCTCTCCCTAGACTTTCTAATATGTTGTTTATTGCTGCAAGACCTTCCATATCTCCATTCTTACTTCTGTTGCTCCCTCCATTGTGCCATTTGTGAGAGTGGTCTGCCATCTTTTGAATAATTTCTAAAGCCAAAGTGGGTGTCATACCAGGAATCGGTCACTGAGAATCGACAATTTGTCTTGAGGAGATGTTCAGACCTTTGTAGAAGATGTTCACCTTTTTTTGGTTGTTGAGGTCATGAGTAGGGAATTTGTATAATAATTCGTTATACCTTTCCCAAGCTTGGTATAGCGTTTCATCACCCTCTTGCTTGAAGTTATGGATTTCTTCTAAATGCTTAGCCGTCTTAGATGGAGGACAGTATCTCTGAATGAAACACTTTTTTAGGATAGGCCAGGTGTTGACAGTTCCCGCAGGTAATCGATCAACCCATCTTTTAGCAGCTCCCGTAAGAGAAATAGGGAATACTCGTAACATGATAGCATCGTGCGAGACTCTAGGAATTTTGAATAGGCTGACAATGTACTCGACGTTGTCTATATGCTCATGAGCATCATCGGTGATGCTTCTAGAGAAGGGATTTGCACGTAATTCCCTCATGAATTGAGGTTTGATTTCGAATTGAGCATCTTCTGCGATAGCCGGCCTAACAATCCCCGGCCCTTGTTCTTCCCTTGTCAACGCCAAATATTCCTCAAGAGTGAGGTCATCGATGTTAACAACTTCCATGGTACCTGAAAACTTGAATAATGATCATGAGAAATATAGAAAAGTTTAAAATAAAACGAAAGACTTAATAGCAATCCTAATATAACTCCCCGGCAGCGGCGCCAAAAACTTGATGTAGGTTTTACTGACCAGGTTTTAATATTTATAAAGTCTCGTTATACCTATGGTCTACCCTAATGCACTAACGGGCAGTGTACCCGGTCGCATGTAGTGTAGTATTTGGTAAAACCGAGGTCGTCCCAAGAGCTATGTGTGTTGGATTATTACTAAGTCTAGGTGTCACAGTTTTTAATATGATTATGATAAGGAAATAATTAATTAACTACTAAAGCAGATAAAAGCATATAAAAGGCAAAGGTTTAATCAATAGAGGAGAGTGGTGCTAACCTAGTCATTCCTCCTAGCTAGTAATGTCTATGTCTACTTACTTCCAATTACTTCAGGTGGGGTCAAAGTCGAGAGGACAGCATTTGGTCAATTCGCCCTAACCTATCAGCAAAGATGCCACCACAGGAGAAGTCAGGTGTCCCCTTATAATTCCTGTTGTTCCTGGTCCCCTAAGCCAAGTCATTAAGTACCGCTACTTGCTAGATTTATAATAGTGAGTGCCCGGGCGTTAGCAACTTAAACACTCACCCCCTAATTCTTAAGTTCATCCAAACGGTAGGTGATCAGTTGGTCAAATCGCACAAGTAGAAAGGGTCTTCAATTGGTCATATCTTACCCTTCCCGTCTCAGTCCGCTCACCTAGGGTCAGTTGGTCATATCTCCTAGGAAATTGGCCTCTACCGCCATTCAAAACTACCGAAACAATGGTAGCTACCAATAAACTATGCATGCATACACTTAGAAATAATTATACGGAAGTAATGTAAACGCAAACAAAAAAATTAAGGAATCATAACTAGGGAAGCACCAAGAGGTGCTTAGCCGCTCATATTAACCATACAAATCAATTCAATATTCAAAGTTACGAAATACATGAATCGAAAGTAAAAAAAAGATAAAATGCTAATGCTTATCGTAGGGGAGTGTTTTTTCCCTTGGAGACAGCTCCGTATGCTCCTCTAGACTTGCCTTTGGCTTCTTCCCACGTTCTCTGGTTGTTGTGTGTGGAATGGGATGCTTTGAAATGCTGGAAATCGTGGGGTATTTATAGGCCAGATCTGGGTTACGGCGTAACTAATATAAGAGTTACGCCGTAACCTTCAATTCCTTCGTATTTTGCACTAGATCTGCTGGTTACGGCGTAACCTTGTGAATGGTTACGCCGTATTCTTCAATAATACTTGGTTACGCCGTAGTTGGTGGAATAGTTACGGCGTAGTTATTAGCGGCATAGAACCTCATTTGACCTAATATAGTTACGTCGTAGTCCTTGGGGAGAGTTACGCCGTAACCTTCTGATGAGTTGGTTTTCTGAGTCACGCTTTAGTTACGGCGTAATGTGAGAGATGAGTTACGCCGTAACTTCTTCAAATTCAGCATACTATGATAAATCTTTTGGTATTTCTCCAATTCAGCGTCTCATTAGCTCTAATGCCTGAAAGTGGAAAACAATAGAAAACAAGCGTAAATCAATATAAATGATATAAATTACAAGCATTATCGGGGGAAATTGACACTTAATATTTAGGACTATTTGATGTTATCAATGATCTCACTACCCGTTTCCTCGCCCAATTTTTCCAACTGGGGAGAACCACTAAGCTTGGGAATGATACCTTGATGTTCCAACAACGTCAAGGTAAAACCCTTATGAGGCGTGGACTCGATTCAAGGACTTACTCCATAAAGTCCCTAACCATGGAATTGATCTTTGGCTTCAAGTCCAAACCTTCTTTGATCATTTCAATTTCCTCATAAGGCGATCCATCGACCGAGCGGCTGGCGAGAGACTTAGCAAGCTCAATGCGGAAGAATCATGTAATATCATTGAAGAGATCGCCTGTCAGTCTTATGGAAATTGCAGTGATTCTCATAAGACTCCTGATAACACGGTTAAGGCCATATCGTTACCTTGTAGTTTTTCTAACATCTCCAAAGAACAACTTTGTACTCTTGAAGAATGGATCAACTATTTAGTTGAAAGACAAAAGAAAGTGTCTGGACCAACTTTTCGATCACCGGTCATCTTCGCTACCTCAACTGGTAACCCAACACCCCTCTCTGAATTGCCTAGTCTCGAGAGAAACCCCGCTTCCCTAAAACGCTGTCTTTCTTCCTCACCTCAACCACTTTCACCTAGCTTCAAAATACAAATGATAGAATACATGGTGGCTCATTCGAAAAGGTTAGCTAAATTTGAGGAAGAAGTTTATAAACAAAGGGAAGAAATGCAGAAGAAGATGACAGAGATGATGAACTTAGTGAAGGAGTACACTAAGATGAAGGTTCCCGAGAAGGTGTTAGTAAGAAATGATGACCGCGCTACCCCCACTTTGTTTGTTAATGCCATTTCCATTGTTCGGCGATGAGGAGATCACAAAACAAACTAGTGGTAAGGATGGAGTAGTTGAGGAAAAGGATACAGGGACTAAAGAGAATAGCACGAATTGTAAGAATGGGGGCAATGCTAAGGAATTAGATAAACCTAAGACTATAGGGCACTACCTTAAACATGAAGTCAATAAGAAAACCATTGTTAACTTAGTAAAAAAATTTAGGTACAATGATGCTCTTAGGAAGACCTTTTTAGGTGAAATAAAGGAGAAAGAATATGATAGTATGCCTATGGGACCTTTGTACGAGGAAATTCTTAAGAAACCAGTAGCTAAGAAATAGGAGATTTGCAGGAACTTCATAATACCATGTAGCATTGGTGATTTAGAGGATATAAAGGCTTTATCCGACCAAGGATCCGATGTAAGCATAATGTCGTTATCAATCTATAATAAATTAACCAAGGAAAAACCAACCAAGAATAATCTTAGATGTCCTTAGCCAATCATTCATATGTTTACCCTTTAGGAATAGCGGAGGATGTGTTGATTGAGGTTGCAAGTAGCATCTATCTGGTGGATTTTGCGATTGTGGGTATTGAGGAAGATGAACACATGCCCCTCATTCTTGGAACACCTTTCTTAGCCACCGCCAAAGCAACAATCTAATGCGGTGAGGGGGTTATGGTACTTAAAAGTGGTAAAAGCAAAGTTAGGATACATATAGCTCCAAGACATCCTATGAAGTTTAAGGAAAAGAGGCGGGATGATCGTGACTCACAAGTTTACAATAGCGTTGTTAGGAGAAAAGTCGTTGAATGAGAGGAAACGATTAGGGAACACAAGGATAAGGATATTGAATTAGGAGAATGGAAATGTGATAAACACATAATCGGGCATAACTATGCCACGAAAAGATCTTGAGGGAACCATCATGAGGGAAATGATGATAATGGTACAAAAGGGAACGACCAAGGACTCAAGAGTCCTAAAGAGTTTGTGGAAGTAGACAAGGTGCTCTTGTTTAATTCAAGGTTTATTGTACCCCTGGGAAACTTAAGCCAAGGTGGTGTGGCCCTTATACGGTGAAAAGGGAAAAAAGAGGTGGAACCATTGTGTTACTTGACGACGATGGAAAGAAATTCACGGTAAATGTACAACGTGTGAAACACTATCAAATCAAGGATAACGACCTAATGAATAAAGAAGATAATGGTAATGAAGTCATGTAGGGTATGACTTCGAGTCTAGCTACAAGACTCATAAATAAAGAAAAGCGTTTCTTGGGAGGCAACCCATGTTTAATTGTTTGCTTGTTTGTTTTTCATTATTGTTTGTATGTTTATATATCTTTTTTATTGTTGCTTAATTCTCATGTTTATTTTGTGAAAATGTTTTATTTTGTTTTTAACTTCGTCTTAATTGCATATAAAGGTATTTTACAAAAAGATAAGTGTAGGGAAGATCACATATGTTTTTAGAACTTGTATGAACATGAGATTAACAGTGATTGAAATCGTATGAATTTGTGTGTTTGTGATGCAGGTTTTCTAACCAGGTTTTAATATTTATAAAGTCTCGTTTACCTATGGTCCACCTTATGCACTCACGGGCAGTGTACCCGTTCGTGTGTAGTCTAGTAATCGGTAAAACCGAGATCGTCCCAAGAGCTATGTGAGCGGATTCTAATTAAGTCTAGGTGTAACTGGTTTTAAGATTGAAATGATTATTAAACTAATAAACAAGAAATAAATGTGAAAAGTAAATAGAGATGTGATCAATAGAGGTAAAGTGTGCTAACCTCATTACTCATCCTATCATGTAATGCTCACGTTTTATTACATCCAATTGATTCAAGTGGGGGTTTAAGTCGCTTGGACAACATTTAGTCAGTTCGTCCTAACCTATCAGCAAAGGCTTCCACCCGAGATCAAGATTGTACCCTTGAAAGTCGAGTTGTTTTTAGTCCCCTTAGCCAAGTCATTAAGTACCCTACATGCAAGATTCGTAACAATGAGTTCCCAGGCGCTAGCATCTTAGACACTCATCCCTAACTTCTTAAGTTCATCCAAACGACCGGTAATCTTAGACACTCATCCCTAACTTCTTAAGTTCATTCAAACGACCGGTAATCATTTGGTCAGTTCGCACAAGCAAGGAAGGGTCGTCAGTTGGTCAATTCTTACCCACCCCAACTCTATCTAACTAATTAGGGTCAGTTGGTCAATTATCCAAAGCAACTAGATACGATCGCTATTCAAAACTACCGAAGCTAGGGTAACTACCAACGAACTATGCATGCATACACTAGAAACAATTATACGGAAGCATGAAAACATAAAAAAAACATTTCAAGGAATCATAACTAGGCTAGCACCAAAGGTGCTTAGCCGATCATATTAAAAGAAATAAAAAATTAAATGTTTAACATAATGAAAACATGAATGAAAGTAAAAGATAAATTAATCGCTAATGCTTATCGTTAGGGAGTGATTTCTCCCTTGGAGATGGCTCTGTATTCTCCGAAAGATCTGCCATTGGGACCCTCTTTACGTTCTATACTTTTTGGTTGTGAGTGGATGATGTGAAATACATAAATTAGGGTTGGTATTTATAGGCACAATCTAGTTACGGTGTAACTTGAGTTGATAGTTACGTCGTAACTTCAATAATTCTTCAAATGATGCTCTCGTTAAGCAGGTTATGGCGTAACACTTGGGAAAGGTTACGCCGTATCTTCAATACAGGTTACTTTTGCAAAGATTACGCCGTAATTATTGTGGGGAGTTACGGCGTAGTTGATGGAGGCACAAAATGTTTCTTGGCCTAATTGATTACGGCGTAACCTTACTTGGGAGTTACGCCGTAATTTCCTTTAAAAAGGTCTTCTGAGTCAATGCACTAGCTACGGCATAATGAGAGAGAGGGAGTTACGCTGTAGCTTCTTCACAGTTTGCATACTATCATAAATCTTTAAGAAAATCTCCAAATCCGTGTCTCGTAAGCTCCAATGCTCGTAATTTACCTGAAAGTGAAATATAACAGAATACAAGTGTAAATCCATATAAATGATATAAAATACGAGCATTATCGGGGGAAATTGACACTTAAATCAGGACTATTTGATGTTATCAAATATCCCCCACTTGAACTCTACTTGCCCTCAAGTAGACCTTATAAGTTCTTTTGTGGTTCTTTTATGAGTTCTTTTGTGGTTCTTTTATGAGTTGATTCCAATGAGGTTACTTTATTTTGCAGAGAAATTGGTATTTGCACATTAACTATTCGATGTAATGCTACATAATTGATTTATATATTGAATTAATCTGTTAATTTTATAAAGTTTTGTGTTGAACTATGGATTTCATGTTTTTGTTTCATAATGTCATCTTGTTGCTGAAGAAAGTATTAATATGTATGAGATTGTGATAAACTTTAAACTTATTTGTAGCTTGAAAACCAAAAAAATAGATTAAATCCCAATTCCAAACAGTCAAACACCACTAGACAAGTTGGCTAAATATTACTTGAGCAGGGGCAATAAATTAAATTACCATAAGTTTATAGTTTGCTCCACTTAAAGAACTTGATGTTACAGGCCGGAGAATATGACTATGAGAAAGGAAAGCTAAATGAAATAATCGGCAAATTATCTAATGAAGTCGCTATTATCCAGGTGTGTTTAAACTACATTTAATACATATTTGGTTCCTAGACCAAATGGAAGACCACCGCTACGTGACATCTCGAATGGTATGCAATATACTTCATTCTGTTCTAGATAAATTATTTAATACTGTTTACTAATTATACGCCTCTTTAGGTGCCTGAATTGTATCCATATTTCGGCTACTCTCTCAAAGATACATTAGCTATCTGATGAAAACCAGACGTGGTATATTGTAAACTTCCGTATTGTATGTGATATCCTTTCTTTCCCTGTAAATTCAGAACTTTATTTATTCAATACAGATGGATATGTTACTCATTAAAAGTTATGGACAAGAAATGAAGAAATTTTTTTTATTCTTCTTCCTCACGACTTAACTATAACTAATGATAACGTATTTTTCTTTTTTATAATGACAGGTTTTAGAAGCCAATCATCTCCTAAGTTCAATCTATGATGGGGTAAGTTTTGTGTTTTTATGCTTTTTTACTACTATTTAATTGAATGAAGAGGTTAGCTCTTAGGAACATTGGTATATCATTTTGATATATAATTGAATGAGTTTCAACACTCCAAGGGCAAGGTCAACCAAAGAACCTGCAAGCATTCCAAGTGCAAGTTCAAACGGTGAAAAAATGGATGAAGATAAAAAAGTGATTACAGAAAATGTAAAATTTATGTCCTTTAAATACCTACATTTGCATTTACCTGAAGTTTATTGGAATTAGTGTATTACACAATGATGTATGCAAATTTGTTCAGTGGCGGACTACTTTAGGGGGTGTTTGTATTAGCATATTTTTGGGGTTTATCGGCTTATTGAGATTTAAAATATCAAGAAGCTTACTTTTTCCAGCTTATGAGCTTATTAGTTTAGGTTTAGTTTAAGTACTTGACATTATAAACCAAACTTATGGAATTTGTTTTTTGAAAATTGAGTGGATTTGTTAGCAGGAATGAATTGAGTGGTGGTAGACGCAAAACGTTTCTTAAACCTACAGATTGGGTGGACATGGGGGAAAATTTTCAAAATGGTGTGCTAGAAGCGAGGCTTTACATTCTAATGTTCTATGGCATTGATGATGCTCATGGAAATGAATATGTTGATGGGGTAACTTTAATGTTTGGATACATAGTTAAAAAAAATCAGATAACAATTATTTCAAAATGTTTGGATCACACAATATCAACTTCAATGGGTGACACCATTATATAAAGAAAATTTTGTGAGTTGTCTTTCATTGATCAGTTATGTAATTATTTTTGCAGAATTAGAATTCGGTGTACTTTATCATTTTTGGTATTATATGAATTCATGAATTTTGGTTTTCTTTTTGCACATATATATATATATATATATATATATATATATATATATATATATATTTATATATATATATATATTGTTCTATTTGTGGTTATGAAATTTGAGTGTTTGTGACTTTCAACAACAAAAAGATATGAAGTAACAATATGGCTAAGAAAATCGGTAGGTGTTGTAGCTGCAAAAGATTGAAGGTGGTGTCATTCCAAAAGAAAGCACCTTTCTTTTTTTGTAGTATTATGATATACTATAAAGCAGTACTACATTGTCTATGTTGGGTTTTCAGGTTGAGGAAGGTCCTTGCTATTCTGTTATTATATCTGAATGAAATCATATGTTTATATTCACACAACAACTGAACATCTAAAGTTTTCCTAGAAAATACAATAGAATACGTGATGTAATAGAATACCTAATGGAAATCAATGGTTTCTAGGGAAACTACACCGACCTCATATAGGAGGCGCCTTGAGGTCATAGGTTTATATTCACACATTATGACTGAACATGTGCAGATACATGTATATTAATGTGCTTTTATTCTTTTCAGGTAGGAAGTCTATTTCTATAAAGGGAATGAGCATTTGTTTGGTTTAGGATTTTTCTTGGATCATTCATTGGGTGGTTGTGAGTTCCAAAGGCGGAGGATGCGGTCAGCGGGTCAAACCAAAGCTTGGTCTCATTTAAGTGGAGCTGCCACTGAGGCTTTTTCTCTTTGTTGGGTGACTATTGAGTCTTCTTACATGGTTAAAAAAAATTCTTTGTCTTCGGCATGTTTACCACTAAATGAGCCGATTTGGATTAATTCTAACACCGAACGCTTAAAACAGGCTGAAATTTGTTAGAAGTGAATTTGTATGTGTACATTCACCTCGTCAACTTTATTGAAAGAATTAGCATTGTTTTAATCTTTTATTCGTGAAATTATTATAGCTTACACAATTAAATGGACAAAAAAGTATTTTGTAAGTCAAAACAAATTATACTTGGTCCTGAATAAAAATACAACACTTTTTATCCAATAGGCAACTCTATTACTTTATTTTGCTTCAATATGCAAAAAATCATAAATATTTTAAGCAGAATTGTTTCTGCCTTCACTTGATCTGTTTTTGACATTCGTACGTGCTCCTGGGTCGTTATTGTCTGATGGAGTCTTGGTCTCTGAATGGTCAGCCTCGGCCTTTGATGAGGGAGATAAAGCCTCCTATTTCTACGGTTTCATATCAAAGGGAGAGTATCAATTAAAGCTAACATCAGGTGTTATTGCTTTATTCAGATTTATAAAAAAAATCCATAATTTGGTGATTTTACCATCTATTATCTGATATCAACTATGTGTTATGCAGTTTAATAGGTGAGTTATCTATAAATTTGTTGGATCTCTTTATTCAAGTCCTCAAGGTGCATAGAGATGCAAAAATCCAATAATTCCAGCTATTTGCAGAGGGTTGTAGAATCCTTGGTCTTGCTTCTCTGTAGTGGTGCCGACCGGGAGCCAGAAATAATTGAGCACGAATAAAATTTTATATTACAGTTTTTTAGATATCCTGTACACATATATAATAAACAAAAAAAGTACCCTTTATTTCTTTTTCTTTGCAGATTCATAAATTGGTCGCCGATTATGTCGTAGCTACAAAAAGACGAGGCTGTGTCCATTTCCTTGAGTAAAAATCAATATCTTAATCATATCATCTAAAATGGTTTCTAACGTTATAGCTCATTTTCATGTTTTTATCTCAGAGTCACAAAATAAAATTTTACAACATTGGTTTAGAGGGGTTATTAGTGCATTAACTATGTATATTATATAATCCTACAAGGGATAAAGGATCAAGGGCGAAAAGGAAGGGAATCCCATGTCCCATAATGAAACAGCAACAGAACCAAGCTATCTAAGTTTTTCTATCTATTATGGTGGCCAAGAAGTTTATTCTCCAAATTTGCACACTACTTGCCCTAACCACACTGTGAGCATCTCCACCTTTTTTTCATACATGTTATCAAGGGTTAAATTACTGTTATAATCTAATGCTTTGTATGTTTTTAAGTTTGGTTATTCTGCTATTTTACAAGCAATGGGGTCACTAATAAGGTCACCCGGATGTTTAGTGATAGAATTCCATCACTATATATTGGTCACTAAAAAATTGGCCACGCTAAGTTTAGTGACCCAATTGTATGTAAAATAGAAAGTTGCCCAAACTGAAAGGAAAGATTGAGAACTTGTCATTTTTTACCTTATAGTTAACAACAATATGCAACTATTAACAATGTCTTGGTACACTTATAGTTCAAGAAAGACGGAGGTGATGATGATCCAAATGGCACCAGTGCTTCAAGGGGAAACTGGTGGCAAAGGTAAGAATTTTGTGAAAGATTTATACGCCTAGAACTTGACAATAATTCTGCTTATCTTTCAAGCCAAAATAATGCTTTGTTTCTATGCTTTTATAGGATCTCTCTACTGCTAAAAGCCACCTAATAATGGTTTCATAAGGAATTAGGGAGTGCCAAAATAGTAAATTATCCGAAAGTTTTTACAGAGCTTGCAGTTCTTATAGTATTTCGTTTGTAGGGTCTTAATTTTATGTTTGCCTAAAGGCTCTTTTTGTTAACCTTAGCATGTTTGTAGTTTAATGTGTCTCCAAATCTAATATATTGGTCTATTATTGTTAGGATTTAGAAAATCCATTGGTTAAAGTGTCGGTCACCTCAAGTATATGTATTCGTTAGAAAGCTCGTAGTCGTAGTCAAGTTATGTTAATAAGTAGTTAGTTAAGTAACACCGTGGAGGACGGACGGGTCTTTACCCACTGTATGCCTGATCCACAGCCCGTAGGAGGCGTATCTTGTAAGAAACTATAAATACCCTCTACCTCCCAAGGTAGAGGGTTGGAGCTTCAATACCATTTTTCTTTGTTTCATCAAGTTCCCACTTCTCTCTCTACTTTCTCTCTCTGAACCATACGCCCACTTTGATATTATTTGATGTTTTTATAAAATCCAATATCTTACAAATGGTATCAAGAGCCATGGTTTGATCACTCATCATTCATGTTCTTGGATTTCTAGTGGTTTTCATAAGGTTTTTGGGTTTGAATGAGTTTAGAGTGGTTAGCATCATTTGGATCATTTCTAGTGTTAAAGTTTGGATTTTGATTGTACTTTTGTGTTTAGAATCATTATAAGTGCTTAGGTTTTGATTTGGAAGGCTTGAATCAGCGTGGTTGAGTTGTTTTTGGATTGAAACGTGGTGTTATTGAAAGTTTCATGAAATCGATTTGAGTTTATTGCATAATTCTTCGTAGCGATTTGTCCCTACGTTTAAGCAACTTGTCTGTGTTTTGTGAAGCGACTTGTGCACTAAGCGATTTGTCTATTAAGACAAAACGACAAAAAGGACAAGGTAGTGGACGTACTTTTTTGTCTAGCGATTTGTCTAACTAGCGATTTGTATGCCTAGCGATTTGCCACTAGCGACTTGTCTTTCTAAGCGATTTGTCACTCTAGCGACTTGTCTCTCTAGCAATTTGTCCCTCTAGCGACTTGGCTTTCTAGCAACTTGTCACTCTAGCGACTTGTCATTCTAGCGATTTGTCAATCTAGCAACTTGTCTTTCCAGCGACTTGTCACTCTAGCAACTTGTCTTACTAGCGATTTGTCTCTTGAGACTCATTGTTTTTTATTGTTGCGTTTTACGGTTTTCTCTTGATTTAGTAAAATCCCGTGAAAGAATCTATTTCCTGGTTTAATCAAAGAGTTATAAAATCCCGTAGAATCTGCAATCATGTCTACCAATGTGCCTACAATCATCTCTTCTAGAGCTGAGGACGTTCAAGCTGCAGGATCAGATACTCGTCCACCCATGTTAGATAGAACTGATTATGACTCATGGGCTCAACAAATCAGGTTGTACTGCTTGGGTAAGGAAAATGAAGTTAACATTCTCAAATCAATTGATGAAGGACCGTACCAAGTTGAGACTACCAGAGACATACTTGAAACTGCTGCTGATGGCTCAGTGACATAAGGATTGGATAGACCAAAGACATATGATGAACTTTCTGATAAGGAGAAAAAGAGATACGATGCTGATATTAGGGCCTCAAACATTGTACTTCAGGGTCTACCAAAGGACATCTACAAGTTAATCAATCACAACACTGAAGCCAAAGCAGTTTGGGACAATGTCATGATGCTTCTCTCTGGTTCAGAATTAACTAAAGAAGACAGAGAGTCTCAACTGTATGATGATTTTGAGAACTTTAAGATGAACCCAGGAGAAAATGTCACTGAATACTACGTGAGGTTCCACAAGCTCGTGAATCACATGAGGAATATCAGAGTGACTATGCCAAATATTCAGCTCAATTCAAATTTTGTGAACAACATGAATCCCGAATGGCACAAATTTGTCACTTCAGTCAAGCTAACCAAAGGTTTGAGGCACACTAACTATAAGCAATTGTATGCGTACTTGCTTCAGAATGAGAAACATGCTATGTTTGAACGAATGATCCTGGAAAAGTTCAAAACTAATTATGGTGATGCAAGCTCGTCGAATGATTCAACTGCATTCTACACAAATGTAGGAATAACCACCAAAGCATCTCAAGTAATACCAACTGGTAATGGTAATCACAAACTCATTCCAGATCCAGGGTATAAGCCTCCAGATTCAGACACATTCATGGAACATCTTGTTAATCAATTGGCTTTAATGGTCAAGCAGAACTTGAACCTCACCCCACACACCAACAATCATATAAGAACTGCATCCAATCTTCACAATCATGCTACGGTTAAAGACGGAAAGGTAGTGGTGCAAAATGTGCAAGGAAGACAGAATTCATACCTTCCACATAACAAGGGAATGTTGGTGCTGGATATGGGAATGTTGGAGCTGGATATTGGAATGCTGGTGCTGGATATGGCAATGCTGGCGGTGGTGGTGGATATATGGGTAATCAGAATCATGGAAGGAACATGGCTCAGGGTCAAGTAAAGCCCATTAAATGTTACAACTGTGGTGGAGAAGGACACATCGCAAGGAATTGCACTCTTCCAAAACGTCCACAAAATGCAGAGTACTTCAGGG
The DNA here is from genome assembly GCA_910596185.1 of Chrysanthemum makinoi. Classification (NCBI taxonomy): domain Eukaryota; kingdom Viridiplantae; phylum Streptophyta; class Magnoliopsida; order Asterales; family Asteraceae; genus Chrysanthemum; species Chrysanthemum makinoi. Next base: position 73,190,677 of record OU343218.1, on the reverse strand, counting down.
ACAAGATGCTGTTGGTCCAAGCTCAAGACAGTGGAGCAATGTTGAATGAGGAATAATTGCTATTTCTTGCTAGGAAATGCCGAACTTATGATGCTGATGTGGATGAACAGCCAGTGCAGGGTATGGGTCAGAACAATCCCAATGCATTTCAAGTCATAGACTTTGATGCCCAGACCATCTTCATGGCTAATATCTCACCAATGGTAACTCCAAGGGCTTCTTCACCTAAACAGGCCACTCCCTCCAGGGAATCTATCATTTCAGAGGTATTAAAACTATGCGATGAGGTTGATGTACAAAAGACACATGACAAAGTACAATCAACTGAAATTATTGAATCAGATATTGAAAATAGGGGTAATAGCAATGTTGTCCCATATGATCAATATGTGAAACAAAATGAAAGTGAAATTGTACCAAGTAATGCATCTTCTGCAGTCAATGATGACTATGTTTTTGATGAATTCACTGCATGTGCCCCTGATGATTCTATTATTTCTGAACTAAACACCTATAAAGAACAAGTTGCTATATATGAACAACGTGCTAAGTTTGAACTGACTACCCGTGAGTAGGAGATGGATGACCAAATGCGTACAATTATCAGAAAAATCAATTTTAGGAAAGAAATGTTAAAACAAGAGTTAGATTCCTTACAAGAAAAGCTTAACAAAACTGTTAAACAGAAACAAGAACTTCAAGATAATGTGAAAGTACTTAAACAAGAATTCAATGCTAAGGAATCAAAACTTTTAAATGAATTTTCCAACCTAAAAACTTTGAAGAACAAACTTGAAAATAAATTGTACGTACAAGGGAACACCATTCAGACTGCTCACATGATCACTAAGCATAGAGTTCTAAGTGATAAGCATAGCGTTCCACTTGTAGATGAACCAAATCCTAAGGCGTGTAGTAAGGCTAAAGCAGCTCAAAAAGTAATCTACGATGGAAATGAGATTCTTAAGCCTAGACAGAAACCCACTTGTGCTGAGTGCTCTGAGGAAGATAGAAAATTAGAAGAAGTCTCTAGAAAAAGATTGGATGATAAATTTAATAGTCCCTTGTGCATAAAAGATAAAATAATCGTTAAAACACCAAATTATTCTAAGGATAACTGGATTGCCTTTAATAAATTTAGACCTCAGACCCAGCTGACCCCTGAACAAGTTTTCTAGAAAAAGGATCTGGACAAACTAAAAGCTGATGATTTTATTGAAAAGAATTCCCCTTGTAGGAAATTGCCTCCTGCCACTGTGTATCCCCCAAATACACCAATGCATTTAGTGCATAGAAATCTACCCACTAATAGCAAGACCTTAATCAGCCTTTACGTAGTTTACCAACTATTTGTTGATTTTGAGAAAACGTGTAAGAAGAGAATCACACCCACTGGGATAACTGAAGGGGAAAGGGTTTTGAACAAACTAAAGAATGCCATTTAACTGAGTTCATGCCTTTCTTTAAACAATTTAAAGGACAATTTGAGAGTCTTCAAAAGGGAATGGACATAGAAATTAAAGATATGAAAAAGATGTTTAATGATATGGAACTGGAGGTCAGTATGTATGAACGTGAGCTTAAGAGTAATGAAATAGAGATAAAGAATCTGCACATCATTAATGATAATCTGATCTCTCAATGTGTTGCTCAAGATGTGTTCTACACTGTTACAAATTGTTCTATTACTGTGTCTCAATTTCATGAATTAACTGTTGCATTAAAAGTTTCCCATGATCGTGTCATTGAGCTTGAAACCACAAATTCAAAATTGCATGATAAAGTGGAACAGGATGATCATGATAATTTGGTAAAACATTATTCTAAACTGGAAGTTGAACATTTTAATTTACAACTAAAATATCAACATCTCAAAGAAAATGTTAAAACCTCAAATATCAAGACATCCTCGGATGTTCCCGAGTTTGATGCGCTTTTGAAATAAACAAACGTGACGAATGATTCGAGCTCACTGTAACACGATCAGAAGGATGAAAATCCAAATTTCACAATTAAAGGGTGAAAAGAACAATGTGAATGGCTCCCAAATGCCTCCTCCTTTAGATTCTCAATATTCTCAAAACTTTCATCTTCAAAAATCATTAATGTATTACAACAAGAAAATGAGAGTTTTCTAGAAGAAAATGAAAAGGTTAAACGACACTTTAAAGAGTTATATGATTCAATGAAAGTCACTCATGACAAGAAAAATGAAAAAATAACTTCTTTGCAAAAGGAAATTGAGAATCTGAAGAGTCAGGTAAAAGGAAAAATGCCACTTGTCAGTAATGAGAATGTTGCATCAAAGGCATCTGTGGATTCTAAGTATACTGCGACTGTAAAATATATTCCTCCTCATCTTAGAAATAACGAACTTGTGTTTCATAACTATTTCTGTCACCTTAAGGATAGTCTAGAATGTTTTCGTGAGATTGTAGAAGAGGATCACATAAATAAACCACTTGATAGTGAAATTAGGTATGCATGCTTATATGCCAAACGATCTCAGGAGCTTTTAGAATGTTTAAGAGCAACATGCCCTAAATCCTTTTGTGAAAAAGATAAAGTTGTTATGCCTTGTTCTATGCCTAGTGCTAAGCATGCAACCCATGATATGCCTTTTTCTGTGCCAAAAGTCAAGCATGTGAGCTTTGATGTGCCTAAAAGTACTTCAGATCCCAAAGACTTCTAGATCAGGAATGCAAAAAGTAGCAAAACCAACTAATGATCCCATAATTCCCTCTACAGGAGTAATCAGTGGTACAAAAGCGAGCGGGTCAAAGCCTCCAGGCAATACAAAGCAAGATAAAACCTCGCAAGCTAAGAGTGATCAATGGAAGAAAGTAGAAGACCACCCTAGGAACATTAAGTTTGATTTGAATAAAACGAATCGTGTTGATTCTAGTATTAGCTATAAGCGTACTGTAATTAATTCGAATTCTGCTACTATTTGCAAAACATGTAATGAATGCTTGATTTCTGGTATTAATCATGAATGTGTTGTGAATGAGATGAGTAATACTGCAAAATCTCCTGTTAAAATGGTTAACACTAGAAAACAGGTTAAGAAGGTCAGAAGACCAAGGTGGAAGAGGGCTAGAAAACATTGGAAACCAACAGGAAGAAAATTTAGTAATGTAGGTTACCATTGGATACCTACTGGCCGTAAATTCAATCTTAATGAGTTGTGCCCTAAATTATCTAGATCAATGCCCATTAGGAAATGGATGCGTACTGGTAGAACTATACCTTTAAGAAGTGAACATATTTTGAATAGATCTACTATTTCTACTAGTCCGGCATCTACCTCTAATGATTTCATTGACTCTTTTTCTGATGTGGATGTTCCAATCTCGTTTTCTAACCAAGTGGAACCCATTCTCGCATGGGGATCCAAACTATCAAGTCATCCATACTTGTCTGTGTTCAACTAAGGTCGCTCAAATCGCTCGTGGTACCTGGACTCAGGCCGTTCCAAGCATATGACCGAGATCGCCGCGGCTCATGAACTTCGTGAGTAAATTTATCGGATGTTAGATTCGGGAACGACCATTTTGGGGCAATTATGGGTTATGGAGATTATGTGGTTGGTGATAGTGTAATTTCCCGGGTATACTATGTTGAAGGTCTTGGTCATAATTAGTTTTCTGTCGGTCAATTTTGTGATTCTAATTTAGAAGTGGCTTTTAGAAAACATACTTGTTTCGTTAGAGAACTTGATGGTGTGGAACTTTTAAGAGGAACACGTGGTACAAACTTATACACCATCTCTATCGAAGATATAATGAAGGCTTCTCCAATCTGCTTGTTGTCAAAGGCGTCGAAAACAAAGTCATGGTTATGGCATCGTCGTCTCAATCACTTGAACTTCGGCACCATTAATGACCTTTCCAGAAAAGACCTAGTAAGAGGCTTACCAAGATTAAAGTACGAAAAAGATCATCTTTGTTCAGCATGCCAATTGGGAAAAAGCAAGAAATATGCCTACAAACCCAAACCCGCAAACTCAGTTATGGAAGTTCTTCATACTCTTCATATGGATCTGTGCGGACCCATGAGAGTGCAAAAGATAAATGGGAAGAAATATGTATTAGTCGTTGTTGATGACTACTCTCGATTTACTTGGGTTAAGTTTTTGAGGACAAAGGATGAAACTCCATATGTCATCATCAAACTTATCAAACAGCTGCAGGTTCGACTTAACAAGACTGGTAGAATTATTCGAACGACAATGGCACCGAAGTTTGTTAACAAACAACTAAGTCAATTTTATGAAAGCATTGGAATCACATCAAAAAGTGTTCCACGTACGCCTCAACAGAACGGTGTAGTTGAAAGACGAAATCGGACCCTTGTTGAAGCTGCAAGAACAATGCTAATTTACTCAAAGGTTCCAATGTTTCTTTGGGCTGAAGCCATTGCCACTGCTTGCTACACCCAAAATCGTTCCCTCATAAAAACTACTCATAGAAAAACTCCATACGAACTTGTCCATAAACGAAAACCTGATCTCTCCTACCTTCGTGTATTCAGTGCTTTGTGCTATCCAACGAATGATGGTCAAGATTTAGGTAAATTAAGAGCTAAGGCGGACATTGGAGTTTTTGTGGGTTATGTACCAAACAAGAAGGGTTACCGAATCTACAACAAAAGAACTCGAGATATCATGGAAAATATTCACGTCACGCTCGATGAGTCTGTTTGGGCAAATGGCTCCAGACAATCAAGTTCGACCCCATCTCAACATTTGATAAGTAGTCCCATTAGTTCTTCTCTTGTACAAAATCCCTCACCAGCAATTCCATATGTACCCCCTTTCGAAGATGATTTGCGAAATTGTTTGATCCAATGTTTGATGAACACTATGAGCCTATTGCTAATGATCGGCCTAATCAATCAACAGAGGCTGCCCCTAACCCAGCCAACGAGATAACCCTTCAATTTCTATGTCATTGAGTCGGAAGCCTACTGCAGATCACTCATCATCATCATCAAATCCTCAATCATCGAGTGTACATCATGGAAATGTTTCTGGCACCAATGATGGAGACAACCCTTTGCTACCCCGAAGATGCTCCATTTGAGAACATCTTTGCTCCGAACCAACTTCAAAACCATCTTCATCAGAGATCCAAACTCGCTACTTCGCCTTAACAACAACCACACGAACACCTTAGAAAATGGACACATGACCATCCATTGGACAATATCATTGGAAACCCTCTCGCCCAAGATCCACTCGTAAACAACTTGCAACTGATGCCTTGTGGTGCTTCTTCAACTCCGTACTATCTAAGGTCGAACCAAAAGATGTTAAAATAGCCATGATCTGAAGACAGTGGTTCAATGCCATGCAAGAAGAAATTCATGAGTTCGATCGACTAGATGTATGGGAATTAGTACTTGCTCCTCGACGTGCTATGATCATTGCTCTAAAATGGATCTTCAAATTAAAACTTGATGAGCATGGTGATGTGCTAAAGAACAAGGCTCGATTGGTTGCAAAAGGATACCGTCAAGAGGAGGGTATTGACTTTGAAGAATCATTTGCTCCAGTTGCACGTATCGAGGCAATTAGAATCTTCCTGGCTAACGCGCCAGTAAGAACATGGTAGTCTATCGATGGATGTAAAACGGATTTTCTTAACGGAGATCTGAAAGAAGTAGTATACGTCAACCAACCTGAAGGTTTTGTGAATCCAGAGCATCCTACTCATGTCTATCGCTTGAAGAAGGCCCTTTACGGGTAGAAGCAAGCTCCAAGGGCATAGTACGATACGCTATCGAAGTTTCTTGTATCTAATGGATTCAAAGAAAGGAGCATTTGATCCGACATTGTTCACCGAAAGTGCAAACACTTAATTCATGTTCAAATCTATGTTGATGATATTATTTTGCCTCGACTGACCCCAATGAATGTGACCGTTTTTCTAAGGAGATGGGCTCCAAATTTCAAATTTCAATGATGGGACAAATGTCATTTTTCTTGGGATTACAAATTTCACAAAGTCCCGGAGGCATTTTTATCAATCAATCTAAATATGCTAATGAAATCTTAAAGAAATTTGGATTTGATTCTTGTGACCCTGTTGACACTCCCATGGTGGAGCGTACTAAACTGGATGAGGACCACTCAGGGATCATGGTTGACCAAACTAAATATCGTAGTATGATTGGATCCCCGATGTACCTTACGCCAAGAGACCGCATACATTCTGTTCGCTGTATGCATGTGTGCTAGATACCGTGCTAAGCCTACCAAAAAGCACCTTGAAGCGGTTAAACGGGTCTTTCGGTATCTCCAAGGAAGCATCAACATGGGACTTTGGTACCCGAAGGACACCGGTATGTAACTAACAGCCTATGTAGATGCTGACTATGCAGGGTGTCAAGATACACGTCGAAGCACGTCAGGAGGTGCTCAGTTTTTGGGCGATAAGCTTGTGAGCTGGTCTTCAAAGAAACAAATGAGTACCTCTATATCCTCTACAGAGACATAATACATAGCCATGTCATCTTGTTGTGCTCAAATCCTGTGGATGAGATCCCAATTATCTGACTATGGCTTTGAATTCAACAAAATCTCTCTATACTGTGATAACAAGAGTGCCATTGCTCTCTCATTCAACAACGTTCAACATTCAAGAGCAAAGCATATCGACATTCGACATCATTTCATCAGGGAGCAAGTGGAGAACGTTGTGGTGGAACTATATTTTGTGAAGACTGAATATCAGCTTAGCGACATCTTCACCAAAGCTCTTCCTAGAGAACGTTTTGAGTTTATCCTTCCACGACTTTGTCTAAAGAGTCTACAACCGGAAACACTCAAACGTCTTCAAGAGGAAGACGAGGAGTAAAAGTTTTTCTTCATCCATCTTTTGTAAATATTTATTTAAATATATATATATATATATATATATATATATATATATATATATATATATATATTATTTTTCCCATCTTTTTCTATTCTTCGATAACATCTATGGTCTTTGATTTGTCACTCTAAGAATGACACGGGTCTTTAGATGAAGTTCGATTGTACATAAACATAAAAAAAAATAAAAATAAATAAATAAATAAATAAAATAAAAAAAAAATGGGATGGAGAAAAATGGTGGTTTATTGTCATTTCAAGCAGTAACCTGTTTTAAAAGAAAGAACAGAGCCATGCTTAATCTTATTTTTCAAATCTCATGCTCTGCTTCTAAAAACAAATGTTTGTCACCAAAAAGACAAATGTTTCCTTCACAAATAATTTTCCTTCTATAAATTCTTCTGAAAAATATTTGTCATCTAATGAAAACTAAATAGCTTTGAAAAATAACTCGGACTCAATTTTTGAAATTCATCTGGACTTGTCGTTTTTCAAAATCTATATCTCTCAATCAACAACTTATGTCATTGATTGAGGGGGAGAATGATTTCAATTAAATCAAAAAGGTTATTTGTCAAACAATTGCAATGTCTTATACAATTGGTTCAAGACCTTGGCTAATGTTTTGTTTTCATAAGATACTTAAGCATGCTTGAACATTGGAGTTTAAAGTCTAAAAATCTGATCCTTATCAGTTAAAATGTCTTTCAAAAAGCAAGTCACTATTCTCCTCAAAAGTTTTCAAAATTAATTTAAATCAATAGAGATCACAAATCTCAATGGATTTGAAAATTGTGATCGGGGGAGAATTTGTGATTTAAATTGGATTTAAACTGATAGTTCGATAAATGGTTTTGTAATTGATTAGCAAGATCTCCTCCCTACATATGCCAAATGATTTCAAGTTTTTCCAAGCATATGTTAAGGGGGAGCATCTATATCAAACCATAAAGGATTAAAACGTGATTGATTTGTCACTAAGTGCAGGTTCTCTCTAATATGTGCAAAACTCTTTCAAATCTCGATGCACATATGGAGGGGGGGGCAACTTTTAGAAAACCACATCCTTTCCCAAAAATTATATTTAACAAAGTATTTAAAATACTAATTTTGATCGGAAAAGTGATGTCGATATTTTTAGAAAAGGTTGATCAAAGAAGTGAATTCTTCATTCTCAATCTGAGATTTTCAAGTCCTCTTGCCTCCATGTGCCAAAGCAATTTCAAACATACGATGCACATGTTAAGGAGGAGCTCTTTTTCTGAAATATCAAAAACAATTTAGGTACAAAATGCTTTGATCATATATCACAAGTACCTAGATTGATTATTCAAATGGTTTTCAATTGGTTTCAATGGCAGAAGAACAATACCAAAAAGACCTTCCAAAATTATTTTATGCATGGAGATATAAGGATGGTTAGGTTAGGTATTCGTTCCCACGATCCCGCCAGAGCTGGAGGGATCTCCCCGGGGATAATCCACTAGATAGTATAGAAGTCCTTAGGTATGATGGAAAAAGGAGAAAAGTGAGAAATGGGAAGAGTGCGGGCTGAGATAGAGCTAGAACTGGAAAAAAACCCAACAAGGTTCTAGTTATGAAATTTCGGTAAGCACTGAAGGGGTTGAAGAATGAAAAAGAAATGAATGAGAAAAGGGTGAAAAGAAATAGCCCTCCTTATTTCAACCTTAGGGCAGAAACCGGGTTCAATTCATATGCTACTGGTGGTTACCTAGGTAACACTGGTATTGAAGACAAGACGTCATGGACCCAATGACGCACTGCACTACAACTTCTCAAGCTACTCAAGTTCCTCTTAAAAGGACTTGTTTCATTCTCACGGGGAACCTACATTATCTATTGACTTTCTCTTAGATATTGTTGATATTGAAGAAGGAGATCCTCTCCCTAGTCTCCGGCATAGGAACCAAATGTGCACTATTGAGTCTAGAGCCATGAGATCATCAATAAATCTCTCTAGAACACAATCAATGAAGACTCACTGTTTCACACATTGTGGAAAGTGAGATTATATCTTAAGAGTCCTACGCATTATCCTTGTGGTATTCCCAGAACATCTGAGTGATATGTAAAATATTCACGATGAAGATGGAAATCCTTCTAGAGCCAACATCAAACAAGCTCTTGGTGGGTAACATGTGAGATCTATCCAATAGATCAAACTTGTGACAACTGGATAGAAACAATGGGGCGATTCAATATTGAATCAACCTTGGTCCAGGAAATGGATTGACGGATACCATTGAAAAACCGGTCGTTGTGCTTAAAATTCCTTTCTCTAGCACATCGACTGTGTATTAATATTTTAAAATAAAAGGTGTTTATGATTGATAATTGATTTTCCTTAAAACATTCGTTGTATTGCAAAACACTTTATATTAAGCAGTTGACGATTGTTTTTCAAATCACTTTTCATCAATCAGTGAATATCAATTCGCTGGTTCACTCACTCCGTGTTGTCTTCTTTGAGACGTTCCGGTTTGAGAACAGCTAGAGCAGCTGCGAAACCCTGTCAGGAGATTCTTAGGAATTCTACCTAATCACAGGCAGTACTTGTACTGATCAACGGGGAACCATGGGCCGTGTACCTCAATTCAACGAAAGTGATCAAAGACAATTTCGTGCGCTTTATTGCTAACTGTTGTATGCAGGTACACCCAACGTTTGCAGTTGATCAGAAATGAGAGGTCAATCCATAGCCGCATGCTCACACAACACATTCATTTCTAAAGAAATCATGATAAAGTGCATCAACGACTCGATATTCTCACTCCATGCTTCTGCTACGCTGCTGCAAATATCATGAATCAACTAAAGCTTCGCTACTCTGATGAGAAGAAATCATGATCCAGAATGTGAGCATGACGGTCCAATGTTACAACATCACATAATGTCAACTCTACAAAGGAAGAGTCAGAGATTTATGGTAGCCGATGATCTCAAAGCTGGCTCAAAACTCATCATCACGTGGATCAGTTAAAGACCTCCACTTGGATTAACAAAACATGCAGAACATGAAGAATCATTGACTACGGGCTACAGAGCAAAGAACTTAATCAAGAATCCTAGAACAATCAAATGTAATATTTGTTTGTATTCAATGTAAATTGAGGTGACCTCCCTTAGGGGGAGATTGTTAGGATTTAGTAAATCCATTGGTTAAAGTGTCGGTCACCTCAAGTATATGTATTCGTTAGAAAGCTCGTAGTCGTAGTCAAGTTATGTTAATAAGTAGTTAGTTAAGTAACACCGTGGAGGACGGACAGGTCTTTACCCACTGTATGCCTGATCCACGGCCCGTAGGAGGTGTATCTTGTAAGAAACTATAAATACCCTCTACCTCCCCAAGGTAGAGGGTTGGAGCTTCAATACCATTTTTCTTTGTTTCATCAAGTTCCCACTTCTCTCTCTAAACCATACGCCCACTTTGATATTATTTGATGTGTTTATGAAATCCAATATGTTACAATTATTAAGTAACTGTAACCTTTGTTTCTTTTCCGAATATATTCGTCAATGTGTTGAGATGGTCGGTTTTATAAAGTAATAGAATTTGGTAAATGTTACATTGGAACTGTCTAATGCTTTCATTATTCTACTGCCTCGATCTAATAGATTTTTTACTCACATATTCTCAACATCTATCATTGATAGGTTAAAGTCTAATCGATGTCACTATTTCAAAATTTATCCATGAATTAAACGGGTCATAGAAATGCCCGAATGAACTCTACAAGAGACCGTACACTTGCACTTATAGACATGTAATATGCCTCTTTTACATCACAAAAATTTGGCTCCATGTATGCGCGTGTTTCTCATAGGTATTTCACATATGATTTGTGATGATGCGTGTAGTATCTTAAATCATACAACAAACGTTTTCTCTAAAGAGGTCTTACAAGGTGAATGGTCAATTTTGAAATTGTATGTACAAATATCAGCATGCTTTATTTACTTATTATATATATAATGTTATCCACAACAACTTAATTAGACGTTTACTTTTGTATCCACATATCTGAGTGTTGACAAAATCAAATGGTTTCTATTCATTTAAGACTATGTTTCATTTAGAGAAGACGATATATGCAAGTTTATTTTCCTAACATGTTTTAAACCATTTTTTAAATTTACATGTACTTTTATAAACAATTTCCTTTTACTTTGACTTTTTTTTCTTCATATTTAGTTGTTCACGGAACGAACATGGACTAATCAAGTGTTTGACGTTGACTGCATAGCTTTGCTCTCCAAGATTATCTTATAAAAAAATTCCTTTAACTTTGACTTTTTTTTCTTCATATTTAGTTGTTCATGAACGAACATGGACTAATCAATTGTTTGACGTTGACTGCTGTGACAATCGGTAAATTTCCAAACTTTAACTTAATAATAAATTTTTATTTATTACTACCTGAACATTTTTGAGCAAGCATTAGCTCACTTGATATAATTATGAGAAGTTATCCCCCACACTTGAAACAATTTAAACTATTTATGAATATCAGAAAATGCATATTTTATATTTTCTGACCACTTATGAGTTTTTTCTAACTTATACGAGAAGTTATTTCGCTTTATTTAAACATGAGCTTGCACACGAACCGACCAATAGAAAGTATGACATTAGTCTAATAAACACATTTTGGAACCAATATTTATATTTTTATATTTCTTTTATAAAAACGCACTCGAAAACATATTTTACACGTTAACCAATTTTTAATGCGTAACTGAAATATTTCAATTCACGTTTAAAACGTAAATGAAATACCAAAACTTCAAGAAAGTTCACGTTTTAACTTCCCACTCTTTTCTACTCTCATTGTGTCGCATTTTATGCAACAAAACACGATCCAACTCGTGTTATACGTATTTCGTATATACATTTCTCGTTATGGACTTATTTCCATTCAAATAACGAACCGGAATTTTCCAGACTGATTTTAATAATAAATTATATTTATTATTCCCAAAGTTTCGCTTTTGAACTTTATTAAACTTAATTGAGCTTAAAAACGATAGGATATCTCATGAAACACGAAAACTACGCAATAAACGAGCCAGCGCGACTTAAAACACCTAAAGCAATTTGTTTATTAATTAATTTAAATTCGAGAAAACTATACGTATGAATACTCGTTTTATCAAAAAAATTATTCCGGACGCAATGGCTCAAGTCTCGAAATTTAAAGCGAATGTTTGCTATGTCAAATGAGGCCCACAAGGTTTTTATATAAAGAATAACCAAAGTTTTAAAACTGCCCCTTGTTAATTTACACTGCCGCCCCCTGAACTTTTCTTTTGTCCGCATTTGGTCCCTCCAGGGAGTATAAAAGACACAAAAATTAGGGTTCCTCTTTTATTAATAACACCACCTCACTTCTTGTTACTAACGCATAGATCAAGGCACGGGGATCGTTTCTGGAGCGGTTGGGAGCAAGAGGAGCACGTTTGGTTTGGATTGAAGTACCATCGCCGCTCACCACCCTTCACCGCCGCTCACCACCACTCCTCTCCGCCTTCCTCTCTCGTTGGTAAGCCCCACGTGCCACCACTCTCCTTATTTCCTTCATTTTTTATTTAATCTAACCGGTTTTAATTCATACAAACGCTTTTATAATAAAAACTAAATAAAACTTAATGTTTTATAAACAAAAAAACGTTGATCTATATTTTTGGCTCTTGAATCGTTTTGACTCGCTCTGAGTCGTGTGACTCGCCCGAGTCAAGTCACGAGTTGAGTTGACTCGGACCCGTATCATGTTTGTTCCGTGTTATTATTATTTTCCGAGCATATACTTCGTCCTTGTGGTTTTTATATGCGGATTTGGTATTCTTGGTTTCAGTTTTTTTTGTTTAGCCGATTGATACATGGTTCGAATAGGGTGAGCCGTGACTCAAGGGAGTCACGCCATAGTGTGGTGCTGGTTTAAGTTGATAAGGGTCCGAGTTTGTTGTAGCCGTTGGTTTTTGAAATGATTGTTGGTGGTTAAAAATATTAATCCGTGGTGTGTTTGGATTATTGTCAATGTTGTGGTGGTATATACTTAGCCGAACCATGGGTGAAGGTTTTGAGTCGGGTTGGTTGAGGCCTGACCATGGGAGTCGCGGCCATGGTATTGTTTTGGCCAAACAACTTGTGGTGATGATGTTGGTGTCGTTGGTATGAACCGTGACACACGGTGAATCGCGGCCACTAGTTTGGTTAACCAAGGCATTTAGCCGAGGTCGAGGTCTTGTAAGAAAATTTTTAATAAATATTATTGATGCCGGAATATTAAATTTGACCATGGTTGTTAATTGAAAAAATATTGGTAAATGGCATTTTCGGTAAGTGTCGTTATGTGTACCACGACACACGAAGTGTCGTGGGGACTTGGATATGCTTTTGGCCTAAACGAAATGTCTTTCGAGTCATGGTCAAGGTTTAGGAAACCTCACATAAGTCGTATACGTTAATATCGATATATATTGTTTTGGAAACCAAAAATGAAGTGTTGGATTATTTATGTTTATTTTGACGTTGATCATTTCATTTATCGTTTATTAACGTAATTTATTATCCTTGTTTTAGCCGATGACGTTCCGGATACATATTGGATCACTACTCGGGATTGATATGGGATTTGATTTTGATTTGGATAATTGGACAAAACAAATACTTAACGGATTAAATATTTTGGACATGGAAATATTTATCAAAGCCTAAGCTTGGATACGATCATTTGATTTGGACGAAAACTATTAAGATTGGACTTGGATTATTTTGGACAATTGTTTTGTAGTTGTATTAGCATTTATTGGATATTTTGGACTTGAGACGATACAATATATTAGACTCGTAAAGAATTTAATATATTAGACTCGTAACAAACCTAAAATATACAATAAACACTTATTCAACTAATAACGATTTGCCAATTATAAACTTGTCGGGAAATATTAGTTTTGCAACACGAGTTTTATTAAAGTCACGATGACTTGGGCATGTTGTATAAATGGACGTGTCATGCCGAAATTTATAAAAACGTTCTAAACTTATATTCTAAATTCAAATCTCTTTTATTGTTACAAAACTCAACACAAATCTAACCACGTGTTCTTTTTAAGCGGTAACACCTTTATTGTTTGAATTGCAAATTCAAACCTAACATTAATTATAAAACATGTTTGTTTTATACAATCTATTTGGGATATTGGGTAAACGCCGAAACGTACTAATTGACTTATCTTATTGACGACTTTCCCCATCGCTATTTTCCTTGACTTCTTTTGTCATACCTTTCTCGACTCAAGTACCCGTCCATAATTTTCTCAATTATGTCGATCATCTATTCCTTATTTGGCGTGACTATACTTGAGTTACTATACGAGTCAACTCTTATACGAAAGTTTCTTATACATGATTTCTCCATCTATTCCAAGAGCCAATACGTGTGAGTTATTTTCACAACTAAGCTTTTCGATTATTATCGACAATCAAAATAACTCATGAAACTTTACATGAAATGAAACAAAACAAATATTTAAAATATTTGTTTTTAAACTTTAAGCATTTTAAAGATCCAAATATATGAAAACTTTTGCTTTTAAAATTTAAGCATTTCAAAAACCCAAACACTTATAAACTTTCAAAATAATGCCTTTGAATGCAAGACTTAGACTAAAAACCACACAATACTTATCTAGGTTAAGGTGTCGGAGCCGTGCACATTTTTTACTTGATGTTAGTTGTGATACCAAGGTGAGTTCATAACCCTACTTTATCTGTTTTATAACTGTTTTGGGGTGAGAAACATGCAAACTCTTTATGAAATATTGTTTTTATCCAAACACTTTATGAATAATATTGCTTGTATGTAATACCATTTATGAACTATTTATGTTATGAAATACCTTTTAAGGACTATTGCTGTTACGCAATATACTTTATGAACTGTTGCTTTTACGTAAACATCATATGAACAACTATTACTTTATGGACTAGAACTAAAACTCTTGTGTAAACCAATATTACGAGCGTAGCCTAAGGAACTTATTTCCCACTTGCCCGCCTGTCATGTACCATTAATCCCTGTGGGGAGCGCGAATGTTATAAATAGATCTATTGAGGGTAACGCCTTCGTCCGGGTTGGTAGCGCCAACTTGTCTCCGAACGTATATCATGTCAAAACTCAAGTGTTAATGGGAATACACACTTGCTAAGGGCACCATAAACATATTGACATGCTACTTGCACACATGCGGAACTGTTGTAGCTTGGTAACATGAACATAGAGCTCGAGTAATAGACACAACCACTTTTATTTGGAAGACTCCTTACACACGGTGTATCGAGCACACTTTTGTCCATAAAACAAACTTGATTGCTTTAATGCTTTACTATAAACCTATGAACTCACCAGCTTTATAGCTGACTTTTTTAGCATGTTTTTCTCAAGTATTTGATTCTGAAGTGTGTCGATATCAAGGCAGGGCTTGGCATGGCATGGTCATGGACTACTGATTCGTGTAAAGTAAACACAAATATCAACAATTATCAAAATAACCGTAAAACTCGACAAATCGACCTTTTAGGAAAAAGGCTAACTTATCAAATCTTACGGGTGTGATAAAAGTGATACCGGGAAAGTGCTTTCCCCGGGTCGTGTCCCAACGAGGTGTGAAATTGACGGTGTCGATGAGTTTCGTGATTAGGACTTGAATTGGTTTAACAAATTTGGAATTTGATATCGTTATTCTACAAATTAAAGAACGGAAATGAAAATAAAGCATGTAAAACAAAGTAAATGCTAAATGAACTACGACTAAGCCTAAGAAACGATAAAATGTAGCTACACTAAGTCCTAGGGTGATATAATGCAAAAACGCGAAAACCGGTAACGCACCGAGCCATAAACGTGAAAATTATGCAATTTAAGGCCTACGGGTGCAAAACCAATTTTCCTACATTCTACATGACTAAAAATAATTTTAGGAAAAAGCCGGGTATTTTTTTGACTTTTAAATTAATTTCTACGAATTAAAAACTATTAAACACTAATTAAATGATTAAAAATATTAAACTAATTAAGAAAAATCTGAAAAATTCTCAAAAAGTACTTTGAATTATACTTGATCTAAGAAAAATAAGAAAATAGGTGGCTGTTTGGAAAAATAAGTTGAAATTAAGCTAAAAAGGACTTAATCTATAAACTGCTGAAGCTAGTTAAAGTATAAATTGTGTAAGATTAAAACAAAAGAAGTCCCAAGGGCAGTTGGGTGTGGAGGTGTGTGCTGTGTGCGTGGGCAGGTGAGAGGTGCTGGGTTCGAATCCCACTCCTGACTTTTTGGTCACTTATTATTTTTCTTTGGCTATTTTTTTCTTTTACTTTTTGGATAAACTAAAGACTAAGCAAACAAAATAAGCAATCCTATCAACATTAAAACGAAATCTAACTAACCAAAACACTTAGATAAGCAGATTTAAAAATCGAAATCAGGAGCATAAGCACAACGGATTACATTAAGACAAACTCACATGCTTCTACATGATAAAATGGTGCACTCTTAAAGGAAGCTAACGAAGGCCATAACAAGCTAAAGGAACACTAAAATCACTAAATGACTAAACTATATCTGCCCTAGATAAGCAAATAAGTTCGAACATCAAATCAAATAAGCACTCACAAGTCTAAAATGACTACTGCAAAGATACTAGCAAAGTAAAAGAAACTAAATAAGCGAAAATGAATCCTAGTAAGAACTTGAGAACCAACCGACTGCTTTGGTTTGCTGCAGACTGAAAAGCAGTCTAATGGGCCTAAGTTGAGCTTATTTTTAAGCCCCAAAGGATTTTCCAAGCAAGGAAAGCTGTTAAACACTGAAAAATGGAGTCTGAGCTGTTGATTTGCTGTTGGGCTGCGCAGTTCCAAACAGTCCCAAGGGTGGTTTTCTAGCTTATTTTTAAGCTAACAATTCAACTCAAAATCCTGAAATAAGCCTTAACAAGTGTACATCTACCTATAAGCTGAGACAAATTCTAAGTTTACGCCTAAACTCTCAAAACCTTTTTGATTCAAATGACAATAACCAAAACTGATAATAACACACTACACATAATTAGACTTTCTGGGTCAAAGTGGGTAAAACTCCCCTTTGACCCAGAACTCAAATCCAAACACCCTTCGGGGTAAAACTAATTAAAAAAACTGTGAAGGTTTTAAAACCGGTTTTAATCACTAACAAGGACTTCAAAATGAGTTTAAAATTAAGAGCACAATGAAAGGATTACGAGAACAATGAACAAGCCAAACGCATAAACTTTTAAATACTGGAACTAAAAAAAAACAGGAACTGAATTGCATTTTAAATTAAAAATTACAAGAATGTAAATGACAATGAACTTTAAATGGGACTAGAACAAGATTTTCTAGACAACTTTTACATTAATCACCTAATCCCAATTTATACAAAAGTTGAAAACGCTTTTCTCTTCTTGTGCTCTTGTGTGTTTCTTCTCAGGAGAGCAAGGCACCAAGGTTCCACTTTGTGCTTCTTTGAACAAATCTTGACCCTCCAATTGGTAGGTACAAAAGAGATTACATCTGAGCCATCAAATGGGTCTTTTTGAGCTTGGATTGCCACAGTGGCATTTGGGGAAGAGGGGAAAGATTAGTGGGTTTGGGTTTTGGGGAAAACCGGTAAAGAGGGTGGTGGAGTGTTTGGGGAGGTGGGATACCGGGAAGCGAGAAAAGGAGGTTAGGGTGTCTAGGGTTTCTTTTGGAATGGGAGGAAGAAAGACAGAGGGTGGATTGTTATTTCGTTGACCGGGTCATGGGTGCTGGGTTGACCGGGTTGGTTATTGGTTGGGCTAATAGTTTGGGTGTTGGTATATGGACTTAGGATAAGATTAGATATGAAATCCAATGCTAATATAGGACCAATCGCCAAAACCGAAAGTTCAGGGGACCATTCATGAAATTGTGAAAATGTAATCCAAGGTCCATACTTGTGAATCTCAAATAAACCAAGGGACCAAATCTGTCATTTTTGAATTTCCAAGGACTAAACTTGACAAATTTAAAAATCCAGGGATTAAACTGTAATTTCTCAAACTTTTGAAATTTTTCACCAAAGGACTAATTATGACAACTTATGATTTCAAAAGGACCTTTGGTGACTTTTCTTTTTAAAATACGTGCTCGGGGACTATTTCGCAATTTTGAAAGTCGGGGACTGAAACCGCCAATTATGCAAACTTTGTTCATTTTTCATCCGATTTTAAACATTTTGCATCGAAACATATAAAACACATTTTTAGGATATTTTCAGTATTTTGATGCATTTCTGAGTGTTTTTAGATGTTTTCATTTCAGATTGACCTAAAATGATGAGTGAATACGACTCATCAAATCCCCACACTAAAGCATTGCTAGTCCCTAGCAATCTTTTGAGAAAACCTAATGGATTTGAATCTCTTTACCAAAAGCCATTACTTCTGGAGTAGCCAAATGTTTTAGTTCAAGTAAGAACTATGGTACACTGATAACCATGTGATTTTGAGCAAACCACCACTTTCAACGGTTTGATTTGTCTTTACCAGAAGCCGTACCCTTCTCGACTAGCCAACTCTTAGATAAATTATCAATATTATCTTTGGTGAGCTGATTACCAATTATGGATTTTCCACTGCCTTTACCACAAGCCATAACCTTGCGGGCTAGCCAACTCTTCACTAATTAAAGATATGGTGAGTTGAGAACCATACAATTTTGGGCAAATTGCAAGCCATATAAACGGATTTGAGAAATCTTTACCAAGAGCCGTTTGCTCCTGGATTAGCCAATCCTTGAGTCTTACAGACATGGCGATCGATAACCAAATGAGTAAGTGTAAAACACTTACTCCAAAAAAAAAATTTTGGCCAAAAACGGGGGAATTGATTTAATTATATGATAAAATTCGTGAGAATTCCCCCCCACACTTAGAAATGAATATTGCCCTCAATATTTAAAGTACCGGCGGTTATGCCGAAACAAAGAACGTAAAAGGGAAATACTACGGCCATTATTTGATTTTTTTTTTTTTTAGAAAACTTATATACAACAGCGGGGGGAAACTCCCCCACACTAGGGTGGTACACACGGGTGAAAACCCATGTTATGCTACTGTTTTTGTTAACCGAGTCGCTAGCTTGACTCGACCCCGAATTTATTTGTCCTTGGGGAAGCAAGTGGAAGAGAAAATCTCCATCGGACTTTCGTTCAAGATGTTTGGACAAACATTTGAAGCACGTGAAAGTTCCACACCGATGAGATATATTCCCGGCTCAAGAGAAGAAGAAATGCCGGGGTCAAAGATGGTATCTTCACTCCAGTAAGAGTGAAGGAAAGGAGAAGAAATGGGAGGAGAAGGCAAAGTGTCAATCTCATGACAACGGGTGGAATGGGTGGGTAAAAGATTAGATTGAGGAACATTAACGGAATGTTCGGAAATCTTATCCACCACTAAAGCAATGAAAACATCCATGTTGGGCTTAGAAGAGGTTCCATCATCCGGCGGTTTAGCAGGCGGACGAGTGGATGATGGACCTAAGCCATAATCGTCACTCTGAAAACCCGAAGGTATCGAGTCATCCGGAGAAAGAAAGTCGACCTCTCCTATAAGAGTGTCACTTGACGAGTTATCAGAAGACCAATTGTAAAGAAGATTTTCTAATTCGGTTAGGTCGGCTTCAAAGTCGAAGTGAGCATCATCATTTCCCGGTGGAGAATGATCAATAAGAGCGAGTTCATCGGCGAACTCCTCGAGAAGGTCTAACGTCGAAGTGGGCTTGCCACTATTCTTTTCTTCGGGTAAGGATGGAGATGTAACGAGGTTCTCCATGTAAGAGTCACTATCCTCATTCTGAATGTCAAAGATGGGATTATCCGAAATTAAAGTGAATTCAGAATCAAAGTCAAACAGAGGATTAGTGAACGCCATAGCAAAAGGTTTCTCGGACACGACGAGAATATCTTCATCATCCGCATCAAGATCAGTGTCCATATCAAGATCATCGGGATCAACATCTCTCACTTCTTCCAAGCTGACGAGCTCAGAAGGTATCTCCTCAACATACTCGATGTCTCCACACGATAAAGAATCATCAAACGACGTATAATCATTTTCAGACTCGGAGGTTATCTCAACAGAAACTTTTGGGGTGGGAGAAGAATCATCATCGAGAGGCTCATCACAAATATCACCAGAGATAACCTCGGACTCACTTGGGGTTGGGACAAGGTTCTCAACACAAGACGGTTCCATTTCCGGAATAGTGCTAAGATGCTCGTCCCCCATTAAAAGGGTATCCGAAAGTTCTATGGTAGATAGGCAATATGAGGGCGGAGAGTGGACATGTGCGGTACTTTGTAAGCTTGAGATATGCACTTTGTCCTTTGTCATCTCCCAATCTTCCTCATCCTCGTCATCGAGACGGCAAGCTTCGTTAAATAGGATAAGCTTTTGAGCTGCTCGTTCATCGGCTAAATATCTTTCGTTCTTGAGCTGCTTGTTCCTAAAGTTCTTCAAGAATTATACGAGGAAATTGATCAATGACGGAAGTTGTGGGGTTGGATGTGGTCAAATCCGGAAGTGTTATAACAAGGATCAGGTCCATAGTAATTTTGATTCCACGATTGACATTGATAATCATCATGAGGACCCCCACACTTAGCACAATGAGGGTATTGAGGAGAGAAACTTTGAAACGATGAATCACTGAAATGATGATAGTATGGTTGTGGTTCGTATACATCTCCGGAGGGTAGTTGAAATTGTTTTGAGGATAATCGAAAGAGTTCGAGTTAGAATCATAAGCGAATGAATTCTCAAGAAATCGAACAACATCCATTAATAAGATAGTTTCCACACCACTCGCACATACATTTGAAACAACGAAAACCTTTCGGTAACACGTCTCCACAACCGTAGCAATACTCTTGATCGAACGACGATATCTCGGGCACGGGAGTAGGAATCGAGGGCTCACAAATGGTAGGTAAAACGGTATTTCCCGAAGTTGAAATTTGACGAAATTCATTTAAGCAATTTTGAACAATGTTCATGAAATCGTCCGAAAAAGGTTTTGAAGATTCCGGAGGTGGGACAAATGGTGTGCTCTCAGAGCTAGCAATTTCCACCATTTCCGTTTTGTTCTCCGGTTCTTGCTCTTTTCTCTTAACCTTAACTGTAAATCGCGAAAGATTTGGACCAAATCTAGACGGTTTAGGTTCAGAAACAATAGAACAAATCTCGGGTTGTGGCGGGTGGTCAGAAAAACTTGGAGAATCATCGAGAGAGTTTTTATCGGATAATTCGCACCAATAGCAATATTTGCTTGCACCAGCCCTACCACATCGCTTACATAAACAATCATGATTGAGACAATAAAGCTGATCCTCTTCCATACGGCCTTTGCAATGGAAACAACGACGATAATCGATCGTCGCCATGAGAATTAAACATGTAGAGGGTTAAAGAAATAGAATTGAGTCATCGGGAGGATACGAAGGATAGAATTAAACGGCAAAAGAGGGTAAGAGAAATAGAATCAACGAATAAGAGGAATGAGAAGAATATTTTTGGTTTTTTGGATGTTTATGAAAAACGGTAACTTCACGAGGAAGGATCTTCAAGTCACTAATCGCAAAAACTTCACGATATTGTCGCAACACACCTCCCCGGCAGCGGCGCCAAAATTTGATTCGTGTAAAGTAAACACAAATATCAACAATTATCAAAATAACCGTAAAACTCGACAAATCGACCTTTTAGGAAAAAGGCTAACTTATCAAATCTTACGGGTGTGATAAAAGTGATACCGGGAAAGTGCTTTCCCCGGGTCGTGTCCCAACGAGGTGTGAAATTGACGGTGTCGATGAGTTTCGTGATTAGGACTTGAATTGGTTTAACAAATTTGGAATTTGATATCGTTATTCTACAAATTAAAGAACGGAAATGAAAATAAAGCATGTAAAACAAAGTAAATGCTAAATGAACTACGACTAAGCCTAAGAAACGATAAAATGAAGCTACACTAAGTCCTAGGGTGATAAAATGCAAAAACGCGAAAACCGGTAACGCACCGAGCCATAAACGTGAAAATTATGCAATTTAAGGCCTACGGGTGCAAAACCAATTTTCCTACGTTCTACATGACCAAAAATAATTTTAGGAAAAAGCGGAATATTTTTTTGAGTTTTAAATTAATTTCTACGAATTAAAAACTATTAAACACTAATTAAATGATTAAAAATATTAAACTAATTAAGAAAAATCTAAAAAATTCTCAAAAAGTACTTTGAATTATACTTGATCTAAGAAAAATAAGAAAATAGGTGGCTGTTTGGACAAATAAGTTGAAATTAAGCTAAAAAGGACTTAATCTATAAACTGCTGAAGCTAGTTAAAGTATAAATTGTGTAAGATTAAAACAAAAGAAGTCCCAAGGGCAGTTGGGTGTGGAGGTGTGTGCTGTGTGCGTGTGGGCAGGCGAGAGGTGCTGGGTTCGAATCCCACTCTGACTTTTGGTCACTTATTATTTTTCTTTGGCTATTTTTTTCTTTTACTTTTTGGATAAACTAAAGACTAAGCAAACAAAATAAGCAATCCTATCAACATTAAAACGAAATCTAACTAACCAAAACACTTAGATAAGCAGATTTAAAAAGCGAAATCAGGGGCATAAGCACAACGGATTACAGTAAGACAAACTCACATGCTTCTACATGATAAAATGGTGCACTCTTAAAGGAAGCTAACGAAGGCCATAACAAGCTAAAGGAACACTAAAATCACTAAATGACTAAACTATATCTGCCCTAGATAAGCAAATAAGCTGAACATCAAATCAAATAAGCACTCACAAGTCTAAAAATGACTACTGCAGCAGCATACTAGCAGGGGCAGAAAAGAAACTAAATAAGCTGAAAATGAATCCTAGTAAGAACTTGAGAACCAACTGACCTGCTGCTGGTTTGCTGCAGACTGAAAAGCAGTCTAATGGGCCTAAGTTGAGCTTATTTTTAAGCCACCAAAGGATTTTCCAAGCAAGGAAAGCTGTTAAACACTGAAAAATGGAGTCTGAGCTGTTGATTTGCTGTTGGACTGCGCAGTTCCAAACAATCCCAAGGGTGGTTTTCTAGCTTATTTTTAAGCTAACAATTCAACTCAAAATCCTGAAATAAGCCTTAACAAGTGTACATCTACCTATAAGCTGAGACAAATTCTAAGTTTACGCCTAAACTCTCAAAACCTTTTTGATTCAAATGACAATAACCAAAACTGATAATAACACACTACACATAATTAGACTTTCTGGGTCAAAGTGGGTAAAACTCCCCTTTTGACCCAGAACCGAACCAATCCAAACACCCCTTCTGGGGTAAAACTAATTAAAAAAAACTGTGAAGGTTTTAAAAACTGGTTTTAATCACTAACAAGGACTTCAAAATGACTTTAAAATTAAGAGCACAATGAAAGGATTACGAGAACAATGAACAAGCCAAACGCATAAACTTTTAAATACTGGAACTAAAAAAAAAAACAGGAACTGAATTGCATTTTAAATTAAAAATTACAAGAATGTAAATGACAATGAACTTTAAATGGGACTAGAACAAGATTTTCTAGACAACTTTTACATTAATCACCTAATCCCAATTTATACAAAAAGCTGAAAACTGCTTTCTTCTCTCTTCTTGTGCTCTTGTGTGTTTCTTCTGTGAGAGCAGGCAGCCAAGGTTCCACTTTGTGCTTCTTTGAACAAATCTTGACCCTCCAATTGGTAGGTACATAAGAGATTACATCTGAGCCATCAAATGGGTCTTTTTGAGCTTGGATTGCCACAGTGGCATTTGGGGAAGAGGGGGGAAAGATTAGTGGGTTTGGGTTTTGGGAAAATCCGGGTAAAAAGGGTGGTGGAGTGTTTGGGGAGGTGGGATACCTGGGAAGCAGAGAAAAGGAGGTTAGGGTGTCTAGGGTTTCTTTTGGGCGGGAATGGGAGGAAGAAAGACAGAGGGTGGATTGTTATTTCGTTGACCGGGTCATGGGTGTTGGGTTGACCGGGTTGGTTATTGGTTGGGCTGATAGTTTGGGTTGTTGGTATATTGGACTTAGGATAAGATTAGATATGAAATCCAATGCTAATATAGGGACCAAATCTGCCAAAACTGAAAGTTCAGGGACCATTCATGAAATTGTGAAAATGTAATCCAAGGTCCATACTTGTGAATCTCAAATAAACCAAGGGACCAAATCTGTCATTTTTGAATTTCCAAGGACTAAACTTGACAAATTTAAAAATCCAAGGATTAAACTGTAATTTCTCAAACTTTTGAAATTTTTCACCAAAGGACTAATTATGACAACTTATGATTTCAAAAGGACCTTTGGTGACTTTTCTTTTAAAATACGTGCTCAGGGACTATTTCTGTCAATTTTGAAAGTCGGGGGACTGAAACTGCCAATTATGCAAACTTTGTTCATTTTTCATCCGATTTTAAACACTTTTGTCCATAAAACAAACTTGATTGCTTTAATGCTTTACTATAAACCTATGAACTCACCAGCTTTATAGCTGACCTTTTTAGCATGTTTTTCTCAAGTATTTGATTCTGAAGTGTGTCGATATCAAGGCAGGGCTTGGCATGGCAAGGTCATGGACTACACTGAAGTATTTGGGACCACATATTGTTAATAGGCCATATTTCCGCAACAATTAAACTTTTGTAAACTTCATTATTTTATTAATAAAAGATCTTAAATGGGTTTTATAAACCGTTCTTTATTACCTGTGTTATGATGCCAATTGAGTGGCACCCTCGGGTTTTTTGGGGGTGTTACAACTGCATAGCTTAGCACTCCACGATTATCTACCATTTGGAGAAGACGATGACGATACGTGCACTTTTATTTTCTTAATAGTTACAAACCAAATTTTTTATCATATCATTGACATATTACTTATTATTCTTTTTAAAAAATAATGATACCTATTTACGATCATTGTTGTTTGTTAATTTATTCACAGACGCAACTCTTTAATGAATAATTTTTTTCAAGATACCCTTGATTTCACGAGTCTATAAGCTATGATTATATAAATTGAAGATGCACCAAATTATAAAATCAAGTTTTTGGGCAGAATATACCTCCTCTCTATTAATGAATTTGTACTTTGTGATTTTATGTGTCATATAGTTACTTGGAATATATTAAAGAACACTTTTTAAGGAAGATACAAAGGAATTGTTCGGTGTAGCACTACCCTTAACATAATTTATGTCAATATTTGTAAAGATACACATGAAAAACCTTCAAAGAAATTAAGATCACCACAAGGACAACTATACGTTGACAGTTGTTGTGTCAAGAGTCAAAAGCAAAAGTTGTTTGAAGGTTGCCGTTTGTGACAAAAATGGCAATATCTCAAAAAATGCTACAAACGTTGTCGATAAAGAAGTATTTTTTTGGGCATTAAAGTGAAGGTTATTAGCAAAACATTTTTTTATCAATAAGGTAAGGTTGGTTAATGGTCATGCTATACAAAACAAGATATTTCATGCAGAAAACACCATATTCGTTTCTCACTTTCCATGAGGACACCGCTAAAATATTTCATACTCGTTACTTTATACACCCGGTCTACTAAAGCATTATCCATTGAAGGGAAGAGTTAGATAGGTCATATGAAACAAGATATGTGGCAACTGTATATAGGCTTTTAGGTAATCCACGGGACTTCTATTCTAGCATAAATCATTAATGGGACACATTTTGGAAATAAGGTTATCATACAACGATTGAGGATTACTCCATCTGATAAACATTTACCTCTAAAGATCGTGAGGAAACAATATCCCAGTTCGGTTTCATTCGCAATGACAATAAATAAGAGTCAATGGCAATCGCTTTCAAAAGTCAGATTGTATCTGCCACGTCCTATTTTCACACATGGATAGTTATATGTGGCTTATTTATGTGTCAAAAGCAAAAAAGGTTTGAAGGTGTTGTTTCATATGCGGATGGTAACTTATCAAAAACTACTAGAAATGTGGTATATAAAGAAGTTCTTCAATGTCTATGATCAAACTGTCAATAGATATGTTCAATACACATATTACATATTTTGTGGCATTTTTCTTATTTACACTTATTATAAATCCCAAACTTCTTTTACTTACATATTTTTTAAACTTATTAGGTGTTTACGTAATGGACCTTTATTGAAGTGTTAGAATGGTCACTATATACATTTGCTTCTGAAGACAAACATATTGGAGATCACGAGGCAATGAACGTTTATTACACAGATATTCACAAACATTGTATTTTATACTATTAGTCAATTATAACTTATTATTCCGTTACAAGAAAATTTCATAGCGTTACGTTTGTTGTTATTTCTTATTTAATTCAAGTAATTGCTTTTTTTAATCAAATACCCTCTAAAATCCCGTGGATTCCACGATTCTATAAGCTAGTATTGAATATACATCACAGTCGAGGATTTCTACATCACAACGTAGCATTTGGAGTGAACTGTCAATATTAGGTATCATTCTCGACTGATTTTTGTAGACAACAAACAATCGAGGATCAAGTTAGCTTAAGCTCTTTACTATTGAAGTTTTTAATTAAACTTTACTTGTTATTATCTAAACCATACAAGCATTGGAGTTAACAAGATTATATAAGATTTTGGCAAACTTTTATACTTACAAAGTCATATTTTCTTGAAAGTGATGTTTGAAATGTCCATAAGCCGAATTAAATACCAAAACATTCAAAATTCAACTTCGAATCTTTAATACATGCAACCTTTTCACTTTAAACCTAATTGTATGGAGAGACCAAACACCCAATTAGCTAAAAGGCCGAAAGCCAAAAGGTGGACATTTGCAAAGACACAAAAGTGATAAAAGAATCAAAAAATTGCTTTGGTTTACAGAAGTTTACAATAAAACTGTAACATGTTCAAAAAAGTTCACCCAAAAATAAGAAAAATGGTCGAAGTTGCTAAATCCCAAAGAATGCACTTTAGCTAGTCATTCATAAGCGTTCTAAAGTTTGTTCAATGATACTTGTGGAGATTTTAGGTTTAGGAACTTTTACATTACAAAAGTGAATTGCAATCATGTTACACTAGTAAATAATACACTACCCTAGTTGTCATGTTTCTTAGATCTTAAGGAACCACAAAAAGGTTTAGGATTTGCATTTTTATCAGATATTAACGTGTATTTCTAAACTCCTCAATCGCAAAAATGAAAAATGTAAAACAAAATAAAGCTCTATCCACACCACAGGGTAAAGTCCAAAATACATCCCTGTGGTTTGTTCAGTGTCTCGCTTTACATCCTCGTGTTTTTTTTTGCACAAAGTCATCACTCCGTTAGTAAAGTTGGCACACAACCATCCCTCCGTTAGTAAAGTCAGTCAATGAGAACTAACGGTGCAAATTATTTCCCCGTTATCTCCTGACGCAAGTTAAAATATTTGCATCGTTAGTCCTCATTGACTAATTTTACTAACAGAGGGATGTATTTTGGACTTTTCTTCGAAATTTTTGTATATTAACCCATTTAAGTTTCGGCCGGCCTTGTCATGGTGGAATAATACCACCACACCACTCGCCACTACCACCCACCACAACCCCCACTACCACCTCCACCCACCGCCACCACCCGCCACCACCACCACCCACCTCCACCCCCGCCACCAACTACCACCACCACCACAACCACCACCTCCTCCACCTACCACCACCCACCACCACCACCTCTGCGACCACCCACCACCCGCCGCCGCCACCACCCACCACCATAACCACCACCTCCACCTCCACCACCACCGCCACCACCCACCACCCGCTACCCGCCACCGCCACCACCCACCATAACCACCTCCACCCACCAACACTACCACCGCCACCCACCACCACCCACGGACACCACCGCCACCGCAACCACCGCCACTGGTGGCGGTAGTGGCAAAGGGTTGGGGGTAGGTGGTGGATGTTGTGGCGGCGGTTGGTGGTGGCAGTGGTGGTGGTGTGGGTGGAGGTGGTGGTGTGGGTGGAGGTGGTGGTGGTGGCTGGCGGCGGTGGAGGTGGGCGATGGGTGGAGGTGGTGGTAGTGGTGGTGGGTGGTGGTGGTGGCGGCGGTGGCGGGTGGTGGTGGGTGGTGGTGGGTGGCGGCGGTGGAGCTGTGCGGTGGGTGGTGGTGGCGGTGGCGGGTGGTGGTGGTAGTGGTGGTGGTGGTTGTGCTGGGTGGTGGTGGTGGCGGTTGCGGGTGGTGGGTGGTGGCGGTGGTATTATTCCAACATGAAAAGATCGGCCGAAACTTAAATGGGCTAATATACTAAAAGTCCGAAGAAAAGTCCAAAATACATCCCTTTGTTAGTAAAATAGTGAATGAGGACAAACGATGCAAATATTTAAACTTGCGTTAGGAGATAACGGAGAAATAATTTGCACCGTTAGTCCTCGTTGACTGATTTTACTAACGGAGGGATGGTTTTGTGCCAACTTTACTAACGGAGGGATGATTTTGTGCCAAAAAAAACCACGGGGATGTAAAGCAAGACACGGGACAAACTACAGGGATGTATTTTGAACACCACAAGACCTCAAGTCATAAGGTCACGGTCTTAGTCAACTTTGCTAGCCCTATTTCACCATGCATGCTCGAAACCAAGGTTTTCAAGATCGGGATCTTACCAAAAATCGTTTTCGTCTTTGCAAGATCGTGATCGTAAGATCAGATCGGGATCTTAAGATCCTACTCTAATGTTATTTTTTCTTAAAGGTTTTTGTAATATCATACAAATCTACAATACATTATACATTATAAACACAAAATACTATGAATATTTCATAGAAATGTTGTCTTAAATTATGATTATAAAATGTCTAAAAAGATTAACATTTTTTTTGTTGAATTCTACACACAAAAAAACTCATAAATTTGTAGTTTTTTAGTTTGTAATTCGAGAAAAGTAAGATCAGATCGGATTAGATCTTAAGATCGTATGGTCAAGATCGGGATCCTATAAGATCTTAAGCTTGCAAAGATCCTATGTAGGATCCGGATCGTTTTTGCTTTGCATTATCGTAAAATCGTAAGATCTGAAGATCAGGATCGGGATCCTGACAACTATGCTCGAAACAATGTCTTTATGCTTATGATTTTAGTTTCCATATAACATTAGTAACATCGAGTTGAGATCAATGTAAAACCAAAATTATCTAAAGATCCAATGAACTAATCATAGCCACTTATTTTTTTTTTTATCAAAATAAAAAACCACTCACTTTCTACTTCTTTTTTTAAAAAATAAAATATCTTGCAAACGGTAAATCGTCAAGTGAAAAAAAAATATACCATCGCGACGAGTATTTTTTATCTTTCAGTAGACGGCCACTACGATATACTTTCGACGATTTTTTTTTTTTTTTTTTTTTTTCCTAATTACGCCTGAAAAAATGACATGTGATTTATGTGATTTGTGATATAAATGACATGTGATTTTTCTAGACTTAACTTGAAAAAAATGTCCAAAGTATATCGAAATGCCCGTCTATAGATAATGATTTAATTCTCGTCGTAATGATATGATTAGTTTTGTGTAACGATTAACGGTTTGTGTGATATTTAATTTTTTTTAAATGATAATTTTTTTTTTTTTGTTTTGATTTAAAAATAGATAACAATAATTGATTCATTAAATCTTTAAAAACTATTGAATCTACATCTAGTAACATCTTAAGTCTCACAAGCATTAGTAACATTCATCAGTACTTTTAAGTACGCGTCCTAAGACGCTCAAAAACAATGTTAGTTAAGGTTGCTATACCGTTTATACTGATATCAATAGGTTGATTTCAGCCTTCTTGAATAGTTGAATTCGAAGTTATTATGATACTAACACTTGTATGCATATAAATAAAAGTTCGTTTAGGACTAATATTTTCGTGCAAGTGACACATTTCATCAACTTATTTTATAAAAGGGCAAATCACTTGAAAATGTAGTTAACTTGTCACCTTTTATGGTTATGTGTAGCTATCTTTATTTTTTCACATTCTATCAATAAACATGCATCGTTAGTCCTTTATGTGTACTCGTTACCTGCTAAACATGCATCATTAGTCCTATATACTAACGATTGTTAATAAATAACTTAAAATTTGGTTTTCTTACTCTAAACTTGCATCGTTAGTACGATTTTCTACGTCCGTTTTTGCACGTTTTCGTTCATTTTTGCACGTTTCGTTCGTTTTAGCACGTTTTTGTCCGTTTTTCCATGTTTTCATATGTTTTATTCCGTTTTTACACGTTTTCGTCCGTTTTCACACGTTTTTGTTCGTTTTTGCACGTTTTCGTACGTTTTTCCATGTTTTTGTCCGTTTTCATCCGTTTTTACA
This sequence comes from Chrysanthemum makinoi, assembly GCA_910596185.1. NCBI lineage: Eukaryota > Viridiplantae > Streptophyta > Magnoliopsida > Asterales > Asteraceae > Chrysanthemum > Chrysanthemum makinoi. The sequence goes on along the minus strand of OU343218.1, from coordinate 73,160,318 downwards.
CGTTTTCGTTTGTTTTAACACATTTTCATTAATTTGTGCACGTTTTTGTCCATTTTTACACCTTTTTGTATGTTTTCAAACATTCTTATCCATTTTTAGTTGTACAAAAAACGCATAGAAACGTATAAAAGTGTATTGATTATTGGTTTTCTTATTTTTCATCCGTTTTTACACGTTTTCATATGTTTTTGCACGTTTTCATCTGATTTTCCACGTTTTCATTCGTTTTTCCATGTTTTCGTTCGTTTTACCATGTTTCCATTTGTTTTTGCATGTTTTCGTCCGTTTTTGCACGTTTTATTCGTTTTTCCATGTCTTCTTTCGTTTTTATACGTTTTCATCTCTTTAACATGTTTTCGTTCGTTTTTACACGTTTTCTTCCGTTTTAACACGTTTTTGTAGTTTTGGTACATTTTGTCTGTTTTTACACGTTTTCGTACGTTTTTGTACATTCTTATCCGCTTGTAGCTGTACAAAAAGTATAAGAATGTACAAAAACGTACAAAAATGTATGAAAACGTATAAAATGTATTAATGATTGGTTTTCTTACATTTTCGTCCGTGTTTACACGTTTTCGTTTGTTTTTGCACATTTTCGTTCGGTTTTGCAAGTATAGAAATGTACAAAAAGTTCAAAAATATATAAAAATGTATTAATTATGGGTTTTATTACATTTTCATCCGTTTTTACACATTTTCGTCTATTTTTACATGTTTCTATCTGTTTTTGAACGTGTAAAAACAGACGAAAACGTGTAAAAACATATGAAAACATGTAAAAATGAACGAAGATGTAAGAAAAGTAGCAATTAATACATTTTTATATGTTTTTGTATAGCTAAAACTGGATAAGGATGTATAAAAATAGATGAAAACGTGCAAAAACGAACAAAAACGTGTAAAAACGAAAGAATACATGCAAAAACAAACGAAAGCGTGTTAAAACAGACGAAAACAAGTAAAAACAAACGAAAACGTGTAAAAACAAACGTAGACATGTAAAAACAGACGAAAACGTGCAAAAACGGACGAGAACGTAAAAAAACAGATTAAACATGTAAAAACGGACAAAACTTGTAAAAACAAATGAAAACGTATAAAAATAGACGAAAACGTAAGAAAACCAATAATAAATACGTTTATACATTTTTGTATGTTTTTTGTACATTTCTATACGCTTTTATATAGCTAAAATGGATAAGAATGTTCAAAAACGTATGAAAACGTGTAAAAACGAACAAAAACTTGGAAAAACGGACGAAAACGTGCAAAAACGAACGCAAACATGCAGAAATGGATGAAAACGTGTAAAACGGACAAAAACATGTAAAAACAAACGAAAACATAAGAAAACCAATAAGTAATATATTTTTATACGTTTTTGTACATTTCTATACATTTTTGTACATCTAAAAACGGATAAGAATGTAAAAAAACATATGAAAATGTGCAAAAGTGGACGAAAACATGCAAAAATGAAGGAAAACGTGTTAAAACGGACGAAAACATGTAAAAACGAATGAAAACATGATGAAAACGTACAAAACGGACGAAAACGTGCAAAAACGGACGAAAACGTGCAAAAACGAACAAAAACGTAGAAAAACGGACGAAACCGTGGAAAAACGAACGAAAAGCGTGTGAAAACGGACGAAAACATGCAAAACGAACGAAAACGTAAGAAAACCAAATTTTAAGTTATTTATTAACGGCCGTTAGTATAAAGGACTAACGGTGCAAGTTTAGCGTAAGATAAGTAAACTTTAAGTTATTTATTAACGACCGTTAGTATAAAGGACTAACGATGCAGTATTAGCAGGTAACGGGTACACACAAAGGACTAACGATGCAGGTTTAGTGATAGAATGTGGGAAAAAAAAAGATAGCTAGATACAACCATAAAAAGTGGCAAGTTAACTACATTTTCAAGTGATTTGCCCTTTATAAAAGGAAAAAAAAAAGGGTTGATCGATATTTTTAATTAAAATCCGCTTCCACTCTTATATTTTATAAAATTACATACTTCAATAACCATAAATTATTAACGTACATGAATAATACCATCGTGACAAATATCTAATTATCTTATAATAGAGTGACACTTTTATATATTTTCGGCAAATTCAATTTTTTTTTTCCTACAATGTTTTGCTTGATATATAACATGTGATATGACACTAATTTGTAAATCGAACACTCAACATACTGTCGTAAAATGAGCATAAGTATTAATCTAGAAATCCAAATGATTCATCATTTTAGCATTTTAAAAAACGCATCCTTAGCTTTCCAACCATATATCACACGTAATTTTTGAACCTCCAAATCAATACAGTTTATTCATAGAAGTTTGTGAAAAAAAAATGATGGTCAAACTCGCTTGATGTATTACATGTGATACATAGCATTAATCTTTAATCTCGAACACTCAACATGTTGTCATAAAATTAACATAAGTAATTGTGTAGAACTCCAAAAGATTTACCATTGTTTGAATCAAAAAATACACATCTTTAGTTTTTCAACCATATATCACACATAATATTTGTACTTCTAAACCAATACGATTTATTCATAAAAGTTGGTGAAAACAGAAAAATAATACTTGATATTCAAACTCGTTTGGTATATTACATGTGATATAACACTGATTTGTAAGTTTGAACACTCAACGTGCTCTCGTAAAATGGGCATAAGTATTTGTATACAACTAAAGAGATTCAACGGTTTTTGCACCGAAGAATAATACTTATGTCCATTTTACGACAAGATGTCCAGTCTTTGAATCTACAAATTAATGTTATATCACATGTGATATATCAAGCGAGTTTGAATATAAAAAATTTGTATATATTCTCTAACTTCTATATATATGTGATGACTAGAAGTTCAAAAATTCTGTGATATATGATTGGAAAGTTAAGTATTTTTATTTTTAAATGCAAAAAACGGAGAATCATGTGAAGTTCTACGCAAATACTTATGCTCGTTTTACGACAACATGTTTAGTGTTCAAACTTACATATTAGTGTTATATCAAATGTGATATATCATGCAAACTTCTGTACCGAGAAAACCCCTAGAAAAATCTAGAACAGAAGTTTGTCGAAAGTATATAAAAGTATAAACTTATTGATAGATAATTAAATACTTGTCGTAATAGTGTAATTTGTTTCGCCTAACAAGTAACGGTTTTTGAAATATATTATATCAAAAAAGAAAGGTAGAAGTGAGTTTTAATTAAAAAATGAGGAATTGCATATGTATTTCTCCAAAGCCTAATCCAACTAAAAATAATAATTGCATATATCCTTTCAAACCATTTAAAAAATCCGTTATATCCAAATAATTAAATAATATATAATTGCAACACAAAATATATACTCCTTCCGTTTCAATATAATTGTCCACGTTTCTTTTTTTGGATGTCTCAAAATTATTGTCCACTTTTCTTTTATAGTAATAGAAAGAGAATTTAGTGAAGGAATATTTCTTTTGAATGGTTGAAAATTAAAGTGGCCTCACTTTTATTAAATTGTGTGAATCTTGTCTAGTGACAATAATTTTGAGACGGAGGGAGTAATGATTATCACTTACTTTTAGTTTTGACCATTACACCCTTAATTTTGCTCTCTATCAAACAAACAACTCATGTTTTCCCAGTAGCAATGTTATTGTCGGTGCCACATATGTTACATGCGACGGAGAAAAACAATGCTCAAAGTATAATATGCAACAACGAGAAAACAATAAAGTATATGATAGAAGAATATTATTGCAAACGAAGAAGAAAAAAATTTACGTAACTCATACACATTGAAGATAGTCTTGATATACATCTTCTGGCAAGACATACACATGAGAAAACAATAAGTTAATGTTTATTGTTATGGTTATATCTCTATTCTTCATACTTATTTTGCTACGGTATGGTCAAGTGTGGATATTTTTTTATATAGATAATAATTTTGCTACACTAATATGTGTCACAAATATTTTAAAAATTAATCCACATATATAAGTATGTACAATTACAATAAAACTACACTTATATGTGTAGCAAATGTTTCCACACTTTTTATTATAAACATTTTTTTTGTAATTTTGCCACACTTTTAAGTGTGGACAATCAAAAAAAATTTCCACACTTTTAACTATAGAAATTTGGATAATATATCCACATTTATATGTGTAGAAAAATTTGTCACACCCATTATTACCACACATGAGAAAGTGTGGAATCAATAATTTTACACATTTTTAAACCTATTGATAGATAATTAAATGTTTGTCGTAAGAATCCAATTAGAGTTTTAATATATTTAAATTATTTTTGCCAAATTGCAAATCTTAACTACATACAATATAAAAACCAACTTTTATGTTTTGCCTATATTACCTTTACTACTTAAACAATAAAATTCAAACATCTCTACTAATTGAACATTAAAACACTCTTTCCTTAATGCATGATTCTTAAGCATGGCAAGTTTGAAAAACTTATATTTTTTAGTTTCTAAATTAAACATTGAAACAAATTAAACACTATAACAACTCAGAAATTCATTCTACAAACAATGCATGGTAGCTCTAATTTGTCTTCTCTTTACAAATTCATCCTACGCAGGCGCTTTTTTTTTTCTTTTCCTTACAAATTCATCTCAATCCCGATTCATATTTCAAGAATGTTACACGAAATACTTAATTACAATATCTCAATTATAACTATATATTGTTCTAAAATTCTGTCGCTATACACGGGTACACGTCTATTAAAGTGAAAGAAGAATTGGTGAGTGACTTGATTTCATGTTGAGGAAAAAAGGATACGGTTAATGTCACAAATATTACGAAAAGAAAAAAAATTTATAATAGACAATTTAAAATGAAATTGGTATTGTTGATTCATTATTTAATCATTTGGAGAGACATTTTTAAAGCTTTTGAAAGATATATAAGTAATTATGATGTTAAGTTTGATGTGTGTGTAATTATTAAGCTTTGAAAGGATACATATGCAATTTCTCTTAAAAAAGGTAAGAGGAGATGAAAGTGTATATATATATATATATATATATATATATATATATATATATATATATATATATATGGGAATATATTAATATAATTAATTGTGTTAATACAATTTTGTGCTAAAAAATGGGTCCCTGATTATTTTGTGGGTCCCATTCTTTCCTCAGGTCCCCCTATTATTGTAGTGCATTATTTATGGATTAACTACAAAAATTGTACCAAGCTATCCCCTATATATATATATATATATATATATATATATATATATATATATATATATATATATATATATATATATATATATGTGTTATTAAAAGTTTCTTATAATGAAAATAATGAGAAGCATGTGGATGACATTGTCACCTTTCACATCACCATACCCCACCCCCATTCTCGAAAAAAAAATCCCGCCAAAATTTTTTTTTTTTGGGCAAAATTTTTTCCTGCAAACTTTTTACTGCATCACAGTTATAAAGTTACTGCATCACAATCATGATTTTAGTGTATTAATGTTATAACCTTGATTTTAGTGCATCATAATTGATGCACTTAACTATTAACTATGATGCAGTAACTTATAATAAAGATGCACCAAAACTTATTAGTGCATTAAGGTTATAAGTTACTGCGTCATAATTATGATTTTAATGCATTAAGGTTATAAATTACTGCATCACAATTATAAAGTTACTGCATCACAATCATGATTTTAGTGCATTTAAGGTTATAACCTTGATTTTAGTGCATCATAGTTGATGCCCAACTATTAACTATGATACAATAACTTATAATAAAGATGCACCAAAACTTATTAGTGCATTAAGGTTATAAGTTACTGCATCACGGTTATAAATTTACTGCATCATAATCATGATTTTAGTGCATTAAGGTTATAAATTACTGCATCACAATTATGATTGTGATGCAGTATTTTTATAACTGTGATGCAGAATAAATTTTGGCGGAAATTTTTACGGAATTTTTTTTTTTTTTTAATTGGTGGGGTGACACATTTTGTGATGCAAAAGGACCTCCACATGTAACCTCCACATTTCTCATTCTTTCATTATAAAGTTTTTATTTATATATATATATATATATATATATATATATATATATATATATATATATATATATTGTATTAAAAATGTGTGACTAAAATTGATCATAATCTTAATGTTATTTATGCTCTCTAAAACAGCCACGTCTAAGGGCATCTACTATACTCGTTTAGAAAAAAGATTATAAAAATATGAAGAGGTCTAAGAGCTTGTAAATCATAGTCAAAACTCATTTCATGCTTTTGTGACATGAATAAGTCTATAATGCTGAACCTCTTCATAATTTGATATATTTTGATTATATATGATTTTTTTTTTGAACTTATTGATTATATATGATTGAGGAGAGTTATTTTAGATATCAAACTTTTTTTACATACCAAGGGACTCATCTCCACTATCCATCTAAAATGAAATCAATGAGTGAGATTAAAAACATTTTATTATTTCACTTATTTTTTATAATTTAAATATCTCTTAAACCGTTAATCGTTAAGTGAAAATATTTACACCGTCGTGAAGAGCATTTAATTATCTTTCTATAGACGGGCACTTTGATATACTTTCGAAAAAAGAAAAAAATTCGTATTTTTCAATTTTTTTTACGTTACTTGAAATTTGCATGAAAAAATCATATATTATTAAACACTAATTTGAATATCACATGTGATATTAGTGTTAAATCATATATGATATGTGATATCACATGTGATATGATATGTATATCATATGTGATATTACACTAATATCACATGTGTTATTACATATCATATATGATATAACACTAATATCATATATGATATAACACTAATATCACATGTAATATTCAAATTAGTGTTTAGTCATATACGATTTTTTAATGCAAATTTTCGTAACGTAAAAAAACGAAAAAACCTAAAAAAAACGTGAAAAATACGAAAAAAAAATTTTGTCGAAAGTATATCAAAGTGCCTATCTATAGAAAGATAATTAAATGCTCGTCGCAATGATATTTTTTTTTTCGCTTAACGATTAACGGTTTGAAATTTATTAATATTTGAAAAAAGATGATGAAAGTGAGTTTTTTAAATTATTGTGATTAATCTTATCCATTAGATCAAATAAAAATAAATGGTGTATATTGATCTTATGTAAATAATCTTTTATCCTCAAATGATCTTAAATATGTTAATAAAGCTTTATAAAATTTATACATACTAAAGATTATAAAACAAAAGAGTTTATTAATTAATGAAATAATACAACTCTAAATCTTGTAAAAAACTATCATAATAGATGCTCTAAGTATATAAATCATTGGGGGAATTGCTTATATATATCTCTACAAAGACTTATAATTGCGTATATATTCAACAAAAGTTAATAATTACGTTTATATTCTTTCAAACATTATAATATTTTGTATATATCCAAAACATTATATTTTTGGCCAAAATACCAATTATACCCTTATTTTTATCATTCTCATAACCCTAACATATATATTCTCTTTAACATCTACTATTGAATAGTATATGTAATTTCTCATCTTAACACACAAGTAGGCAGTAGCCACAGTATGATTTTTGGATTAGATTTAAGTCGATGATCTCACTAACATTTAATTTTTGTTGTATGTAAAAATTATATCAATGTTAATATTTATGTGAAAAGAACCATAACATCATTTGATATATGTTCCAAAAACATAATTATGATGCAAATACCAAAATACCAATTGTAACTAGAATGCCAAAGTACATGACAAAAGAATAATATTATATCCTAGCAGTTCAAATGGGCAAACAAATTCGAAGTCCCCCAGTACAGGTCGTGGTTATGTTTTGTATGCTCATATTTGTTACATTTTTCTACTTATATATGTTAAGAAGAATATATATGTAAGGATTAGAGCTTCAGGTAGAGCTTCAGGTGTGGTTTTTTCTCAAAACTCTTCACCACTTGTCATATCACTTTTACAAACCTCTTTTTACAACTTCCCTTTATCACAACTAACTTCAACTTACTCATTTTGAGCCCAACACTTACAACTTTATTTTCTTTATTTAAATTATCAAATAAACTAAATTCATATCATTAAAAATAAAACACAATACATCATATTAAAAACATACGAAACATCAAATAACGATACGAAAAACAAAAAATGATATGGAAAAGAAACACGATACGGAAATAAAATTACAACAATGTTAAACATTTCATTCGTGAAACTCCCATCCGTGCTGGTTTCTCAAAACCGCCCACACGTTAACATATAGGAATTTTCTCCCACCAAAGCGTTGTTCAAAAATGGTTTTTGCAGATAACACAATATGGTCAGTGCCATTTTTGTCGCTTGTGCGCTGCAACTGTTTGTAAATTGCGTTGCATTTTTGACAATCACAGTTAACTTTTGCCCATTTACCCATGATCATATTTTTGGTACGATTGACACCGTCAGACTGATTGTTAAACATTTCCACAACCTGGTTCCAAAAGGCCTTATTGGAACGGTTATTTACGTTGTCTTGCGAACTTGCAACCCAAACTTCCGCTAGCAACATTTCTTCTGCTTTTGACCAACGAGTATTCATTTCTGATTTTTGTTTAGATAACGAAGTGTTTGAAAAATAGTGTGTTGTACATTTCTATTTATAATGGATGATGAGGATTTTTTCAAATTTAAAATTCAAAATTTAAATTATGAGCGGGATATATTTCAAATTCAAAATTTGGGATGAGCGGGATATATTTCAAATTTAAACTATGGGATGAGCGGGATTGTTTAAAAATTCAAATTCAAAATTCAAACGGGTTGTATTTTCAACTCCCTATATATACACACAGACTGGTTTGTATAGACACACACACACACACACATCAAACATAGAAAAATACTTATCAATTTATCTCTTCAATGTCTCAACAAAACGATTTTTCTCAACAATTTCTGATGTAAGAGACTTCTCGCAACAATTTCTGGAGAACGTGGTAAACACCCCACCGGAAGATATCTTTCCGGTGTTCCCACCGACTGAGAATGTGGTAAACACTCTGTCGGAAGATATCTTTCCGGTATTCCCACCGGGAGGCAACAACTTGAATACCCCACCGTCTGTGAACTTGAATCCCCCATCGGCTGTGAACTTGACTCCCCCACTAGCTGTGAACGTGTTGAATGCTCCACCGGGTGTGATACACGGGCACAATCCAGGATTTTTAACTGGGGATCAACTTCGACAACTTGAGCAGGATGAGCAAGTACGAAGAGAATTCGAAGAAAATAAAGCGCGTGGGGAAGCTGCTCGTAGGGAGCAGGAAACGAGGGATGAAGAATACCGCAGGAACAACTGGTTTGACATTGCGGAAGGTGAGTACTATGACAGCAAGTATGATTATCCAGATTCTTCGGATTATATGAGGGTTACTGTTAGGTCACTAGTTTTATAAACACAAGTAATATAGAAAGAGGTTAAGGCGATTGAACAAGTAAAACACACACACACACACACAAGATAATAAGCACGGTTATGCGTAGGAGTGTAATGAGAGGAAAACTTGAACAACCAACCTTCAAATGAAGGTTTACATAAGGTATTTATAGGAGGAAAGCTAGGGCAACACTCCTAGTTTCCATCCTTTCCTTAATGTACTAAGGCCTAGGCTTATGGGCCTTCTACATAAGCCTAAGGCTAATTGCAAACATAAAGGCCAATAATAAAACTAACTATTACATATTAATTACAAACACTTGATTATGGTTTAGGAGTGATTCCAACAATCTCCCCCTCAAGTGTTGGTGATGAACGGTGAAGGCGTTGATGTAATAGTAGCGTTGACGTCTTCTGACATTCTTCTTTCTTGTGAGAAGAGTTGCCTTGATTTGAACAATCTCCCCAGTGTAGAGAAATTGTTTTTCTTTAAACGGTTCTGCTTTGACGTCATCATTAATCTTTGTTCTTTGATCATTGTTCTTTGTGATGAAAGTGATAGTATGTTGTTGTTGTCGCATCAAATCGCCTCAGTTCCGCTTCGCCGCTACAGTGTCTCCACGTCATTCTTCAACATGCTCACACGCTCTTTGACGTTGGAATACAGTACTGATGAAGTTCTTTAAGTCTTTAACTTCGTAGATTCTTTGATTTGATGAAGAATCATTCTGACTGTTGTGTTGCATTTGGATAGAACTTCCATTAGTAATGATGTTGGCGTGAGCATGAGAAGAATCTGCACGATCATCCCGCTCCGGAGCTTCCATAAGAAGAAAACATTTAAAACGGTTAGTAATAAGCGGATTCCGGCACTTACAAGTTTGAACTTCGAGAGTGTTAACAGGATAGTGTGAAAACACAACTCTAATTCTTACAAAGGCCGTTCCTGAATCGGAGTCCCACAAATAAGATAACACGATGTAAAATCGGTACACCTACGATTCAGATGAGTCGCGAGGTACACCAAGCATCACCTCACGACATCAGACCGCTTGAGACCACTAAGCGCTAATCCACGGGAGTTACCGGTGACCTGCTGTCGTGGCGCTTGATGTTGACCCCTGGCAGAGTTTCCATTCAATCACCGAGGATCACAAATGTGAACCTCTCATAAATGTTCTCGGCAGATTGCTAAGATCTGTGAAGGACTCGATAATGTACCACTGAAATTCTTATTATTGAACGTCAAGTGATGAAAGTCAAGTGTACCTAAGAGATCTTTTGATGAATCTCGTGGCTCTAGACTCAATAGTGCGTTTTGGTTTTCCTGAGCGGAGACTAGGGAGAGGGTCTCCTTCTTCAATACCAGCGATCTCTAAGAGAAAGCCAATAGTTTACGTAGGGTTCCCTGTGAGAATGAAACAAGCTTCTGTTAAGAGAAACTTGAGTGGCTAAGAAGGTTTAGTGCATGCGTCACTGGGTCCATGACGACTTTTAATCTTCAATACCGGCGACACTAAGTGACAACCAAGAGCATATGAATTGAACCCTGTGTTCCGCCCTAAGTTGAATAACCTGGAGGGCTATTTCTTTTCACCCTTTTCTTTGCATTTCTTTTTAATTCTTCAACTCCTTCTTTCTCCGATTCTCATTTTCTCCTTTTTATAATCATACCTAAGGACTTCTAAATTCTAACTGTTTGAGGTGTCCTTGGGTAGATCCCTCCGGCTCTGGCGGATCATAGGACGGTTATTCCTAACCTTAGTCACCTTATAACTCCATGACTAACCTATGTTGCCATAAAACCATTTTGTACCACTAAAAATGAAATCTCTCACAGTGTTTATGACTGAAAAACGTTTTGAACCACTGTGAAGATAAGATTTTGCATAAATACCCCCTCCACATGTGCTTAAGAGTTTTAACGGTTAAATGCACAGTGAGGTAAGAGCGCGCACATTTTGAATTGATCCACTCGAGATAAACAATCCCCCGCGAGACACGGTTACGTTGCATAGTTAAAGAGTTACATTGTCAGCTTTTAGGTGACAACTAGCTCTAATAACTACCTTGAAGGTGTAGACAAACCTCGAAAGGTTGTCAAACCCGTCAGAGTTCATGTCTATCAAGAGTTTCTCGAATGGTACATTCTACTCGGACAAGTCCTTTGCGAGACACGTTTACATCACTAGCGAACTAGCTTGAAATTATTACCCGTCCCAGACAAGTCTTTTCGAGTTACTAACAGTTAAGCATCGTCAATTCGTTGGTTAAGTCTGAAGCACACAGATTCATTTGCATTTTACACAACATATTTCTTATCACACATTTTCTCCCCCTCAAAAATGGCATATAAAATGATATTTTTGAAACGTTTGAGAATAAATATGACCATTTCGAGTGTTGCGGGAAGAATGACCACTATGAACAATTTGTGAACAAAGTTTTAAGTCAAGTACCCCCCCCCCCTCAACAAGTGATATAAACGGTTGATGTTTTGAAAAACATAAGGGAAAGTACTTGTTCTTTTGAGCAAAACCTTGAAAAATGAAAGGTTTGATAGGTTTTACTCAAAAATAAGAAGCTTTCGCTCCTTTTTTAAGGATTGTGGCACTGAAACGTACCACAGGGTCCTTTCTTGACAATTACGGGTTGTACACTGTTATGTGTGCACAATCCATTGACATATATAATCACACATCCAAATGTAATAATGAAGGAAACAATTCAAGGGGTACCAGGAAGTGCAGTGATGTCGCCAGGAGTGCGAACAGGGCGTTGATAGCAGGTGATGTTAATCCTGGGTCGACCACCAACAAAGCTTTCCAACGTTCTGAACTGATCCCTTCGAAACAACCTTTCATCAATCATCTTGATGATTCTCCTCACATCCCTTCGATCCTGAGAATTCCATCGCTTAGGAGACCCAATCTTGTGACGTATGTCCTTCAACCTATAGGCCAATCCGTCCCTAACCATCTTCAAAGTGTGATCCCCAAACTTGTGAAGTTCACTACACGCCATTAAGCAATTTCTTTGTAGTTCACTACGGTAAACGACGCCGAAAGGTTTGCTGATGAGTGTGTATTGTGAGAGCTGGTTGAGGTCGGGAAGATCTAGCTGAGGTGGAGTGAAGTTGACACGGGTCTGATAAGATTCAACAGCCATCTGGAGATCTTCTACACGTTCCTTGATGACTATGCGTCTGATGAAGATGAGCAATGACTTGATGAATTCACGTTGTACTTCGGTTGAAAACTGTCTCATGCGACCTTGTACTTTGGCAAGGTACATGTCTTCGATGTCGTTGATAGACAAATTCTCAAAGTCAGCTTCAGAGAATGCATAATCCCTTTCATCTTGTCGTTTGACCACGATACTCTTTAGGAATGTGTAGTCCCACTTAGATGACAGAACAACATATTTGATGGCAACGATATCCTTAGTAATCAACACCGCATGTTGAGACTTCAACCGACAGCTTCGTAGTAGATTCTTCGCGTTCGGCCATGATGAATCCCATACATTGCATCTCGGTCGTATGCTTCCACGTTGTTGGAGAACAAGTGATTGGCACGTTCCTCGATGGCTATGCGCTTTCGAGTATATAGCTGCCGGGAATGGAAGTGTCAACGATGTAGCGTATTTCCTTGAACCATCGCCACCATGTAGAAGAAATTCCAGGTCTTTGTTGAAGAAATATCTGAATGGAATCTTTGGTTCATCTGGTTGGCCAATTGTTGGTAGAGGTTTTGACCAGTCGGTGTAGTATGGAGGGTTGTCCCTTTTGGTGAAGTCGACGTTTGCTTCTGGGTTGAGCCAATCCATGTTGTTAGACATAGCTCGAGCAATGTTCTCAAGGTGATATTCGACCTCGATGGCACTTTCGGAGCTATCTTTCCACAGTTGAAAAGCTTCATTCTTGATTCGCCTCAACTCGGATTTCGTCATCTTCTTCACCTGGAACTTTTCTTGCAAAAGTTTTGCATGCTCCAATGTATTACCGTCTACCAAATGCTGACCTTCTTCAGGGTAGGGAGTGTTGTTAACAAGAGTAGAGAACCATTCAAATTCTTCAGTTTTATCGTCATCTAGCCATGATACGACGTCAGTCTGAGGCGTCTTCTTCTTCTTCTTTTTCGAAGGCCTAGATGATGATTCTGGTTTCTCAACTTGTTTGGGAGAGGTGGGTTGTTGTAGGGGCTCAAGGACCTCTTCATCGTCACCACCCGTATACTCAAAGTGGTCACCGGTTTTCTGAGTCAGGGGTGGTAACTCGGAATCGTCCTGAGGTTTACCTGTAGAAGAACGTGGAGGAGACCTTTGTTGAGTTGGAGTCCGTTGGAGAGGAGGTAACATAGAAGATGATTCAACAGACTTCTTCTCGACGCTTAGCTTTATCATGCTTATCCTGATCCTTGTCTTCATCGTCTCTAGGACGCTTAGACTTTTCTCGCTTCGAATCTACATGCTTCTTTGAGTTGGTAGTCCAGCAATGCTTGAAACAGCTTTCCTTCCTCAGAAGTAAATGTCCCAGATCGTGTAGACATTTGTGTGACAAGCTTGGCCACCAATTCATTGTCCGATAAAACTACAGGATCAGATGGATTGATTGTGACGGTTAAAGGTGTGGATCTTATAGTTTGCTTGGCTATCTGCATAAGATTCGGATATAGTTGTCTGGTAAACATCTCCTTTGTGACTTTAGGAACGATATCCAGAAGGTACTTGTTAGTGTAACCTTCGATCATTTCGTTCAGTTCCTCTTGACGATGACTTTTCATGAACTCCTGGATAAACTTCCTTTCTCCTTTCATCTTTTCATTCTCGTCATACAGATGTTGTATGTGATCAGCAAAGAAATTCAACTTCTTGTTGAGCACGTCTTTCTTTCTGACTTGTTTGACAGCATTCACAATTCTTTTATGAGTGTGAGAAATCCAAGAACGAGGTGGTTTCTTCACTGATTTGGATGATGATTTGGTTGATTTCTTTGATGGTGGTGGTGAGGAGTGAGATGATGAATCTGATGAGGAGGAGACATGAGGAGGCTCTAGGTCCTTTGGAGGTGCAGAAGTATCCTCCTTGGAACGAGTTGGACTGTAGAGAAGATAATCATCATAATTCTCTTCGTCATCTTGTCCAGTTTTAGCCTGTTCTTCCGTCTGAGCCTTAGCTTCTTCATCAGTCTTTTCTTTCTCAGTTTTATCCTTTTCTGGTTCCTCAATGTTAAAATCTGTAGACTCCTTCACAAGCGTTTGTTGTTGCACAAGAGTGGTGGCACCAGATCCCTTATCGGGTCGATTAACCGCATCAGGACCTGGTGAAGAGTGAACACCACCACTCGACCTTCCGGGGCCACCCATTTGTTCTTGTTCAAATTCTTTAGCTTTTTGAAGGTGTCTGACGAATTTAAATTTCTTCCTGTAGGATTGATCCAGTAGCTCTTCTTCATCTTCAGAGCTCGCATCATAGGGCACAAGTGCGGGAGTCTTCCCTTTTTCTTTATCAGCTTAAGGACTTGGAGGTTTTGGTACTGAAGGATTGTCATCCTTGCGCTTGAGTAGGTAATCTCTTCATCTGTGTCAGTACCTTCAGAGCTTTCGTCCACAAGCTTTCTTTGCGGTTCAGGTGTGGGAATAGGTTCAGCTTCCTTTACGGGAACAATCCTTTTACGAGGAGGATTCCTTTTGGGAAGCTTCCTATAACTTTCAGAACTTACTGCACTTCCAGCACTTCCTCTTCTGGTTCTCCGAGTAGGTGTACCAGAAGGTTTTTCATCGAGATGACCAACTTTGCCTTCTCTTACTGCTACTAGATACCTTTTGTACGTTTCAAGCTTTTTGAGTTCATCAGTCAGTAGGTGATCAGGTAACACCGCACCTTGTTTCTTTGTAGACGATTCTTTGATTCTGACAGATAATGTAGGCTCAGTCAACATATCGTGATTGTCTGGGTCGTTGAGTCTCTGTGGAATATCGGGATGAAGTCCAAGTGCTCTCTGGATCAGCAACTTTGTGTATCTGACATAGGGAATCTTTGAGCCAAGCTTCTTGTGAAATGACATCATGTCATCCCATATCAGTGCTTCGATTTCAATGTCCTTCATATTGATCAATGACCAGAAGACTTGCAGCCCATGAGCTTGGGATGCTCATAGCCACCGCCACGACCGAGACAGACTTAGTGATGATGATGTAGAGGGTTCTCCACGGTTGAGGAATGTTCTTAAGCTCCACGTGAAAATGCTTGTTAACAATTCCTCGACGCTTCATCATAGCCAATATCAAGTAGAAATTGCAGAACTGTCTCTTCAGTAGGTGTGGCAAAGAAGTCAGTTGGCACGATGTCTGGAATGATAAGTACAACACGTAAGTCTGCAGGAGTGATGGTGACTTGTTTGTGATTAAGTGTCACTGTCACTGCACTTTGACCAGTGATTCTCTGCATAGAATTCCAGAATTGCTGAATGTAGATTTCCGGTACTGTGGCAGAGTGTGAGAGCATGTTCTGGTAGGGATGATTCTTTAGAACATCCACAGCAATCAAGCAAGAAGATTCTGAGCAAGTGAGGGTGTCAAAATCAACCCTTAGGTTGTTCTTTCCAAGCTTTCTCGGATAACCGTTGGGGAAGATATCAGCAATTGTGAGAACCTCAGGTGCATCCACATTCATTTGTGCAGCCATGTCGTGATCTGAAATAACATTAGCCAAAAGAACCAACATATCGAAAGACATAATGTTAGTCAACAGAAGGTTTTTATTGTCTAATTATTGAATGTACAGTGCTAATGATTGTTACGAATCTTAAGTCACTTGTTTGTCCAATAGTCCAATGATGTCATGAAATGTTTCGTGAGTTAGTTAACTTTAAGTTTTAAAGTTTATGTTATCACTTATTGTTCACAACATATCAAACGTTTAAGTTTATTAGTGACATTAATGGATTCGTGACGTTATGATAAGTTTATTAACAAGTTTGTACACGTAACAATTCATAATGAAGGTCAATCAAGGCATAGGCGTAGAATTGGCAAAGTTAAGCGTAAACAGTTGTTACATACGCGTAGGCTAAAGCTTATGCGTAGGATCCTAACTTACGCGTAAGAAATGTTACGCGTAGGAAAAGGGGACCTTATGGGTAGAGCTTACGCGTAGGCGTATATATATTCCTTACGCGTAAGGCTTACTCGTAAGAGTAGACCTTTGCGCGTAGAGGTCATCGCCACGCATATCCTTCACAGATACGCAGTAGTCCCATTGTAGAACCTTACGCTGTAATAGTTATGCGTAGGATTATTCTTACGCGATAACTTGACTACGCCGAGGGTAATCCTTATGCGTAGAGATTCAAATGACCTTGATTCTGAATATTAAGCGTAGCAAACCTGAAATAAATTCATCAAATCATCAATATTAACACAAGAATTCGTTTTATCAACAGATCATGGCATGAATCATTCGTTAAACAGTTACGCGTAGAAAGTCATACGCGTAGGTCAAAACCCTAAGGGTTAAGAATTACGCATATGATTTCTAACCATGGGATTTGCACCAAACACATTCTGGTAGTTCTAAGATGTTTGTATGAGCTTATGGACCAAGTCTTAACATCTAATTCGTTGAGAATCAAAAATACCCAAACTTATGAACTTTAAACCCTAATTCCAAAATTTTAATCATTTAGAGTTTCTGGGTGGTTAACGACCTTGAATATCATCAATTCATCAACATATGAACATAACCCAACAATCTTTTTGACCAAAACACTTCACTTTTGAAAAATACCCAATTCGACTCAAGAACCCTAGTTTTCAAAATCATCAATTGTGTTTCGGGTGGGTTTTGATGGTTAAAATGTTATCATTTATGTATTAGGAACGTTTTGACACTATCCATTTAACCACAAACACACACACAATGATTGTGTGTTCATACGCTTATGCGTAGAACACATAATCACGTGTAACAAAAGTTTTAGCCGTAGGATTTACTAGAAATTCAAAACCTTAGCTTGTATTACTGTTAAGATCGTGAAAACACTTACAAAACGATGATCTAAAGCACGGATTTCTTGAATGAATCTTAGGCGTAGGATGTTTAAGGTTGAAAGTAATAAATGTGAAGTTAGAAGTAGGTGGGAGGTGTTTTTATTTAAAGTAACTTTAAGATTTTGACATTTTTGGTCCCTCCACCTTTTCCTTTTTCAAACAAAGCCATTTAACTTCCATTTTGGTTACCAAACAAAGATTTTTTAGGAAAGAAACATGACGACACTCCCCCTCGACTTAGGTAAATGATGAAAGGTTATAAATTTTAGTCCGAGGAGTGTCATTTAACCAGAAAAGTTTACCACCATTGATACAAGAAACAACCGGGATAGGGTAACATGCAAGTACACAGATGTTTTAAAACAGTTAAGTGAAAATTTTCTCCCCCTCAACACTTGATCGTAAAAATACTGAATTTTGAAAGAGTATAGTGTTGAAGGAAGAAATGTACTTGCCATGTTGAAAGATTATAGATTAGAAGAATATTTTTGTTGTTTTATAAGATTTTATATTTTTGTATTTTGTTTTTGAAAAATTATTTACAAGAGATGTTTTGGTGTTTGACAGGTTTTTAAGACTGTTTTAAGTGGTCATCCATTTCCTCTTGAGTCAAACACCTCATATCAATCCGGTGGATCAGCTCATTAAACCTAGCTGGAGGCAAGGCTTTGGTGAGAAGATCTGCCAATTGGTATTCAGACTCCACAAAATATAATTCAACAAGCACTGCTCCACGTGGTCCTTGATGAAATGATAGCGAAGATCGATGTGCTTTGATTTCGAAAGTGCCGAACGAGTTGCACGAGATTGCAATGGCACTCCGATTGTCGCAGTACATCGGGATTCTGACAAATACGTAACCATAGTCTTTGAGTTGTGTTCTCATCCATATGACTTGAGCACAACATGCGGACATGGCTACATATTCCGCTTCGGTTGATGACAGCGATGTACAATCCTGCTTCTTTGATTGCCAAGACACCAGTTTATCACCAAGAAATTGTAGAGCTCCCAAGTACTTTTCCTTGAGTCTAAGCATCCCGCGGATCGGCCGTCTAAAAGCGATTAGTTCAAAACCCGAATCCTTCGGATACCAGATCCCCAAGTTAATGGTTCCCTTGATGTATCGGAGGATTCATTTAGCCTTAAAGAGGTGGGTTTCAGCTTGGTCGCGATCGATAACGGAGCATAGATAAACGGCAAAGACAATATCGTCTGCTAGTGTTAGATACATGAGAGACCCAATAATACTACGGTATTTTGTAGGGTTAACAAGTTTCCCATGTAAATCGCCTAGCTTCTTGGTATGTGCCATTGGTGTGGCATAAGTGTCACAGGTTTTCATTCCAAATTTGTTTAACAATTCAAGGGCATATTTGGACTGACTCAAGAAAATACCACAGGGTGATTGATGAACTTGTAATCCTAGAAAGAACGTAAGTTCACCCATCATGGACATTTCAAAATTTTTCTTCATTAGTTTTGCAAAAGCGATTGAAAACTTTTTATGTGTAGACCCAAAAATGATGTCATCCACGTAAATTTGAACAATTAAGATATGTGCCCCGTGATATTGTATAAAAAGAGTAGGGTCAACCAAACCTTTGGTGAAATTATTGGCAATGAGGAAAGATGATAGCTTATCGTACCATGCCCGAGGAGCTTGTTTGAGACCATTCAGAGCTTTGTTCAGTTTGTAGACATGGTTCGAAACTCGGATCAACGAATCCATCTGGTTGGCCGACATAAACCGTTTCTTTAAGTTGTCCATTGAGAAACGCAGTTTTGACATCCATCCGATAGACCGTCATATTCATATGAGCCGCGAACGCTAGAAATATCCGACCAGCCTCAAGACGAGCAACCGGAGCAAAAGATTCTTCAAAGTCTATTCCCTCTTCCTGACGATAACACTTAGCAACTAGACGCGGACTTGTTTCGATAACATTCCCTTCAAGATCCAATTTGTTTTTCCAAATCCATTTGAGACCAATGACGTAGACCCCTGTTGGTCTTTCAACCAGTCCCCATACTTCAAGACGTTTGAATTGGTTGAGTTCTTCTTGCATGGATTCAATCCACTTGTCTTTTGTCATTGCGTCTTTGATGTTTTTAGGTTCAGATTGGCAGACGGTGAGTGCATAAATGCAATGTTCACCGTCTGAGTGAAGACGTTGTCTCGTAACGACCGGTTGATTCGGGTTGCCAATAATGTTTTCCAGAGGATGGTCTTTTGTCCATCTATGTGTGGAGGGTTGATGTTGGTATACATTGTGCGATTCTGAGGATTCAAATGGTTTGTTGAAGATTCTCGCGACATCCGTGCAGCAGTCTCATTAGCAAACGGGTTAAAGAACGCATTTGGATCAAAATCTGCAAGTGGGGGTACTTCATTCAGAATATCATCAGCCGGTTCATCATTGTTGGAAGCGGTGTGTTCAACTGCTGTGTTGGAGTCAACTGGTGTAGGTGCATCTCCAACAGTAGTTGTTGTAGCAGGTGTATCGTATTGGAATATTATCGTTGAGCAGCGGAAACAACGGATACACCGAGCACGCTCATCAATATCGCCACCGAACAGAGGAGCAAATAACCTTTCCATTTGTTGACGAGTTAGTTGGGGGCTTTGTTCACTGATGATGGGGTTGAGGGAAGTTTAAACGGTTGTGTCCGGTTCTAAGTCGTTATACTCGAAGCCATTTCCGTAAGTTCATCAAAATGAGCATGAATCGCTTCCATCACCGCTTTGTACGACGATTCCAGATTCGAAACCTTTGAATTATCACAAGATCCGATAAAGACTCCAATGTCAACTTTGGCTTTGAGCTTTCCAAAGTCATCACGATCATTATTCGGATAGCAAAGAGATCCAAATACATGAAAGTGTTTTAGATTCGGTTTTCTGTTATGGACAAGCTCAAAAGGTGTTTTGTTGTGGCGTTTTGTAATCATAGAACGGTTTTGAGTATAGCATGCAGTAGATACAGCTTCCGCCCATAAGTAATCTGGAAGTTTAGCATTGATTAACATTGTTCTTGCAGCTTCCACTAACGCTCGGTTTCGTCTTTCAACAACTCCGCTTTGTTCTGGTGTACGTGCAATAGATGTTTGATGCTCAATTCCCACTTTCTCATAGAATTCACGAAGGGTTTTGTTAACAAATTCATTTCCTTTGTCTGTTCTCGATTAGTCGACGGTGTTGCGGAGTGAACTTGTATTTTCGTGAGAAAGGTGATGATCATTTGTGGAGCTTGGTCTTTGCTTCTAAGAAAGTAGACCCAAGTCCATCGTGAGTAGTCATCAACAATTACTAAGATGTAGCGTTTGCCATTGATCGCTTGCACGCCAAGATCGGGCCACACAAATCCATGTGAAGAAGGTGAAGCACATGCTGAGAGCTGTGTTCCACCTTTGACCGAAAATGAGCACGAGTGCTTTTTCCTTGTTCACAGGCTGAGCAAAGGTGATCTTTTGAATACCGGAATCGTGGGAGTCCTTCAACTAGTTTGTGTCGAGCAAGGTTGGTGATGGTTTGAAAGTTTAGATGTGAGAGACGACGGTGCCATAGCCAGGATTTTGTTGATGTTGCCTTTGAAAGTAAAAAGATGGGAGATGAAGCAACCATGTCTTGCATAGAGATAGTGTAGAGACTAGAATTACGCGAGCCGCATATAAGGTCATTTCCTTGTAGATCACTTAATGAAACAAGTTTTCTCCCTGAAAGCAACCTCCAAATCTCCATCACAAAACTGACCTCCATCGAAAACAGATTATGACCGAGGCCTTCCACATAGTAAACCCCGCTAATTTCGATGTTCCCATTGACATAGTCTCCGTGAGCCCATGATAGCTGCAAGTGATCATTCCCTAACCTCGACAAAGGCCAATGAACTTTGCAATAAAGTTTGATAACAGCTTAAGATTGCTCGTCATGTGTCGGGAACATCCGCTATCAACAATCCAGAGAATGATCTCAGATCACCGCATTACACAGACGCACAGATGGAATAGAAGTAGATGTGGAACCCGAAATGTTAGAGGGTTCCGGGGCAGTTATAGTAGACATACACACATCAATAGCTTTAGGTATCCACTTAAATCCTAGTGTGTTATATATCCATTTCCGCCATCTATAACTACTCTTTGCTTTAGTCTTAGTGAATGCACTAGGTGGTACTACAGTCCTAGGAGGTGAAACCGAGCTACAGTGGACAACAATGCTTCTTAGAATCTAAAGAAGGCGGTCTACCAAGCACACACTTAGAAAGATTAGTGGGCCTAGAGGTATTCCGATTCTTAGGATTCCGTAAACGAGAGATTATAGCTTTAGCAACACATTTGTCATGACAATCAGAATTCATACTTTTATGACAAATAACACAAGGTGCATCAGACTGAATATCAAAAGTTCTTAAAGGTTTAGCATTCATTACATTTGCCAGACGCCATATCTATAGTGGAAGCAACGTGAGTCTTATTCATAGTCCTAGGGTGTTCTTCTACTTTAGCATTCCTTATTGATCTTTTCTTAGGTCGCAACTTCCTATTCTTCATTTGAGTGCTCCTAGGCCGTGAAGTGCGGACGTTTGGAAAAGACGCAACTATTCCTGCTTCAAGAGAAGGAAGCACGCTAGCAACTTGTGATTTGGCAGTAGGGATTCTAGGTTCACGATTACTAAGTGTTACCGGGCTAATCTCTTAATGATGGTAGGCGGAAGTTGTTCATACTTTCCTAACATTTCTCTTAACTTGAGGATAGTGTGAATCGATCTTGATTTTCGACCAACATTTCCAAAGAAAATGCATAACTTCTTTAGTGTGTGCAAGATAATGATCAAGTTCATTTGATGCTTCATCACGAGTCTTTTTGAGTAAATCAAATATGACACCATATTCCTTTTAACTTTTACAAGTTCTTGTTCATATTTTGAGATTTGACACTTAAAAGACAAGTTTTGATCATCCAGCTTGCTCAATTTTATTTTGGATCGAAGTTTTGCACGCGAATGGGCGATTTTGTGTTGAAAAGCAAGTTGTTGATCGTGAATATCTTTTTGACACCAATTAAGACGACGTATTGCATTTGAAAGTTCGCTTGACAATCGTTTGTTTTCAACTTTTAAGGACTCGACCAAGCACATTATCGTTGTTCTCAACATTTACCACGTAATCAACTCACAGAGATATAATCAAATGCATATGACAAAGAATTCAATAGCACAACATTATGGACATCAGCACAGATGACATCTTCCAAGAGTCGCTCAATATCTTTTCTCAACAGCTTTTACGCTTAGTATTAGAAATAGATGTTTCGCTTTCTCAAAACACCTTCATCACTCCAAGTTCCTTATGAAAATCCTTTTCCCAAGCTAATGCACAACTTTTCAAATTTTTAACATTAGGTAAAAGATTTTTCTCAAAAATGTCTCTTTGTTCTCGCGCCAGAGGCGATTGAAAATGATCAATTTTGATTTCGGAACGATATTCTATCTCATGTTGTAAAATTTTGAGGTCATCCATGAAAATGTCAAAATATCGAAGAATTTTTCGATTTTCGTGTTTTGAGTTTACTTCACCGATGGAAGGTAAAGGACCATAAATTTGTGCATAATCTGTTGGGGATTAACATTAGAAGACTCAGGTGTTTTGATGATAACCCTTGGTGTGTTAGAAGAATCCGCTGGTGTGACGAAAGTGACCGGTTTTGAATAATTAAAAGGTTTGTTGTAAACAACATTTTTTAATTTTGATCGACTCTCGCCTTCTCGTGATCTAATTCCTCTTGACGATGATATTCAACAACACTCATAAATGTAATTATCAATTTTATATTCTGTGACCGAAACTTCGTGATTTGGTTTGAATGCTTTGGTTGAAAGCTTAGGTTTGTAATCAGCAAGATTTGGTCCATATCCATTTGGATTTGGTTTTAAAGTAAACTTTTCAATAGCTGTGACCGACTCACCATGTTTGTAAACAACACTTTTAAACTCTTTAAGTTTGTTTTGCAAGCCGATGATTTCTTCAAGATGATCATCTATTCGTTTCGCTGAATGTTTTTTGTATGCAGAGAACTGCTTTTGACAAGTTAACAACTCATTTTAGCTTTTTGATTTTCCAAGGTGAGAGCGTTAATTTGCTTTTTATGTTCATGTTTCAGCTTGTTCTATTTCGCATAACAAAGCATTCTTCAAGCGCTAGATCACGATCTGCCGCTTCTAAATATTTTTCATTTTGATGAGATTTGGCAAAGGTCGCTTCAAAACCTTTTTCACGCTTTTCTTGAGTTTTGAAAAAGTTGAGTTGCTTTTGTAAACATTCAAAATCCTTTGTTAAAAGTGCATTTTTACTTTTCAAGTCCTGATTAATTGCACGACATTCTTCCACTATGGTTTGTTGGTCTTGTATTAAACGAGCAAAATCTGGATGAGGCAAAGTTCGGCGTGTTCAACGTGAGTCACAACATGATCATTACTGAGATCCTCAAGTATAACCACGGAGTCAATTTGATTATCAAGGGAAACCGCTTGGTCATCTTGATCGTCAAATATAACTACGAGGTCTAGTTGAAAATCGCCGGAATGAGATGTGGATCGACTCATTTTGAACATTCTCGAGCCTTGCCGGATTCAGATGTTGGCGGAGATAGTAGATCGAGATGAAAATGGTTTGTTCGGTACCTGAGACAAGCCATCGCTGTCATACACCGGGCCTGTGTCACTCATGTGTAACTCATGCATATTAGCCATCAACATAACAACTGCATTGGCCTGCAAGTCCTCCATATCATCATCCGAGTCCAGATTTGCCATAAAACTCGTTTTGTCCGTGAGAGATCCACCAGCTTCATCCTTAAGAGCCAAAAGAAGAGCCTCTTTGAAATAAGCACCCCCTAGTCCTTGGCTTTGGGCATGCATTAGCCAGGTGTCCCTTTCATTGCAGCTTGTAGCATCGAAGACCATTCAACCCATTATGAGCATTTCCCTGCTCCACCACTTGAGCTCATTGTTATTCCTACCCATAGCATTAAACCCTTGACCAACTCCCATTTGACGACCATAACCACGATTCTCAACTTCAACTCGCCCATTGTTCACAAATGCTTTGATTCCTTGTATTAGATGAGGAACTAATACGATTGTTGGATTTGTTGGTATAACGGCTAAAAGCATTAGCAATCATAACAAATCCTTGTTGCAATGCTTCGAACGGATCGGATTCCTCATTAGCTTGACTATGAAGTGCTTGAGCATTGTTGTTGTTGTATGGAACCAATTGATTTTGTTGAGGTTGCTGTGATTGATCGTTTGGTGGGTTTGAAGCAGTTGGTTGAGTTGCCGGTTGAGGAGAATAATTTTGTTGAGCATATAAGGCAAGTTGTTGATTTTCCGGATGTGCTGGTGGAGCAATTTGAGCACGGAGAATCCTTTCCCTATCAACTTCCTTTTCATGAGGCTTCAAGTAATCGTACAACAATCCGTAGGTAGAATGATGCATGTTCTTCGCTTGACGGAGAAAAATGACATACTTCTCCCATTCAGGACCAAGACTACTTAGGAACTTAGTATTCACCGCAATTCTTGGCATGATGATGTTGTGTTTATCCAAATCATTGATGATGTCCGAAAATCTATGATGATAGGACTCTAGTGTCTCTCCGTGTTCAATCATGAAGTGTTCATAAGCCAAGTAAATTTTGGATTCCAAATCCCCGATTGAGTACGATCCTTCCATAAGAAGACTAATATGATCCCACATTTTCTGTGCAGTCTTTTGAGCATCAACACTACGAAGAATTGGGTTTGGTAATCCTAAGAGGATGTATTCCATTGCAAGCTCATCAGCTTCATAGTGTAGAAGTTCTTGAGGATTCAAGTCTGCAACAGTAGCAATGTTCGTTTGTTCATCTCTTGGTGGAATGGCATTTGGATCTCCTGGTACAATGATAGTAGGCATCTCAAATGGACCTTCCAAGATAACCTTCTTTAAGAACTTTCCATGTGGCTTCTTCAGATCACAAAACCTAAAGAACCTTATCACCCATTGATCGTAGTTTCCTGGAGTGAGCATTGGAGGTCTATCAAGTGATCCAGCCTCATGAATTGATTGTTGGCCGCTTAAAGCTTCACACATCTTTGCAAACCAAGTGGGTTCCTTCATAGTGTTCCTTGATGGATGTTGATTGAATTCATTTGTGTAGGGTTGAACTTGAAGACTTGGTGGTGGTTGAACCATTTGAGGTTGTGGAATTGCAGCAAGTTGTGGAGTATGTTGTTGATTAAATTGTTGTTGATAAATTGCTTGTTGTTGATTCCATTGTTGATGTTGTGGACTTAGTTGTTGTTGTCGCTGAGGATAAGTGTAAGGGAAATAGTTAGAGTATGGTGGTTGTGACATGTTGAAAACTTGTGTTGGTAAAAATGGATCTTTGTAGTCGAATGAACCTTTGTTGATGAAGTGTCCTTAGGCGTAGAAATCACAATAACCAAGTAGCACTTATGCGTAAAAACACCAAAGTTACGCGTAACAATAAGAAGTTACGCGTAGATTTAGCTTACGCGTAAGTAGGGAAAAGACGCTAAAGTTATGCGTAGACACAAAGTTAGGCGGAGAAAGTTAGGCGTAGGATTATCTTATGCGTAAGACTAGGCTTAGGCGTAAGAAAAATCTTATGCGTAGGATTTCTACGCGTAAGCTTATGCGTATGCGTAATTTTAGGTTTTATCCAAGTGATCTTTTACACTTCACAGGGCAAAAGATATCCAAAGTCGACGTATTTTCAGGCTTATCCAAGCAAGAAAACACGGAATAAACCAAGAAAATGAAGATCAAACCAAGGAAATACTTACGCGTAGTTTTAGGGTTTCACTACGCGTAGATCTACTCGTAAATTTGATATTGCTCAAAGATGTTTCTAAACCAGTTTTTATGTGATGAAATAGCTTCAAGATCACCAAATAACACAAAGTGTGAAATTTGATGAACCAAACCTTCTAAAACAGTTACGCAGAAAACTATACCCACGAAAAAACTAGCTCAAAAACAATGATCCACGCATAAAGTTCCAAACTTTTTGCCAAAAACAAGTATTTTAACACCTTAAAACGTTGAAAGTACAAGAATCTTGGATTAAAAAGTGTAAAAACAAGTTTTTAAGCGAAGCAAAGAATAAGTTATCTTTACGCGTAAGACCCAAAACCAAAATCTTCAAAACAAAAGTGTACACCCAACTATTTGGCGATTGATACCACTGTTAGGTCACTAGTTTTACAAACACAAGTAATATAGAAAGAGGTTAAGGCGATTGAACAAGTAAAACACACACACACAAGATAATAAGCACGGTTATGCGTAGGAGTGTAATGAGAGAAAAACTTGAACAACCAACCTTCAAATGAAGGTTTACATAAGGTATTTATAGGAGGAAAGCTAGGGCAACACTCCTAGTTTCCATCCTTTCCTTAATGGACTAAGGCCTAGGCTTATGGGCCTTCTACATAAGCCTAAGGCTAATTGCAAACATAAAGGCCATAATAAAACTAACTATTACATATTAATTACAAACACTTGATTATGGTTTAGGAGTGATTCCAACAGTTACAACTCAGACTTTTCATTGTAATTTGTATTTTCACTTTCATTTTCGTATTGTAGTTTCTATTAATCGTACTTTGTATTTTCAATTCGATGTTTGTATTATCGTAGTTTGTATTAATCGTACTTTGTATTATCGTACTTTGTATTATCGTAGTTTGTATTAATCCGTATCGTAGTTTGTATTAATAAAACATTACAAGTTTTAACAAACCATTACAAGTTCTAAAACATTCCAATAACATTTACAACTTTAGAAAGAAAAAAAATATAAAAAAAAAATAAAAAATAAAAATAAAACGAAAAAAACTGACAAAAGTACAAGAGAAACCCTTGCCGTGCAGACAAGGAGCTCCTCAACGGCGAGGGATGGCGGCGAACCACCATGGTGTGGTGGCGAGGTTTGGCGAAATTGCCACCTAGAAACGGCGAGAGCTCGGCGAAGCCACACCCGAAGCTCTTATATATAAGAATGATAAGAATAAGGGTATAATTGGCATTTTGCAAAAAAAATATAATGTTTTGGACATATATGAAATATTTAAATGTTTGGAAGGATATATACGTAATTATTGGTTTTGGTTGGATAAATATGCAATTATGTGTTTTTTGAAGGATATACTCGACCCATTTTTTATTTTTTCGCATTCGTCGAAAAAGACCTAAAAATTCTCAACTATTTTGGCCAGTACCAGTGTGCACTATGCGCAGTCTGTCAAGTCTAAAATTAAATAATTCACATATTTGTCTTCTTTAACCTCATAATTCACATATTTAAGGACCCCCTTTAGAGCATGAACAATGCATTGAGTCTTAAAAGACTTAATGCATTTAATACAATTAAGTGTTGTGTGTAAATAACTTTTGCAAAAGTCATATTCATAAATCAACTCCAATGTATCAAGTTCTAACAAAAGCTTTTTAAGAACTAAAAAAGGGGTTGAAAATGAAAAATTAATGCTTGAACAAGAGTTCCAAGCTATTGATCAAACGCTTGGAGTTTCGCAAGCCATTCACATTTATTGCCACAACGAGTCTTTACTTCTCAATGCAAAAAGTCATTTAAATGACTTTTTCAAATAGTAAAAAGTTTTTAGAAAAGCATGCATTGCACTCCAATGCATAAACTAGCAAGCTTTTTACTATTTTAAAAAGTCTTTTGAAATGGTTTTTTGGCATTGCATTGAAAGCTTTTTAAAAAGCTTTTTAGAAAGACTTCATAAACTTTAAGTCTTTCCTCAAAGTCTTAGAACATCTACAATGCTTCTACCTATAAAGACTTTTTACATTTATTACAATTAATTTTCCGTTAACTTCTATCTTTCTAAAAGTCATGTTTACAAATATTCTTCAATGCACAAAAGCTAAAAAGCTTTTTCATATTAAGTCTTCATTTAATGAAGGGTGTAAAATGAAATTAAACATGACTTCATTTAATGAAAATAGCTTGTATCATTTTTGTCAAACCCTTAACATGTACCAAGTCTTTCTCTTCAAAGTCTTTAGTAAAGCTTTTATTACAATGATCAAGTCATTCATATAACTTTTTTAAATAGTAAAAAGTCATTTATAAAGCTTGCATTGTAGATGCTCTTATACATTAAAGGGGTAATTGTTTGTAAATGTAATGAAGTTATCATTTTTTTCTAAATTGTGTATGTATCTAGAAGGATCCTTCGAAACAATGCGAACAATTTACTAATCCTACTATTATATGCATAATTTAACATTTGTTTAGAGTTATTTACATAAATCGTCCTTGTTGTTAGGACCAACGACAGCTACCCCATCGCCGCTAGTTATTTACATAAATCCCTGGTTAGGCCGTCAACGGGTTGCCGGGTTGGTCAACGGAAGCCGGTTGCCACGCGGGACCAATGAGTGGTGCCACGCGGCGATGCAAAATACCCAAATGCCTCCGCTGGGATGGAACCCGGTGGCTTGTGTGGGAGGTGATACCCATCCAGGCATACTTCAATTATTTATATGCACTTTGTTTTTTAACCCTCTTGTTGACAGTCCGTTTATTAATACTAAAAGGTTCAAAATATTTGACCTATCAATTTAAGGGGTTATGGACCGGATAAAATTTGTGAAAAATATCGTCGACTCTCTTTTTTTCGTTCTCTTTCCAATGGTATACTCGGGGAATTTTTTCGACTTCGTTTGAACCTAGAAAAATGCGAAAATGTGTCGTCGAAACTCATCCGAAAATTACTGTTTTTACTTTGTTTTCAAACCCTTGTACATGCAAGACATAATAACACATAAAAAACATATTTGCAATATAATTTCACATATTTGCAATATATTTTATGGTTATTAGTCCGTTTTAAACCCTTGTACCTACCAGAAAATATATGAAATTATATGCGGACTAATAACCATAAAATATATAGCAAATATGTGAAATTATATTGAAAATATGTTTCTTATGTGTTATTATGTCTTGCATGTACAAGGGTTTGAAAACAAAGTAAAAACGGTGATTTTCGGATGAGTTTCGACGATGTTTTCGCATTTTTCGAGGTTCAAATGAATTCAAAAAAATTCCCCGAGCATACCATTGGAAAGAGCACGAAAAACGAGTCCGACAATATTTTTTTTAAATTTTTATCCGGTCCATAACCCCCTTAAATTGATAGGCAAAACTATTTTGAACCTTTTAGTATTAATAAAACGGACTGTCAACAAAGAGGGGTTAACAGAAACAAAGTGCATATAAATAATTGAAGGTATGCCCATCTCAGATGGGTATCACCTTCGCCTCCCACACAAGCCACTGGGTTCCATCCCAGAGGAGGCATTTGGGGTATTATTTTGCATCGCCACGTGTCACCACCTCATTGGTCCACGTGGCAACCCGACCCGTTGACCGACCCGGCCCAACCCGTTGACCGGCCTAACCACAAGGACGAATTATGTAAATAACACTAACTGACAGTAAAGACTGTCGTTGCAATTTGGTCCTAACCACAAGGACGATTTACGTAAATAACTCTAAACAAATGTTAAATTATGCATATAATAGCAGGATTAGTAAATTGTTCGCATTGTTTAGAATGATTAATAGATACATACACAACTTAGCAAAAAGTGATGACTTCGTTAAATGTACAAACAATTATCCATATATTAAATGTGATATGCATTAAATACATTAAATGTAAAAAATAATTAAAAACTTTGTGCATTGTGAATAGGGTGAGCAAACGACCCGAGACCGACCGACGGACCAACCGAGACCGGACCGACCACATTCGGTCCGGTCCTCGGTCTAGGCTTTTGAGCTAGTTCGGTCCTCGGTCCGGTCGGTCCGGTCCAGACCACAAACCGACTATTTTGGCCTTGTTGGACAGGACGATCGACTGACCGACCGAGATCGGACCGGACCGACCACATTCGGTCCGATCCTCGGTCTAGAATTTTTGGCTAATTTGATTTTCGGTCTTGACGGTCCGGTTCAGTCCGGGACCGATGCTCACCCCTAATTGTGAAGGCTCTTAAATCACATGTTTTTTCAAAAGACCCTCACATGCAACATAACAAATACTAAAATTTCAGTAACCTTTAAAAAAAGAAAACAAAAAACCATTTATGTCATTTGTCTTTTTTTTACGAGCTTTGATACATAGACCTAACTAAAGAGGCCTAAAAGGAGACCGAATATATAAATGAATTGTACAAAGACGTACTCTTACTGTACAATTCATTTATGCATTAGGTCTCTTTAGTTAGGTCCATCTATCATTTTCCTTTTTGTACTAATATCTTTTTTATTGTCAGCATCGTTTATAAGAGATTAACTAACAATTTATATCTAGATGGTTTTTTACAAATAATTAGCAAATGTTTTTATAAAAATTATTCTCAAAAATATGATTTTTAAAAGTGATATTTACCCGACGATTGGACAAATACAACAACATCCGATCCCAAGACAGCAGCTTGTCAAAAAAGTAAAACGTAAACAGTCACTCTTATGCGTGAATAAAATTACTGCTTATAAAAAGATCTCGAACTTTGTATGTCATACAAATATTAAATAATGGGCTGAGTTATTCATACGGTGGTTATGTTTTTATTCATTCGGTGGCTATTTTTATTTTATTTTATTTTTTATTTTTATAATTTTGTTTATACCAAAAAGCTATAAACCTGAAAATGCGGAACAGTAAATATAAAGTTTAATAAGTCAAACGCTTAAAACTCTGCCGAAATAATAAAACGTAAGTGTGTAAACCGACAAAAAACTGCCATGCACTAAAAAGTGAGGGACAAAGAGAATATTCCCCCTATGATTTGACATCATAGGGGTATTAATAGTGTGACCCTAAATAATAATTGAAGTCTACTCTAAAGTTTACAAAAGATACACGTTACTTTTTCACAAGAAAATGTAACATAAATCAACTAGGGTCTTTATACCATAACTCCGTAAGACCATGTTTGACCCGGCCCATTAGTAGCTCAAAACTAAAACCTGAATAAAAAACACAGACAACAACAAGAAGTACACATCTTTGATCACTAGTCAAACCCATTATTCATGTAATTTCACTTTCTTTTTCCAGGCGCATGCAACACGTACCCTTTTGTTCCTCTGTTGCATAATAAGCCTAAAACTATATACTGATTCTTTTTACACAATCACTTTCAAATCTTTATTACAGTACTACTTTTTTTATATATAAAAATTAAACTTTATAATACCCATCATCTTTAATCACATGATCAATCATTTTCCTTATCAATCTTGTAAAAAGATTTCATTTTTAAAGATACCCTTTTTGCCAAGAAAGGTTTTTAAGTTTGAGTTTTGTTGTTTAAAGTGAAAAAGATTGGAAATTGGTTTGTGGGTACTACTAGGTTTAAAAGACTAAATAGTTGGTTTTAGGGTTTGGATTATTTTTTTCTGAAAGAAAGAATGGGGGGAATGTCATCTGATAATATTCATGGGCTTGTATTAGCTTTGTCTTCAAGTGTGTTTATTGGATCTAGTTTTATTATTAAGAAAAAAGGTCTTATGAAAGCTGGTGCTACTGGAATTAGAGCAGGTTTTTCTTCCTCTTTCTAAGGTTTTTTTTTGGTTATATAAAATTTAATATGGAGGAGTTTATGTTTGCAAAAGAAATTTCTGATTATTGCGTTTGTAAATAGATTAATCTGTTTTCAGTGTTTGGAAATTTGGATTTTAGTGTTTTTGATTCTGATTAATTAGTTACTTTGGGTGAAGAATTGTTTTTGTATAATTAGTTTGACGATACCTTGTCAAAATTTAACTATCGGATTATAATTTATCAAAGCGCATTCTCATGTGCCCCTGTGCCAATAGTTTATAGATGTATCTTGAGATTAATGGTTTATACGTGAATTGGTATCATGAGTTGAAATACTTTGTTCGGTCTACTATATCAGCAACTTTCTGTAGTTTTGTGATGTATGCATGTATGGTGATCAACTTGTATGTTTGTGTTATACTGGTCTATACGGGATGTTGATACGGATATTGAGTTAAACAACTTTTATTGTTGTGATAATTCTGTGAATAGGTTCAGGTGGTTATTCATATTTGAAGGAACCCTGGTGGTGGGCTGGGATGTTGAGCAGTAAGTTCCAGTTTTACTATTGAATGCGTATCGTTTTTTGTTTTTGCATATTTCGTGTTTTCATAGAGGTTTTACTAACATTTAGAGGTGGTGATATCAACCCATTCACTTATAAATTGGTCAATTCATGTTTTGTTCTATCTCAAAATGGGTGAAATCAGGGATAGAGCTTGAGCAACTTTCTTTTGTTGGGAATTGTAAACCATATGTTCTACTTCTATAAACCATTAAGAGAGTTTGGGTCAATGCGAAGTTCTCCTTTATATGGAATCAAGATTATCGTATACGTTCGTATTTAAAGCAAGAATGTATGAACTAAAAATATTTAACTAGACTTTTAATATGATATGGTTGGGCACATTGATATAAAAAGAGTAAGATCATAGCTTAAAAAACGCATGCAAATTTGTGGATGTGGAGCAACTATATTGGGATTGGCTGTCTTGTTTCCTATTATTTTGGGAGGGTGCAAATTAAATACCAATTTTACTTAATATAGAGAATAAAACTACATTAAGTATGCAGATTTTTTGAGGGCCCACGACCCACCCCTGCCCTCACTATGCTTCGTCCATGGGTGAAATGGGTAAAAGTGTTAAACAAAAGAAAAAATAGCTAGAAGGGGATGATGACCTGGTCTACTTGGTCAAATGGGTTGACATTCGTTCAAATCTATTTTTTAATGCATAGGACTTCCTGTTTGTTCAGAGATTTAGATTATATAACTGTAATTATGTTGTTCTTAGTTATAGTAAACGCATTATTTATAATTTTATAGGGAAAGTGTTAGCTGGTCAACCGACCCGTTTCCATATGATTGTATTTTGACCAATTACCAAACGGCCTATCCACCCATCATACTGCTTCTACTAGCAGTTTTTTAAAGCTATTATCAAGCTCCAAAAGTTGATTAGCTGAATGACTTTTTATTATTACCAGCTAGCTAAACTTTGCGATTTCTAGGTATAGTTTACGTAGATATAGTGAATCATAATTTCAAATTGTAAAATGAGTACCCAGCCATTATCTCATTAATGTCCAACTGCTAAACCATATGTTCTACTTCTATAAACCATTAAGAGAGTTTGGGTCAATGCGAAGTTCTCCTTTATATGGAATCAAGATTATCGTATACGTTCGTATTTAAAGCAAGAATGTATGAACTAAAAATATTTAACTAGACTTTTAATATGATATGGTTGGGCACATTGATATAAAAAGAGTAAGATCATAGCTTAAAAAACGCATGCAAATTCGTGGATGTGGAGCAACTATATTGGGATTGACTGTCTTGTTTCCTATTATTTTGGGAGGGTGCAAATTAAATACCAATTTTACTTAATATAGAGAATAAAACTACATTAAGTATGCAGATTTTTTGGGGGCCCACGACCCACCCCTGCCCTCACTATGCTTCATTCCATGGGTGAAATGGGTAAAAGTGTTAAACAAAAGAAAAAATAGCTAGAAGGGGATGATGACCTGGTCTACTTGGTCAAATGGGTTGAAATTCGTTCAAATCTATTTTTTAATGCATAGGACTTCCTGTTTGTTCAGAGATTTAGATTATATAACTGTAATTATGTTGTTCTTAGTTATAGTAAACGCATTATTTATAATTTTATAGGGAAAGTGTTAGCTGGTCAACCGACCCGTTTCCATATGATTGTATTTTGACCAATTACCAAACGGCCTATCCACCCATCATACTGCTTCTACTAGCAGTTTTTTAAAGCTATTATCAAGCTCCAAAAGTTGATTAGCTGAATGACTTTTTATTATTACCAGCTAGCTAAACTTTGCGATTTCTAGGTATAGTTTACGTAGATATAGTGAATCATAATTTCAAATTGTAAAATGAGTACCCAGCCATTATCTCATTAATGTCCAACTGCTAAACTATTTTCGCTTTGGTCTATATTTTGTGAAGCATTTGTCACAAACTCTAATGGCTTCTTGCATCAGTCCCATAATTCCACAGTGGTTTTCATTCTTATTTTCTAATCTTGATGAAATTGCAGTGGTCATAGGCGAGGTAGCAAATTTCGCTGCTTATGCATATGCTCCGGCAATTCTTGTTACCCCATTAGGAGCTCTAAGTATGATAATCAGGTAATTTACCATATGATCGTTAAAATTTCTTATTTAAAAGGCTGCATTTTTACGTATACATATGTAACATTGTGTTATCTGGTTCCCCGAACTCTTGTGCAGTGCAGTTTTAGCTCATTATTTTTTGGACGAGCGGTTACATATCTTTGGTGTGGTTGGATGTGCACTTTGTTTGGTGGGTTCAACCACAATTGTGTTGCATGCTCCCCAAGAGAAGCAAGTTAGCTCAGTTAAAGAAGTATGGTATTTTGCAACTGAGCCAGGTACGTTATTATATACAAGCTATGGATGTAACTATAAGCTCTATTGTAGTTTTATATAAGGGGGCGCTGGGATTGTTTATCTGTGCTTATGTACCTGCTTATTTTTAATGCTTATTCTAGAGCAAAATAAGCCTTATCCAATCACTCAAAACTGTTTATCTGCATAAAAAAAAGCAGATCGTCAGATAATCACTTAAATAAGCAATTCAAAACACCCTTACGGTGTAGATCAAGTAGTTGTAAAAAGTTTACTCTAACACGTAATTAGATCTTTACAGGATTTATAGTCTATGCCTGCATTGTTTTGGTTGTCGTTGGCGTGCTTATGTACCGTTATGTGCCACTCTACGGTGGGACCCATCTGGTTATTTATGTTGGAATCTGCTCTCTTATGGGCTCCCTCACGGTTCGTGTTGTTCCATTTTACTTTTCTATCTTTTTTATGGTTAGGCGTTTATCATCTCTTTATAAAACTTTTGATGAAAATGTAGGTTATGTGTGTGAAAGCAGTAGGAATCGCCATGAAGCTATCTTTTTCTGGAAGTAATCAGTTCATATACTTTCAAACATGGTTTTTCACGGTGCTACTTTTTGGTTTCATTCTCTTGCAACTCAACTATTTGAACAAGGTAAATAAAAAAGATACAACATAAGTTTATTATATTCAAATAATGGTGTTTTATTGTAACTCTGTGTTTACAGGCCTTAGATACTTTTAATACTGCTGTGATTTCGCCAGTTTATTATGTCATGTTTACCACCCTTACAATCTTGGCCAGCATGATCATGTTTAAGGTGATTATACTAATTATGACACCTTCATCTAATGTAAAAAGAATAAAAAAGTTTTAACTTTTTTTTTAACATTGTTTTGAAGTTAAATGATCAAACTTGTGATTCTTGCAATGTTCGCAGAACTGGGATCATCAAAATGCTACACAAATAGTAACTGAACTGTCTGGTTTTGTGACTATTTTCTCGGGGACGTTTCTTCTCCATAAAACTAAGGATATGGGGACTCCAGCTACAGAACTATCTAAACTTTCAAATCCGTCAACAAGAAGCCAGAACGAAAGCCCCAGAAGGCCTGAACTGTGAAATGTCACAAGGAGGTTTGTGGTAGATTTGAGACTTTTAACAACAGGGCACTGGTGAATATATGTCAAGATGCTGCTGAGAAACATTGACGATTCTTTTCATACTTTTTGGCACACAAACATTAATTGGTTATGTTGGTTATTATGGCTTATGGTGTGCACATTATGAAAATTTTGTTAGTTCTAACTAGTCAAGTTATATATTATTCTATAAGTCAGATCTACAAAATGAAAATTTTGTTACTTCTAACTAGTGAAGTTATAATCATGTTTACACTTCTCTTTGAAGTTGAAAATCGTACTATCTCACATCTACAAAACGAATGTGAAAATTTAGAAAATGAAGAGTATCATTAGCAACATTGATCTATTCTTGTGAAATTATTATTATTATTATTATTATTATTATTATTATTATTATTATAAACTTCACTTTCATTAGAAACAAAATCATAAGATTACAAAAAATTAGTTAGGAGTCAAAATTATCCTCCACACCTTTTAAAGCAATAAAGCAAAACTAATCCTACTGAAGATATGAGTAGCAGCACGCGCCCCAATATCTTGAGTTATAGAAAACTTCCTGTAAGATATATGATTTCACAAACACATCAAACCAATAGCATATGGGGCGTTTACAAGTTTTAGAGAGAGAAAGTTCTAGAGAGAGAATGGGAAGAGAGTGTGAAACTATGTGAAACAAAAGAAAAATGGTATTGAAGCTCCAACCCTCTACCTTGGGAGGTAGAGGGTAATTATAGTGTCTTACAATAAACGCCACCTATGGGCTGTGGATCAGGCATACAGTGGGTAAAGATCCGTCCGTCCTCTACGGTGTTACTTAACAAATACTTAATAACCATAACTTGACTATGACTACGAGCTTTTTAACGAATACATATACTTGAGGTGACCGACTCTTTAACGCTGAATTTTAATTCCTAACAATCTCCCCTAAGGGAGGTCACCTCAAATTACACAGAATACAAACAGATATTACATTAAGATTGTTCTTGGATTCTTGTTTAAGTTCATTGCTCTGTAGCTCGTAGTCTTTGATTCTTCATGTTTTCCATGTTTGGATAATTCAAGTGGAGGTCTTTAACTGATCCACGTGATGATGAGTTTTTAGCCAGCTTTGAGATCATCAGCTTGCATAAATCTCTGACTCTTCCATTGTGGTGTTGACATTATGTGACGTTGTAACAGTGGACCGACATGCTCACATTCTGGATCATGATTTCTTTTTATCAGAGTAGCGGAAGCTTTAGTTGATTCATGATATTTGCAGCCGCGTAGCAGAAGCATGGAGTGAGAATATCAGAGTCATTGATGCACTAATCATAATTTCTTTTGAAATGAATGTGTTGTGTGAGCGTGCGGCTATGGATTGACCTCTCCATTCTGATCAGCTGCAAGCGTCAGGTGTACTTGCATACAACAGTTAGCAATAAAGTGCACGAAAGTGTCTTTGATCACTTTCGTTGAATTGAGGTACACGGCCCACGGTTCCCCGTTGATCAGTACAAGTACTGCCCAGGTATAATTCCTAAGAATCTCCTTGACAGGGTTTCACAGCTGTTCTAGCCGTTCTCAAACCGGAGCGTCTCAAAGAAGACTACACGGAGTGAGTGAACCAGCGAATTTGAGATTCACTGATTGATAAAAAGAGATTTGAAAAACAATCGTGTATCGTACAATAGAAATTGTTTTTGCAATACAACGAAGGTTTTTAATGAAAATCAATTATCAATCATAAACACTTTTATTTGAAATATTAATACACAGCCGATGTGCTAGAGAAAAGAGTTTTTAAGCACAACGAACCGATTTTCAAAGGTATCCGTCATCCAGCACCAACCAAGATTGATCCAACATTTTGAATCGGGCTCCCATTGCTTCTATTCGCTTGTCACATAGTTGATCTATTGATAGATCTCACATGCCACCTACCAAGAGCCTTGTTTGATGTTGGCTCTGTAAGGCTTTCCATCTTCATCGCGGAATATGTTTGCATATCACTCTATGTTGTGGCAATACCACAAGGATAATGCGAGGACTCTGAAGTATATTCTCTCTTTCAACATTGTGTGAAACCGTGCAGAGTCTTCATTGATCACGGTCCTTAATGAGATTTTCTGTTTATGACCCTGCGTGCTCTAGACTCACCAGGCACACTTGTTTCTATGCCTGAGACTGGTGGAGAAAGGGTCTCCTTCTTCAATATCAACCATCTCTAAGCAGAGAAAGTCCATAGATAATGTAGGTTCCCCCGCGGAGAATGAAACAAGCCCCTTTAAGAGGAACTTGAGCGCTTGGGAAGATGTAGTGCAAGGCCAATGGGTCCATGACGCCTTGTTCAATACCTGTTACCTTTTGTAAACACCGCGAGCATATGAATCAACCCGGCTTCGCCTCTAACGCTTGAAATAATGGAGGGCTATTTATTTTCACCCTTTTCTTATTATTCATTTCCTTTTTCATTCTTCAACCCCTTTCGCTGTTTAATGAGACTTCATGACTAGAACCTTGTTGGGTTTATTCCGCCAAATTTATCTCAACCAAGACTCTTCCCATATTCTCATATTTTCTCCTTTTTTTCATCATACCTAAGCAGACTCTTACACTATCTAGTGGTTTGTTCCCCGGGTAGATCCTCCGCTCAAGGGATCGTGGGAACGTAATACCTAACATTAACCATCCTTATATCACCATACATAAAGTAAATTTGGTCGGTCTTTTTTTTGGTATTGTTCATCACCTATTGGAATCAATAATCGAAAACCATCAAAATCAATCCGTGTAATTTGAGATATATTATCAAAAGCATTTCAGACTAATCGCTTTTGGATATTTTATAAAACGCCCCTCAACATGTGCAACGTATGTTTTGTTCAATCTTGGCAATACTTGAGGCAAAGAGGACTTGAAAATCTCGTGATTTACCAAAACGAAAGATTTGATTCTTTGATCACCAAATTTCAAAAAGATATCAAATTACCTACTTTTCCCTACCAAAATTAGTAATTTTCATACTTTGTTAAGAATATTTCAGGAAAGGATGTGGTTTCCAAAAGATTTGTTCCCCCTCAATATGTGATCTGATTTTGAAATTGTTTAGCACATATTAGGGAAAAACCCCGCACTTGGGGAGACAAATCAAACACGCTTCAATCCATTTGGTTTGATATAAATGCTCCCCTTAACATGAATGGAAAATTTGAAATCGCTTTGGCACATGCGTGGAGTGAGAGCTTGTTAATCACGTGATAAAACCATTTATCGAATTATCACTTTAAATCCAATTTAAATCATAAATTCTCCCCATCACAATTTTCAAATCCTTTGAGATTTGTGATCTCTATTGATTTAAATAAAATTTTAAGAACTTTTGAGGAGAATAATGACTTGCTTTTGAAAACATTTTAACCGACAAGGATTGACTTTAGACTTTAAATTCCATTGATCAATCATGCATAAATATCTTTTGAAAACATAACATTAGTTTAATAATAGATAAAGTCTCATAGTATTCCCATACTGAGAATACTATGAACCTTTATCTCCAATTTTCTCTGAGCCTTGTCAGTTTCACCTTTGATAGCAAGAGCTTTTCCATCAGGACCCAAAAGATGGTAGCTTATCATGGCCTACAACATCCCGAGATGTTAGAATCAATCATGTAATGTATTGCCTCATTCGCATTCTCCAAACTTGGTACTTGATAAGGTGTTACAAATGTACCTTGAGGGGTTGTTTAAGCCCTTATTTGACTACTTTTTGTATGTGTTATTACTTAAGATCGCTCCTTTTTCTACTTTTAGGTATCTTGAAGGCAAATGCTAGAATGACACTTATTCGATCTAAAAGGCTAATAGACGGAAGAAAATGGCCAAAGTCAAGAATCGAGACACCTCTGCTACTGGAACTAAAGGGGACAAAGTCATGAGTTACAAGTGACCGCATCATGCACAAGAAGACGTTCGGCCGGACAAATTTTGTGACGACTCAAGAGCCAAATTGCTCATTTACAAGTGACGGCTTCAGTTTTAAAAGAGTAGGAGTCGCAGAACTCCGCACGGCCTAGATTTGATCCTGACGACGCAGAAGAGATGAAGGGGACTCACAAGCATAAGGTGACGCCGCCGCAAGACTAACGTGGCCAAGACGAAACCCTAATACGTAGCGACTTAATGGCCACAAATCAAAGGTGACGCCGCCGCATGTGTAATCTTATATATAGAATCCAATTTTTTAGTTTTCGTGTAGTCTTGTGGAGTAAAAACCTAAACCAAACCAAGTCAAGCCTTGTATAGTATTTTATGGTTCCATACCCTATCTTACATCAAGATAAGTGTTTTACTTCATTAATTCAATTATGTCTTCAATTGATTGTGTGTATGCTTTCATGTTCCCCATGTCCGGCTAATTTACTTGTGTGTGTTTGCTTAGGTAATATGAAACTTAGTTATTGAATATTGATTGGTTGTCTCTTATCTTAATTGTGAATTGACCTAGTATTGCGATAGGTCATTCGTTGTGTTTTTAATGCTTGATTAATCTTTGATGAACCTTAGTTTATAATCGCCTAGAGTAATTGTAGGCTAGTCATTCAAAGAATACCTTAGAGTTAAAGTTTATAAATCCTAGAGATTTTGTAGTCATTAACCTTGGTAGCCCAAAGAGTTAGGGATAAACGCATACCCAACTAACCTTAGAGACACACACAACGCAATTAAGAATAAGGACGTGACAATTCAACCACCAATAGGAGATAACTAGGGAGTAATAAAGCCTAAGCAAATACATTTTTAACTATCATACGAGCACACAACAATAGACATAGACTAACCTCACCTTAGTTTAGATAATTAGATAAGTAGAAGTAATCGGTAGAAATACCAACCCCCAAATCCAAACCCCGAGATTTGTACCTTTCCATTTCCTAAAAAAACATAAAAAGATAAAAGAATAATCTTCCTCAACCCCAACCTTAGCGTAGTAACTTCTCACTAGCATTCCTATTCCCCTAGAGAACGATATCAATTCCGTGGCTTACCCTAATACTACACTACAACGAATTAGGGTCATCAGCTTAGGGTGTTGAAAAAAACTTGCTCTACGAAAAGGAAGTTCCTTTTGACCCTAAACACGCCGTGTAGCATTATCAAGTTTTTGGCGCCGCTCGAATAGAATAGCTGCAAGTTAGAGTCCACCTCGCTTAGGTTTCCATGCTTGATTCCTATCAAGTAAGATTTTTTTTTCCCATTTTTAGCTTCCTCGCAGTCTATCCCCCTTCTTCGTGACCTTTGTTAGTAACCCCCATCACTTTTCGTTATGGAAGGTGATAACCAACCACCACTCATCAACCCACCACAAATTGACCCGCCAAGAGGCCGTACTGGTGAATACCGAGACCAAGCCACCTAGGCTATAGGAACATCATTAAGCCTCCCTAATTAAGCCCAAACTACGGCCCTCAAGCGATCCGACACCATCCGTTGGTGCAAACGGATGTGCATTCCATGGACTTCGCTCCAAGATCCTAATCAAAGATCTTAAGGATTTCTTTAAAATTGTCGATTCCATCGAACCCGTTACTACTGTGAGACCACGCGTCAAGATCTCTTCTAGTTATCTCTACGGACCAAGCTAGTAATTGGCTTGAGCTTAATTTCCCACGGGCTCCATCTCAAGTTGGGATGATCTCAACTCGCTTCTTGCTCAATTTTTCCCACCAGGGAGAACCACCAAGCTTAGGAATGATATCTTGATGTTCCAACAACGTCAAGGTGAATCTCTCACGGTTCGACTCTATTCAAGGATCTCTTACTCCATAGAGTCCCTCATCACGCATTGATCTTTGGCTTCAACTCCAACTCTCTATGATCATGTCAACTTCCCCACTGCTTAATCCATTGACTGCCGCCGTGTGAAATTTAGTGATCTCACCGTGGAAGAATCATGGGTATACTAGAGGACCTTGTTTCTATGAAAACTAAAGTTGAATGACCCCATGAGTTGCCCAAAACCATTAAGAAGGCAATCTCCTTGCATCCCATTGATTCACACAATCTTCCCACCGTAGGATGCCTCGAGCTTGAAGACCAAGTTAAATTCCTAATGAGCTCCTAAGAATCCTAAGTCTCACATCAAGTGAATAAAATCACTCTACCTTGTGAGTTAGTAGTGGTCCCATGATAATTGATTGCACAAGACTCCCCAAACAAGCTTTTATGACTACTCCACACGACCGACGGAGCTGAGAGAAGTGGTACACTTTCAAGCCCTAATAAAACAACTTAGGAAACTCTTACAACCCTCATGGAGAATCAACCCTAACCTTAGGTAGAACCAAAATTCAAGCACACCCCAAAGCTCATCTAGTCCACCTAATAGGTTCGGACCCTCTAAACACCTGAACTCCACTAGTCTTGAGGCAATTGCATCTAGATTCATGTCATCTCAAGAAACTCGAATGACTAAGCTTGAAGTCCATTTTAAGTTACCACAAGGCAAGATGACAAACAAGCTTGATGCCCTCTTAAAAGCCTTTAATGACCGGGAAATTGCAGCACTCCCAAGTGATACTATAAAGAACCCAAAAGTGAGTTCGATTTCATCGACTTCATGTTCTATTCCTTCACCATGGAGAAATACATTATCCATGCCCCT
Source organism: Chrysanthemum makinoi (assembly GCA_910596185.1). Taxonomy (NCBI): domain Eukaryota; kingdom Viridiplantae; phylum Streptophyta; class Magnoliopsida; order Asterales; family Asteraceae; genus Chrysanthemum; species Chrysanthemum makinoi. Next base: position 73,117,406 of record OU343218.1, on the reverse strand, counting down.
CACCCCAAACGGTTCCACTGTAAACGCTTTTATCAACAAGGTTCCAAGCAATCCAAAAATGAGGTACCAAGGCGCCGCAACCATTGGTAGAACCTACTTTGAGAAAACCTCACAACTGCTAGAACCTAAACCTAATCTAGAGGAAGAGTACAAGGAACTTCATCAAGAAAACGGTTTGAAGTCTTAGCTTCATGCACCTTATTATAATGCTTTAAAAAAGAAAAAATATGAGTTAGAACTTAAACATGGAAAACATGGGTCCACTTCTTTGTGCGTAAATAATCTTCCTAAGAAGTTAGACTATCCCGAGCTATTTAATCTTCCTCGTGCAAAGCTTGAACTCTCCAAACCTCTGATGCTCTACCACTAGGACTCTATGCATTCTTCCAATCTTATTCCGTTGTCCCTCCATAGAAGCCTTAACCTAGGTAAGATAGAACCAACGAAAACCATCTTTAGGTCTAGAAGGTGGATCTTAGTATTGCATATCCGTAGGTATAATAAAGACATGGTAGTACACGTAGGGAGAATCTTTTACTTTTAGCATTTCCATGTGCTAGAAATGAATAAGGACCCTCTGCACATTGCTAGTAGGAAGAGGATTCTTAGCCACCGCTAGTGCCATCATTGATTGTAAGATGTCCAAAAATAGTGGTAGGACAAGGGAGTCCTAGGTCAATTTACGATGTCAAAAAGCATACGTATTCACAAAGAAGAGGGAAATCCCACATGGAGATTAGTTTGATAGAACACCATCTAGATACGACCTTGATAGATAAGAACTTCATAGGTTCCCAATGACCTTTCTACCTAGATGAAGCCTATGTTAGTAGCGCAACTTTCCATGAAAAGAAATGGCTAGGGACATGGAAGTAACCCGCTCGAGGACTTTAGTATTTGTAGTGATGATCGAAGTTCCTGTGCTTTGCCCACAAACTTGTCATGTATAAGTGGAAAGTTGAAAGCGATAAGCCTAAACATAAGTGGGATTGGATAGACCGCTAGTGATGGTAATGGAGAGGCAGCACATTAGGACACCTATGACCTCGGCTTTGGAGAGAAATTTGAAAAGGCATATCGAACCAAACGTAGCTCACTAGGAACTAAAATGATAAGTTTGATCCTTGCGACATTCTAGAAGATAGGCTTACTTATATCGTAATGTAAGGAATTCACTCGAAGTCTAGCAACAAGACTCATATATAAAGAAAAAGCTACTGCGGGAGGCAACCCATGCTTAAATAAAAGTTTGCTTGTTTGTGTCGTGTGTATCTTTTTTATTGATTATTACTCTCATGTTTAAATGTAAAATGCTTTTATTCGCTCTTTTTTAACCTTGTCTTACCTTAAATATAAAGGTTTTTTTACATATGGACAATGTGTAGGGGAAGGATTACAATAATGCCAAAAAGAAATGTAAAACATGAGAATTTCACCAATTGGGGTAAAAAGATATACATGTGTGTTTGTTCGAGTCAAATGCTTGTATCGAGTCATAATGGATGTTTTGAAGGAAATTTTTCTAGATTCTAAAGATGTAAATTTTACAGAATTTTTGAGAAAATCGCGACTATTTTCTGTCAGATAACCCCTGACGGCGCCGGGGATCGCAACCTGACGGCTTCGTGAAGGAGCTTAAAACAACCGACACTTTTTTTCTCGCTTTTCTCGAGCTACTTATGTAAATTTTGGAATTTTCCAGGTCTTAATTTTCTAGAAAATCTGTAAACATCCATTCCACAAGCATTATATCCTAGTTTAGTAGAGTGATTCTCACTGAAATTGAAGGGCTTAAGGGTTATGTGTGTGGATAAATCCTCAATATCAATATCGAAAATAATCACGAAGATAGATTCAAATTCTCTTAGGAAAAAGAATAATAAATCAAATCCCGTGTGTGATCGTGTGTACGGATTAGTCAACCCGAATCGTTTTCCCAACGAGGCGTGAATTGCCAACGTCGTTCTTGGTTTGGAATTTAATGCTCGATGTTTTGATTTGATGATTGATTATTAAACTACGGGAATGGGGAAAGTAATTAAGGAAATCTATCCTACGGGAAATCCTAAACGCAATCTAAAATAAAACGTAATTAACAAACGCGAATAAAAATGCAACTACGTCTAAACGATACCCTAAAAATGCCTAAAACTACTTTTACTCTAAAAATGTAATTAGAAAACTAATTTAGAATTAAAACTATTTTTTTTTTATTTTTCTTGATTTTATAAAAATTAAAAACTAATTTAAACTAATTTAAAATTGTGAAAAATACCAAATAAAGGGAGAAAAATATGAAAAATCTTTTTATGCTTTTTATTTTTCTTAAACTAAGAAAATTGAAAAATTATTTTTTTGGAGCTTTTTCTCAATTATTTTCAAATTAAAGCTATTAAAAAGTGATTAAAATCTATTTAAATTGAGAAAAATAGCAAATTAAGACCAAAAATTATGAAACTTTCAGGAAAATTCTAAAATGATATTAAGATTTTATGAAAATGAAAACAAGCAACTTATGTGACAGATATGCAAGCTATAGTGCAAAAAGTCAATCAAATAAGCTACAAGAATAAGCTAACAAGCTACTAAGCCAACCAAACAAAGAATCAAAGCTAAAGAGTACTAGAATAAGCTAAAGGCAACTAGTTATATCTACTCCTAACAAGCTTAAACCTCAGAACAGTGAAATAAGCAAACTGCTTATCTCAGTCAAACAGTGGTTCAGGTCCACTGTTTGAGCTTATGCACAAGCTCAACTAATAAGCAAACCTGAAAACCAAAAAGTGCAGACTATAAAGCACCTGGCCAACTATGATTGTGCCAAATCTCAAGTCCTAACTCCTAGAAATGAGACCAGTAAACAGATTCAATAGCCTGTTCACACTCAAAAGTGTAAGTACAGAGCTTGTTGAAGAGCTTATTTGAAGCTTAATTTGACCAAACCAGATGAAGCAAAAGCAGTTATCAAAATGAGACCAGTTGAAGTTTTAATATCCAAAGTTTCAAACACTGAATCACAGAAATGAATTAGAAATTTGATGCACAAAGTTTGTTGAAAAATGTTATTTGACAGATTTTGACTATTTGAAGAATACTCATAAACTTTGACCAAACTGAGTTTTGATCTAATCTAATGGACTGATGATGATGTTTAAACACTAATAATGATTACCTAAAGCTAGATCTAGCAATTTCAAACCAATTTGCAGTTTATGAAACCAACTGAATTCAACAGATTCTACAACTAGAACAGTTATGAGCTGATTTTGACTTTTAGAGCTAAACTACAATCAACAAGACCTCAAATGACTAGCAATCTACTACCTAAACAAGTATAATCTACTCTTATCAGTTCTACTAACCTTAACAGTAATAACAAAGCTTATCCAAACACTACTTTAGCTACTTTTTAAAAGAACTAACAAGCAGATAAGACTAAATAACACTTAAACAAGCATCATACTCAGATCAAACAGTATCAATTACAACTAAGGAACAGATTCAAACACAGATTAAATGATCAAAACAGATTATGAACTTACAAGATGCCTTAGCCACTATGGCTTGCTCAATGATGAAATAAGAACCCTAACCTATTTAACCACTAATCCTAATCCAATACCAGCTCAAATCTCATCCCAATACCAGTATCATTTCCATCCAAATCCAGATCCAAAACAACAAATCCATATCAGCTACTGTAGATTCTGATGTAACATGAGATTTTTGTGAATTTGAGTGAGAAAACTAGTACAAGCTCACAATAAGCTACCAAAGCTTAAATGAACTATGAGAAACAATAAATCAGTGGTGGATTAATCCAAAACACTGACCTAAAGTGATTTTTTTTATTTTTCAATGATTTATTTGATTTTTTTTTTGTATTTTTGAGATATTGAAGAAATAAGCTAAAAGCAGTATGATAAAACTATAATAAGCATTAAAATAAGTTTATAAGCAGATGTAGATTATAAGAAACTTAAAACAATCAATTGAAATTGAAATGTAAATTCTATTAATGAGGAAATTTTGAGTACACAATACGAATTACCAAGAGATTTAAAACATTTGAAATAACTACTACAACTAAACCTAGAGAGAAAGAAAAATACAGAGAATAAGATACATCTTTGTGAATGCTAATGAGGTCTATTTATAATTGAGCTAGAGGTAAGAAGCTTCTCGAATTCCTTCATATTGTGCTACTTTGAGCTCATATCCACCCTTGGATCACATCCCACACAACATCTTCTCATCTCATCCCTTGGATTGAATCTGGTGACAAGCTCGCCAATAAGAGAGCGACATGTGGACAATGGCACACGGATTGATGAAGTGTCACCTTTGTGTCGTGTCAAAGTACTATATTGCCCTTAATTGTGGGAAATTGCTTAATTAACCGGGAAGGTAATTAGGGTTCATGTAACTGTAATTGGGGTAAAAGGGGGGTAAAGGATTGGCGGGGTTTTGTTTTTGTTTTATTTTATAATTTTTCAAACATTAGTTGACCGTTCGTGGGCGGACCTGGGTAAGTGACCGGTTTGTTGGGTTTCGGGTAAAATAGAACCGGGTAGTATTAGTTTTGTTTGGGCTCGGGTTTTCTGTTTTTGGGCCGAAGGTTTATAATGATTTTGGACTTTGGGATTTAGAATGTGATCCAAGTGTATTCTAGGGACTTAACTTGTACAACTTGAATTCTCCAAGGACTAAATGTGTAATTCTGACAATCTCATCAAGGACCAATCATGTAAAGCTCTAATAATCCAAGGGTGACTTTTGTAATTTCTGAATCTTTGAGGGACCAAATCTATCAAAAGCTCAAAGTGCATATTCTTGACTTTTCTTCAAACTTTGCTGAAACTTCAAAAATCATCTTTTGAGAATAAAATCTTCCAAAATACACAATCTTGACCTTCCAAAGCTAAAACTCTCTTGATCTCTCGTGCTCGGATTTACGTCTGATTTGGATCCTTTTTGTGTGTTTTTGCATATCCGTACCTGCACAAGCACAAACTCAAGAAAACCACAAATATAAGCAATAAACGGCTTTTCCTTGGTTGTTTTGGGTCAGTTTTGATAATGAAAAGATATGTGAAAAAGCACATATCAAAATACCTCAGACGAGACCACAAAGCTTCAATGCATCAACTCACGCTTCTAAAACCAAGGATCTCAATCTCTTTCTACTAAACCTATGAAGAAGTAGCAAAGATTCCTCAAAAGAGATTAAGAAAGCCTTAATTCTAAAAACGCCCCGCTTACCTCTTAATTCACATGTATATTACTGATTAAGCACATCGATTATGAATGACGGTTTGTTGAACTTTCATGTCGATCAATAACTCCAACATTTTTCAAACGACACGTTAGGATCACGGATTAGAAAACACAACACACGCGGAAGTGACCATACGGATAGAATACATCGCCCCTGATTTTTCACAAGTCCCAAACTAAGCGTAAAACCGAAATCATTGTTACATATGAATCTAGATGCTAACACTACCCATGGAAGTTACTTGTGTACTTACTTTTCGCCCCATTTTCCTATTTCCTCTAGATTTTTTTATTTTTGTGAGAAATGAATTTCTTCAAATTCTCGTTTTGATAACTTTTATTCTGATAAAGATATAAAGCTAAGTCGATAATTAGTTATCCTTCTTCTCTCAAGAACCATTGTCGTAAAAATGAGGTCCACATCAAGGAATTTTATTCACTTACTTTTGACTTTTTCACTTTTCAACATTTTTTTTTTTTTTTTTTACTTTTACTCTTATTTATATGAGCTGTGAACCACGGAGCTTCACGGGGTAATTCCAAGACTATAGGCTTCATGAAATGAGAGTCCCGGCTGGCTAGGCTAAGACCTCATACAATCCCGGCTAAAGATCCAAGGGTCCGATCTCGACACCGCAGCTCACAACTTTACTTATTACTTTCACATATCACTTATTACTCATTTATTTATTACGGATCCTTGATGTGTACCCAATTTTTAAAACAAAGATCCTTTAAAGAAGATAAAGAACTAACCATCGCCAAAAACTCAACATCTCTAGTTATTTAGACAGATATGGGGTGAAACAATTTTGTGGGAACAAAAAGCCATAAGTACCTTCGATGGCTCTAAAGAGAACCAACTACTCCACGCTTAGCATCTAAACTCATAAGTAACTCTATCATTTCTCGATCTCTGCAAATTTAAAATCCCAAATAATGAGATCCGCAGATGCTTAGCCGATAATTTTAGATTATCTATGGTTAAGAGAACAAGCTAGGGCTCAACACGCCTCGTCAAGTCAATTCTATTCCTACTCTCACCAGCTGAAAGTCAATCAAGGTGTCAAAACATATATTAACTTAGCAAATGCTTCGTCTAATGAAATCAAGTCATGCATATTTAAAGTCACTCAGGGAAACTTGCAAAATCTTGGCCTTGTGAGCTAGAATTCGCATTTTATAGCTTCTAATCTAAGAGACTAGCAAACTTTTCAATCAAAAAGACTTAACAAAAGCTTACAAAAATTTTAAATTTTTCTCATTTTTGCACAATTTTTCATTTTCTAAGGAAAAACGGGTTACGAGAGAAACACAACAGAAATAAGCAGGTGCGGTCAAATCAAATCGAAGATTACCCTACCCCAGACTAGAACGGAACATTGTCCTCAATGTTTAAAGCAAGGGTATCACGAAAATCTAAAAGCCGCTTATAAAGTATGCTAGAAGATAAACGTTAGTCGATAAGATTAGGATATCGGATTTCCATCAGTAACGATCATGAAACTCGAGTGGAGAAATGACAAACTTCGAGCACGAGAGTCTTCATATCGAGAACATCCTAAACACAAACATCACAAACAACCAAACACGAGAAATCGAAGAGGCGGACCCCTTCGCCACACTTATTAGAAAATAGAAAGAAGATAGAGATAAGCATGGGGTGCCTCCCACGAAGCGCCACTGTTTTTGATCACCGAGTCGCTAGCCTGACTCGTCCCCGAATTCATTTGTCCTTGGGGAAGAAAGTGGTAGAGATACCAGGGTCAAAACGGTGTCCTCATTCCCGAAAGAATGAGACTGGGTGGGTTGGGTGGTGGTGCATAAAGTGTCGGCCTCAACTCACAAAAGGTTTATCAAGAAAGAATGATCCATCATCCGGTGGTTTTGCGGGCGGACGAAAGGATGACGGATCAAGATGAGAATACTCCAAAGGAGAAGGGAGTACATGGTACAAAGAGGTGTATTGCAAAGGTTCAACAATGAAGGCATCCAAGATAGGATCCTTTTTCCGAATAACTTTGGTGATAAGAATGTACTCTTCGAAGAGTATCCCAGGATTGAAAATCTTGTCCTCAGAAAGGAACGAAATCAAAGTATCATCCACGTGAAAATCCTCACGAGAATAGGAATCACTCTCGGATAAAAAATAGTGTGGAATCTCTGAATCAACAAGCTCATCAGTCGAAATCTTAACTTTCTTATCTTCTTTGGGAAAACGGATCATCATATTCTTCATTCTCGAAAGAATCGAGTCGGTGGGAGCAAGTTCATCGGTGAACTTCTCAAAGTAAATCGACGGATCTTGATATAACAAATATTCAATTTCGCGTAAGTCAGCTCTAAAATCAAAGACGTCATCCTCACTTCCCGTGGAAGAGGATCCGCGAGTTCATCGCGAACTCCTCGAGAAGTAAATCAATGGAAGAATCCTTGAGCTCGGCTCCGAAGGATTAAAAACGGCTTGACTTCTTGAATAACTTTTTCAGAATCTCCGTAAAGCATTTGTTCAATCAAACGAATATCTCCTTCGATATCGATGTCGGCGTTATCAATTTCCGGCGAAACTGAATCACTTTTCAAATAAGCCTCAATTTCTTTCATGATAGAATCATCTTCCTCATATTGAGTATGGGAAAGGATATTAGAAGAAGAAGAAGTGGGATTGCCACTCAAAGAAAACTCGGTGTTTTTAGGAACAAGATCAATCCGATACACAGAAAGTGGAGGTGGGACAAGTGGTGTGCTCTTAGAGCTAGCATTTTCCACCACAAACGTAGTAGTCTCCTTCTGTTCAGACGTATCGTAGAACAAACTCTTAACCGTGAAACGTGAAAGATCAAATCTCGATGTCTTAGGCCCAACTTTTTGAACTACCGGAGGTTGGACGGTTTTGGTACTTCCGTTATTAGTAGGAATTCCCGGGTCCTTTGTCACCTCGGTGTTACTAATTTTGGCCACATCATATTGTTTGGTAAAAGATTTTGAAGTATTGTTAACGTTAAACGTGACGGCTTCTTTTCCAACTCTTAAAGTAATTTCTCCTCCATACACATCAATCAACGCATGGCCCGCTTCAAGAAACTCCTTCCGAGAATTAAAGGTACTCGAGGATCGGCATCAAAATCGACTACAACAAAATCAGCGGGAAAATCGAACTCCCCCACTTTGACAAAAACATCCTCGGCTATACCCTTTGGTGTAGTCGTAGTACGATCGGCTAGCTCGAGAGGTCATACATGTGGGGTAAGTGGGGGCAATGAAAGCTTATCGTAAATTGATTTCGGCATCAAATTGATACTTGCGCCAAGATCGGCCAAGGCGGAGCACTGAATAATTCCTTGAAAATCACACGGAATGAGGAACTTGCCGGGATCACCTAACTTTTCGGGAAGTTTCTTGAGAATAACCGAACATTCTCATTCAAAGACGTTTTTGCCAAATCAACAATTTTCTCTTTATTACTTAACATTCCTTTTAGTGTCGAAACAAACTTAGGCATGAGAAGAAGAGCATCCGCGAAGCTAATTTCGAAGTGAAGATCTTGAAATATCTGAAAGAATTTTTCCATTTGAAGATTTGCTTGTTCACGTTGCTTTTGATCATTCATCCTTGACGGGTACGGAAGTGTTGTTTTAGGCTTTTTCAACCGAGCATCCTTGGGCTTAGAAGTCGGACAACCGTGGGTTGGACATTCTCGCACTCCCTTATCAGAGGAAGCACCGGTCCTTTGTCACCCCACCTCACGTCTACCACACCGCACGGAGAAGAAGAAATAGTGGTAGGAACCTCGGGTCCATCGTAAGCAACACCACTTCGGGTAGTGATAGCTTTCATGTCACCTCTTGGGTTAGGAATAGTATTACTCGGAAGAGAACTCGAGGGTTGAGAATAAGACGTAGAAGGTTGATTAGCTTGAAAGAAACTAGCCATCATATCCTTAATTTCTCTCATATTCTTGTTATTCGTGACTTCCATGTCTCTTTGAAATCCGCCCTCATGCTGTTAATTTGAGTTTGCAAATTTTTAATGGTGCTATCGGAACTCTTCATGTAAGATAGGAACTCATTGTTCGGAATAAGGCTTGATATTGTTGTTGAGAAGGTGGTTGATAAACTTGAGGTGGAGGAGCTTGGTAGTTTTGATTACCATGACTAAGATTGGCTCCTCGGTTTTGATTGTAAGATTGGTTTTGATAACGGTTTTGGTTTTGTTGAGGAACGGGTGCAAAACCAGGTGGTCCCATTTGGTTGGCACGGTATCCTTGGTTCTGATTTTGAACCTGATTAGCAGATGCTACGGAAGCATTTCGGAGATCGCCATCGGTGGCTTGACAATTATAATACGGATGAGGACCACCGCAAATAACACATGTTTCAGAAACGGCTTTGACGGATTCGATTTCGATTCTTAAACTCTCTCATCATCGATTAATAGCATGAGTAAGGCCCACACCAACTCACCTCTGAACGTAGTTATCATTAGTAGCAATCTTAGAAACAACCGGACGGTTCCTAGACGAAGAAACTTTTGACTTATTCTTGATAATCATTCTAATGTCGGTGGGCATACGACTCAAGATATTACCACCGGGCGTCGCTGCGTTTAATCTTGATCGGACGGAGTAAGAGCATTATAGAACGATCAATCTGATGGAGATCGGTAAAACCGTGATTCGGGCATTTTCGTAAAAGTTCCTTGAATCTATCCCATGCTTCTCCAAAACTCTCGTCAAATTTTTGTTGAAAATTTATGATTTGATTTCGTAACATTGTTATCTTTGACGGAGGAAAGAATTGGTTCACAAACTTCTTAGAAAGATCTTCCCATGTTGTGATCGACTGAGGGGGTTCTTTTTCGAGCCAAGTCCGGGCTGCCCCCTTAAGGGAAAATGGAAACAATCTCAACTTAATCGACTCGTGAGAGACGCCCCGAAAGTTTATCGTAGAAGCAACTTGATTAAACCAACGGAGGTGTGCATGGGGCTCCTCATGATCTAAACCACAAAAAGGTTTATTAGACACCAATTGTATTAGATTCGTTTTTAGTTCAAAATTTTCGGTGTTAATTGGTGGAAGTACGATAGCATCACCGTAGCCGTCTACGGTAGCTTGAAGTAACTCGTTCATCGTTCGAGTGTCTGCCATGACGGTTCTTCAACGATAGTACGAACTCGGGTACGTCTATTCTCTGATTTCGCTACGTCGTGATTGAGAGAGCGTGCGCATGCACTTAAAAACCAAGGCAATTAAAAGAAACCGATATTCGAAAACAAGTGAACTTAAACCAATAATCCCAAGTGAATAAATCACCTCTACAAGACAAACGCACACGCGAGCGGAGAAGCTTTGTAGGTCAGCGCGAAGCTTATTAAAAACCCGCTTCTTTACAGCCGCAATTTAATGTCAGGCCGTCCTTATACCCACCACACAGTTTGTTTATCAAATAGAAGTAAATAAATCCACAAGCGACACAAAGGCAAGTTTTTGATCTTTTGTTCGGGAACTTATAATGATAACACCTCCGTTGAGAATGTTATATAATTGGTTTCTTCTATTTATTATCAAAAACAAAGAGAAAATCTTTTTGTATTTTTAATATGATATATATATACAAAAGAAAAAGGAAAATATTTTTTTACTTTTTTTATTTTTATAGAAAATAGTAACTTCACGAATGAAGGATCTCAAGTCACTAATCGACAAACCTCAAACGATATTGTCGTGACACAACCTCCCCGGCAGCGGCACCAAAATTTGATTCTCACTGAAATTGAAGGGCTTAAGGGTTATGTGTGTGGATAAATCCTCAATATCAATATCGAAAATAATCACGAAGATAGATTCAAATTCTCTTAGGAAAAAGAATAATAAATCAAATCCCGTGTGTGATCGTGTGTACGGATTAGTCAACCCGAATCGTTTTCCCAACGAGGCGGGAATTGCCAACGTCGTTCTTGGTTTGGAATTTAATGCTCGATGTTTTGATTTAATGATTGATTATTAACTACGGGAATGGGAAAGTAATTAAGGAAATCTATCCTACGGGAAATCCTAAACGCAATCTAAAATAAAACGTAATTAACAAACGCGAATAAAAATGCAACTACGTCTAAACGATACCCTAAAAATGCCTAAAACTACTTTTACTCTAAAAATGTAATTAGAAAACTAATTTAGAATTAAAACTATTTTTGGATTTTTCTTGATTTTATAAAAATTAAAAACTAATTTAAACTAATTTAAATTGTGAAAAATACCAAATAAAAGGGGAAAAATATGGAAAATCTTTTTTATGCTTTTTATATTTTTCTTAAACTATTAAAATTGAAAAATTATTTTTTGGAACTTTTTCTCAATTATTTACAAATTAAAGCTATTAAAAATTGATTAAAATCTATTTAAATTGAGAAAAATAGCAAATTAAGACCAAAAATTATGAAACTTTCAGGAAAATTCTAAAATGATATTAAGATTTTATGAAAAATGAAAAACAAGCAACTTATGTGACAGATATGCAAGCTATAGTGCAAAATGATACTAGAATAAGCTACTAAGATAAGCTAATAAGCTAATAAGCCAACCAAACAGTGTCTAAAGCTAAAGAGTACTAGAATAACCTAAAGGCAACTAGTTATATCTACTCCTAACAAGCTTAAACCTCGAACATGAAATAAGCAACCGCTTATCTCAGTCAAAACAGTGGTTCAGTCCACTGTTTGAGCTTATGCACAAGCTCAACCATAAGCAAACTGAAAACCAAAAGTACACCTATAAACCACCTGCCAACTATGATTGCCACCAAGTCCTAACTCCTAGAATGAGACCATGCAACATTCAAATAGCCTGTTCACACTCGTGAAACAGGCAAATAGTAGCTTGTTGAAGAGCTTATTTGAAGCTTAATTTGACCAAACCAGATGAAGCAAAAAGCAATTATCAGATTAAGACCAGTTGAAAATTTAATTTCCAAAGTTTCAAACACTGAATCTCAGAGATGAATAAGAAATTGATGCACAAAGTTTTGTTGAAAACTGCAGTTGACAGATTTGACTTTTTAAGAATACAACTAAACTTTGACCAAACTGAGTTTTGATTCAATCTAATGAACTGATTATGATGTTTAAACACTAATAATGATTACCTAAAGCTAGATCTAGCAATTTCAAACCAATTTGCAGTTTTATGAAACCAACTAATTCAACAGACATTCTACAACTAGAACAGTTTATGAGTGATTTTGACTTTTTAGAGCTAAACTACAATCAACAAGACCTCAAATGACTAGCAATCTACTACCTAAACAAGTATAATCTACTCTTATCAGTTCTACTAACCTCTAACAGTGTAATAACAAACTTATCCAAACACTACTTTAGCTACTTTTAAAAAGAACAAGCAGATAAGACTAAATAACACTTAAACAAGCATCATACCAGATCAAACAGATCAATTACAACTAAGAACAGATTCAAACACAGATTAAATGATCAAAACAGATTATGAACTTACAAGATGCCTTAGCCACTATGGCTTGCTCAATGATGAAATAAGAACCCTAACCTATTTAACCACTAATCCTAATCCAAGCTCAACATGAACCCAATCCAGCTACGCACCAATACCAAACAGATCATTTCCGGATCCAAATTCAGTAAAACACATCGCATGTCGACAAGAATCTGTAGCATCGATTCAACTTGAGATTTTTGTGAATTTGAGATGAAAACAATTATAAGCTCACACTAAGCTACTTAAAAGCTTAAATGATCTTATGAAACAATAAAATCAATGGTGGATTAATCCAAAACAAAGATCTAAAGTGATTTTTGATTTTTCAAAGGATTTTATGATTTTTTGTATTTTTGAGATTTTTGAAAAGTAAAGCTAAAACATGTGTTTAAAATATGAATAAGCACTAGAATAAGTTTATAATAATGATTTAGAACATAAAAACTTAATCAAACAACAATTGAAAGTGAAATTCAAATTCTATTAATAAGGAAGATTAGTACAAAATATGAATTACAAACTATTTAAATCATTGAAATATGTAAATAACCACTACAAATAATTCTAGAGATGAAAATACAGGAAATTAAGATGAGATAAGATACATCTTTGTGAATGCTAATGAGGTCTATTTATAACATGAGCTTAGAGGTTGAGAAGCTTCTCGAATCCTTCAGGTTGTGCTTTCTCGAGCTCATATCCACCCTTGGATCACATCCCACATGCCATCTTCTCATCACAACCTAGATCAAATTTGATGACTGGTGAAGCTTCCACCACCAATAGAGAAGCGACATGTGGACACGATGGCACACGGATCAATGAGAATGTCACCCCTTTGTGTCAGGAGGGTGTCTGGGGAATGTAAAGTACAATTGCCCTTAATTGTGGTTAATTTGGCAATTTACACGGGTTGGGTAATTTAGGGTTCATGTAATCCCTGTTAATTGGGGCAAAACTAAAGGATTGGCGAATGTTTGTTTTGGTTTTTATTTTTTTTTTCAAACATTAGTTATTTGACTGTTTAAAGGAGTTGGACCGGAGTTATTTACTGGTTTGGTTCGGGTCAAGGATAAATAGAACGGGTAGTATTAGTGGTTTAATAATTGGGCTCGGTTTTTCATATGTTTTGGGCCGAATGGTTTAACAAGGATTGGATTGGATTAAGGGATTAAATGTGATCCAAGTAATAGTATAGGGACTAAACTTGTTACACTTGAATTTTCAAGGGACCACAAGTGTAAATCTAGAATTATTTCAAGGACCAATCATGTAAAGCTCTAATAATCCAAGGGTGCATTCTGTAATTTCTGAATCTTTGAGGGACCAATCTACCTCAAAAGCTCAAACTTGAGGGACTAATCTTGTCTTTTCTTCAAACTTTGCTGAAACTTCACACATCGTCTTTTGAGAATAAAATCTTCCAAAATACACAATCTCACCTTCCAGCAATTTCATTTAAAACTCTCTTGATCTCTCGTGCTCGGATTTACATCTGATTTGGATCCTTTTTGTGTGTTTTTGCATATCCATACCTGCACAAGCACAAACTCAAGAAAACCACAAATATAAGCAATAAACAGCTTTTCCTTGGTTGTTTTGGGTCTATATTGATAAAGAAAAGGTATGTGTTTAAGCACATATCACCTTACCACTCCGTGTGGTTATAGCCTTTAACTCACCCTTCGGGTTGGGAATGGTATCACTTGGAAGAGATCCCGAAGTTGAGGGCTGACTGACCTTACACAAAACAAAGATTCAACATGTTTTCGAGTTTATTCTGTGAAGCATCCAATTTGTTGTTCTAAAGTCGAATCTCATTCCTAAACTCATTGCTTTGTCTAGTCAACGAAGATTGAAACTCATGTCTCAAACTTGAAATCCGAGATTGCATGGTTGGATGGTAGCATTATTGTGTTGAACGTAATTCATGAATTCATTTAGAAGGCAAAGGCGAGCTTGATAGCTCAATTTTGATATCCTTGATTATAATTGACTCCTTGGTTCGGTATTGATTTGGTGGGGCTTTGAATTGGTTTTGAACATTTGGTCCACGAACTTGATTTTGATTAAAACGAATCTGATTGTTCGATTGAGAAAATCCCGGAGGTACCATTTGATTACTAACACGAGGGTTTGGTTCAAATTGAGAACGGTATTGTTTACCTCCGCTACTGCATTAGCTTCGAAAGGATTTCCATCGGTGGCGGTACAATTGTAGTAGGCATGCGGGCCACAAGTAGTAGTAAAGTCGTTTCCACCGCTGACTTGGAAATGGGTGGAGAAGAGTTAACCTTAGCGGTCTTAATCTTAACCAAAGCCTGAATCATGTCCGTAAGCTTATCAATCTTAGCATCGGTGCTAGACGTATTTTCGTAAGACGAGGACGATGGTGTAACACCCACTCGGGCAAAGAACCGATTTGCTACGTGATGTACGAACTTTAGATTTGTTCTCAATAATTGACAAGGAATCTCTCGTTGATCGGCTCAACAAATTACCACACCGCTGGCGGCATTGAGAGAGTCTTGATCAGTCTCATTCAAACCGTTATAAAACGTATCAAGTTGGTGCAACTCAAAAAAACCATGATGGGGACATTGCCTAAGCAAATCTTTGGATCGGTCCCATGCCTCACTAAATGATTCATCAAATCTTTGTGTGAATTTTGTTATTTCATTTTTTAAGCTTGTTGTGTTAGACGGTGGGAAGAATTCGTTCACGAATTTTGATACTAAATTCTCCCATGTGGTTATTGATCGAGGGGGTAGTTTTTCGAGCCAAATCCGGGCAGCCCCTCGAAAGTGAAAATGGGAAGAGTAGTAGCTTGATAGCCTCTTCCTAACGCCGGGTACTTGATCGTAGACGTGAGCTTGTTGAATCGTCGGATATGAGAGTGAGGATCGTCGCTCTCGAATCCGTAAAATTGGCTTGACGAAACCAAATTTATCAATCCGTGTTTAAGCTCAAAGTTATCGGAAGCGATTGCCGGACGACGATGGCTTCTCCATAACCCTCGGTGGGTGCTTGGAGTTGCTCTAGCATAGATCGGTTGTCCTCTGCCATTTCGATGATGGGCGGGTTTGGATTAGTTCGAATCTCGGGTTCACTAAGGGAGCACGTCTATTTCGCCTTCGCGAATTGTAGCTGCTTCACGTATCGGTCTGTAGTTGTTGGAACGATGCGCATGCACTTTCAAAACCAAGGCAATTAAAACGAACGGTATTCGAAAACACAGTGAACTTAACCAATAATCCCAAGTGAATAAATCACCTCTATAAGACAAACGCACAAGCGAGCGGAGAAGCTTTTTAGGTCAGTGCGAAGCTTATTAAAACCCGCTTCTTTCAGCCGCAATTTAATGTCAGCCGTCCTTATACCCACCACACAGTTTGTTTATCCGATAGAAATAAATCGACTCACACGCGACACAAAGGCAAGTTTTTGATCTTTAGTTCGGGAACTTATTAATGATAACACCTCCGTTAAGAATGTTATATAATTGGTGTCTTCTATTTATTAGCAAAAACACAAGAGAAAAATCTTTTTGTATTTTTAATATGATATATATATACAAAAGAAAAAGGAAAATATTTTTTACTTTTTAATTTATAGAAAAATAGTAACTTCACGAATGAAGGATCTCGAGTCACTAATCGTCAAACCTCAAGCGATATTGTCGTGACACAACCTCATGATCCTGCGCCAAATTTGATTTTGTAAAAACAATGCAAACCCGTCAAGTTATCTCACACAAGCTAGCCTTGTGAATGACTAAGTAAGAACTTAAAACAGTTCAGACACTAACTCATGAAGGCTTAAGGGTATGTGTTACCGGATAAAACCTCAATATCGATATCAAAATAATCACGAAGATAGATTCAAATTCCTTTAGGAAAAAGAATAATAAATCAAATCCCGTGTGTGATCGTTGATACGGATTAGTCAACCCGAATCGTTTCCCAACGAGGCGTGAATTGCTAACGTCGTTTTTGGTTTGGAATTTAATGCTCGATGTTTTGATTTGTGATTGATTTTATTAAACTAC